>JALXJV020000008.1:20160581-20760581 GCA_024633595.2 Lepomis macrochirus
CAATACCTCGATCCATCTTACTGTGTTTCTGCAGTAGGTGGTTCCTTCAGCCACTTGTCCTCTTCATACATTAAGGAGGGTCCCTAGCCGAGGGTGTGATGGATGAACATAGATTTTTTTTTTCATCCATATAGCAGGAATGCTGCATGCATTGAATCAATGACCTAATACTGCGGTTGGAGAGATGGTGACAGAGGAGTAAAGAGCAAGAAAGAATAGAAAGAATGTATGGTGTGGAAAACGATTGGACATAGAGACACCCTGCCCCGACCACAGAGACAGAAGGACAATGAATCTGCCTGTTGTGTTTTATGTTAAGGACATTGTTTCATCCTGCACCAGATTTCCATGACCCCGAGGAAACTCGGTGCTCAGTAATTTTTTTCACTGACTGCACCACACGACTCTATATATCTTAAATGCAATGTCCAAAATGTCTCCATTTTAAGAGACCAGTGAATGATGGCTGCTGATGCCTGTCATGTCATTTATGAGATACGAATTACCAGACAGTATTTTAAATGGAATCCAGAGCCAGGGCAGACAAAGCATATAATGGAAGGAATTTTCTTTATTACTGCTGCATGTTTACATGTTGTTTCCTTCCATGACTATGCTGTAGTCCCAGATTATTTCCTGTTCTGCATTTCTAGAAAGTGCACTGAATCTTTTTTTTCTCAATGTTCCTGTTAGACCTAATATTCTTTCACTGTAGCATTATATTTTATTACCTACCGTGGGAAATATCTACAATTTTCAGCATATTTTCCAAGGTATGACATTATTTGTCAGATGATGAATGCAGTTTTATCACCATTTGTCTTTACTACTTTCTCCTCTCCTCATCTCTTTCTCTCTGGGGTCACAACAGGGCAAGAAGGCAAGTATTTCTCACTCAGTTATTCTCTCCTGTCTCCCCACTGCCCCTCCATCCACACTCTCTACCTTGATCTATCACCTCATATATGTCCAATATTTTACGTGTCTCTGCGCGTGTATAAGCATGTGTGTGTGGGGGGGTATGAACACTACTGTGTCCACGTATTGCCCACTGGTTTTACTTAAAATGTGATTTGACCATCGACTTATCATGTGTTTTTGGATTCATGTAGTCATCTCACAGCACAAATAGCAATGCACTTGCACCATTTCATAAACTGAGATCACACTTTCTAGCGCCTAATCCGCAGTGTGGAATATCCACCATATTATCAATTATAGTATGAATCTAAAGCAGGTGTTTTGTGTTTCCAAAAGCCATGGAAACTATACAGCTGGAGAAGTTTGATGACTTTGGATATACCTACATCGCTCCAAGGTGAGTGTTCCTGACACTGTTGTACAAACCCACTTTCACTATACAGGAACAAAAAAGGGGCTGAGATTGAAACTGATCAATACTGTTTCTTCAGGGAGTACTGCAAAGAACTGAAGTTGTCACTCAACAACACCCAGTTTCTCCTCGACTTCAGCCAGTACATTGATAGGAACACTCCAGATGCATGTGAGTCATGCATCTTTTTCACTGTTACTTCACTTGACACATTTGCACTGGTTGTGATGTCAGCTTGCTGCTCTGTTTTTATTCACTTGAGTATTATAATAACACTGACCCCCACAATGTCACCTAAATCAATATACAGTGTGTTGCACTACTATGCGTGCAGTAATGACACTGAATGTTTGTATGTATGCAAACGTGCATAGTGTATTTTAATGTTAGTATGGTTTTCACCCTGACTTCACATAATGATCTACATCTGAAGGTCAGAGCATGACTTCATTAGAATAGTATGGTCTAAACAGAGTGACAACAGCCTGATCCACTGAGTTTCCTAGAAGCCTGATGCTGTCATGCTGCGCAATGACTCATGATGTTTGATTTGTCATCATCTAATGGCTTTTCCCCCTAGTATGGCTTACCACCATCATCCAGCTAATGGATCTTGGTATCCTCGATCCATTTTAACCCAAGGTCAAGCCATATACATTATTATCATTAATGTCCTTCTTGTTGGTGTTGGTGCAGTACTTATGACACATGATTTATTTTGAGTCAGACCCGGGTTGCAGTCTTTTTTGCTTAGTAAGGTTACTAACTGAGTGAAATGACCCGGGTGTATCTAAGTGGCAGCCATGATAAAGGATGTTCAAATTCTGTTTTACAGCGACATTTAAAGTGATGCACCCTTCTGGCATTCATGAAGACAAACTTTCAACAGCACCGACATTAACTTTGTTACTTTGTAACTTTGTACTTTCACCACTCCATTTCTAAATGTATTGACATAGATATTAAATGCACCTTTTGTGGCGTTGAGGCATTTATTTTGTCATTTAGAAGGACATAGAGAAGTTTGTTTAGAACAAGACTGGACATCTAACAGTTATCCTTGAACATTAATTAAAATATAATAACAAACCTTTACGTTACCTGACAGATCTTATACTTGTATTTGGTAACACAGACAAAACAAAAGGCAAGATTCTCTGTTCTCCCCAAGCCTTGATATTTTTCTGGTTGAATTCAATTTCTACATAGAAACAAATATAACACGCTCTCTTACATTTGAAAGATTTTTGTGTGGGTACATGATATTGACTTGTACTGATGTTGTTGTTTATTTATTATGCTTAGATTTTATTTAATTTGTTTACTTCCTTTCCTTCGATTGATATTGAATTTGTTTTACACACATTGGAATCTTAAAGAAGAATTTCTTTTCGATCCGTACCAGCTGAATGTCTGTATTTTTATAATGTTTCAAAACGGTAGACCCACATCAATAACATCCACCATCGCATCACTATGTAGTGTAAGTGCTGTCAGATTCTCTTAGCGCTTTATGAATTCTGCCTTTCATGTTTCTTTGACTTTGTGATATTTTCCATCAAGGTTGAATGTTTAGGAAAAGACATAGAATGTAATTTTTTGATTATTGGACTGGAGTCTTTAAAATGACACTTAAGGGAGGCTGTATTGACTGTGTGCTAACATTTTTCCTTCATGAAAAGTACTTGTCACGACAAAACTCTGTGCCTTGGCATCATCTCTCTCCTAAATCTCCAACAGCCAATCCCTCCTTCAAAGTACTTCCTGCTGTTTGACTGTCTCGTGGTCACTCAGAGAAGACCTATAAAAACACGTCTCCCTGCTGGATAATTTCCTAACAAGTACCATGTCCAGGGAGAAGATTTGGCTGAACACACTTTATCATGCTGACTTTCACACTTAATTTCACACTTAACTAAAAACAATGCTTGGTTAAGTACATTGCTCAGTGGCACATCAGTAGGACTTTCTTGTGTGAGGGTGAATGCATAAGATTAGTAAACATAGCCTGTCATTGCTTACATTACCACATTTCCCTACTAAGCACTGTTATTGTGGTGTTGTGATGTCTGCGATATTTAAAGTGTATCTTGTCTTTAATCCATAGGTAATGTGTCCCTCGTGAGCAGATTGATCCTGGATGCAGGTCTGACAGCTGAACTGGTTAAAGTTTGGAATGAGCAGACAGTGTGAGTGCCAAACATGTCTGTCCTCTGTTTGAAGCAATGCAAAGATGGAACTTCTTTTTCTACCTTGTGTTATTTAACTGAATGTGTTAGGAAAAAAGGAGGTTTCTTCTTATATGGAAATCTGTGTTGCATGTGTCCTCTGTTGCTTTGTACTAACATAGCTGATGCTTATTTTGTGCACAATTTACAGAAAAACTGAGCCAGAGTTTTCTTTCTTTCTTTCTCTCTTTCTTTCTTCTGGGTGATTTGATCATGTCTAACTTGTGAAACATGATGAAAGCAAAGCACAAAATGCATATCACACCCCACCACACTAAGCTCTGCCAAGACATGCAGTTTTGAGAGGAAAATTAAATTATTATATCAGTGTGTTTCCTTTCATGGTATGCCCACTTGTCTGAAACAATCTGAACAGACACTTACACACACTGCAGGGTATCTGTTTAACATTAGGACATACAAAACAAGTGACTGTGGGCATAAAACAATTTGTGCCGTGTCTGCAGCTTGGTCACTTTTTCTAATATTCGTCAGTGCGCTTGACTGTGATGTTTGATTGGCTGTTTTTTTCCATCCTCTCAGTGATGGGATAACGGCCAGGTTTGTCGCCACAGATGGAGGAATCACAAGAGTCTACCCAAGAAGGTACTCTCCCCCTCTCAGTTTACTTCTAGCGCTCTGGCGTTGTGCACAGCACAGCAAGCTTTGCCCAAATATCTGGTGGTGTAAATGTGTGAAATGAAAATGGATACAGACTGTAATACTCTTAGGTTGAGCGGTTTTGGCTGCTTTACTCACCTGCTCCACTGGGTTATTTTCCAGAGCATAGAGGATTAGACCCTTTCAGCTGTACTCCCAGAGCTTGCCAGGGCCAGAACGGGACATGGGTCAAATCCACAGATCCAGCAGCCAAATGCAGCTCATTTCCCTTAATTTTCTTGCTGCTACTTTTGTCTGAACTACACTTGTGGGTTCCATTCGGTCAGAATATAACATTCCAACTGAAGATGAATGCATATTCCTCCTGACTATAAAACATGAAATACAATCAGTTATTGCTTTTACTGGATCATGCCCTTGACATATATCAACCGCATTGGGTGTAGCTGATTTCGATGACTAACATTTGGCTGCGGATTAGAATATAAATTGTTCTGATAGATCAAACACATTTGCTTGGTGTTTTATGCCTATAATGGCCCATATATAACATTACGTGACTATATTAATGTTTTCAGTGCTGGGGAAGAGTGGACTGAGAATCCTGAGACATATGAGTCCAGCTTCTACAAAAGGACCCTGGACAATGAAGTTTATATTTTCACAGCTCCATCTTTCAACAGTAAGTTTCTGAAAGGTTTGAATATGTGTATGTGGGTGCGCACTTCTCTGTGCATGAGTATTTTCCGTGTGGCCTGGCACTGGGCCCATCCTGCTCTCTGCCTTTGGACGTCATCCTAACCCTACTGGCAAAGATCACACTCTCAGGCCTCTGATATCACTCTCTTTATCCTTCTCCTTTTCCCGCTGCGTCTTTCAGCGCACATCACCACCCACCCTCCCTCCCTCCCTCCCTGTATACTTCCTGTTATCTCCACTGATCTCTCTAACAGACTTCAGGACAGGCAAACATCAGTGTAAATGTAGCCGTGCTTACACTTGACGGGATTAACACATGTACTGGCTTCACAGGCTCCGCTCCACTCATATAAATTAGAAGCAGCTAAAAATGTATGGAATTTCCCGCAATAGGCAGCAATTATTCCCACTTAACTGTGATTCACATTCTGTTTTCTGCCATGTACCTTTTAACATGATTTCAGTTAAATTGCTTTTTGTTTCTCTTGTGTATCCTATCTCAATTGCAGCAGAGGGCAGGGAGCCTGTCTCTGAATCGGGCATTCTTGTGAGCAAAGCAGTAGACGTCACAATTGGCAAAGTCACACTCAAACCAGCAGGTCTGTCTTGCTAATACCAGATAGATTGTTTCTTGTGATGCAATAAATGAAAGGACTCAATAGCTGTTCATCAAATTTGTTTTGTGTTTTCTTCTGTAGTGGTGGGAGTGAAACTCAATGTCTCATACTGGATGAACATTTTCATGAATGCTACACTGAAACTGAATGTAAGTTGTGTTAATAAAGTGTATTTTATTGTATATATTATCTTTGACACCTTTATGTACTAATGTACTAATTTCTTGTCTTTCTCACGTTTTACCTTGTAGTGCAAGGATGAGATCTGTGGCTGTCTGAGGAATGATAAGGTGCATATTGTTTATTATCTTAACAGCCTAACAGCCTTACATGAGAAAGCCATTATGATAAGAGCTTTACCTGCAATGTATTTATATATTTAAGCTTGATTAGTAGCTCTTTAAAAAAAATACTGGCAGATGACTTCCACATTTTTACAACTTGGACTGATTGCATTTCTAAACTGTTTATCTTTTAACCCTGCAGCATGTTGACTGTGTGATCTTGGACGACGGGGGGTTTCTTCTCATGTCCAATCAGGATGAGTATATCGCCCTGGTGAGTTACCAGCAACTTTCTGCTTCACATGATCTTGACCATGTTTGCTTCACTTATCTGTTGTCCTTCTCTGAAAGATGAGTAACTGATAAACCATCATATAATAAAACATCTTTAGTCACATGGTCAGAAAATTTACCATTCAAATGTTTTCTCTGCTTTTGTATATACCTTGCTCCTCTTTCCTTTGTCACTGGAATCCATCAATCTCATATAGAGGTCAAGTAAAGGGCTCATGACTCAGCTAAGTTATGAGAATGGCCTGTTAGCTCTGAGCAGTTTGAAAGCTCCTGTAGGAGAGCACTAGATCCACGTCTCCGGTGAAGTAAAAGTCTAGCCACTGGAGGAGGATCAAAGGGAAGGTTCTGATGGGTTTTAGTCAGTTATGGAAGCTGTAGTGATGGGAGTCCCCTGTGTATGCAAGAAGTCAGCTCTGCTCTGTTAACTCCACTGTTTCAGGCTGCTATGGGCCCCTGTCTTGTCAGTGGGAAGGGATACAGTGGGTTTGAAAACATTTCACATCAGTCAAGACAGGACATCTGCTGGCTTTGATCTGTTCTACTATCACAATGTCAGGCATACAGTTTATTGTCTTCAAGCATTCGAATAAGCACCCCCTATCTCTTTTTTCACTTCTTTTGATACATTTGGTGTCCATTGGTGTCATGCAGAATCTTTGTCGCGTTGTAGAACAAAAGTTACATTAAACATAATCAGGGCTAAGCCAATCCTATTTACATACCATCAGTTTATCAAACATTTTCATACAGGTTATATGCTTGCCAGTTTACTCATCCGTATGAAGAAGGACAATCCCCAGGTTGCTCATCCACCAGGTGTTCAGCTAGAGTGACCCAATCTCCCTGTTAACCCCAGGATTATAAATATGGAGACCATCATAACATAACACATGCTTGACTGAATGTAAAAGGAAAGTGGAAGAGTCACAGGGAGACTGCCATCTCCTTATGTGGGCTCCCACAAAACGGTTGATGGGCTCATCCTGACTGCCTCAGTTTTTAAATGCACGTTTTCAGTGCACTGATGTGAAATGGTGAATGGCTTAAACTATAAAGCCATGTCAGAGGAAATAGCACACAGCTGTTTTGTTTGTACAAACACTCTTACACTGCTTTTATTGACTCTTGTGTCTGTGTGTGTGTGTGTGTGTGTGTGTGTGTGTGTGTAAACTTGCCTAGATAGGTCAGTTCTTTGGTGAGGTGGATCCTGTGCTGATGATCAACCTGGTCAACACCTCCCTGTACTCCTTCAACAAAACCTATGACTACCAGTCTGTGTGCGACCCAGAGAGAGACAGCAAGGCTGCAGCAGGGCCTCGCTCCATCTATGTGGTGAGATACTCATAACAGACAAGCTGCCAGACAGCAGTCACTCTCTCTCCCTCAGATAATTGTTTACACATTTCTGCATTTACAGTAACTTAGCCTTTATTCTACATGCTGGTAGGGATGGGACTTGGCAAAATGTTGATACAAAACTATGTTACATTTGTTTTTGATTTCCTGATTCATAATACAGCGATAAACCTCCTTTAATGATCTATCCGGTCTCTCTGGGTCAAATTGATCACTAATAAGCAGATGATTATAATAACCTTTTTTTTCTTTATTGTCATGCAGATCACCATCTAACTGGAATTTATATATTTTTTGATTGTTTTAAAATACAGTACAGCTGTTTCAAATTAATGTTCAAATTAAATTACTGTACTGCTTATAATTCAAATACACTATAGTGTAATATAATACAGTATGGGACTCTATATAAAATGTTCCTTACTCTAGTTAAAATTATAATTAGGCTATAGCCTAAGACAGTGTTGTGCTGTTTACAAAAACAGCAATATCAGCAGTGCACAAAGATTAAAAGGTTACTAAGCTACAGCTTGGTGCAGGTTTCAGTGTATTTCCAAAATTTTAACAGACCTGAAAATAAACTGTAGGCTATCAAGGCCGACCTGGCACCTGAGCAAATGTATTTATAAAATATTCTGCTTTTTGAAAACTGTAAGGGAATTACTTGACTACTATAAGCAGATCATTTAAACAGCTTTTGCATAGGAATAATTTAGTCCCAAGTTTTTTGATCCATATCCATATAAGAGGTCAATCACTTTTACTGTAATCGCTAAGTTATTTCCTCTGTAGTAATATAAAATGGCCAAATTAAATAATCGGGATTCATGACTGAATTGATTTTTTTCCCATCCTTCACTGCTTTGTTTTGAAATTTACTCTGCATGATTTTGTCTTCCTGTCCTTCTCCAGCCAACCATTGCAGACCTGCTCAGTGTTGGCTGGTGGGCCTCCAGTGCTGCCTGGTGAGTGTACAGGCTGTGTGTTCCTGACTTCTGTTTCTTCCATGTTTTGTGCTTGTTTGTGTTTGTGTGTGCGTTTCAGAGTGGGAGTACATTTGTTGTTTAGGGTAGGAGTTTGTATGGGAGTGGGCTTCTATGTTGTTGAGGGATGAAGCTGGCTGGGTCAGTGTAGGACAAGGGCAGTTACACAACATTATACTGCATCACTATCTGCATGACTGTCCAACTGCAATATAACCGGATCTTAAAATAGAATGACTGATACATCCCATGACATTTACATCACCAGTGACTCTAGCCTTGTACAGATGTGTGGCTGTTATTAAACAGTTTTGGATGATCAGTGTAAATAAGTTAAAGATGGTCTACTGACTCATTCATGTGACTCATTTAGTGTCTTTCTCTTTCTGTGTCCAGGTCGATACTCCAGCACCTCTTCTTTGGTGTCATGTTCCCTAACATTCTAGAGGCAGGTGAGCAAAAACAACTGTGATTGTGTACAATGTAACCATCAGCCTTACTGGCAACCTACCTCTTCATCAATTTTAATCTCACTATTTTCTCACTAATCCTTTTCGGCGTTTCTCTTTATTTAACCTGTTTCTTGTTTCCAGTGGAGTCTGCAGATGAAGACATACCAGATGCCATGTTTAAGGAAAGCTGCATCACAGAGCAAACTCAGTACTTCTTTGACAATGATGAAAGATCCTACTCAGGCGTCTTGGACTGTGGAAACTGTTCCAGGTATGTGGGTGTTGCCTCATGTGTGTCTCTGCGTGTGTGTATGTGTGCGTACAAATCTGTGCTCCCTGTCCACTCACACTGTAAATGGGTTTTCTTTATTAAAGAATTTCCACCCTTACTGTGTCGTCTTCCTGAACATCCTTCTGTTTAATGGTCTGCAGGGATGGGTCCAGAATAGTGTTAGTTTCCTGGCCTCTTTCTGTTTTCCAGCCTGATTTCAGGCAGCTGTTTTCAGATGAGTTCTGATCAGACACAGATTACCTTGATCTGTCACTGACCGGAATTGCAGAGGGAAGCACAAAAGCTCTTTTATCTGTTTTTCTTCCTTCACTCTCTGGCTATACTTCAAACTCACTAACACACGTCCACAGACCACTGCACATTTACTTTGCTCTACCCCCCTTTTGTGTCAATTTGGGCTGTCGGAAGGGGTTAAATATGGCTGTAATTACTGGTTGTTACGAGTCCCACGTGTCTGGTGCTTCACTCCCCAATGTTAACGACTGTAGACACAGAAACTTTCATGACTACCATAAAAAGCCAATCCCAAGAGGAGAGAAGAGGTATATGTGCACAAGTGCAAACATACACTTGTGTGTATGGAATCTATACAGTATAGTGTATATGCAATATATTGTGGAGCATTTGTTATTGCATGCAAATTGGAGCTGCATGATATCCTTACATCACAGGTATATTACTATTTGAATACTACTATAGACTTTTTACCGGTGTGTGTGTGTGTGTGTGTGTGGCCACGTGGGCTTTCTAGGATGTATCGCGCTGAGAAGCTGCCAAACACCAACCTAGTGTTCCTGATCACTGATGCCAAGGCAACGTGTTTGTCGTGTGACCCCAGACCGCTACGACAGGCTGAACAACCCTGTATCCTTTCACTCAACTCGTAAAAATCGAACATAGAGTTACACTTCCTTTTTTCTTTCCAGCCCTCCATCCATCACCCTTATGACAGCGGGGCTTTAAACTCTCTATACAAGGACACACACCTAAAGAGTTTGGAGTAGGTCCCACCTGAATGTTCACTGGTGAACAGTAAACCATAAACCAGATGCACAGCATATGAAAGCCTGTCTCACATTACCCTCATATTAGATTTCTTTGTTTAAATTCATCTGGGCTGCATGCTGCCATCAGGTTGAATTAAGGTTAAGAGAAGGGGTATGTTTATGTGGATGTACAATATGTGTATATATTAAAAAAAAATGTAAAAATTCCCCTCTCACCCCTTGTGGGGTGGTATGTGTCATCGTCAAGCTCGGGTCACATATATATATATATATATATATATATATATATATATATATATATATATATATATATATATATATAATATATATATATATATATATATATATATATATACTGGTGTAACAGTACAGGTGTCAGAGGTCACAACAAGAGACTCCAGTGCTAATAAGGACAGCACTCAACACAAATACAATCTTGCAGAACACTAAATAAATACACACACAGATGGCATGGCTTAATGATAAAGTTTCATTTAAATGTATATTTTAGTATATTACAATGACTTCATGACTCGCAGTGATCATAATACTACTAGACCACATAAAGTAGCATGTATAATTATATCTTTCTGAATTATTTTATTTTAATCTCTCTTAGATCAGCAAGTTCAGTATGTGGGAGGGGGCTGATGAGTTGCAACTACACAAGGCTTTTGGCACGGAAATTAAGAGTCAGCACATCATTTAATTGTTGTTGTTAAAAGTGTAACACTGATGGATAATTAGCTTTTTTCCTGAGAGTGTCTGTTCAGCTGAAGGTCCAGATCCTTGTGAGCTGGCTCAGAATCCCAGATACCGCAAAGGGCCGGACGTGTGTTTTGACAACAATGAAAATGTAAGGCCCAACCACATGTGCCTTTGTGCAGAGAATATTGAGGCTTCACAGTTGGCCTCTGTCAATTTCTGTCTGGTTTTATCATCATTTTGCATAGATTCAAAGCACTTGTTGGCTGCCTGCTCTTCCACCCTGATCCATACCTGATATATTCATTCAGTTTATTTATTATTTATCAATTTCTATTGAATTTTTATGCATGCAGTTAACACTTGTTGTTTCTATGTTCTCTCTTGCTCCATATGATTTTTTTCACTCATCTGCCATTCTTGTTTTATAATTCTGCATCCCAATGGCTGCTGCTCTTGACTGGTAGGATGAGCCCTTGTGCCCAATCAGCAGAGGTTCTACATTGTGCCCCACACCTGTCTTGTTTGTACTGGTGCTGAGTTTATGGTCAGTGTCCTCACACAGATTCAGACAGCCTCATTACTGACTTATTGATAACCACTATGATCTTTACTGTTCTCAGGCCATCACAGTGTGCTTGGCAAGGGCAAATCAGGCCCTACAATGACATTGACAGTTGGTTCCATGTCATTTAAATTTTATGTTTATCTTTGCCATTCAATCTCCACGCTTCCCAGTCACATGGACTCTAAACTTAAATCATTACGATTCTATGGTTGTTTACTCAAGCTAATTGACTTGAATAATGCTCTGAAAGACACATAGATAAATGTGCAATTACCCATTATTTCCATATGCTTATATATTTTATGTTGCATTTAGCCTTTTTGTTGTTGTTTTTCAAAAAATTTGAGAAAGAAATTCCCCACTGGAATAAGTAAATAACAAACTGTAATAACAAACAGTTGGATTCCTATCTCCCTAATATATGGATACATCTTTTTTTGGCATCTTGTTGTTTTGTTTTTTTGTTGTTGTTTTTCTGTTTTTTACTCCAACAGATGGAGAGCAGATTGACTCTTGGCAGTGAAAAGTGTTCAAAATCAATTCGATAAAATAGCGGAACACCACCATCATACAATAATAGCAGCACAAAACTATGTATAGATATATCTGCAGCCATCTTTTTATTTAGCATTGCTAAATTCTTTGCCAACCAAATTTATTTCAGAAATATGTAAGCACATTAGGGTGCATTTCATGGAAGTGCAACGCAACTGAAAATGTATTGCACCATTTGAGCTAAATCAGTAAAACAAAGGAGCAAGGTGGGAAAGTCATGTGTGAGATCATTGTATCACCACCCAACTTTGAACAGTTTATATGACGTCTAAATATTTGGAAAAATTATTTCCCATATCTTTGTGAACTCAGCCTTTCATTGTGTTTTGAAGGCGTAGATCACACACATAACAGGCCACTAATTCATGTGCCTGCATGTTTATATTGTGGAGAGGCTGTGCTGGGAAGGGGAGGAATGGCTGAGGAAGTAGATGAACAGAGTAAAAGTAGGCTGTGTCCCTTTTCCTCTTTCCATTTGTCCCATTACTTCTGGCTCAACTCCTTATAGGAAGACAGTTTGTGTCCAGGCCAATCCATTTTGTCACTGATGTAAACAGAGGAAGCGTCACATGGCTTTCCTGTCCTTTGAATACAGAATACTCCCACCTCTTTCTCCCAGGACTTTGGCATGCAGGGATATCCTGAATACTCCCATCAAATGCAAAAAAGCCACACACTTTTTAGGCAGGTGCATGTGCGTACAGACACATGCACAAAAAGCAGAAAGACGTCTGGAACACCTTTATAACAGAGCATTTAAATAAGTTGTTCATTTGGGAGTTATGCTTGTTTGTTTGTTTGCCAAGAGTTAAATGAGAAGATAAATTGTCAATTTTACATGTCACTTTTTGTGGGGAATAAACAAATTAAATATAATGTGTTCATTAGTGAGCCTTAGAGAGCTGCTGGTAGGAGGATTACCTTTGGACAGAGTCAGGCAGGCTCCCTTTTTCCAGACTTTTTGCTAAGCTAAGTCAGCCGTCCTGGTTCCAGCTTTATATTTATGACATTTGAGATGATAGATATGAGAGTGATATTGATAGTCTCATCCAACTCTCGGCAAGAAAGTGGATAAGGATATCCACAATGAACTATGCCTTTAATAGGACAAGTACGATTAGGCACATGATACGCTACAACACAGAATGATATAATATGTTATAGTAGTAGAATAAAAACAAATTAAAAATCCTCTTATACAAAATAGTATTTGGCACTGTGTAGCATCTTAGCCTAGCTATCTTTATTGTCTACCAGCAAAGGCTAAACCTGCACTTTTGAGTGCTTGAAACGTGATCTATTGATATCCTTAATCTACTGACAGTGATCTATTGCCTTTTGACTTTCTTTTGACAAATGTGCTTATTGGAAGTTGCTTTGGACAAAAGCATCTGCTAATTGCCCTAAATGTAAATGATACCACAAGAAAACATACAATATGACCATGAACTGCTCATAATTGTTAGCTGGAGGTGTAGTGATGATGGTGGTAGTTGTAGGAGAGCTACTGGATGAGGACAAGACTATTTATTTAATTTACTGCCAACTGATTTGTCCAACAGGAAGATGATTCTGATTGTGGAGGAGGGACCTGCCTAAGCCCGTGTCTTTGGCCAATGATCGGGCTCCAACTACTGCTGCTGTGGCTCGTCACATCTTTACAACACTCATGACCCCTACACACACAAACACAACCACACACACACACACACACACACACACACAGATCATTATCTCATTTCACAAGAGGCCAGAGGACACTTGAGTTATGCCATCCAGGATGTATGCAGAATATTTGCAACAAGACATTTTTATCAGCATTTCCATTTTCCAATGCCAAAGGGTGCTCATTCATTTCCTATTTGTCATTTTCAAAAATAGAGACACATTTACTGTGCTCAGCTGCACTCACATCTATGATATACTCCTTAATACTCTACTATGGTGCAAGAGTAAGAGCTAACCAAACCCTTTAATTCTGCCTCATTTGTTTCTCTGATTTCTTTAGCAGAGGTTTGAAGAGTGTTCCCACTATGCCAACTAAATATCATTCAAAGACTGTATGTTCACTGACAGCATTGATTTGTGTAGTTGTCAATATTGTTTGTTGCTTATTATATTTATTGCATATGAATCATTATGCTGTAATGATTGTTTATTTTGGCAACCAGTGCAACTATGAAGAATATCCCTTTCATCTGAGTGTTTTTAAATGTACTGTACCTATCTATTTATCTATAATTTTGTTTTGTACTCAATCAACTAGCATTTTGTGACTAGCTACTAGGTGTTGTATTGTAGCAGCATGTGCTCAGTACAGAGCTAAAGACAGCACCAATACTCTGACACCAAAGCTCCACACAATACCAAGGACCACAGGTACACACAAACCTACTACAGAGAATCTGCAGGCTGGTTTATTTTAAGAGATTCCTCAGATGTGGGTGTACATCAGTAGTCACTGCATTAGCTAGATAGATAGATATCGTAGATACCTCGCTGAGAAATAAGTGAGATCAGAGGGCACCTATCTATGTTGAATCTATTGAAGCTAAACTAATCTATTATCTATTAAATCTATTAGGATAATACCATTTCAAATATGTTTGTACTTGGTCTGACAGCTTTGGTTGTCTTCAATTTGAAGCATCAAATTCCCAGTGCCTACATAGTAGCTCAAACAGTCTGTTATCTGAATGAAGCAATGCATCAGAGTTGTATTCTTACCATGTATGCTTCTATGCTAATGCTTGCTGCAGTAAAGCAGAGAGGTTAGCCCTTGCAGTGAATATGTTGTGAAAGGGGCCGAATCTGCTGCAGTTATTCTCGTTTATGTTGCCTAGTCAACAGAAGAAACAACCAGTGATTTTGATTATGGGAAAGAAAATAATTTTCCTCCGTGGTCAAAACCAACTTAAAACAGACTTGAGCTTGCATTCTAACACTTCTCTTTATTAGTCCTGTTTCTGTTACCTTTCTGGATCACCAGACTCAGGAGCCAAGATGACTTGTGAATGAGATCAGCATATCGAAATGACTGTTTTAATTGTTTTACTTCTCCTTGCTGTTCTCCTCTCCTTATGCTTGTTTCTTCCTTGTGTTGCTCTATAAGTGCTGTGAAGCAGATGCTGACGGCTCAGTGTCAAACCGCTGCAATGGGATGAGCTTGTTCTGTGTTTGAATGCTGTCCATGCCAATGGTCAGCATCAGGGCCTGATGGAGAGAACTTTGAGAATACACTACTACCAGTGGTAATTTTGCATTGCCTTACTGTACCATAAGTCATAAAGATCAGTGTTGCAGTTTATTTATTTTTTAACTATATTAGCAATTGCATTTGAGTTCTTTCCACCTCGCCTTAATGGTGACCTGCTGGTGTTGAGTGTTCAGGTTATGCCTGTCTATCAAAGTCGTGTGTTGATTCGTGTTTTACCCTGGGGGTCCCGTGTCTATGTGCAGGCATGTGCGTGTCCCTCCGATATCTGATTGTGCTTTAATACTGTACACAAATTACTCTTTTGTGGAACTTGACTAGCCTGAATAATTTTGTATACATTTGTACACTAATCCTATTTACTGTATAAAAGAGAAAATGAAAGAAAAGAAAAATGTTTATAATATGGTGTTGATTATTGTGCAAATATAATATATTCACAATAAAAGTGTTGTATTGTTATGACCTGGGGTGCTCCTTTTTTTCTGTCGCATCTGGCCAGTTGCTTTGGCTCCGCTGGGAGACCAAACATGTCATCCTTCCTGCAGAAAGAGACAGCTGCTGAAAAAGGGGAGAGCAAACACATCTGTGTTTCACTGTGTCTGTGTATGAAGTAAGTGTTAGTGATGTCAAATAGCCCCGTACATTTAGATCATTTCTTCACTGCCTGGTAATATCAAATCATTAAAAACAACAGCATTAAAGAGTAACTCAAGACCAGGCTGAAAAGCAGTGTTTCACTACTCTCTCTAGTTGAAACTTTCAGGCCTGTTTTTTTTGTGTGTTTTACGCCCCATGCGGTGGGTGCGATTTGTAGTTGGGTGTGGTCAAAAGTGTGCAATGTTGCATGTGTAACCTCACCCAACACAAATTAAAAGTAATGTGTATATGTTACTTTTACACTTGACCAAACACGAGTTCATATAGTGCATACACATATTAATGTACTGTAGAAATGGCCACCCAGGAGAATATCTAATTGCAATTTTGAAAAAAAATCCATGAACTCATTACTCTAAGTAGTTCTGTAGAGTTCTTACATCCTGGAGTACAAACCAGTACACACATGTATTTTCACATAAATACCAATGTGAGAAGGACGACAGAAGCTCCCTACAAATGCAAAGCTTAACTGTATGTATCACAGTATGGCCAAGTGTCTCCCAGTGAGTTCTGACTGAGGTCTTCTCCCTTTGTTTCTATTTCTGTGACACCTCTGGCAACTTAATTGAGACAGACAGCTCTGCCATCTCCTGCCCGGAGCAGCAGTAGGAACCCAGATGCTAACACCAGAGTTACGGAGTAGTTGTACATTATGTGTGTTTTACTTGATGGTATTTTTGTTTGTTTGATGGTAATCTTAGAATCAATATCGCCACAGTTTGGAGAGTGCAGAGTATAAAAATGTTTGTTTTCCTTTGAGATGTGTCAGACTGGGAGGTCTTCGTATGTGTGCTGTATAGCGATATAGAGAGGGGAGGTTGTAATGGGATACTCTTGTAAATGGGAACGAGGTCATACCCTTTAACATGCCTGGCTTAAGAAGTTACAGACGCAGGAAAAGCAGGGACAAGTTCTACATCTCTTTCCAGTTTGTAATTTGGAAGACTTTATAAGTCAAAAAACCACAATAAGAGAAATAATGAAGTCCATAATAAGTTTTTTCATTGTTTTGTTTCACAACTTTTGTCTTATTTTTGTTCTGGGCATCAATTCTTTTAATTATAACAACTTACAAACTTCATTGCTGGCATATGGGTCAACTGCTAAGCACAGCTTCCCTTTTTTCTCTGTATTATTCTAACTTCTTATTTTTTCTATATTAGATAGTTGGCAGTCAAAAGAGACAGGAGACATGGTTGGAGAGCAACAGGGGATGAAAAGCAGTAAAGTTTGCAGGCCTTAAGCAAACCGTGGGATTGCAGTTATGGCATGTGTCTCCGACCGCTGGCCAAACACAAAACAAGTCCATATTTTTCCATGTTATTTAAACCCTTTGTTTGGAAAAGAAAACAAACGAGCATTAAAATAATTACCTAATCTTTCTATTTAACATCCTTTATGTTTTCTTTTCTACTTTAACTTAAGTTAAATGTGTCAGCACATTACAAAACAAAGGATGATCATAATGAACAGTTTTGGCTCACCTTTGTTTTTGCATCTAAATGAATGGTTTAGATATCTGGGTTAAACTTGGGATTTGTTTAAAACTTGTCTGATTGGAAAACTCCATTCTCACTGGTCCTTTTCAATTAGATTTTGATGCAATTGTTCTGGTATTGTCGTGATGTCAAACAGAACAATGACTCATAAAATAGAGACATTCAAATTGATTGACGGGTATTCTTGTACATTATTTTTTAACCACATTTTTTTTCTCCCCATCAACTTTTGTTTTTGCCTGCTGATCCAACACACGTATTTCTGCTGAACACCATTAGTGTTGGGTTCCCCAAGAAAGAACACTTCATCTAAAGTCTTCAAACCTGGAACTGAATGACTCATTGGTGGTAAAGTTAAAGTTTGAGAGTGGCTTTTTGGGTTTGTTCCACTAATTGCAGGAAGTGACACATGAGATTGATGCTGCATCAACAACATGACCCGTGACTGGATCTGCAAGGATCAGCATGCCATTAGTAAACCCCTCTAAAGTTCATTAACATTATTTCGATAGTAATATGACGTCCATTTGCGTAGTTTTACCAGCGAGTGCTATTTTTGGAATAGTATTGCAACTCAATGACATTGTGATTGTACCATTAGCACTAAATTTAGCCCAAACACTCTCAGCAGCCTCTGGGTCATGACACCCCCGGGGCACTCAACCCAAGTCTGAATAAACTTCCCTCAATCTGCTAAGTATAATGTGGTTTACATTAGCTGAAAGATTTTTAATTGGCACCATTTGTTTTTTTTTCTAATTATGAAAAAACTGTACACTTCCTGTAAGCAGCAACAGAGAGGTCACCGTTTTTCCGTCAACATAAAACACAGCAGGGCAAGAGCATCAGGGTCACTAAGGTTCTGTAGTGTAGCTTTGACATCCAGTAAAAAAGCTAAACTAATCCCTTACTGTCCACTGAAGTCTTTCAGTATTGTCAGTGACTGTTGCTTGACTGAGTGTGTGGGTACATTTACTGTGTGTTATCCAGCACGAGACACACACTTTCTTTCTCCACAGACCTGGATCAAACAGTATTTGTAGATTAATCTTTATGTTTTTGCTAACCCTTATGAAACTCCAACTCCAGCAAAAGGAAAACACAGATAGTGACAAATACGTTGTTAATCAAAGATGAGGATACTAACTAGGCTTCAGATATTTTCCTGTGATTGTTCAAACTTTTTGGCACCTGTTCTTACAAACCCCTACTCAATCTGACAAGAATGTAAGCCAAAGAAAATGATAAAGTATATTTGCAAAATGGAGAGAGAGAAAGATGGTGTTAGACAAACTGGGGTTGGAAAGAACACAAAACACAGACTTGGCATGGGTTATCAGGAAATGCCACAGGCTTTTCCAAACCCATAAACATGACCACACACTTGTCTGTTCCCATTACCTTGGTTTTTCTCTCTCGTGTTCTCCCAGGTTGTAAGCATGCTGTGCGTGTGTCTGAGTGTGTGTGCTCAGTGTGATTGGCAGGAACAACACTGGAAAACTCCGTCCAGGTGAACATTCTCAACGGGACACATTCCATTCCAGTCCAGATTGGGGATTGATTTGTGGATTTTCTCTGTGTTTAGAGTGGGGCCTAATATTAACCGGTAACATGAGGTGTTAGATTTGTGCGGGGCACGCACATTCAAGAGGGTTAGAGAGTACATGTCATTGTCTTCATAGGATATGGTATTTTGTTAAGTATCCTTAATATTTTTTGTGAACATGACATTAAAACCACAAAGAGTTTTAAAGATGCTCTATGAGTTTTTGAACATAGTAGCATGATGAACTAATGTCCTTATGAGTGTCCCCATGTTTTGTTTGTATGGTGCACAAACGTAAAGATGCACATGAGAATGAACATGCGTGTGCGTGAGCAAGCAGGAGAATAGATAAATATTCCTGCTGCTGGTTTCATGCTTTTCCACTGATCGATAATTGGTGGCAGTAAGAAAAGATTGCAAGCTAGTAAATATGCATGTAAATGGAGCAAGACTTAAAATATTCAAAGAATTGGCCTTGTAAATATTTTATGAGAAAGCAAATGCTCTTTAGACACTTGCTGGGCTTTATAACTGCTGTAACAAAGAATTATCAAACCAGAAGTGCATTTTTCAGCAAAAGCAAGCAGTTGTTTTCTGTGAAAATGCACTAAAACCCACTGTACTATCTGCTCAGCATCAAGCAGCAGACAGACACAGTGACTAGCTGGTGAACATGGTGGAGTATTTAGCAGCTAGTCACATATTTCCCTCGGGAGGAGGTAGAGACCAAAAACAGAGCTAAAAACAGTCAATACTGAACTTACATCCACCAGTTAGACATGACTCCAAACCTGGTGGAAATGACTCTTCTGGTTGCAAACGTAAGCCCGCCTCCATTAGAAATATTGGCAATTGACCTTCTCAGCCGAATAAATACCTTTGTAAAAACTTTCCTAATGAGTTTATGGTCTCAATCACTAGCTTCATGTCTTCTTCAATACAGCATTATGTTCATTTAGTAACTTATGGTCCCATTTAAAGGAAAATAGAACATAAAGCAGAGTGTGCTTAAGGGCAGGATTATCTACAATTGACAAGTCGTTACCATGGGGACCTGTCATTTAGGCTAGAGTGACTCGTACCTGCGACATGTGTAAATTTAACCAGTGGTTTTGAAAAAGCTTAGGAGTTGGCTGGTCACTTTCTCTGGTGAGTACATTTTGTTTTATTGTTGGCTAGACAAAATTGTCAGCCCTGTTAAAATGAGACCTGGCTAAGCAAGCTAGCAAGCTCCGTCTCATCCAAATATGGTCATCTCGTGGCGCTGGTTCCAAAAAATCATTGTGGCGGCGCCCTGTCGGCCAAACTTAAGATGTCAAAACGGCAGTCCACAAACTAACAGGTAACGTCACGATGACTAGGTTCACTTCTTATATACAGGCTATGGCATGAAGTCAAACACACCTGTTGTTCACAACTTGTTTGCACTGTCCCCAAGTGGCCAAAACAAATCAGTTATTGCTTGTTTAAGGATACATACAACGTTTTTTGTTGAGTAACAGTGAAGGTAAAATTATATGTTTTTTGTTTGTTTTCAGTGGTTACTGCACTTGTTTCCTAATTTAACGATCCAATAACTTTGCAACATTTGACTTGTTTGCTCATTAAAAACTGAGTGCATCAACAAGTTTGATGTTGAGACCTACAATAATTCAATAAGTTGCTGGAGAAGGATATACGCCAGCCAATGGATTTTTGTCTGCCTTACTGTTTCAATGGCTTATTGCTGATTTACCTAGTATCAATAAACATAAACATTTACCCAGGATTAATAAACAATTTGTCAACATAGATAGCAGCTTGTCAGTCACCTGTGAAGCACAGTGCTATAAAAAAAATCATACCATGCTATTCAGAATGTCTTATAAAGAAGGTGATAGCCGAGCCAGAAACAAGTATTTGTTTGATTTTTGGCATTTGCAATTTGTTTCTTTGTATGGAACCCAGGCCCCAGGACAAGGTGGAGAGATTATATCTCCACATTGGCCTGGGAACGCCTCGGGATCCCCTAGTCAGAGCTGGTTAATGTGGCTTGGGAAAGGAAAGTTTGGGGTCCCCTGCTGGAGCTGCTGCCCCCGACCCGACCCGGATAAGCGGATGAAGATGGATGGATGGATGTTTGGAATTTTGTTTTGTGGAATGTCCCACATACCTGTGATCACAAAACTGACACACTCAGTGAGAAAATTAAATACACATAGAAAACAAGATAGAACAACAGATAGAGAGAGGAAGTTAAAAAGGTCACATGACTATGGTTGTAGACACTTTGGTAAGAATTGTCTCACTGTCAACTTTGCTGTGCAGGACTTCTACTAGGAGGGGTAGAGCTGTAAAACTTTAGCAGCTGGAACCTAAAGACCTCATAGAGCATATTTATGTGTTTTGTGTGTTTTCATGCTTTAAGTTACCTGTGTGCGTGTCTGGTGAATCACTCAGGTCGGCTCTGAAGACTCAGGCTGCACGCTGTTCCGCTCACCCTACGCCATGTTCACCATCAACATGTTAATTACAAGTATGAGGTCTGACACAGACACATGTGGGATGAAATTTACCTGCTGCCCCAGAGCAGCTTTTTCCCCCTCTGTTCTTTAATTTTACTGACCACCCTCTCTCCCCTGTGTTTCTCCAGTTCTATGTGAGTCATGCGGGGGTAAATTAGCAGTAAGCAGCAGACAAGACAAGCTGACTGTTAGCAGATGTGTAAAAAAAAATGAGGAAACACAGGTTTAGGCACTATTTAAAGAATTGCTCTCCCCTTTCCCCTTGTCCTCAGGCAGTGTTTGGTTTCTTATCTTGGCTTAATTTTGTCACCATGCACTAGATATTCTTTTGAAGTGATAAATGCTTGGACTTTTAAAAAGTTTTTCACTTCAAGTATTTTTGAGAGCCTCTTTTAATGAAAGTGAAATGTTTAAACACTTTACTGTATTAGATCTCTTCAGTGATTATGCTGAATTTTGTGTAGTTAAATTCATTGCGTGGGGTGAGTGACACATTTTCTTTTGAGTGATTGTCATTAAATTTCAAGCTCATTTAACAGGTCCCAAATGGAAGTGTAGGTACTATTAAAGACCGCTTTGTTCACTTTATTTTAAAAATAAACAATGGTATCTAAAAGCAAGACAATAGTACGAAATAGTTCTTCGTTTACAATATACACTGTGTATGTAAACATGACCTATTTGGGTTGTTTTCCAGTTTCTTTCAGTGTTGTGCACTTTTGAGTGACATCTTCTGTCGAAGGGCCAGCACAATAGAGTGCGTGTGGGATATTGATGTGTTTGGGAGACACGCTTCATGTGTACCATGCTAAAGGATGTGTCATTTAAACAGTTATGGTTTGTATGGATATACAAGCTCAGCAGGCCATTTTGCTGATGAATTGTTCCAAGGTTCTGCCTCCAACGTTCACATCAACACCCATAAACACAGGAGGACAGACAGACAAAAGGCTGAATAAGGACTGTGTGTGAGTGTTTTGCTGAACTGAAATGGTTAGTGTGTCTTAAGACTCAAGATCTCTCAACATAATAATCGTGTTGTTAATGTCTGTGAGGTTGAAAAGTTGCTGTCTATTGTGAAACTGACTGCAGACTTACAATATTTCTTATAATAATTCTTTGTTTTACCCACAAAAGGTTCTTTTCTGGAAAGTGAAAACACTTTGCAAAAAATTAAAAATAAAAAGGTCCCATACACTTTCTGAGACCTGCATGACATGATGACATGATATCTATCCATCCATCGTCAACCACTTATCCTGCGTACAGGTTTGCGGAGGGCTGGCAAAAGGCGGGGTACAGCCTGGACAGGTCCCCAGTCCATCGCAGGGCCACACATAGACTCACAACCACTGACACTCACATTCACACCTAAGGAGAATTTTTTAGAGACACCAATTAACCTAGCTAGATGACAGTGCTAACAACTGCACCACTGCGCCACCCATGATGACATGATATACAATTTTTAATTACTCAACATAACGGAGTTGAGTCATTGTTAGTTTCAGTATGTCAGTGATGATAACAAAAGAAGCTCTTTGGTATTAGAGAGTTACAATCTATCGCATATTGAGCAGTTTATATCTATTATGGTCCTCTGATCCTCTTTAAAGGTACTACTGGGGCTATTTTGGTGACTCAGTCTGCTATTATAATGAGCTTATGTGTTAAAATGTCAGTTTTGCATTTCTGTCCTCTGCCCACGCTCCACTCTTTTTTTTCCACTGTCGCAATCTGAAAAATCAAATGGAAATGTAACTTGAAGGCAGACCACAGGGCTGTGTGGAAAAAATAAACAAGTCTGGTTTTACACACGTCTTAGAAGGGGAGCCATATTTTCAAACTGTTTGTACGGACAGATTGTTTGTGTGCGTAGTAACTGTCAGCAGATCTCAATTACGAGCAGTGACTACAATCGGACGCACTGACAACAGGAAGTGTGTGTTTGTTTAAAGGAGGATTTCTTGACACAGTATCTGTGTTTACAGCATCTGGGCCCACCACTGTCATCACTATCCCCAACACACACACACACACACACACACACACACACACACACACACACACACACACACACACACACACACACACACACACACACACACACACAACCCTAGAATGCCTTTCCTTTCTCATTATAGTGAAATACCTTAGCCACCTCTGCTCTGCACTCCCACACTTCCTAACTCCCTTTCCACTTCTCTTATCTCTCTCTCTGTCTCGGCTGAACTATCACATTGTCTGTCCTCTAGTCCCCTGTCATCTCTTCTTTCAGTTTTCCATTCCATTTCTTCTCTTGTACATAAGGTCATATGGCTGAAATCTGGAGGAGAGGCTGGAACGATTAGAGGTCTCAATAAGCTCTAGACACACACATGCACAGAGAACTAATACATGACTCACACGATGCACACAAAACTCCCAAACAAATCTGCAGGAAGTCTATTTATACTCCACACACTCCACAAATATGCACTCAGACAGACCAGTCTGGAGTACACTAGTCTATATTGTACATCCCTGCTACCGTCAATCCATTTCGCTCTTCATCTACACTCTCTTAGTATCAACTTCTTCATTCTCCATATCATCTCCATCTCCCACTGAACTTCCTCCCTCCATTACCAGCCGCATGAAGATATGAAGTTTCTGGCAATAACCAGCCACAGATGTGAGGAGTCTTGGATGGTGCTCATATGAGTGAGCAGTGGGCTACTGGGTCTCTCTAATTTCCATCTTCTAGCAGAAGCCGTGGCTCTGAAAACACCCACTGGATTCTTGCTAGGAGAGTCAGTAATGAGATTGTGGTGATGAGGGCTTTTTGTTGTGAGCTCAAACTGATGAAGGTTATCCTGTCATCTGCTGCTCATTATGTACGGGCATGCGAATTTGTATACGTGAAGGGAAAGACTGAGGAACAAGCGTGCATGTTTGTATGTAAGAGACAGTGTATGTGGTCGCATTGCATGTGTATGTACGTAAGGGAAGGTGGAGAAAGACAAAGAAAGAGAGAAAATGAAAATGCGCCAGTGAAAGTATCTGACTCATGGCTGATTGTTTATTATTGCGAATGACTCTGTGGTCCTCTCAGGAAGCCGCAGGAGCATTACTCATTGAACCAGAGAGAAGACAGAGATGGAGACTGTCTCCTCCTACATATTTATCCATCTATTCCTCTGTTTTGTTTTGAGCACATGGTGTGAGTTTAAAGAAAATACTGGGAATCCCCACGATACACTAATTCTCAATCTGCACTGTACTAACTAATGTGATTTCTATCTACCATGCACCCCATCAGACGTGCACCCATCAATGTTGTTCTCTGAGCATCAGAGATGTTCAGAGAAAATGCCATGGCCAGCACAGTGTCACGTATCTTATCTCATGCTGTCATCGCTGGAAATAGAGATGACACTTAGGAGATTGATTCAGATGTCTTCTCGTACTCTTCCAGCCCCCCCACCAGTAACTTGACTACTTATCTGACAAAGGGGGAGGGTGGAGTAGCAGCTTAAACAACAACCCCACACACACCTCTCCAATCTCTTACTTCCCCACAGAGTTCCTGGTTGCTGACAACCTTCCTATATCTGTTTCATTTTGCAGCTTGATGGTCTTGGGGGGAAAAAGATAAACAAAAATGAGTGGGATGCAGCTTTGTGACTGGAAGATGGAAACAGAATCAGCTGAATAAATACAATTATCATAATAATAATAATAATTAATATTAATATTAATAATAATAATAATAATATTATTATTATTATTATTATTATTATTATTATTATTATTATTATTATTACTAGTAGTAGTAGTAGTAGTAGTAGTATCATGTTCCTCTAATTTATTCCACAGGGATTCATGGTGTCTGTCAGAAAGACATCTATAATGACCTTATTGCGTTCCATGGGATTATTAAATCTCTGTAGTAGGCTATATATGTATTGAAGGTCTCTGACCAAAAGCTTACCTGCAGTAAATAGATGCTTCATATGTAATGAATCTTTAAGTTTGTTTGTATAGCATGCTATTTTTTAGGTTAGCCATAGGTTTTGAATAGGATGGATGGAAAGACAGGATGAAAGGGGAATACAGAAAGAAAGAGAGAAAGAACCACAATCTGCATATAATAGAGGGTCTTCGTTATGGAACATACAGTATGGTAACACACAATAGTTAACAGCTTTAACGATGACACATACACACACAGTGCACCGTATCATATAACCTACTGTACTTAAAGGGCATTGAAATGATTGTGCCATATTTAACACTGTCACAAAAACTTTAGCGATATTGCATCCGACATTCAGGTCAATAAAGAACACTTAGTTTAAAATTGAAGGGGATGAGGATGGATAGAGAGAACGAAAGATACAAAGAGTTAGAGAAAGAAAGGCGAGAGAGGGAGAGAGAGATAAAGTCGCACACGCACAGAGAAGGAGGGAGGGAGGGAGGCGAGGAAGTACTTAGAGAGGAGACGCATCATCTGTGCAGTGGTGGAAACAACATCTCCTGGTTGCAGTCCGACAGTGCAGCAAGGAGCATTTCCATATTGTGTCAGAAACTGCTGTTTAGTGACGAGGCGATGTGGATTTACAAGCTAATTTTCGGACTCTTCGTCATTTCTTGTTCTGGTAAGTTTGGCGAAAACCATTTCCAACTGTTCGGATTGCTTTCTAACGTCTGCCACTGGACTGGAGCCGGTGCTGAACGCTTTGGTTTGCGCTCTGTGAAGCACTTTATCTATATACTAATAACTTTCTTACTTTATAATATTCAGTAGTAGGCTGTGAACTAATCCGACTAATGAAATGTATAGGCTAGTGTTTTGTTAATTGGAACATTTTATACCCTTTAATAATCAGTACTTTGTCACATCTACAAGATAGTGTAGTTGAAGTGTGTCTTTGTGTCAGAACACGTGGGAACATTTCTTAAGTTGACCATTCCTGGAAGAGATAGGACAGCGATGAAAACGATGCTTTTGCCATAAATGACGATCCAGCAGGAGCTTTTTAATCTCGACTCTTAGTATCAATGCAAACTGCTCTGTGCCTGAGCGCATCACACCGCATAGGGACGCGTCGACACATTTTTATCTGAAGGGATCACGAGATACTAAATACATTCTGTGATCACGTGAATAGATAAAAAAAACTATCTGACCCGTAATAAAATCAAATTAATGGTTCAGTCTTCCTGTGGTAATAATAGAGTGCGATATTGCGGCTCATTGCTCCTTGGCACTCGAGGAGACACACCGCCTAGACTGTGAACTCAAGTTGAGGATCGGACACTACTTGATCTCTCTGCTCCCCTGCGATACTCCGATTGCTCACCACACCCCCTGAACACCCAGATATTGAATCTGAAACACCAGCTCTGATGCCTGGTGTCTTTCTGTTAAATGATACGTAATCCTGTTAAATGATACGTAATTCCAAGAACGACCGCTTTTCAGGCTCCTTTCCTACAGAAGCCACCATGAAGTTCTTCTGTGTTCATACAAGCTGTTGAATCGACTGAAGTATATAGGCAGGAATTAGGTAGGAGGAGAGAGGAGGAGGAAGCATGTATTTTCTGTCTGAAATGTGAATGTGTTACTGGCTGTCGGATTGTGCAGAGATGCAGAAAACCAACAACTGAGGCAACATACAGACACAGCACTGACTCGCCTTTCTCTCTCTCTCTGTCTCTCTTTCTGTGTGTGTGTGTGTGTGTGTGTGTGTGTCAGCCTTGGTCTCGTGTGAAATGACTGCGCATCCTATTAGGTCCTGTAGATTAATAATTCTGTCGCCATGAGTCCTCAGTTTAGTTGGACTCATTAGCACACTATCCACACTGTTAACCAGACCGCAGAGAAGGGTTTGCAAGTGTGTTTGTGTAAATGTTTAAAATAATAATAATAATAATAATAATAATAATAATAATAATAATAATAATAATAAACCTTGTATATCATCTTATAAGTAAAATTCAATTGAATTTTGCTGCTCACATTAAAATAAAATAATAATCTCAGTATAAAAAGTAAAATAACATAAAACAAACCAATGTATTTGTTGTAAGCCATAGGCCTGTCAGTGGAACAGTAGGCATCTCTGGTTTCCCTCCAGTTTCCCTCCTGCCTAATGTATTTTTCCGATTTACAAGTATGTGTCTGAACCTCTAAAATTTAAATACTGCTTAATGGACATGTTATGTAATTGTGTATCAGAGGGGAGGAGAAATGCACTCCAGGACTACCAGAAGACTGATGGTATACGACTGGTTGCCATGTCACCTGATTCCTTACACCTGACCAAAACAAGAAGCTGAGTATGGCCAAGTGTGCCAAAGCCTGCAGCCGCAACAGACGACTCCCCTTCACCTGCAGGTGTGTCTGCACCTATGGAATTACCCTTTCAGTTACAGAGAGTTATTTTTGGTAATGTGGTGAAGCAACTAACGTTACCCCAGAGTACAGTGGTGGTTTCTTAAGCTCCTTAATTGTGCTTTTTAACAGATGGAATTTGCATAGTTGTCTGTCAGGTTTAGCAGGCCTCCTAACTGCTATGTATACTCATGTAACAGCTGTGCTAATTGCCCTGGGATGACTTTTGCTTCAAGAAGTTAAAGAAAAACTAATCATTCACTATTTCCCTGTTCTCTCTTCCTGCTTTCCTTCTTGTTCCCAGAGCATTCCTCTATGATCATAAAAACAGGAAATGCCAGTGGCTGTCGTTCGACTGGAACTCACCAGGAGCTCAGATCCAACCAGACTTCAACTACCAACTCTATCAAAAGAAAGGTGACTTCTATTGTTTTACATTTTCTTTCTACCAGCTGATAGTAAAGCAGTGTCTCTTCCTGTCACCATATCTTTCCATCATAAAGGCTCTATATAGCCACCACTTCCAATCAGCAACATTGCTTTGGCGTACTCCTTGTGGTTTTAGAATATGCAGTAAAATTATTTTATAACTCTATGAATAACTCAATTTTTTAGAGTAATTGTTTGTAATGATTGCATCCCTCAAGAGAAAGGCAAGGAAGGGCAAGGACCATTTTTGTGTTTATTGTGTCGCAGCACATTACGGTTCATTTTCTGTCATTAAGGAGTGTTTGTGGAAACGGTGGAAACTCCCATCTCACTTGATCCTGACCAACTACAACAGTGCTCATGCAAGCTGTGTAGCCTGTTTTACTTCATCCAAATGTTTTGCAGAAGATTGGGAAAACAGATTCAGCTTCTGGCATTGTCTTGTCCTTGTTAAGATCAGTGTTATAGCTGAACATCTCCTTCTGTCTGTTTTCTTCATCATCCACACTGGCTGTGTGTGCACCACACTGTGATCAGGTTGTTGGCTCATCCCACTCACTCACTCTCATTTACTGTCTCTCCCCATCCTCTCTTTTTCTCTCTCTCTTTTAGACTATGTTAGGGAGTGTATTGTGGGTACTGGTCAGAGCTACAGGGGGCAGAGGTCGGTGACAATGAGTGGGATCCTGTGCCAGGCCTGGGCCTCTCCTATTCCTCACGAACACAAGTAAGACCCTGATGTTCTTTTCATCACAATGTCCAACAAAGTAGTGTTAAAGGTAACTTACTATTAGTGTTGGCCTGTCAGTAATGCAGTTAGCTTGTAGCCAGGGGCTAGCCTATATGTGTGTGTATGTGTCTATGAGTATGATATAGTAGGGGTTGATTAGGCTCCTGGGATCAGTCATTCATCAGAAGTGACCTCATTGTAACACTTTACAGAGTCACGGATCATTTCCTGCTGTGGCCCAACTGTTTATCTAGAGGTGTGTGTGCGCATGTGTGTGTGTGTGTGTGTGTTTTACTTGGATTAGAATCATATCTAATATGCAGCTTTACAGTAGACACATATACCTTATCTTTAAACTCATACTACCCCTTTCCTTCTCCACTCCCCTCTACTCAGAGGTATTAAATGACTTTGAAAGCCTTTGTAGTGAGTTGTCGCTGCAGCAGACGAATCAAAGAGGGTAGTGTACATTTGTACCTCCAGTGAACCTGCTTTATCAGACTGCTATTAATGTCTCTGTAGATCAGGTAATTAATACCAGGTGCTTTGTATGTTTTATCAGTTGGCTTACAGGAATGTGAAACACACACACACACACAAGAACAAATTGCATTTTTATCAGTGAAATTTTTCTCCTCTTTTTTGATTGCCCAGTAAAGGCTCTCATTTCTGTACCTGTCATTATTCACTCCACAGAAAGGCAACTCTGCTTTATCTTTTCATCATCATGTAACAAAACACAGCTTGACTCAAAGACTACACTATGTCCATCATCGCAATTGGTGACCACAGCCATGTGCTTGCCTGATGTAGAAGATATGAGTCACTTGTCAGTGTTTTTATATCACATTCAGAACCAGCTTCATGGAAAACTAACATTATTAACAACATCATGTCATCGGCGGTTTGATCCTTTAGGGTCGCCATTGATTATTTTTACAGTTTTTACACAATTTTCACTGGTCATGTTTGAGCAGCAGCTCTTTCATAAATGAATATAGGAGTTATTATTCAAATAAAAAATTGACAACAAAAAGTGGCCTTGGTTGTTTTTCAAAAAGAGACTGCTCTGCTAGCTGAAATATTTGGCAACTAGTCTTGGTGTCTGTTTGCGTAACTGCACCTGTACTCCTGACAGATTCATGTCTAAGAGGTTCAGGAAAAAGGACCTTCGAGAAAACTACTGTCGCAACCCAGACAACTCCACTGTTGGCCCATGGTGCTTTACCACTGATCCTCGACCACACCTCAGACACCAGGAGTGTGGCATACCACAGTGTTCACAAGGTAGGCTACACACACACACACACACACACACACACAACGGTTTGAATCCATCTGAGCAGACATTCATGTTAAAATAATGCCCATTTCACGTTGCAAATTGCCTCACCAATTGAGGCTTGACAGTCTGAAATGAGCTACAGCAAATTAGGCAATCACAGAGTGCCTTGGACTAAGCAATGCTGGCTCTAACTGTGCTCCGCTCTACATGTGCATGTGTACATGTGTGTGGGGCACAGGTTTTCTGTATTTGCTGAGGCCAGCTACAGTTGTTTCCAGGTGTGTGGTTCAGTGTATGCTGTCCTCTCTCATTCCATCAGGTTCCGGTTTTGTAAATGGTTTGAACCAAAGGTAGCTGGTGTTGGAATGTAAGAGGATTTTAATCCCCTGTTGTGTCCTTTAGATAAATTGTTAGCTATTTTATCCATCTCTGTGGCACTCATAGAAGGAAAGTGTTGTTTGAGTTATGGGTATGTGTAAGTAAAACTTGTATATTTATCCAGTTGTGATGAAAGAAGTTTCAGCCTCTATATTATATCACCTAATATTACTGTCAGGCATTGATATCTCCTTTAAGAAGGGGATGATAATGACCTCTCTTATCTAATCCCTAAGGATTCATGCTGTCAAAGGGGGTTGTTTCCTCTGCATGCATGACACTAGATCACATTAATGAGGAACCAGGCTGTGGTTTGATAAGACATGATGCAAACCCTTCTTGCTCTCCAACTCACATATGGTGTCCCACTGGGTTATCACAAGTTGTACAACAAAGATGATAACTTTTCATTTTGATAGAAAGTCTGCGTTCATTGTGAAGAAAATGACTGGAAGGGTTTCTTCAGAAATTAGCTGGTCCTAATAGGAAACATATACACAGATACGCAAACATGGCATGTGCAAACACACATACGCACGCAGCCAGTACTGGTATTAAATGTGCTCTGTCATGCCGGCAGTGGACTCATACACATGTGTTTCTAATCTGCACACTCTCTGTTGTTTATGCTAGAAAGTGTGTAGGACTCGCCATGCAACAAAAGGTGCCTTTGCTACATCAAAGAGATCATCACCTTCATTAGTCTGACACATAATATTAAGGGCTTCCATACATTAATTGTATGTGTAAAATGTCTGAGTTTAAGGGAGATCTGTTAGTATTTATGAAGGGTTCTATTGCAAAATGGTAGACAAGAGTTTTGGAACAGAATTTCTTGACCTGAATTATGTTAAATTGGATTATCCACTATGTTTAAGTTTATTTCTTTGTCAACCCAGAGCAACAACTAAAGTATCATGATTTATTTTCCTTCTGTGTCTTAAATCATTTGATTGGAGGTTCTTTATTTATTTAAGTGGTAAGTGTCTCATTTTGAAAGCAATGTGTCACTGATACATCACAGAGAGGATACTGATTTCCTGTTGCTCTCATTTCTGTGTTTGTGAACGTGTGTGTGCATGTGTGTGTGCCATTGCTGCATAGTTGAGTGTATGAACTGTAATGGGGAAGATTACAGAGGACCCATGGACCACACAGAAAGTGGAAAGGAATGCCAGCGCTGGGACCTGGATGTACCACACAAACACCTGTACCACCCTAAGAGGTAAAACACACACCAGTCATACGCACACATGAATCTGCACCACTGGGCATCACACTAAATTGTGCATGCTCAATCACACTTAAGCCCACACACATGGAAACATATCATTTAATAGCAAAATGCAGCAGAATACTTTATGTAATAATAAGTTCATAATTCCATGTGTTTGTGGTGCACTAACTCTGATGAAGTGATTTGGAGTCAGCCAGTGTGCCTTTCCCTGACGGAATGCCATCAGAATCCAGAGTGTAATTGTGTGTTTTTTAGCACGATGCTGGGAAAACGCTTCATTCTGACTTAAATGGCTTAAATTCCTTTAAACTCTCAGCAGATTATAAAGCAGACTTGTGTCCAGTCGTGAGATAAGCTTATACCTATTTCAGGGAGGCCAATAATTTTTAGTCTGTGTAAGTATTCCTTACGTGATCATTGTTGTGTATGTTCAACTCTGCTGTGTGCGCATGCGTCTGTGTCAATAGACTGTTCCAGCTAGTCGGATGGCAGGTGGTCTGGATTAGCGGGGACTCGTTAACACATCCTTAATCATCCCAGTGTTTGTGTAAACGAGGCCCCAGTCTGCTCATAGCACAAATGTAATGAGAGGGTCCCACAGCCTGATACTGCACGCCTGGAGGCTGGAGGCCTGGAGAGATGGGGGACTTTGGGATGACTTACTGTAGGACACCTGTAGTGGGGCAGCCTATTATCTTCCTCATTCCCCTGAGCTCTGAACAGATTCACAGATGGAGTCCTTGCACCATTCCAGTTATTAATGCCTCAGTTGCAGGCAATGGTGAATTGTCTCTCCACTTATATTCTGTTTTCCCCTGTTTAGAAGGAAAATGGAAATATGATCCTCTTATCTTATGTGACAATTAATGTTTTACGCCACTATTACTTAACTTTAGGGCAAGGACGTGTGCTATGGGTCATGCAACAGTGTGATAGTTGTTTTGTGCTATGCTCTTTTATAGCTTTTGTCAATAAACTAAGGTTGTTATATGCATGTTTTGTATTAGGTACCCTGACAAGGGACTGGATGATAACTATTGTAGGAACCCAGACGGACGCCATAGACCCTGGTGCTTTACCACAGACCTAAACACACCCTGGGAGTACTGCAACATCAAAGTTTGTGGTAAGCATGCTTACATGTTTGTTTGTGTGTGGTTGAATGCATTAGCATTTGTCATGCATGTTAGGTGGAAGTGTATGTGTGTGCAGGGGTGTGATTGTGTTCCGTATAGACTCATTTTCATCAATTTACTACTTCCTGCACCTTTCCTTCTTTGGCTGATACTATGTGAAGCACACACACACACACACATACACACACACACGCACACACACACACACGCACACATGCACACACACAGTGTTCCCCTCTTAGGTTTTGGCTCTCTGTTATGTCTTCTCTGATAGCCCCAATGTTTATTTTTCCCCTGCGCCACTGCTCTGCTATTTATTGTTCTTTGCCAGCTCTTATGTGTCATGTTCAAACTGCACAAGACCCAGTTACTGCTCCACATTAACCTCCTGACATACATACAGACACAATACCAGGGTCACAAACACTACAAGAAGATTGCTTTCATTACACATCATACATGTCTGGATTTGTGTTCTGTGTGTCTGTACACTTGTAAAGCAGCAGATACTGTATGCTCTTAGTTGACCTATAATCAGTGACAAGTCACGGAGACAGCCACTGTGGTCCTGAATAACATAAAACAGAGCGAGGACTGGTGTTATTGTTGGGCTCAGCTTCTCTTTCCTGAGTCTGTGAATGCCCTGTTTGCCTGCTAGAATCATCAGCAATCCTGGCACTATGTTTACTAGATGGCACATCTCCATATGGACCCAGTGATTCACTGGCCCCCCTGTTTTCTCCCCCTCTAACCCCCCTGCACTCTGTCCGTCTCTCTCTCTCTGATATGGGAGATTGTTGGGAACAGACCAAGTTTACGACCCAGTTAGTCTTAATCAAAACAAGGCAGAGAGGAGAGAGCAAGAGACAGAGACAAAGTGTTCCTTTGTCAAGGCCTGCTCTTTTGTTTACTGTCACAACTAGTGCATATCTATTTTTAGATATATTGAATGGATAGAAAATGTCTGTTTAAGAGTCATGAAGATCTGCAGCTGTACACATTGTTGGATACAATCATGGACGATCTTCTGGCTAATGAACTTGTGTAAATACGTGTGCGTAAATAAGCAGCCCTTCTATAAAGAAAAGTAGAGCGGATAAGATTTCCTATTTTGTTTTTCCAATTTTGGCCATTTCATCCTCATTATACTGTAGCTCTTCTAAACCCTATTCTTTGGCTAGCAGGTGGCCAAGACACTGAGGCTGTTATGCCATTTATCATGTCAAAGGCACTGTCACACTGAATATCTCCTCAGTGCTAAATTATTTACAATTCATTATTGTTTATGACTGATTGTACATGTACTACAACAACCTGCTTATAATCAGATAAAGGGAAGTGTTTGCAACTCTCATGTACAAACTTTAAGACCTGAAACTGTGGACATGCTGGAATTTTTGGCCCAACTGAATTGGGCATCACTCCTACTGAGAGCAAATTGTCTGTTCTGTATTGTGTGATTTTTACGACTGGAATCAAGACCTCTAGATCATGTGTGTGAGTGTGAGAAAAAAACAATAAAAGGGCAGGCAAATGGAAAATATGTGTGGTGTGCCATGCGTGTCAAAGTATTATTATATAATCTATAGTCCAGTTCATCAAGTGCAGTTTATCTGAAGTTTGCCTCGCTCTGTCAAAGTTCACTTACCTCCAACTCTCTCTGCAGTTCACAGTCCCTGTTTCTCACATGTCTCCATCCACCATTTCAACCAGATTTGGCTTTTAGTCTTTGCCTTCTCCATGTAAATTACAACACACATTAGCAAGACAAATGTACAATATGTACAAATGTCCTTTTGTATTTTGGTACAATCATGTGAAAATTCATGCTGTCGTGGAATTTGGGTGTTGCCTTAGCGACATGACTGCAATCATTGGCCACCTGTTATTTAGTGTATTGTCCTGCATTTACTCAGTCATTCTGTATTTGTGTACGCTCAAGGAAAAAGGTCAGTGTGGGGAGCTAAGTCTTTGTAGGTCTCAATATTCCCTAAGTTTTCCTCACTTGGCTTAAGCATAAATTGTCTTTTCAGTTTCTCTTTCCATTTATCCTATATGCCTCAGTGTGATTTTTATCAATGTTTTCAGTCTGTGTTTGAGAACAGAGGGGCATGACTAGCAAAATGAAAATATAAAGCTTGTTTTGTTAGGGTGATGTTGAAATACCTTTCATGTTGCAACTACATCACCACAAGATGTAGAGCCTGAACTACTATACTTGATTGTTTTTTATTACCCTGTAAAACTGGTAGTTGGAAAAGTCTTTTAGTACTATGTTAAGACCTCAATCAAACTCTTTCCTTAATCTGGGTATAAACAGAAGTTATTTCAGTGAATATAAAAATCTACTACTTGGATCATCGTCACCTACCCATTAATATATTTTTTCTGTTTCACAGCAACACCTCATAAAAGCAATGTGGTGGAAACAACTGAGTGTTACCAGGGCAGAGGAGAAGGTTATAGGGGGACAGTAGATGTGTTACCCACCGGACTCACCTGCCAGCGCTGGGACTCTCAGTATCCCCATAACCACACATTCATACCACAAGCCTACGCTTGCAAGTGAGTCTAAGTATCACATAACACATGCATCCACTCACTCACCCACCTGCATGCATTTAAAACCAAGCAGATTACAGAAAGGCCTTTTCTGTGTTGTCTAGGGACCTGCGAGAAAACTACTGTCGGAATCCAGATGGGCAAGAATTCCCCTGGTGCTTCACTACAGACCCAAGAGTCCGCACAATGTTCTGCACTAACATCCCTCAGTGCGGCACCCAAAACAAGCCTGCCAGTGGTGAGAAACTCAACAACTTTGTTTGACGTTAAAAACAGCAAAGGAAAAGCTGATTTTCTCTACATCCAAAGCAGAGAAATAGAATTTATTTGTTATATTTTGTGGACAAATGAGTTCACATGAGACCCTGTAACCACACATATTGGTTTGTAACCACGTTTTTCTGCGTCCCTGTGGAGAACTGTAGCCCTGTAGGACTGTGGGAAGGACTGACCACCTCGCCTCACATAAACGCACTCTGACAGCAGATCAGCTCTCTCAGGTCTCAATGGACAGTGAAAGGATTAGTGCTGGATGGGATTCTTTCTGGGGTAGCAAAAGATTTGGAAATAAAAGATGTAGATATATGGCTGAGTAGACAAATGTAAATTTCCCAAAGGATTTTAGGAATATGTCTTTGAGATTATGTGGTCTTGCATTTGGGATTATAAAACTTCTCTAAGGTTTTGTCATGGTCTACCCTTGAGGGTTGAATTCGTTCCCACATAGAAATGAGATGCAGGGCATTAGACTGCTTCAAAATCTTATTTATGACCAGTGTTTTTCTAAGACACCATTGTGAAAAATGTCTTTGTTTTCCCAGCTCTACGATGGTTAAGAAACTAAGGTTCTTTTTTTTATTCTTCTCTGTCTTATTGACTAGTCCTCAGTTTTTTGTGTTTATGTTTTTTTTATTTATGTACAACAATAATGTGTGGCAAATAAGGTACAACAACAATTGTTGTGGTGATTTTAAAAGCTTAGTAATATTGAATGTTGGCTATTGTGCATGTTTTTGTTCAAAGCTGTATGTTCAAACAAACAGATGTAGTGCATGTCAAGAATACTTGTCTCATTTTATGTCCTATTTTTGTCCAAATACAGACTGCTATGTCAACATTGGAGAGAATTACCAAGGAGAGCAGTCAAGGACTAGATCAAAACTGCCCTGTGCTCCCTGGAGAGACCACAGCAACAGGTCAGCCCACTGGATCCCTGCTACTTTCTAACCTAATAACTTTCCCAAACTCCACTATGATGTACAAAACAGACCTGTGCCATCAATAAACTGCAGACAAGCGCCTCTGCCTAAAATAGAGATCAAGATGTCACACAGCTCTAGTACACGTAACCCATCAGAGAGAGTCTCACATAGTGTAGAGGTTTTTTAAAACCTCAGTGGGGTCAAAGGAAACGACTGATAATGAGCAGAGAATATATACAAATGTCATTGGTTTCAACAGAAGAATGAATGCTTAGAAAAGGGTATCTCTTTGTGATACAAGCTTGTGCATAGCAGCCTCAGTGTACAAGGGAATTTGTCTGTGTTTTCCAAAACCATGTGTGTGAACTTGAGATGTGGTGGTTAGTGTGGGGAGGCACCCTATTATTGACCTCTAGTTAAGTCGTATTGTTGTTAGCGGATCAAGTCAGGCCTCTTGTTTCTCAGAGGAGAAAACGGCTCCTGCGGGTGCCGTGACTAGCCTCTCCAGCACTTTCTAATAGCTGGAGAAGTGTTTCCCTGAAGATGACCTAACACAGCAGGAATGACTCCCAGTGATAACTTGGCTGGGGGATATACACTTCACTCCTCACCTTTGACCTCAAACCCTTCCTTTGTAGGAACACTTCAAAGCCAATCACCTCCACCACTTGGCTCCTGCCCAGGGGTCAAAAGTCAGGGTTAGGGAGTTATAGTGAAAGCTGGCTCCTATGCTAGCTTCTAGAAATACACACAAACTGAAACTCTGGATTGCTGTGATTTGGTACCCGGCATCCCTCTTCTATGTCCCCCTTTTCCCTTACGATTTTTCCACCTTATCTGTCAAGGAACTCACTGTGGGGAGAAAATTCTGTTTGTGGTTTAAAAATGTCTGCATGAGCATGTATTAGATATTAGTGAGTGTAGGTGGATGCATTCTGTCTCTGTAAGTAATTCCTTTGCAGATCACCTTCTTATCTTGTCCATGGGGACAGAGCATACACAGCTGTGTAGTTTTACTGTCCAGATCCTATCTGGCTAAATTCATTCAGCTTTTACTAATAAATCACTGGCAAATCCTTTTTAGTTTCATCAACAAAGAATCATCTGCTTAAAAGGGGAAAATCTCCTTTTGTTTTGAAAATTGTCTTAGAGCTTTACTGAATGGTGGTGAAAGATAAGTTATTGGATTTTTTTATGTGTTTGTTTGTCCAGTGGCGAGAGGGGCATGGTGGTGCCTGGCCTGGAGGGAAACTACTGCAGAAACCCGGATAAAGACAAACATGGTCCCTGGTGTTACACCAACAACTCTGCCATTTCCTGGGACTACTGCGATGTAAAACCATGTGAGTGCATGGAAGTGTGTGCATTCAATAAAGACACATAAGGCGCAAAAAGACACAACTAGAATACGTGAAATTAAATTCTTGTAATACTTCATGACAGAGCTAGTGTAGATTTGTTTGCACTCTGCCTTGTTGGGTGTGAGTGTGTGTGTCTCTCTCTCTTTCTCTCTCTCTCTCAAACACACACACACACGCACTGTTTTCAGTGTGTAGATGTGTTTACACTAGCAGGTCAGTGTGTGTCAGAGGAGATTCACAACTCATCAGCAAGACATGGGAGGGCTCTCTCTCTCTGTAATTATTTCCACATGGAGGCATCATGAGAGCGTGTGTGTCTGTCTGTGTCTTCAATCATGATTCTGTGTTGGTGGCATTGTGTTTTTGTCAAAGCTACACAGGTATCAACAGTTCTTCTGGCCAATAAAAATAATATTTTAAACAAATGTTTTATCAGCTGTTAAAAGACCATACCAGTGATTGTGCATGTTACCTATACATTGCTTATACCTTGCACCAAAGCTAATAATTTTGAAATAATACTGCTGTGTTTTAGAAATTTGGATATATTTTGTCTACTTCATCTTGTCAATGATGTTGTGAGAATATGCAATGCAGTCATGTAAACTGCACTGCAACGCAACAATAATGTAATATTGTCAACAAATTAAACTTCATGTTCACTGTGATGCATTAGACAAAATGAGCAGGTTATGAGAGCCTGCTCATTGATTTTCATACTGTAAGGAAATTAAACAAGTTGCAAGCCTGGAACTACTGGAGAAGTATATTGAAAAATCAAAAACTTTTTATCTTGCATTTGAAATTGGTCAGCATAAAGGTTAAATAGCTACAACTTACAAACATATAACACAGTCCTTTACGGCTTGTTACATTTATTAAATCAGATTTTTTTTTGTGAAATGATACACAAACCCAAGGGCTCTGGTGGCCGTACCTGTGTTGCACCCCTGTGTGAGGTCAGTTCTTATCTTGTATTAGCTAATACTCTCTGATCCCTTATTTGTCTCCTCCGCCTTCTGCAGGTGATGCTTCACAGAACACCATTCCACTGGGTGAGAGTCTCTGTCAACTCGTCTCTTTGTCGGTGTTTGCAAGTTGCTCAGCTACTGATCCATATTTGATAGCTTCCAAGTAAAGTAGTAATGTTTTCAGAACCTGTTGGGCCTTTTTTTTATGCCCAGCTGTTATGATTCATGATGCAGGACATCTGTTTCTGTGTATATGTGTGTGTGCGTGCGTGTGTGTATGTATAAGAATTTGTGTGAAAGTGTTGGTCTTCATTCTTATAGACAACTCAAGAACGGAGGATGAAGCCCTCAGTTGTTTGATACATGGAGTTTAAATTATACCCATGTTATATGAACATTGTTAATGATTACCTTAATTAATGGACTCATCAGTGTAACTAGTTATGTTTTATATATAATGATGGTTATGGCAGCCCGTTATGCAGGTAATATCCCTCTTGTGGTGCGACTGTGTCAACATTATGTCACAGTTAATTACATTATGTCTGTGCCTGTGAATGAATATTTATGTCTTAAATTAAATGGATATTATATGGCATGAGTATATTAAAAGAGTGTGTGTGTGTGTGTGTGTGTGTGTGTTTCTGCTTTTATAGATGGGCCGCCCTTTGTGGTGTGTTATGTCCATAAGAGAACCAGGATTGTTGGGGGTGGTCCGGTGGGCATATCAGACGGCAGCTGGATGGTCAGCATACAGAAAGGGTACACTGGTGCATTTAATATTCTACACATTTTCATCTACCACAGAAAAAGAACAGTAGGCCATCCTGCCCAGACCACAGCTGAATTCATAAATATTTCAATGGAAATGTTTTGTTTTTTTAGTTTTTCTTTTCCATGGGGAAAAGTTGAAATGTGGTCTTGCATTTCTGTTGAGTAACACATACATGCAAAAGCCAAAATGGGGATGGAGGGGTTGGAGGGTTTTAGAAACATAAGCAGCCTTGATGCTAACCATTTATATTCCATCAGTAGCTTTGTAGAGAAATAGAATTTACCTAATTGTAAAAAGCCAATTACCTGTTGTAAAGGGCAGTTGTGAGTTGTGGAAAGCCCACATTATCAATTTTAGTAAGTTCAGATAGAAATGTATAACACACCTACTTCATCTCCAGACAATGCAATAAAACAGAAGCAAGTGAGATTTCCAAAATCCACTGATCTGAAAGTTAGCATGGGTGTCATTGTAAATGCAATTCACAGCTTTTGATGTTTTAAATTAGTCGATGTGTCGTTTGTGTGTTGCTCTCTTCAGGTCAGTGCACTGGTGCGGGGGTTCGCTAATACGAGATGAGTGGGTACTCACAGACAGACAGTGCTTCTCCTCATGGTAACTTTAATGCTCGCTGTCTGTTACTGCCATTTCTTTGCTTTTCCATGAACCGTGAACTGTCAGTGCATTTTTATGCCCCTAGTGTATTAAATGTAAGATTTATCTGTTCAGGTTGTATGTATTTCTCTATGTTCAAGTACCAAACCCACTTTAGTTTCTACTGTCTGCACTGATCAGTCTGAAGTTCTAGAGTAATAAATGTGGTATGTTTTATTAATTCGTAACTATTTCTTGTGCCTCTCCAGTGTTCCAGACCTCGGTGAGTACCGAGTGTGGCTGGGAGTATCAGATATTCAAGAGGGCGCTCCTGACTGGTCCAAGAGACAGGAAGTCAGCATAGCTCATGTAATATGTGGTCCTGAGGGCTCCAGTTTAGCCCTCATAAGGCTATCTAAGTGAGTACCTGGAAATAACCTGAAATATATTGATATATATTTATGTGTGTGATGTTCATCATGCTTTGTAATTTTTTGTATTTGTTTAGGCCTGCCCTTCCTGCAGACAATGTCCATACAATTCAGTTACCGGTGGATGGATGCTCCATCCCAGAAGGAACAACATGTAAAATGTATGGATGGGGAGAGACCAAAGGTATTGATATTCTACATTCACTGCAGCTGTTGTATACATATCTACTTTCCAGGTCTCCCAGGTTTGCAATATATTGCATTTATATTGCTTTTGCTCCTGCAGCATATAAGTTGGAGGCGAAAAGTATATTGTAAAACAGTCCTCTCTTAAATAATTGGATACTGTATAGCTTAGGCCATCTGTTTTTTAACCCCAGGTCAGTACTGCTTATTGGGTGGCTTGATACAGACAGGATCACGGAAGATTGATATTTTTAATAAAAGTTCAAATGTGCCATGATTTCTGTATAAGCCATTTAGACTTTCCTCCATTCTTTTGGAAATAGAAATATGCTAAATATGATATATCACTATATTGTATCCACACACAGTATATACATCATATTCTACAACAACAGAAACAACAGAAACGAAGCAATAAAGTACAACCTTTGACTCTTTCAGGCACTGGCCATGATGACGTATTGAAGGCGGTCAACCTGCCCATTGTCAGTAATGAGAAGTGTAGAGAGATGCATAGAGGAAACCTCCACATCACCAACACCAAGATCTGTGCAGGAGGCAAGAGGAATGAGGGAGTGTGTGAGGTAAACTGTTCATATTCTCTTTCTGACATGTTTTACCATTTAAACACGAGGCCAAATAACTGTTCAGATGTTCAGAAGGAAAACTCCACGCTAGAATTCATATGATGATTTCTGTCCTGTTGGTAAACAGGAACAGGCCTTTAGACCTTTGGCTAAAGTAATTGTTCCCAGTGTGAATTTGTGAGAAAATGAGTGCCTTGATTCAACACAGCGCTTTCAAAGCTCAGTTTGATCCACATCTCAAACAAATGTTCTTTGAATCCGTGGGCTTAGTATTCAGTCCGTTGTAAACAGAGCAGCTGGAGACTGTTGCACTAAATTTCATCAGCGATCAAAGCCTTGGGTTTTGTGGTTTCTTTGGAAGAGAACTATCCATGTTCACAAATACTGGTGGCGCTGTCTGTCACTGAGAGCGAAAAAATGCATTTTTCTCTTATTCAACCCTGTCACATGACCCTGTCATAAACAACCAGTGACGTAGAAAAATGTGCTATCTATTTTTTCTTTTGCAGAGGGATTATGGCGGCCCTCTTGTGTGTCAGGATGGTGACATCAGGGTTATTGTGGGAGTGAGTGTCCATGGCAGAGGCTGTGCTCGGGCCAACCAGCCTGGCATCTTTATCAATGTGCCCTTCTACACACAGTGGATCTACAAGGTCTTCAAATATTACCCCAACCCTCAAATCGTCTAGAGACTCTATAGAGGATAAAACAGCACCAGGGGACTAAATCAAACCTAGAGCTTCTACTTCTGTAAATCCAGCAGTGCACTCAGGACACCTGGTTTCTTTGTTCATACCTATATAGCCTACAGCTCAATAAGAATCTGATGAGGATTGTGATGGAAATTTGACATATTTCCATTTAAGGATGCACTCCTACTAGATGAATGGATGGGGAAACATTGTGATGTAAGATTTAAACACATCATAATCAGATACCATACTGATTCTGAGAGTCATTGATGGTAATATTGAAGAGTAAAAGTTGATACTGTTCGTATCTTAGACATAGGAAATGGACTTCTGAAGTGGCTAATAGTAAAAGATGGGACCCAACACAAGTTGAATGTTACACTAACAAATAAGAATATCTTTGACTGACCTGGGAGCAAACATTTGGTTTCATCCATTTTCCATGGGCATCTTTTGGTAGCAAATCCACCAGAGTGGTATGTGTGCATGTGAATACTCTTGATTCCTGGCATTACTTGAATGTTTTGAACACCAAAGTGCAGTGGTTCAGCAGCTCCCTCAGTAGAGTACATCAATGGGCCACTTAGAAGACTATCCAGTGGTAGGGCAATGTTAAGGGCACTCATGCTAAGCTCCATGCATCTCCAGGGGCTTAGCTAAAGTGGTCCTTACTGTACATAGTATTTTAATGAGTGTATTTGTGACACTCTAAAGGTGATTTGGGTCTTATAGATCTATGACAAGAGAAGTGAATGTTGTTGTAGTCGGATAAATCATGTACAGCGTGTTATCTACATTTCAGCTTTCAGTCAAGTTTCTGTGTCTTAATGATCAATTTTCAGTATCTTAATGTTATCACAAAGCCACTGACTGTATATATGAACATGCTCTTTGCATTCTGTGTAGATGAAAGGAATGTATGGCTACTTAGCCTTTATAGGATTTTGAAAAAAAATTAACATTCATGTGTACACACAAGCCTTATGTGTTAATTCATTGTGGGTGTGTGTATATGTGCATCTGTTTTTGTACGTTTTTTTTCTGCAGCAGTGTCAGTATGCAAAAAGAAAACTGCAGAAGGAGAGAGGGACAGTGTGTGTGTGTGTGTGTGCATGTTTGAGCCAGAGCTGAATGAATTATCCTCTCCCTACACTCAGACCTTGGCAGACCTCCAATTTCAATCCACTCTGGATATTAGCGTCACAAAGTCTGTCACTTCAAACTTTGTCATGGAAAAGAAGGGATGGTCTTTCTAACTGCATTGTCTGGAATGGATGTTTCACTGACATGACTGAATGGCCCTCAAAACAAATTAACACATTTCTTTTAGCAATGTAATTGATTGAGATGGCTTCATATTATAACTTCATAATGTGTTTATAAGAGTGCGAGAATGTTTCTGTGTGCGTGTGTGAGTGTGTGTGTGTGCGTGTGTGCACTGAAAGATGCTGCAAGCTGCTATATTAAACAGGTTGTACAGTACTGTGTTATGTTCTATATATAATGTACATTCACTATACATTTTCTGTCATCGTATCCAATATGCTAAATGTTAAACCCAATTTCAGCAATTATTTGAAATGTTTTATGATGTCTGTCACTATATTAAATGTCTTTTTTATTCTATATTCGATGAGTTTAATTTTCTTTTCATGTTTTAAATGTCACATTCTTTGAATGCCCTATTTGAGTGTTCTGAATGCAAATGTGTATCGTCTCAGCAAATTCTCCTGTCTTGGTGTATAATTAAGTCAAGGCTGTTGTGCTTCCTACCAGAAGATGGCACCACAGTAGCACAGAGACTTTAAAGATGTCTTGGTAATCTTGCTAGTCTCTCTCTTTCTCTCTCACTCACACACACACATACATATAGGAACATCTAAAGTCACACTCTTATCTACTTACATGCACACACGTACACACCTACACATGACACCCATTTCAGAGTTGCAGCTGATCTTGGTCAAATACTACAACAGAATTGCAGTATTCTGCTGTCACCCTATTCAGAGCTTAATAGACAGGAAGGGAAAAATAGATAGGAGGGGCATAAGAGTGTATGTCTGTGGTATGTGTGTGTGTGAGAGAAAGAGAGAGAGAGAGAGGTAGGTGAGAAGTGGAAAAGGTGAAAGAGCACAGTGACTAAGTGCTGGAGATTAATTGTGAATCCATTGATGCCGTATTAAGGAACTTATGGAGCAAGCAGAAAATACATGGGGATCGACATTTTCTGTTGCTGTGCACACTGTGAGTGCTGATGCTGACACAACCCACACATATACAGTACAAACACACACACGCACGCACGCACACACACACACACACACACACACACACACATCCACACACGCATAGAGCGTTCTGTGATAACAGATACTGTAGAAGCATCAAAGGGAGATGAAGTGTAAGAAGTCTGCTTTCATCTGCAGGTCAGCAAGATGGACAGAAAGACAGAGAATGGAGACATAAACAACACGACAGACAGAAGGACAATTGAGCACGCACGCACGCACACACACTCACACACATACAGACTGAGTGGCTGACTTGACCCTGGCTCAGTGCACCGTGAGATCTACAGCATACATGAGGCTAACGATCCAGAGAACATGTCTTGTGTCAGGGCTGTTCAGGCTGGCGTGAAAGCATTTGTGTGTGTGTGTGTGTGTGTGTGTGTGTGTTTGTGCACGGGCGCGGGAGAGTGTTCGGAAGAGAACAGACTGAGAAATGCACATTCACTCAAAAACAAAAAGGCTCTGTCTTTCATGTGTTCAGATGAATGATTACAAATATGTTTAAATTTACATGCGTGAATGATTTATATGGTAAATAGTAAAATGTATTCTATTTTAGTATCAAACACCTTTAGATGTGTCATTGCTCACTGGAGGGGGTACCAAAATAAAGTACTAAAGCATTTTATGATTGAGAACAAATGAATCCAAATTTTTTATTCTTTCGAATCTTCATCAATACAGCTTTTGGCATTTTGCCAAGGGAGACAGGTACAAACATTTTCTGAAAGATTACAGCTGTGAATTTTCAGTATGTTTAAAGGTTGTATTTTTTTCCTTCTCTTTTAAACCTGTAAGTACAGCTTGTACCCAAGAACTTGCATGTCCTGCTGTTCATGCAAGGTTGCATGAACAGATTTAGACTGAGTTGGTGTTATGGATAAATGTGGCATTTCCAGATAAATTTCATATTAAATCTCTAGCTGGCTGGAAATTGAAATTCAAACAAAGTAGTGGGGCACTCTCACATGCTGCCACAGTTGGCTGATGATTGCATGCAGAGATCTAAGTGCGACTGGTGATGTCTCAATCCCTTTGTATGTGTGTTGCACGTGTGTGTGAGAGAGTGAGTGAAAGAGAGAGAGAGAGAGAGTGTGGAGAGAGAGAGAGAGAAAGAGGGAAAATGAGAGAGGGACTGATCATTCCAGGGGAAGGCTTTTATAAGCCACAAGACTCCCATTACAGATCATTGAGTTTCAGACTTAGTTAGGAATATCTTTCATAATCTAATTGGGTTGTCTTTGTAATGTCATTTAACTTCTTTTTAGGCACTTTCTCCACCCTCTGTGGACTCTTCAGTTTTAGAACTCTGTCTGTGTGTGTGTGCACATTTTCAAGTGTCATGAGTAGGATTACTACAGTGGAGACTGTGTGTGGGATAAGCTTTTAAAATTATCCTTCCCGTATCAGTATTTCATCATGTAACTTGACACAACATTCTATCCTCACACTTAGTTTAGCATCAAGATGATTCTCACTTTTCATAGTATGTTCAGTTAAAAAACCTGAGACAGTCAAACACAAGAAAGTAGAAATGTATTACCTTTTCATACAGAATGGAAAGATACTTTGTTTGACAGTGACATCGGCTACATTAAATCGTAGCCTTTCTCTGCAGACTTACAAATGTGTATGGAATTCTCTCACAGCTTAACATGTATTTGCAGACCACTGTGCCTGTTATTAAGAATTCCGCCAACTTACTAAAGATTTTATCGGGGTTGCAAGAAATTGTAACTCAGAAACTCAGGGAGGTTGAGAAATCTATATACAGCACACATAGTAGAGCACAATGCTCATGAAATTAACTGTCCAAATCAAACAGAGTGTTCAATAAACGTCTGGACTGCTAGAGATTGATTGACTGGCGTCTGACTGTAGAAATTCTCACGCGTTTGATGAGGCGTGCCGCAAGCAAACTCTGGAAGAAAATGCAAGGCGTATCATCAACAATCAGGTGTGGTGAAATGAGTTCCTTTTGGTAGTTTTCTTTAGCTTTTTCTTTGGAGTATGCATGATCTCGTTAGTCTGTTTTGTATTTATTAGTTCATTTTTGATGTGGAGGCCTCAACAGAACTAAAATTAGTGAAAATTAAAGCCATATTCCCCAGTTGGCCAGGCACACGCCTTCCAATGAATGCTAATTTTGCTAATTGTCAGCTGTTGTTGTACAGTAGCAACTCTATGTGGATTTTGTTCCATGTAATATTCCAAGTCTATGTTCAAAGTGCAGGCTGAGAAAAGACAAAGTTATCTACATTTTTCATCCATACAATCATCATCTGATGTGCAATGAGCATTGCATCTTCACGAGGTAATGTGTAAGGCTTTAGACATTTAGGATTGTGTTTTCCCATTATGTGGAGTAAGTGGTGGGCCTGTTCTGATTTAGGTTTAACTAAAAGGTGTATGCCTGAAAACAAATTAGAGACATTCACTGTTGACTAATCATTTTTAATTCTTACAAAAAAGTGCAAAAATTATGCCATATTTATATTAGAAGGTAACACAGTCAGTTAGAAGAAAGGGAAATGGCAAGGAAGAGTCAATTATATCTGCAGAGATGAAGGGAGAGCAATAATTTGTTTACAACAATCGGATGTGTAGTCGCAAACATTAAGCCTCCATCATATTTGAGGGTGTACATGTTTTTCAATACTGTAGCAGCTTGCTTTCCAATCATACAACTAGATTGAGCCAGGGCTGCCAAGTCCTGTTTTATATTCATTTGGAAATCATTTTTTTCTTTCCCACAAATCAACTCCCAGTCCAAGTTTTAATATATCTTTTAGGAACAGTGATGGGTTACCTCGGTGTGGCATTATCCTGATGTTTAGAAAAGCAAAATTGTATCCAAAATATCTCTACTTTATTATTTCTGAATTTAAAAAATCTGGCAGAAAGAAGTATGAGTGAAGTACTTTGCAAACACTCTGGAGAAAGCAGTTCTTCTCCAACTGGTCAAATGAAGCTTCTCATCTGCCAACAAATTGACATTATATTAATACAGACCAGCAGCCAGGTGTGGATACATATATACAATCCTGGGATAAGACTTTATTTTTCCTAACACCTGGTCAAATAAATGATTTAATTCCTAATGCTTGGAACTGGGAATGAAAAGTTCTGTCTTGGGCAGTATTTTTGCAAGTGCACACAGAAGTTTGGTTGTCAAGCTCAGATAATTTAGTCTCACAAAACCTTGCCTGCGGTTTAATCTCTGTCTTTTTTTCATGACATCTCAAGGTCTGGATCAATGGGTACGGTATATCAGTTGCTGTGGCAGTGGCTGTGTTGATATTAATCATTAGTTATTCAATCAGGGCCCCGGGAGGCAGCACGACTGAGGGACAGACAGGCAGGCATGCAGGCAGACAAACAGCAGGATGAATCATCGGGGAGGGGACAGAAGTCTTTTTCACTTCAAAAATTACTTTCCATATTGAAAATTTGATGCATTTGATGATAATGATGATGATGATGATGATGATGATGATGATGATGATGATGATGATGATGATGATGATGATGATAAGATTCTCCCTGACAACTGCACTCTGATGAAATACTGGTCCAAAACTTGCTGTGGATATGTACACGTACAGAACAGTACATTTGTGCATTCCTTTGCTCACGTGTGGAAACTTATTTCCGACTCGATATGACACACTTCTGTACCACAGAGCCACAATGTTTGTGTGTTTGACTTCTGCTGGGACATCATGCTGCCAACGGCTGCACTGTCTGTCATGTAATGTAACATTCGATACAAGGATTTGCCAACTTACAAGGTAAAATCTTATCCATTATGCTGTAACATGCATTTTTAAAAGCAAGTGATCAGCCATTCTACCAATCTTTTGTCTGTCAATCTGTCTGACAGTTTTTCTGCCTCTTTCCCTTTCACCTTGCCACTATCTGTCTGAGTCTTTCTATCAGAGACGCAGGGATGTTTTATCTGGGTAAAGTACACCACAGTGCAGTAATATCTCCCGAGACAGCCAGGGAGCTGATAGGTATCACTCTACAAACAGGCTGTTCCTCCCAGGACTCTATACAGAGATAATGTGCTGCTTTCTCTTCCTCCTATTTTCCTTTCTGTCTGTCTGTCTGTCTGTCTGTCTTTCTCTCTCTGTATCAGACCATCCTTTTTTCTGTCTGTCTGCGTCTCTCGCCGCCTCTCTCTGTATGTATCTCTCTCTCTGTCTCCCTGTTTCCATCTATCTCTCTCCGTCAGGATGATCTCATGGGGATAGAGGTGTGTTACCTCTCCCAGTTGGAGATTCTGCAGATATTAGCCTTCTGTGTTCTCTCTAACCCAGGATGGAATTAGAAACACCACCCCCGTGTGAGCGAGGCGTTTGCGCTGAATGCAGGTACAATGGAATATAGGTGCGTTTGCGTGCATTTGTATTGGGTGCCAGCTGTCCTGCAGTGTGTGTGTGTCTAGTGCGTCACCCTGCTTTCTCCGGCCCAGGTTCCCAGCTGTGTTCGGCATATGGTAACCATGGGATACAGGCTACAGATAAGGCTATGTATACCACCAACTATTCTTTGACGTCATAGACCTCCTTTACTCTCCTCTCCTCTCATCCTTACTCATAAACCCTTGCTTTCTTAACCCTCCTATTATGTTGAAAAAAATTACATCCATTATGTTGTTAGAAAAAAAATTAACACCCATTGTTACACTCACTGAAAACTATTTTGGCAATTATTTTGATGTACTGAAAGACGTTTCACTTTCCCAAAATGTTCCCGCATTTTCTTATATTTTATAAGAGATAAATAACAGTACATTGTGTGGAGCTGAGCGTCAAGCATGCGGATTAGTTGATCAACTCCTGTCAAGAGATGAGAGCAAAACGGAGAAGAAAATGTGAGTCTACAGACAACTTTAGTGGCTTTGTAAGGCTGTACTTAGGCTCAGCAGTGCTTTGAGCTGGATGCTAACATCAGAATGCTTACATATTTGTAATGACAATGCTAACAATCTGGTCCCAAAAAGGAATTTATTTAGCATGCCCTTTTACTTAGTTTAGCATGCTAGCATTTGCTAATAAGCACTAAACACAAATGACAGCTGGATGTGGTATTTGGTCATAAAGCAAAATATTGGACAACTTGTGTACATATCCTGCGTACAGGGTTGCGGGAGGCTGGAGCCAATCCCAGTTGACGGGCGATAGGCGGGGTACACCTTGGACAGGTCGCCAGTCCATTGGAGGGCCACACATAGACAAACAACCACGCACAACTAAGGACAACTTAGAGTCACCAATTAACCTAGTCTGCATGTCTTTGGATGGACAAAACCCACCCTATGTGCCAGACATAGGGAGAACATGCAAACTCCACACAGAAAGGCGAAATACTGTGAGGAGACAGTGCTAACCACTACACCTCTGCGTCAGCTGTTGCTTATTTCAATTAAATCTAATTTGAATTTGCTCGGATAGCTGTCTGTATGTAAATATGTGTGTGTGCTTGCACAATTGCGTATTTGCGTTCTCACTGAAGATATTTTGAACTCCACTCACTAATTGTTCCTTTTATATAAGGTCAAAGTGCTGGCCAAGCACTGCCCTTTGAATTGGCTCACGGCAACACACTTAAAGTAATTTGTGTTCTGCTCATTTATCGAACGGTGGCACAGAAACTTCTTCCTCTTGTTCCATTCTTTTCCCTCTCCCTCTCTCTCTCTCTTTCTGTGGCTCTGACTGAACCCTGAGCTCATATGAATAATGTTGGTTGGTGACCTATGAACTTGAGTAAAGAGAACAATGCTCTGTGACAACTGTGTGTCCTGCCTACCACCATAATCAGTATAAGTCCCACTCGTCTAGCAGAGACAGGCCTCCCTAACATGAGAGCTTGGAGTAAACTGCTGGGCTGAAAGACTGACTGAAAGAAAGACAAGACCATTGCAGGGTCTTGTGGTCACATGGCTACATCTCCAAATAAAGCAAAGGGGACAAGCTATGGATCCAACTGCTCAAAGCCATTATGCACTTTGTCTATCCCCACGGCCTCAGCAAAAATTAGCTGAATGATTTTAGCTGTTAATATGATAATCAATTATACATGTGTCAGAACTAATGACCCCAGCCAACACAAAAGGACATCAATGTTGAACTAAAAGACGAAAGGAATTATTAGAGGAAGCATTATTTCCCTAGGATACTAGAGGATTAAACTCCAGGGCTTGTGGGAGACTGGAATTGTTTTTCCTTTCCCTGGGGTTATCTCAGGTAACAACTATTCAAGTATTATTAAAGAGCTAAAAATGGCCCATACAGTTATAGCAACCTGAATTCAGGTGCCAAGGGGTATTTGCCTGTGCTTGTGTGTGTGGGTGGTGTCTGTGTGTGTGTGTGCATGTGCCATGATTGTGCATGTGCCTTTGCATGCATGTGTGAGAATGCCCTTGGAGACGTGTGTGTGGTGATGTGTGTGCTGACGGAGGCAGTTGGTAGTTGGGATATGTGTCTAAGAAGAAATCAGGGTGAGAAGACCTCCTTAAATGTGCACAGCTCAGCAGAAAACAACTTTGGCATTTGTGCTGGAGCACGGCAAATAAGCACCCGATAAGTAGGTCTATTTTGTCACTGCAAACACTGCATATATTCCACTGTGTTGAGCAGTATTTTTTCAGTGATATTTAGTTTGTTATGCATTCAGAATGTGCAATCTGCTCCAAATGTGGTTTGTGTCTGTCACAGCACATGTTATCAATTCAACTCTTTTTATCTCTTCCTCTGCAGTTTTTGCACAAAACTTACTAATTTCATTACTGTGCCACTTCCTTTTGTTTTATATGTAGGATTTAACAGACATGTACATAAGCGCACAGCCACAGACACACTCACACATAGAAAAACTAAGTGACAATACCCCAACACAGGGCATGTACATCCAAAATGCCATAATGTGTGGATCAACCTCTTTCTTTTCCTCTATGCTTTACTCTCTCTTATTGCCAGCCCTCCGCTTTTCATCCAGCCATTCAGTCTTTTATTATGGCATTGCCTTTGCTCTCTTTAATTGTAAACAAGATTTAATGTCTTTTTATGTATGTTCATGTGAGGTGGTACTGAGAAGCAGAGTGCTCTGGACATGGGGAAAAGCAGGTCAATCACCAATACTGCTCATTATCCTTCACTATAATGGCAGACATCCACAGACATGAATGACATTTATTGCTATTCCAATGATAGTTAAGAGACCACAGCAGCTGTGTCTTTGTGTCTGTTGAAGCTCGTATGATCTATTAAGTGTCTCTTCACATAGATGGCTATGTCCTTGTGGACATATAAGTGGCCGCATGTCCCTTGATCTGTCTCATGCTGGTTTGAGTGAGGACAGTATGTGCCTGCGCTCCTGCATGCATGTATATTTACGTGTATGTATATCTTCCCCTTCAGGCCATAATCTCTCTAATCTACTGATGCTTATTGGGTGCTGATGACCTTGTGGAGCTTCACTGTCGACTGATGCCAAACTTGCTGGTGGTGTGTGACTCAAATCTCGGCCACATTTGCATTGTTGGCTGCTTACTTCCAAGGTCTGCTTCAGGTCTTCCATCCAAGGCATTAACATGAGACACCACAGCATATTTTGTGAGCCAGGGATCCTTCGAATGCTAGATGCAAAGGCTTTGTATCTCGTTAAAAGTAACTGTATTTGTTGGTTTTAAATGAACGATTTCTTACAACAAATAACTACAGTATCAGCTAACAAATGTATACCTTATTGTGCATGTCATCTGTCTTACCTCAATCGTGGACTCTCTTCTGAGGCAGGAGGGGCACATGTGACCTGCTGAGACTGTGTGCGACTAAACTTGTTGTGAGTATTACTAGACAGCTCCACAGCTACCTGTGTTCTTGTCCCTTTTTCCTGGCCCGTTCCCTGATGAGAGCCACTGAGTTCACCTGAAGTTCGCTGCACTCTTAAAATCTTGCCTGTTAGCCTGCCAGGCTGCAGAAAGCTGCGGGCCCTTGAGTACTTGACAGCACTCCAAATTACCATCCTCTGTGTTACTTTCTACCCCCCTCTGCCCAAAACACACACACACACACACACTCCACGTCCTCTTATAATGTTAGTTCTGGTTCCATTTCTTCACAGTGTGTTTGTTTGCAAGAGGGTCTTTTTGCCCGCAGTGAGACTGTCAGTTTAGTTCATACCACTGATGGGTTGGAGAAATGCCCAGTTATTTGTCTCTCTTAGGGAATGGGTGGGGAGAATAGAAGAGAGATAAGCAAACATTGCTTTGATCTGATCATTTTCATGCAAATCAGATCAGCGGAGATGGTATCTCTGAAAAGGAAATAAATGGCCATATCTTTATTTATTCTGCATCATTCAGCGTGATAAGTCTTGAGTGTCAGTGCTGTTAAATTTGTATTAGGTTGCAAGTGGCTATAACATTGTGGTATCACATAGTATTGTGACATTTCTAATTGAATAATTTTGAACACATTTGTTTACATTTGTTTCCACTCAGAAAATGTAAGGCAGTAGAGTTACCTGAGACCACAACTGTGTCCATTACACCAACTAAGGTTCTGTACTGTAAATCTTGTACAAAGAAGCCCTCTAACAGGTTCTGTACAACAGAACAAGTCAACCAGTCTCTCTTGATGTTGACTGTTTAAATGGCTGTCATACCCAAACGAGGGCATCACTCTTGCACCTTTCCACAGTTGAGCAGGCAACAAGCAGACCCAAGGTGCTTATGTAATAGGGCACTGTGTAAACACACAGCACCCATAGAAAAACCATCTGGCAGATAAGCAATCCCAGGATAGCAAGTGGTCGCCAACACAATCATGCTGACAAGTACAGAGGTGGAGACCTTTTTCTACTGTACCATACACCCCAGTAAGATTGTGCTCTTTTTTCAACCACAAAAAATATCTCTTCAAGTGTAAAAACATAGACTGACGTATCACAAGTCTCATCACCCACCTCTAGTTTGAAAATAGCAGTGAAGGGCCTGGAGGAGGATCCAAAAACATCCTGTAAGTAGAAGCAAACTAAGGGACAAGGTGCACTCCAGATCACCACAACTTGCATTAGAAAGGACTGCTGTTGAGGCAGCATTAGATTGCACATTCAATGCACCTGGTGAGGTGAACCAGCTCAAAGACATGTGAAATATAGCCACTGAACAAGTCCCTGTTTTGACAGAGGCTGACCATTCTTTCTGTTACTTTAACAAATGAACAGCTCCTCTGAGCATCTTAAAGAGAATGCTCCACTTAGCATGTTCCACGTTGCTTATCTGTCATTTTAAGTTCAAGTGTGGATATACAGAGATGTGACTGCATAAAATCCATTTTTAGAAAAGAGGTTATAGAAACAGAGGTCAAACATCACAAGAACCTTATTAAAGCCTTTTAGAGCACTGTACTGTATTTCAAAAATAAAATGCTCAGTACACCCATGCCAAACTGTTTTGCTGCTTTAAACTGTACACAGGACCTAAAACTAAAATGTGAAAGTGCAAGATCAGCTGGTCATGTTCCTGAACGATTTTATGTGGTTGTGAAGGCAGCTGTGCCTTCTACTTGTCCTTTCAGTCACCTTTTCACAAGAATCTCTTTATCTCTTTGTGTGTATGTGTGTGTGTGTTTTGTATCTGTCTGTGTATGTTTGTCTCTGACTTTGTAGTCTATTGATTGGGATTGGGCAGTTCTCTCACTTTATGCTTATCGTTGTCTTGTTCGAGAACTCACATTGGCCCGCTTTTCTCTTCTGACCAGCCTGCACCCTGTTGAACATTTCCTTCAGATCTTTCATGTTGAGTATGTCTCTGTCTCCCAAAATAAGCTATTGCACTCTCCAGACAAATTAGAATGTAATGTGTTATATAATATCTGTTAAAAAAGACTAAATACCACACTCACATGCAACTGACCTTCAAAAATTACAATAAGTTATAAACAGTTATAAACCTATCGCAAGTTTGTGACTTGGTTGTGATGTAATGCATCAGTCCATTTAGGTAATCTGAGTACTTTGGAATCTGACAATAGGGTGCAGCATTGTTGTGAGTTCAACGGTGTCCTGATCCTCAGAGTAGCAGAAAAAACAAAGGAGTTGACTTAGTGGATGAGGCATCAGAATAAAAAGATAAAGATAAAGAAAGATAAAAGCTGTTTCTTTTTTCTGCATGTCATTATGTTGTGTATAATGAGCTCCTTCTGGATTCAAAATGAGTTTGGTAAACACAAAACAAAAGAGAACAAGGAAGTTTAACCCTTGACCCTGACCTTGAAGTTCACTGCTGAAAATGGGTTTTCTTCTGTAGCAACTGCAGGTGGTCCCTTTGTAACAGACTGCATATAGGCCGCCTTGTTATGGCTTTTTCCTTACATGTAGCTGCTTCTTCATTACCCATAATGTGAGGTCCCCAGCAAGAGTGAGATGGTTATGCAGGAGATTACGAGAGAGAGAAAGAGAGAGATTTATTTGGCCACTTTAAAGCGAAGTTAAAATAAGGATATACAGAGCCGTGTAATTCTTTAGAGTGACACATACAACTGCTTACGCCACGTTCAAACCAATTTTAGCCCTGCATGACACAGTGTCAGGGCTATTTTTTAGAGTGAATGCACGCTTAGTGTAGGGAAAAATATCTAACAATATCTTACGGTCAGGCATCACATAAATTGTTTCTGAAAAAAACATCACATCTCACTTCTAAGTCCAGAAATACAGCAGGTAGCAGAACTGTTCAAATGGAAGGCTTCATGGCAGTGTGAATTGAAATACAAGACCAAAATATTTGATGTGTCTCATGGAACTTAATTCTTCAAATTAAAAAAATTGAGGAAATCAGAAGTGAGAATACATCAGCACACACACACACCAAATCTGTGTCAGCTCCTGGGGTAGTGTGATTAGGAAAGATATGGTTGGCTGTAGCAGTTGCCTAGTAACAATGTCGTTGATCCAGGGCGTGTGTGTGTGTGTGTGCTGGTGGGGTGTGGTTGGGGCAAGCTGCGGGTCAGGTCATTGAGACAACAAGTGTGCTCAATACCCTTTACTGTATCAGCCAATTCTTGTCAATTATCCACAAGGAACATTTCGATTGAATCACAGAGATATGATTGAAAATTTTGGGAAATTAAATTGCCTTTGTTTTTGCTATAATAATATATAATATATTAAATATTTCTCATAGATCATCAAAAACATCCTCTACACATTTAGGACATTCTTGCTGATTATATCTATTAATCATTCGAAGCAGTATATTGACTTCCCTCCATAGCACTGTGGTGAAATATGAGAAACTGTTAGCTCTTCATTGTTCTATTGATGCTTTAACTTGACAAAAGTCAATACATTATTTGTATAATAGTAAACATTGTTCTCAAATTGTCAAGGCATATAGGATCCATGCTTATCCCTGGTCACCCCTCTCCCCAGAAATGAGGTGGGGGGCAGGATGTTGGGAAAAGATCCTGTTACCTGTTTTGTGGATACCTTGTATCACTGGTGCTCAATAAAATATATTGGGGAGAAAAATTCATCCCTTTACACAAAACAAATCTAATTATATTTTGTAAAACAAAATATTCAGGGAAATACAATGTGGAGACAAAATGCAAACAAAATAATGAACTAATAGCAGACAGATCTAATAAGCATACCCGATCAACAACAGGTAATCAAACAGGCAACCACTTCAATCAGTGACTGTATTTTCATGGCTCACTTATAAGAAAAGGTCAATACCATTCAAAACTCTTGAGAAAGATGACTTGCATTCCAATGATTTTTCATGTTTTTTATGGTCTGTTTTTGTCCTACTTGTGCTCAGCTGTGTACTAAGCTGAGAGTGTTTTTTAAAGCAGGATCATACAGCCAGACAACTGCAAAAACAATGATACTGCTGATGATACTGCATATCCTGATGCTCCTGATTTGCATCTCTAACACAAAATGTGAATATTAGCTTTAGGAGTATGATTCAGTCATGCATATTGATGGATGATAATAATAATCTTGCTAATTTTGCTTTGTGAAATACCCCCTTGGGGATGCTATGGTTTCTCTGGATAGGCTCACGGTTTTGTTTTTGTATGCTGTTTTAGCTTTGATGGTTTCATGCTATTATGAGACTCCTTGCAATTGCAATGCAAAAATCAATTCACTCAACTGGTTTTGTCAGAACAAAAGCACTTCTGTTCTATTCCACACATGCTTTAGCCTTCCCTCTAACAGACTATACATAGGTTTGACCTTGCACTACATGTACTGTACTTGTCCAGCTGATCCGGATAAGCCTTTCAACCTTACTAGGGTTGTGCCTATAAAAAAGCAGTCGTGACCTCATTCCTTATTCACTCTTCCTCAGCAACTCCAACATAATGGACAACCTGCCCTAAAATGTCAGGACTGGAGAGATCTGGTGGACGCCTGCTCTCTTCGGATGGATCTTTGGTGCCTTTATCTTGGACTCTATTCACTGGTGCCAGAGGCTAGAGCTGGATTCAGCACAGCTGTGGCATCATCTTTCCTTCACAGTGAGGCCCCCATATCTCCCTCCCGGATACTAGTACAATGAAATCACATGACATCAATGAAGAGCAGAGAGAGGCACAGCATCCTGTATTTGGCAGTGCCTCCTGCTATGGCTTCCAATCTACATCTGGCTAAATTAAGTCAGTCCTAGCGCACCCATCCTGATGGTGGTGAAATTGGCAAGGATTATAGCCATGATAACTGGGAGGACCCAGAGATCTCATTACCACCTCACCTCACAGTTTTGGGGTTCCTCCAAAGCAGCCAACCATAAGACATGATTGTTTGTAAGATCTCTCTAGCCAGTATCCTCTAGTATTCTATTTAGCTGTTTAACTACACTACACCTAACATTGTCCTCTGACTGGGAAAGCTGGGCCACCATGATTCAACAGCCCAAGCTTTCACATATGATCCCAATGATCAAATCAAAATCAGAGGGCAGCACACTAGACGAACTATCTAGTCAGCTGCTGTGATAATTTAAGACACGGATGCATATGATCCGCTTGAAGGGAAACCTTGTCCCCACTATTAGGTTGCAAGCTACGAGTTTAGAGTGATGGATCTAAGAGATTATCACAAAAGGAACATTGTGAAACTATGAAGACCACGACCATGGCACCAACACTAGCAAACAAAGTGATTTGCCTGTGGAGCCACCCAAAAATAGATTATTGTGTACTCTTATTTTGTGTCAGGTGGTTCAGATTAAAGCATTCTCTAAATGGCTTGCATTATCATAATCATAAACTCTTTTCTTACCTTCCTTTATTTGTGAAAAGTGGAGGCATGTAACACATAAAAGGAGTGTTTGTTTTCTATGATCAAAAGGATTATTCTTTAACAAGTAATAGCTACAAAATCTCTTCAGATATGCAGAATGTTAAGGATGTTTACAACAATGATTTTTGCATGGAGCCAGTGCTTTGACACTAGGATCAGAGCGACTACACTTTAGGCTTCTGTACATAGAAACCTGTTTTGAGGCTGAATCTATATGTCCTTCACTCTGCCTGGTGTGTGTGTGTGTGTGTGTGTGTGTGTATCCCACTCAAAAGCCTATTGACCTGACACCTCTGTAAACACTGTCTACAACCTTTAATGTTTGTGGGTGTGGAAACGTTTGTGTTTGAGAGGGTAAGCAAGTGGGTGTGTTGTGTGCATGTGTGTGTTTTGTGTGTGCGTGTGTGTCATTGGCAGAGGTCATGTCAGATAGGTGATCTTTATCTACTTGTGCTTCTGCCTGATCATGTCCACTAGTCTCTGTTGCAGTGTCACAATTCAAGATAGTGCCTATCTGTGCTAGGGAAGACAATGTGGCTCAGGCTGCATTTAGAGGACACTTTAGATTTATCACGATTTCAAAAATTTACATAAGCCAATGTTTAACCTTGTTATGTCTGACATGACAAAACCAGGGCCCTGGGCAGACATTTTAGAGTTAACTGTTCAGACAGTACATCACAACAGTGAAGCTGCTCTGAGATTGAAGAGTTGTCCCAGGAACACACATGCCAATAGCAATAACGGTCCTCTCTTTTTGGAGGTGTGCCTGTGTCTGTCTCTGTCACAGGACTTCTCATGTCCTTATTAGCAGTAATGAAGAGTTACGAGTGTGTGAGTGGCACTAATGACCATCCTACAAACATGAATGTGCTATTAGGCCATGAACAAGTATAATATGAATAAAAATATAGCCATCAGCCCCTTGTTGTTACAATGTTATGATGATATAATCATATTACTACTATATTAAAGAGACAGCAAGCTGCTCTGTCTTCATCAAGCTGACCAGATCTCAATGACCAATGTGTGTGGAGGTAAACTCATTATTATTCACAAGAGGAGAGGTCAGCTGGGGCCACAAAACACACATAGATAGTGAGAGTGGGTGGAGGGACATGAGAGAGAGAGAGAGAGAGAGAGAGAGAGAGAGAGAGAGAGAGAGAGAGAGAGAGAGAATGTTTTGAATGAAACAGAAAAGCTAAATTGCAGCTGAGCTGTAGAGTCTGGTGAGTCATATATCCTGACAAATACAGCAGGAGAGAAATGAACAGGGGAGTAGACAATGAGAGAAAAGGGGAGAGAGAGGAAGGTGGGGGTGGTTTGGGGGAGGTACAGGTACCCTGTGAACTTTTTAGAAATACAGGCACAGGTTTTTCCCTTGGGCAGCATACTGTAGCGGTACTCTTTTTACAGATCCAAATGGAAAAAACAGTTGTGACAAATAAGCTGAAAATAACAATGGAGCAAAAGTAAACATACAAGGAAGTTTTCTACCCAACCATTTTTAGATCACTGGAAAATCTGATCTGTTTTCTGAATTTATTCACTTGTCACAATCACATTCATGTCAGTTTGTACATTTCTGGATTGTTTTTTGCTGCAACAGCAAAACTATAACAATTCATGCAAACAAGGCATGGACATAAAAAATCTCCCCACCAAATAGCTAAAATACACTCCCTCAACTCTGGCATAGATTATTAAAACTAATTCCCTTAAGTTGTTCTGACCTAGCAGCTGGATTTATAGTGTATGAGGGACAAAAAGTAGTGGTAAGGTCCAGTGTTTATCAAATCCTAAAACAAGGACAGACAAATTTTAGTTTGATACACATCTCAGTAAATGACAATTCCAGGCAAAAAAAGTTAGACCATAAAGCAATGATTCTAGTAGTGGAATAATGAAACAATAGTTTAAAACTTTGCAAAAATTGTCAAAACATTGTTTCAAGATGTGTGTCAAAATTGCAAGTTCACATGAGAGATACTATTCTACTATAACTTAGGAAGATATGTGATATATGAGTAAGAGTTACTTTGTGCTTTCCCATCTCTCTCTGTCTCTCTCTCTCTCTCTCTTGGTGATCGTGACTGTACTGACAAAAGCTCTCATCTGGGGAAGTTGGTTGTTCTCCATGTGCAGACACCCTGGTTGCCGGGGAAACCAGTCTAAAGTTGTGAGCAAGAGGCGGCGCAGGCCTCTGCAGTGCAGCAGAAAAACAGCAGCACAAGCCTGAACTTGGAGTGACGGCATACACAGCAGCATGCATCACGATACACACAGTCACACAGTTCTCCAAACTCTGCATCTGAGTTTCTCTCTCTCTCTGTCTCTCTGTCTCTGTCTCTCTCTCTCTCTCTCTCTGTCTCACCTGAAGAAATACAGCACGCACTCAACAGTTCTAGTTGGTGTGTAGGAGGGTGGCTGGAGCTGTTTGTTGGTTGACATCAACAAGTCACTTGGAAATTAAAGTGAAAGAAAGTCCTAGACTAAACACTTAATGTTTACTGCTCAGTTTGCAGCCAGAGCAAAAAATGTGCTAATAAACAATAGTTAAGCCAGACAAAAAGTGACATATATACAGGAGACCAGATGTGGATCAACAGCAGGGACAGACAACAACAAACAACAGCATTATTTGTTTTAGTGGCATCTAGTGGTAAAGGTTGCAAATTGCGACCAGTGGCTCTTGGTGCATTCAACTGCTCCTCTGATGGTCCCATTTCCCAAGTTGTGAAGTCTTTCTTCCAAATTCAGAGTGTGTTCATGTGCTCTTAAATTGGAATGTGGAATCAACATGGACACTACTACAAAGATGTGTTGGATTAGCAATATCAGGGCGTATAAACAACACGCAGACCTCTAGTTCACTCTACATGGAAAGAAAACTGACCATTATAACCATATTAAAGATTACATGTTTGCAAAATATGTATATGCAATACATGATTTTGCACAAATCAAAGTTCTGTATATTTCTTTATGTCCCATGTACACTTTATTGCTCTTTTTGCAATAAAGATTTAAGGAGGAAAATTGATTGTGATTATTACGACACCAAATTAATGCATCGCTTCAGTCACCTCTCAGCAGAAGCTATGGTGGCTCTTGTGCTAAATAATACGTTTGCCTCCGTTGAGATTTCTCTTCTTTTCTTACTTCTAATAAAGCAGTCTACTGCTACTACTAATGTTACTTTTTCTTCTTTCTTCTTCGTATGTATTCAACGTAGTGATGAAACGCACTCTGTGGAGGAGTGTCAGTTTGGGCTAAGGGGGAAACATGCTGAAGGGAAACATGGTCCAACAAGGACCTGCGGTGTATGTAGATAGAAATGGCTCATTCTAAGATAATAAAAACATAACTGTTCATTATGTAAGGTCTATACACAGCACTGAAAACATAGTTATGTATATTTTATTGCATTTCTGTCAATATATCCTACAGGCATACAGAACAAAAAAAAAGAAAAAAAAAACACAACAGGTATGTATGATGTCACAATCCATCCTATAGCTCACAAAATAAGACATTTCACTCAAAACCACAAATGTCAAGCTTACAGTGGCGCTAGGGGAAAAAAATCACAATTCACCATTTCAGTATCAGGGTGGCAGATATAGAAGCAGTGTATCCAAACTGGGCACTGAAGCAGCAGCATAGGCATGGAGTTTAAATGAGTGGGCGGTGAATGTCAGCTTTAACGCACCGCCTTATTGCCAGCTATTACTGTTGCAGAGTTTGTCACCTGTGAGTGTAGCAGCCCAATCCCAGTTGCCTGCCTGAACTGGCCTCACAGGCTTTGGTCAAGGTTATTGTTGTTTGACTGGGCAAACTGCAAACACACAAACATTGATTTTCTTTCCTCACTGATTTTGATGGCAGTAATAGTTTCATAGAGTCATATATAATAACATGCCATAAACAGCCTGATGTGTGAAAAATTAAATGTGACTATGTAACTCTTAAATTCAGCCAGAAGAGTCTTATGATTCTGCGCAGTCATGAGAATCTAATGTCCTACTTAGCATTTTCTCAGGTTTCCAGGTTAATTTTAGCTTCTTGGAAGGTAATGTACTCCAACCCACTGATGCAAAGACTATCTCTATGGAGAAAAGTACTACTTACAACAAAATCGTGTATGGAAAAGGTTCTAATACACTGGTTTATTACAATGTGGTAAACACCTAATGTGGCTCTAATAAGTCATGGCCTTATTAGATGTACTGATTCGGCCCATTTACCTCTCTTCTGCTTGCTAAACAATCTCTCCCTAAAAAATCCAAACAACAGTCTTTTGTCAGTTTCATATTTGACTATTGTCAGAGGTTTGGAATCTAATGCCTGTCGTGGGGAGAGAAAAAGAGAACTCACTGGAATAGTTATCATCAGTTCTGTCAGCAGTGCATCCATGGTGATGTTCAAGTCCCCTGTTATGAACGAGAGAATCTAAAAAAATATTTCAGTTACAGTAGCTTAGAGACATAGTGTCAGCTAAGACTCAAGGCCTCCTCTCCTCTGCTCTCCTCCTAATTTCTCCTCCCTCCCTGCCTCTGTGTGTGTACATTGTATTGGGCTTCATAATGCTGACGGGCAGAATGAGAGCAGAGGGAAGCTCACAAAATAAGAGAGAAGAAGAGACAGAAGAGAGGGGGAAAGGATGCAGGGAGGCTGGATTGCCTGTCTTTCGAGCCCAAACCTTATCATTTACAAAGAGAGTGAAAGAGAGGGTGTGTGTGTGTGTGTGTGTGTGTGTGTGTGTGTGTGTGTGTGTGTGTGTGTGTGTTGGGGGGGTGTATGTGTAAGTAGGTGAGAGGAAAATTAATAACAAGAGTTGCATCTAAATTAAGTCTATTTGTCAGCAAATGCCATTCATTGCGTGTGGCCCTTGGCATTATTGCGAACAGCGTTGGCTTGCATATTTTAGCGAAGATTGATATTGTTTGCGGTTATTGAGATACATGAGCCTTGTTAGCAAGGTTGTCTACAGTGCATGTGGTGTGAAGTTTGCCTCCTTCTCTCCTTTTCTGTCTCTTTACACGATCATTCAGCTAGACAATGAGGAACACAAATCAGAGGGAAAAAGAGAAAACTACAGACATGATAAGATAAGAGCTGCTCTAAGCTGGCTTTAATAAGCTGTGTGTGTGCGCTTTGATTAATGGATCAGGAAACTCAGACATGTATCAGCACTTTTCATTGAAGAGGCAAAGCTATGCACACTCACTTCGCAATGATGTTTGCACCAGCTAAAACACAAACTCAAATCTCATTCAAGGTGACAAAGCATTCATTTATCTGCCAAGCTTTCTTTGTATACACGTACCTTACAAAATCTTTCTGGTGCATGGCTCTTGTTAGCAACTGTTAGCAATTGTCGTCTTTCTGCTGAAGGTGGTTTGTGGCCTAATCAGGACATTAGTGGCTGTCCTTGACCTTTTCTTGCCATTAACATCCTCTCTCCTCCTCCCATTAATGGCAGAGGAACAAGCTGGAAGAAAGGGCAGCTCAGGGGAAGAGAAGTTGAGGTGTGGGTGGATGTGAAATGAGAGAGAGAATCAGTCTGTGTGTGTGTGTGTGTGTGTGTGTGTGTGTGTCCTGCTGATCAGCAGTGTTCACTCTGTAGGAGTCCAAAGTGAACAGCGTTGCCTACAGGAGCAGAGTAATATATTCAGCTGATGAGCTCTGCTGTGCACTGTAAAGTGTTCCCTCAGACGTGCTCCTGTGAGCTCTCCCAGGGTGCTACATGAATAAATACTCTCAGGGCTCCCATGACTCTTCCTTCCAGAAGCTGAATATTTTATACTGTGTTGTTAGGGGGGGAGTAAATGCTAATCTGATCAGCTGCAGTTTTAGAACAATAAATATTGAACATAGCAACTCATTCAGAGTAAGAGGGAGATTTGTGTGTTAGGGGTATGGATGCTGTGTGTGTGTGTGTGTGTGTGTGTGTGTGTGTTTGAGAGACAGACAGACAGACAGAGGCGGGTACAAAGGGCTGGCTGTGTTTCATGAGCTGGTCCTTATTTCCTGAATGTGGCAAGCAGCAACTTGGAATATCAATGACTCTACATTCCCCACAGCAAAAAGTGCAAAGAGAATAAGCTTGTGTATGTGCGTGTGCGTGTGTGTGCAGTATACTGTACATTATTCAGCTCTAGCCTGCAGTCTTTGCCCAGCTGCAGCCATAGGCCAGACACCAGTTTACAGTTTATAAACAAAATTACACACATACACACTCTTGCTCGGGGCAAGCTCTTAAATTGGATTGAGACTACAAACTGATCAAAGCAGTTTGTAGCCAGATTGATGCTACTGGGAGTCCTAACCTGCTTATAAGAAAGCTTCCCAAACTCAACCCACCCACCCCACCTGCTTCTCCCCAAACACACACACACACACACACACACACACAAACAGTTTGCTAGAATGTTCTTTTCAGGACTGTGTTGGCGTGTGATTCATGCACTGTCTGCACAAAGACTCATACAGCTAAACAAAAAGGAGAGTGAGTGTGTGCTTGCCGATGGTAATGATTAATACTCAAATCAAGGACGATGATGTCTGACACCTTGGGTGTGTGTAGGCTTTTGGCTCCATACATTGGTACACGTGTTACTGATTATGTTTACATCTATTAGGGTAATGCATACCTAATGAGGTTGTCTGCTCAGTTAAAAAGTCTGAGAATAAAACTGTGATTTATATAAAACATAACAGCTGGATAATTAATTTCAGAATAAAATAAGGTCAGCATCTTGTATAAATATCTTCTTTATTTTTAACACACCAACCTGCCTACAGATACACACAGGCAAACACATTATACACACATGTAATCTCTCTTTTGTTCATTATAAATACACCACCACCCCAGCAATATGGCGATGGCAAGTCTTAACTCTGTCTGCCCACCCATGGAGCGGTTGAGATCTCAGCAGACATCATGCAATAAGTTGCCATGAGGACTACTCTGGTGAAGATTCTTCAAGCTCACATACAGTATATAATGACATGATGGCACAGAATGCTGGGTATACTGTATAAATTTATAACAGGCTCTGAAGTGGTGCCATTGGCCTGATTTCCAGTCTAATTCTAACAGGCCCAAGCCAGCGACTCCCCAGAGAAACCTGGCCAGATCAACCATGAGAGCATGAGCAACAGAGTTAGCCTCTGTGGCATACTGCATGATTCACTGCTAAAGACTCCAGCTCAGCTACACAGGCTTAGGAATTATGTCAGCGTGTATTTAGTGACACTTGACATGTTTTTAGCTTAATGATTTAAAATTTCTATTCAAGCAGTGAGGACAAAACAAGTCACATTCCTTCTGTACGGCGCTTCAGTGCAGCAGGGCGATGGACCTCAAGGAAACCTGAGGATATCGACACACAAAAAAGGGAGGTGAGGTACAATGGTAGGGCATTCAGCCATTTGCCCATTTCTAGTTGAAATTATTCTTTGGCCAGTTTGCATTTTACTGTCAAAGTATAGTATAAGAAAAGTCCTTTTAGGCAGGTCCTCCACTCGGCCGCCATCTTGGCAACACTTCCGGGCAGCTATTTTGGACTAACAAGACCGGGCTCCTATCTAAATGAATGGGGAGAGAGCCAGAACTGCACTTTTACTGGTCATGCGTAGTAAAGGTACAGTGGATAGAAAAAGTCTACACACCCCTGTTAAAATGCCAGGTTCTTATGATGTAAAATAATGAGACAAAGATAAATCATGTCAGAACTTTTTCCACCTTTAATGTAACCTATAATGTGAACAATTCAATAGAAAAACAAACTAAAATCTTCGAGGGGAAAAATGAAAAATAAAAACCTGGCATTTTAACAGGGATGTGTAGACTTTTTCTATCCACTGTAAAACAGACCCTTACGTCAGTGGAACCACACAACTGGCTGAAATATGATTCCCGCTTTGACTGTTAAAAGCAGACGGCTTTCTACCAGGAGCAGTGGGATAACCACCATCTTTGCCGTTACGGGCTTTCCCCATACAGTTGTATTGAGGATGTGATTGAGGGGCATGTCTCCTCTTAATTGGCCCTGGTATAAGTAACCACGAGAAAAGGCATTGTTTTTTTGCCAAAGCAGCCTAACCACACCACAGGATCCCCCAGTCTTTAGTGTAGAAGTCCTGCTCTTTGAATGCCACCATCCACCCTGACCAATTCCCCACGGCTTGCGTGCATCACTACCCTGGCTCGACAAAACATTGGCTGGGAACATATTACAGGTAGCTATTAGGTTAACAGCCAAATTGGGATTAGAAGCTGGGATATGAACAATTTCTAGAATACAGAAAGACACACGATTTTGAACATCTGATTTCACAAGAATATTTTAAACTGGTCCGGTCTATTTTGCTCTTAGATGAGTCTAATGCGAGGCAGACACTTTCACAAAATAAACTGGAATGTACTAACTTCAAGTGACAGCTGGCTCTAACTCATGGCTTGCTAACACTGTTGTGGAGTGAGCAATGAGAAGGGAGTTTTTAGAGACCGTAGTAACCGATTGATAATATATAGCAGTGTGGACATTATCAAACTACTGTGAGTCTGACTGAAAAGTTAGCAATGCTGAGCCTTGTCATATTAAGAAACCACAGCATCACAGCTTAGAATGTGCGACACATTAGTCTTAATTAAGATCATCATGAACTAGACGCCTTTATCCTGATTAATGCAGACATTAGGGCTGAATGATTTGGGGGAAAAATCTAATTGTGATTTTTCTGCCAGATACTGCGATTATAATTCGATTTTCATTTTGTTATTGAAGTTTTGCTAAAGTTTAATATTTAGTGCCAGGCTTTTTTTGATGGAAGCTGCATCATGCAGCACAGAGCAGATGACCCAAGCAGGAAGTCAGACACAGAACAGCATAGAGAATCTGGTTGATTTTCGAAATAAAACACCCTTTGCAGACTCCAGATCATACATTACAATAAACACAGTTAAAAAGACCAAAAAAGACTTAAGACTTAACCATAGTAGAAGCAAAAAGTCAAGGACAACTGAACAAATAAGCAAAATCTGAACAACTCGGCAAAATTAGACACGCAAATGTTTTTCTGTATTCTGAAATGTTCCATGTGGATATATAATGGACTCACAGAGAGAGTGCTGTTATCCGTAGTTGAAGCACACAAAGTGACAAATTAACAACATGTTAACAATGTGTAGCCTAAACACTCTGCTGCTGAAACACTTAAGTGTGAGTTGACTGTGGACAAAACTGCGACACAGCCGCTGCCTGTGTCGGTTCCTTCGTTTGTTGTTGTAAAATATACATGCCCTGTGCCCACTCTGATTGGTGAGTAGGACTGTAACAGGAGGCGCATGGCGCTTGTGAATGGTGAGCACATCTGTCACACAAGGATGATAACAGAATGAATTTGTAACTGTATGACTGTTTAAAACGGGTCAGATGCACTGTATAATTAACCTACATTTTAATTGTCGTGTTCACGATTAGCTAATCTTTCATATCTCAATTTCTATTTGAAAATGATTAATCATTCAGCCCTAGTACACATCTATCTGAAGTCTGCCTATTACTTTCAACTATGCCATAGTCAAGCTATGTCTTTTTTGTGAAACCAGCCCCAGGTCTCGTCAGGTCTTTACACTTGCTCACTAACTATTGCTCTCTCACCGTTTACTTTGTTGTAAAGGACAGGTCCCCAAATAATTATCAGTCATGATTACCTCATTTCAGCTTAGTCTTTTCCAGGATTGTCCATGTAGGTATCAACCCTCACACACTTGTCTGTTGTGATGTATTTTGTTTCATTTGTAGGCATGGTTATTCTGGCATGGACTAAATGTAGTGCTTTTAACACAGGCGTGTTTGGCAAACGAGCAAATTAGCAAAAGACAATGTTTTGTGATTCTTAGTACCAGAAATATTAAGCACAGTAGGTACAGGTGAGACCTACACAACACAACCTCCCCAACAATTTCTCAGTTTCTCAGTTTTCACTGAAAAGTAGCCAGATGTCTTATTTGAGTGTCCTGAATGTAGACTATATATAAGAAGTATATATATAAGAAGTGGACGTAGTCATTGTGACATGTTGGTTTGTGGACTGCCGTTTTGAAGCCTCAAGTTTGGCTGACAGTGCCCCGCCATGTCGACTTTTTGCAACCAACGGAGCTGGAAGTGATCATATTTGGACAAGACAGTGGAGCAAATGGCCATGTGTGGCACTAGCTAGCTTGCTTTGCTAGGTGCATCTGTAATTCATGCTGTCATTTTAACAGGGCCGATAAATTTGTCTAGCAAACAACAGTCTTAAAACTAAATGTACTCACCAAAGAAAGTGAACAGCCAACTCCTAATACCATTTTTTTTCAACGGAGCTGGTTAAATTTACACAGTGTCGTGGGTACAAGTCTCTTTAACCTGACTGACAGGTTGCCATGGTCAACAACATGTCAATAGATAATCCCACCTTGAAGCATACTCTGCTTTATGTTCTATTTTCCTCTAAATAGGGGGAATAATTTACTAAATGAACATTGAGTTGTATTGAAGAAGACATGAAACTAGCGATTGAGACCATAAAATCATTAGGAAAGTGTTTACTAAGATAATATTAAGCTGAGAAGTAGCCTTATTTTACCATTAGTTTTAATGGAGCCGGACTTCTTTGTGAAACTAGAAGAGTCCCCTAGTAGCTGTTCAATAGAATGCGGACTTCAGCATTGGATGCACATCTCTGACCAGAAGCTTCCTGCTCCGTCCTGATGCATTCACAACTTGTGGCAAGAAGTGCTAAACACTTTACACTGACTTGCGGTCAACAATGTGTACTTGCAATAAACACAACTCAGAAAATTCTCAAGTAATAGAAATTGAAGAAAAACCTAGCGACTGATAATGCACCAGAAAGAATTTAAGTATATATTGTATATAAAATAAATAAATAAATGGTTAAACGGCACAGTGGCTGCTTTGCAACTGATACTGCATGAAATTTTTTAAATGTAATTTTCACAGAGATTTTTAAATAAAGACTGAAAATAATGAACGCTGTCTGCAGTAGGCTGGGACTAAAAGCTACTCATAACGTCATGGTAAATTAATAAAAATGTGTCTCTCGCTACATGTTGTCTCACAGTGCTCTCTTATTTTTAGCCAATCTCTCCTTATTGATTCAAGACTGATGATCCCTGATTGAGCATGGAAGTAAATGTGCAGACAGCCATAAACACATTCATGTGTGCACACACAGAAAAGGACAGTGTGGTAGTATGTAGCCAGCAGTGTTAATGTGATTTACTTTGCCCTTTGCCTCTATTTACAGTCTTTATCTGATGCAATGTAATATCCAGGTGATATGCTATGGAATATTCCAAGAAGTTATATTCTTTTGCAAAGTTCCCCATCTGGACTGTCAAAGAAACTCAAGAACACTGAGGCGGTTCTGTCAATTAGGCCAGTGCTCAGTCACCCACCCCCACACACACACACACACACACACACACACACACACACCATTCTTCCATTAATTCTCACTCTCTGCTTGTGTTAGACAGATGCGTCAGCGGGACAATAATGGAGCGCAGAGGCATATGAGTGAGTCCTGAGATGACAGAGGGCCTGGCGTCCCCAAATCCCCCTCTACTGCACCATGGCTCTTTGTCACGGTATAATCCTTCCTCACTCGCTCAGAGGCCATGAAGGAGATTCAGAGAGAGGGGGAGGCAAGAAGAAGACAAGGAATGAAAAAAACACATATTTAATAGATATATAGTTATAGCTGATCAACACATGGCAGAGGTAGTTAACAGAAGAACAGAGAATGGATTTAAAGGAGGTGAGCTATGCTGAGAGGGAGTTACTAAAAGAAAACAGCTTGAAGGGAAGGGTATGACTCAGCTGCATAGGCAATTAGGACAAGGTACAGTTCTTAGACAGAATCCAAATTAAAGAAAGGCATTTAGAAACTGAGTGTGAAAAACAGAGAGCAAGGGACAGTGAGAAGAGAGAGAGAGTCAGAGGCCGCTGTGTGTGGGAAGAAAAAGAGCAAAAGAGAGGGAGCCAAAATGAAAATAAGAAAGAGTGGAAGACTAAGGCAATTAGCTCATTTGAGTTGACAGAGCCGAACCCGAGTGTTTGGAAGTGATAAGGTAGTGAATGCGCAGCACAGGCAGAAGGCGAAATGACTGCATCTTCTCACCCCCTATTAATACCAATGACATGCCATTGAACACTCTTGTTTCCAACTTGGTATTTTCTAAGCAAACACACATACACACAGGCTTGGAGCACATTTGCTGGTACTAATGGGCTGCGTAATTTAAACACAACAGAATTAGTGTTGGAAATAAAAACACATTTATACCCCCAATGTTTACCAGCAGTTTGTTTCAAAGCTGATAGTTTGAATTTGTGAGAGTGATTTGGAGGGTAATCTTCTGCATATTAAGATAAATACGTCTCCTAAGAACACATCATTTTTCCGCATACAGTATAAAACCTGCGCTAAAACTTGTAACCTCTCATTCCCACTTAGTCTACGCTGTGGACAAATTGGGCTTCTGAGCGTATTCAGTTACACAATGTGCATAATTGCCATTTATCATGTGTTTATTCCACAACAGACTGTGTAATTGAGTGTCTTTATTGGCTCACTGAAAGAACATACACAGGCCAAGACATACAAACAAACGTGTGTGTACTGTAACAAATAAATTCTGTTGCCATACCAACTGAACAAGTTTGCTGTTAAGGTTGTGAAATGCTTTGTTTATGTGAATAATATGTTGCAACGATTGAAAAATTGACAAACAGCTGATGTTGACCTGTGCTGAATGGTACCCCTGCACAGATACAGTTGCCCTATATTTTGTTCAGATGCAGCTCCTTGAGCTTGAAGTCGCTCATACTTTTCATACATGATCTGTTGTCAATTCAGCACATCAAATCCAAAAGCAGTCAGTCTAACAACATGCATTATCTGTAGCATGATGGGCAAGTAATCAGCTAGCCAGTTTATTGAAAGAGTTTGCGGTTCAGAGAGTACAATTCTCTGCAGCTGCACTCCACAAGGCCACTAAAAGCAACAAAACAGAGCCCTAATAAATCCTACATTTATCACTACATTTATTTTCCTTTCAAACTGCTCTTCAACATTGTTCTGCCTTTAAAAAATGAAGAAATGCGAGTCCTGCAGTTCAGGTGAGAAGCATTTGTGTTTTCATAGACTTCTGCACTGCTGTGGTGTAAAAAAGACAGAGGTAGAAAAGGGCATAAAAATTATAGGCAGTCTGTCAACAGCTCGACAAATCAAGCATCAGCATTAAAGTCCAGCTGAAATTAAATAGCATTGTTTACCCTGTGGTGTCCTTTGAGAAAAGATTTGAAACCAAAATGTTCATTCTCTGTCTGAGTAGATGGAGAACTTCTTTTTATTCAGCAAATCAAATCTTTGCCATGGACTGGATTAAAGAAATGGATTTAACCATTGTCATCAACCATCTTGGTTTTATTAGAGCCAGGGGCGACTACATTTGGATGAGAGGGTGAAGCTCAGGAAAAGCAATGGGTGGATATGACTGGTAACCTGAGGGCAATATGCAGAACCACCTATGCCAGGTCCCCAGGAACCCCTTATCTGAGGGGTGTCCCCCTCTTAAAAACCATCAAGTAATATAATGATATATTTTTATTTATAATTGTGTAAATAGTAACAATAACAGTAACAATAACTCAAACAGGGCAATAAAAGTGCGTTGTAAGTTTAGAAACATTTTGAGTCCCCCCCTCACAGTGGTTTGGTCCACTGCCTGCTTTCTCCCTCACAGGAGTCTGGTGGGAGAAAAACAGTTAAATCCTCCTTCAGTAGTTGTGAAACTCCAGTAATGGTTAGCAGACTGGCAGGGCTGTTTTATGGACTTTAAACACTGGATGAACTAATTCTTGTCTAGAGATGATGCTGAGTAATTAATAAATTAATCATGACAAAATAGTTATGATAACCTATTATTTTTCCATGAGCCCACTCTGTTATTATAACATTACGTAGCTTGTTTAACAGCTTAATGGACTGTAACTCATCTTCTACAGCTAGAAATGTGGGGATTGATCAGCTGGGGACTGAAATTTTCCGTTTTATTTTCGCTTACTCGGTCTGGAAACCCCTTGCATTTCAAACTAGGAATATGTGGATCACATTTAAGGTCAGAAAACAGTTAGCAAAGTTGTTAGCTACGTTGCTACGGTCTTTACTGTTTTATAATAGCACAAAAACAAGGTTTTATGTATAATTTGAAGATAACATTTTTATAGTGGATTTATACTGGAAGCTGGAGTAATGTAATTACTGTTACCATGTGGCTAAAAGTTACTTCTGTGCCATGCGTGATGCCAGACAATTGCATCAGAATGTTGATTAAACCATTGTTTGTATCCTCTTTGTAATGTGAAGAAAACTGACACCTCTTTGTTTAGTTTCCAGATGGACTGTTTTGTTTTAACTGTTTCATTGACACTTAAGATAGGGTGTCAACCAATTTGTGGACAAGCCCTGTTGTTCTCTATGATTAGTTTAGAGCAAAAGACTGTTTATTCCTGTAGATTGAAGGGGGGTTCACATCTGGGATCGCTCTTTTGTCTGATCAAAGGTAACTCTGAATACAATAATGGCACACCCTTCCTAATTCCGTGACGAAGAAATCAACCAAACGACCAATGACTATGGACCTAAGCCAGGTGGAGGAAAAAGGACCTGCCCACATACCTGGAGGATATAAACATCTCATTTTGTGAGAATCAGGACTATAAGCTGTGAATCTGAAAGGAGGAACAACTTTCCAGTCCACTGCAGTGTTTTTGTTTTATGTTTGTTCTGTAATGCCATCTTTTATTCACCTATTTTGTAATTAAATTTTCTTGTTAATTTTCATCAGACCCAGCCTCTCCTTTCTCAAAATCTGAAAACGCAACAAGTGCCAGAATGAAACAAGCTACAATGTGACATTAATAGGCAGCTGCACACCTGCAATCTATATCCACAACATGTGCTCGTTTTGCCACTGAGATACTCAGATCATTATTCTTAGTGTCTGACAACATTATGGAAAGGATCCCTGCAGAGGTCGACCTATTGTTAAAGAGTACAATCATGATGCCTGCTCAACCATCGCCCATCTGTCAGCCAACGTCGATGGACGATGGCATCGTCTATCAGCCCAAACCTTGTTGCTAATATTACTACTTTTTGAAGTATATGCTAAGTATCCTAACTCGTAGGTAATAACTATATTATTTCTGAGTAACTTGCCCAACACTGAGTTGACATTAAGGATCGGATGAATTGGATATGTTTTGATTATTGCTTGTTATAGGTTATGTCAAAAGTTTACTTTGACGTTGTCGATTGATTACTGGTAGCCTATAGACACTTTGCTGTATGAATGGTTGCTTTTTAAGTCTTCCTTATGTTAAAGGTTTTAACAGGTTCTAAATCAAGTTCTTGTGAATGGTTGTGACAGGTTTATATAAGGTCGATTCATATGGCTTTGATCGTGGGGTTGCTCTGCGCTCCTCATCAACAGACAGGCAAACAAGAGCTCCGCGAGGTAACCATGGTAACAGCTTCTGTGTCATGGTCGTTCTCGTCTCACGTACACACCCACCCACTGTCAGAGTTGAAATGTCTTTTTCCTACAGTTTATCAACAGACAGAGACTGATCAGCTGTTTGAGCTGAGTTTCCTGAATAATAGAACTGTTTCTTTTTCGGCCACCAACTCTTAAATAGGCAACAACCTTTGCTGCTGTCTCTTAATTATTAAAAATAATCTATTACTTTTAACTGAACTAATTTCAAAGTTAGCAGTTATGTCATTTGGTTATAGACTCAATTATTTCATGTTGCACATTTAGCTGTTGAAGTTTTTTTTAAAAAACACGCACAAAATAATTATTATAGAGCGATGTAGCAGTGGATTAGACACTTGTCTTTGATTCCTACTGCAACACATCCACCAAACAACTTATTGGCATGGGACCTGCTTTACCATACATAAGCTAAAATAGAGTGTGTCGGGGGGTGCCCTTTGCCAATCACATGCCTGTTAGTTGTCTTTTCATTGTTTCAACAACCACCACTCTGGTTTGGTTGAAATAAACCCTAAATTCACCTATTTACATATGACAATTATGCTGGCTCTGTACATGCTAAAAGTCTGGTGTGTTTGGTGATGGTGATTTTGGAGTTGTTTCTGGTTAAACAAAAATAATTTTAATCTTTAACAAAAATGTCTCTCACTGTAAGGACCCTTTCTATAACGCTTATAATAACAATCTGAGCATGTCAGTGGCAAAAACAGCACTTTTAGTGGATGGTAAATAATACATATATATACATATATGCAAAAAACTAACCAGCTACTGTATAAAAATATATAAAATAAGAAATGTACTGAAGTATATAGGGTAGCTGTATAAGGAATGCAAATTACAATGCAGTGTGCAATCTGTGCATATTGGGTGTGTGAATGTACAATTTACAGTTATATTAACTAGCACTGGGCCAGGCAAAAAGTTGTCTTCATTTCAGATGGCAGGGTTCTACTGTTTCACAGAGCAAATTGATAGACCTATCAAAAACTAAGTAAAAATATTTAATATATTTTTAAAATTATTATATACCCTTTGTTTTTACTAAGAACAGTAGTTCCTAGGGTTACTTTTTTCTTGGTATTCTGTTTCTCTTTGTGTCTCTAATTCTTTGCAAATGTATTTCTTGATTTATATACATGACTCTCTTCGCATAACTATTTTTCAATTCACAGATGATAGTTTTGTTTATAAATGTAGGCAAATCCATGTGAGAAAAACATTAAGCTTCACAAATGTATTTCTGATGCGCACACACATTTCTTGACTTAAATCCCAACAACTACCAAAGCCACTACATAATCCCACCCAGGTTTCTGTTCAGAGGGAGAGCAAAGAACTATATGTGTTCTTAACATCTAGCAAAAAAAGCAGGTTTAATTCTTTCTTGTTATGTTTCTCAGGTTTGTGATGACACCAATGCTTCAGCCATCCAAGAGGCCCTCCCTTCATTTGCACTCAACATATTTGTGGTCAAGAAAAATCAGGGAGGGAGGTCTTAAGAAGCTGGAATAGCCATCACAGGAGCAATGGTCCTTTTTGGTATTCCCATTGTAGCAAAGGCTTGCACCGACTTAACGGGCCTTATTTATGGCTTTGTACTAAACTATCCAAAGAAACTGAAATACACCTTTTAAGGTTTTTCAGAAGATCTTCGTAGAGCTGGAGATACACAATCGCAAGGTCATCTTACTGGCCTAAAAGCCATACAGACATTGTTGAAGGTGGAGGACTGAAAAACACACTTCCATTGTCCGTTGTCATGCATAATGTTGTTTAGAGTTAAACGGGTGGTATTATGCTTTATGGCTTTTTCCCTCTTCTTTATTGAGTTATGTATCTTTTTTGTGGATGTAACAGGTTTGCACAGTGAAAAAGCCCAAAGTCCAGCCCAAAGGGAGTTCCCACCTCCCACAGAAAGCTGTGCTCAGAACCGCTTGAAAACGGCTCGTTTGCAGTCCAACCCTTCACTTCCTTGACTTGTGTCATCATAAAGCTTGCCAAGCGGCTGGCCGGGTCAGGCAATCTGAGCGGAGGCCCTTTGGCTGGACTCGCCTTTGTTTGGGTTTCAAGTGTACTTGCGTCCAGGTACTTTTTTTAATATCACCTCACCTCCGTCGAGGTTCCAATCGAGCTGAAAGATACTAAAATGTAACGTGAAAACATGACAGACTGCTGATTAGTCAGAAACAATATTCACTATTCACTGCATCATCATTGCACCAGACAGAGGCCAGCAACAGGAAGTTTATTTTACAGTTTTCGTATGGAATTTCATTACTAAATCCACTTCTGAGAAGTTTTGAGGTGAGAAATCAGCTGTGTAGATTTCGAATATTGACAGTTTTACGAGAAGTGATGGCGGAAGAAAAATGTGATGAATATTTTCGGAGTTGCGGAGCTCCGCAAGTGGCGGCGGGGTAGCCTGTGCCAACCCGCGGGAGGAGCATGTGAGGCCGGCCAGCCGCCCGCTCACAGAGCCCTCTGCTCCCGTTGTCACACAGACCGCTGCAGCAACAACGGCAGAGGAAAACACAGCTGGAAGGTTTTATCTGTCTTTACATTCTGAAGAGTATTCAAACGTTTTAACCGTAGACTGTATATATTTTAAGAGCTGTGTCGATCGCTGATGTGTGTGTCGCATTGAACATTACGTCGCGGCAGTTGTGTGTGACGTCGCTATCTCTGGGTACTATCTGCAATGGAAAACGGAGCAGGGCCGAGTAGAATCGAGTCTATCAATTTGTGATATGGAAGCATTTTCGGCAAGGCAGCATAGATCGTCAGAACACCGGCAACAGTCAACGTTCAGTCCTGATGGTAAGATTTGGAACAATGATGTTATATATATGTAAGGATATATTAGCCTTTATCAGGCAGTAATATAACCTTCTTACAGCCTGATTACTGTCATTAAACATTCTATTGACATTTATAAGTGGTCTATAAACTGTTAAACAGTTTCTAGAAAGTATTCATAAATATCTTACAAGGAATAATGTGTTTTAGGACATTACTAACACTCATTAAGTCTCAATAATGTTAATAAACATTTTATTAAGGTTCATGAGGTATAAATAACTTGTTAATAAGTTTCTAATTGTCTATAATTGTCTTATAAGCAATTATAAATGTGTTTATTATGCTTTAATTAACACTTATATTAACTTATTTATGTTTATAAGCATCCTATAAGGTCTTATACGTGTCTTTTTAACACTCGGCTCATATGCTGCTGTGAAAACAGAATTACAGGTGAAAAACTTTTAAATGAAACTGCTAACAAATAACGTCATAGTAGACAGAGAGAGACAGACAGGTGTAGGTGTGTGCATCTGTGTCTGAGTAGAAAAGCAAGGTGAGCTGATTACTCTAGTTTGTGATTAAACACAAAAATAAGATGGAGAATTAAGTAGAATTAAAATTGTGTGCAATGTATTTTCAGCTCCTTCCAGGGAAAATGCTAATGTTATTTAATCAATGTTTCATTATGACCATACAATTGAATGGACTCCAGTGAGAATAGATACCATTTATATTGGTGCTGATAGGGATTCTAATAAAAATAGATTTTAATAGTTATAAATAGTTTGTGTATGCTGTCAATTATAGTTCTTATATATAAATAAAATCGGAATCGGCCAAAATCAGAATCAGCAGGTCAGACCTTTTAAAAATTCTGTAACTGGAATGAGCCAGGAAAACTGTAATCTGTCACACTTACACACCCTGTGTACTTCTCTCTGTGTACACATATCCTATACAAGTACAATTTTGGCTGTATTATTTGTGTCCCCCTCAAAAATTTCTCCTGAGAAATTTTTTTGTTAAGCCCATGCTAAGTTAGCTTTCATAATTCGAAGTTAACTTTATAGCTAAGTTTGAAAGTAATGGTATTAGCTTTTTGATCAGACTACATGGCCACATTTGCTAAAATGACATGTACATTAAACTGTGTGTAAAACAAACATTGTTAACATTGTTTTAACCTTGGTTGGGCAAATCTAAGGATCCATGAGTGTTAACAGTGACAGCGAAATGTAAAATGGTGTTTTTAATGCTGTTAATTAACTTAAGTGCTATAACGACGTGTCCTGTACGTTACAATTCATTAACCATAATGGAACTATAACATTATTGCAGTTTTGTTAACTGCTAACTAATAATTGCTGGTTTACATGGTTTGGTCATATTTTTTTGTCATGCAGCACATTGCTGCAGCTCCTCTTTTCACCCAGTGTTGAAGGTTTCATTTTAGCTATGGAGTGATACATTTTGTCTCTAAATGATCTTTGTTAGGAGTTGCAGTTCCTAGTTAAGGAGTACTAGCCAATCAGAAGCAGAGAAACACGGCTTCAGTTCCGCTGTATAAGTTGCCAACCACCTTGGCAACATAGACTGGAGCAAGAGTGGTGAGTTATTAATCTGTAACAAAAGTATCTTTCATTCATAAGTTTTAAATGTCTCACAGTAACAATTTTATATCCATTGACTGGCTGGAGGGTAGCTAGTGTTTGGAAGGAAGAGGAGGTGTGTACTGCAGCTCAGTGTTTTTCTACTGGTGTTTTTGAGGGTGTCGGACTAGCCGCTTGGTGAGCGTTATATGAGGGGCATTTAGCTTTCATCCCTGTGTCGTCACAGGGATGAAAGTGAAGCAGCTGGACTACAAAGCTATTTTGGAGGTATCTTATAGGCAAAGGAAGGCATTTGTAATTGACAATTGTTAAGTAATACAGCTTCCCTTCAAAGAGTCTTTTTTGCCAAATCTGAAGGAAGGCATTCATTGAATTTGCTCTCTTTTTTGTAAAAATGGCTTTTATAGTTAAAATATATTAACCATAATATTGCACGATTTGGTGGTCATTATTTGATTACTGGCTTTACTTGAGAAATAATGTTGATCCTCTAGTAGCTGATCCTGAATCTTTCAGGCAACCTCTTTAGAGAGTTTCAGCGACAACATAATTGTATTTGTGCCATTTGTTTCTCATCTTTTGTTTGCAACACACCATTTAGGTCTGGAAGCAAACCATTTTTTTTCAGTTTGCCTTTTTTAAAAATTGCCAGGGACAAGAGATGCAGATGATCTCTAGGCTAACTCATTGAGACTACTTCTATAGATCAGTGAAATAAACCTGTACAAAATAAACAAAATTACACCCATCATTATCTGCTTTTAAACCTTTCTCCGTGTTGATATAGGGAAGAATACAGTTTGTGAAATGAAAACAGTGCCTGTTGCAGGTTTTTAGGTACTTTTATTGTTGCCTGATCCCTCCATGCATTTGTGTGGGGGCAGTGGTTGTTTGAGCTTTTCCAAGCATTAGTTGACAGCACTGAAACATCTTGAAGAGGTTGCCAGTTGAAAGGCTAACTCACACAAACCAACACATTCACACTCACATTCACACCTACAAGTAATTTGGAGTCCGCAGCTCACATGGTCAGCTTGTGTTTGGACTGTGAGATAAAACTGAAGCACCCAGAGGACACATGGGGAGAGCTTGAAGACTTCACACAGAACAGAAATGACAAGGACTGAAGAGCAAGAACCAGCATCTTAAGGGATATTTGCAGTTATGTTTACAAGCTGTTTAATGTGCTGCAACTGAGCAGCTAATTAGCTATCTTGCCTGCAAACTGATGTTAGCAATGCACTTGTCTACTGAGAATTTGATTTTACAATACCTCTGTGTTTCAGGTCTTGTTGGACCCCATTGCTTACTGTACCTACAATTCAAAGGATGTGAAATGGTGTAGTAGTTAGAAACCATTAGGGTACATTGATAAGTCTTACAAATTCAGAATATGCATGACATAATCCATCTTACTTCTTTTCATGGGTCGCGTTAGTTGATGAAGTAATGTGGAAAGAGACTTTGCACCGGATAACATTAGGAACTGCTCAGCGTTAGCCGGCGAGCTAACGTGACTTTCTCTGTGTTTCTCCAGCTTTACTAATGCTCACTTTGTTCTTACTCGACATCATCTGAACCTGTTTGGTCAGATGGGCTTCAGCATATAAAACTTTATTGTTGTTTTATGGTGTTAGTAGACTGCATGTAGTTAGCTTCCGTGTTGTTGCTGTAGTACGAGAGAGGCTCGGGAGCACGCACAGGGCTGAATCTGAAAATTTGATTAATTTCATTGAAAAGCTTACATATAGTCCCTTTAATCTTAAATCTTTAAACATTATTCTCCATGTTTTATTAAATATTTAATTTGTCATAAAAGAAACAATAAAAAAACACAACATGAAATTACTGACATCCTATACTTGTGTCACGTGATGACACCTGAGCGAGTTCCTCCCGCTGAAGAGGACCGTGGGATCTGGCAGAAACTTTAGAAAAGTTTAACCTTAAGTTAAAAATGTAAATGTAAATGTTAAATCTGTAAACACCTAATGATCAGATAGTGGCTGTCAAGTTAGAAACCAGCGGGTGCTCATAACCCAGCTTTGAGGTCATGAGAAATACTGAGAGGGACACCGAGGACTGACAAAAATAAACATATTTATTACAGTAACTTAAAAGATGAAACTAATAATTACCAATATAGAGCGTGTCAGTCAGTTACATCAGTGGTGTAAAAGTGGATGAGTGATCAGTGCAAAGTTTGAGTGTTGAAGAGTGACACAACATAATTAAAGCTGCAAGCAGCGTTAGGTGGGCCCTCGCATTTGTAGCGCGTTGAGGTGTGAGTCGGCCGCGTTGCAGATTCTGGAGCTCTACCAGTACGGCTGTGAATTTGCTATCCACTTCGGATGCTGCACGCAGGTGTTATGGCACGTTCAGGGTCACCTTTGGTGCGCTGCAGAACCCAACAGCGCTACTCGGGGCGGGACAGTTATCAAGCACGCATAGTTTGGTACAGATTTGAGCATGTACAATTAAGATACGACGACTTCCTCTTTCACAGTGAAGCATGGAACTTCGCCGCCCTGCTAAGGATATGCCATTGAATAAAAAACTCATGCTTTACAACATGACATCATCAGTGTGTTGATGATGTGCCACATATATGTCGTTCCACGAAAACTCCATTTGTATAACTCTTAATCATCAGTGGGTTTAGAGTAGACAGCGAAAATCTGAAGTTGGTCAGACTAATTCTCTAGGAGGAGTTTGTTAAAGTGTGGAGCATGTAAATCATCCAAAAATGACTATATGGACATGATACATGTGGTGAAACGTGCCGCTGGGGCTGCTTCGTTAAAGGTCACTTACTATTGCTAGCAGGTGGCGTGATGGCTTTGAGTGAATGTTGGCATGAGGATGTGTTCTTGACAGGATTCTTATTATCCATATCAAAATAAGTGCAGACGTGAGCATGTACATTGAAGTTATAACAACTGCCTGTTTCATGGCGAATTATCAATTTTCAAAGCCATGCAACGGGGACGCTGTTCAATGAAAACTCACCATTTGTACAACTTTTAATCATCATTGGCTTTAGACCGCACAGCACAAATTTAGGAACCTAGGAGGAGTTTGTTTAAGTACAGAGTGTGTAAATCATCAAAAAATGACCATAAATTTCAAAATGGCTGACTTCCTGTTGGGTTTAGGGCATGGCTCCAAGAGGCTTTTTTGTACGTCTGGACATGATATACGTGTGACAGAGAAAATGCATACATTTAGGTGAAATGTTCCGCTGGGGCTGCTCCATTAAAGGTCATTTCCTGTTGCCAGCAGATTGCGCTATGACAGTGGGTTAATGTTTGCATGTCTGTGTTCAGGGCGGGACTCTTGTTAAATGTCTAAAATTTGGTATAGATCTGAGCATGTACAGTGAAGTTACAACAACTTCCTGTGTCATGGCAAAGCTTTGAAGTTCGCTGCCACGCCATGCCAGAGACACGGCGTTAAAACAAAACTCAAGTTTTTCGACCTGGCATCTTCAATGCAATGTTAAGGGTTTTCTGGGACAGATTTGAAGTTGCTATGGCCAACCTGCTAGTGGTAGTCCATCGTAGCAAAAAACGAGACATTTCCTGTTGCCAGCAGGTGGTGCTATGACTTTGAGTGAATGATAGCAGATGGATGTATTGAGGGCGGGACAATCAAATTTGGTGCAGATGTGAGCATGTATACTGAAGTTATAACAGCTTCCCATTTCTTAACTATTGTCGATTTTCGAGGCAATGCCATGGGCATGCTCATGAACGAAAACTTGCCGTTTGTACAACTTTTAATCGTCAATGGGTTTAGACTGCACAGCGAAAATTTTAAGTTGATCTAATTCCCTAAGTTGACTAATTCCCTAGGAGGTGTTTGTTTAAGTACAAAGTGTGTAAATCGCCAAAAATGACCATTAAATCCAAAATGGGCGACTTCCTGTTGGGTGTAGGGCTCCAAGAGACTTTTTTGTACTTCTGGACATTATACACGTACCACAGAAATTTCGGACACTTCAGACTTTGTCCGGGCGCTGCTCTGTAGGGGACGCTAGCAAGCCATTTAGCCACACCCATGGTCAAAACCCATAAAATAGGAAATTAGGCATGGCCGTCAGTAGTGCTAAAGATAGTGCTATCTTTAGCACTACAAATTATTTGTAATAAATAAATAAGGATAGCAACTGCTTGAGATCATTGGAGAACACAATATATTCAATAAATTCATTAGTTCATTTTGTCACAACATAGTACAGAAAAAGCCTTTTTTGACACCAGCCTTACTTTGTCCGGTGAACTGAACCCTGGAGTATTTATCCCATTGTTGCGGTTCGTTTGGGCTGTTGTGAACGCCTGACTCAAATTTTCAATAAAACAACCGCCCTCTCCAAAGGGGTGGTCTCAGACCGCTGTCAAGTGAACTCTGGAGCAGTTTATTTCAACACCATTCAAACCAATAGCCGGCAGCTATCATTTCATTGGTCACAAAACACTTTGTCTTCGCTGGGGACAGACCTGGACTCACAACGAACAGAGATGCCTCCTGAATATTTGGAATATCTTCTGAAGAGATGTTTATCAATTACAATAAAATGAAGGAGAATTGATTCCAGCAAATTGCTGAGCAGTTTCATGTATATTTGGAGGGTTTGTTGTCATTTTACCCACCAACTGTATGACCAATAATTGAAACACCACCTTTCCACCATGTGGCTTTTGTTTAAAACGTCCGGACCATTTGAATTTCGCCTTTGCGAACGCAAACCGGACCAGTTGGAAAATCAAAACAAGTATCATCCTAGCTTAAAATCGATTCAGGAACTGGACCTTTAGGTGTGGCCCTGGCCTAAAAGTAACAAATGACATCCACATGCAGGCTGACAATGGAGAACATTCTATCCTGGTACTGCTTGACCTAACTGCCGCTTCGATACTACTTATCACTCCAATTCATAGTTATCAGTCATGTGACGTGTGGTGACCGGGAGGGCAGAACAGCAGAGCAGGATGGCGGCTCACACCGCACTCCCCAAACATACGCAGCAAAAGCCATTAAATTTCTCTACCACGATGATTTGGATCACCACGAAGTTTTGGGCACTTGTGATCCATACACAGCACAGTGGGCAATGGAAAATAACTTTTTTTTGCCATCCAAGGGAGCGTTCTCCTTGAAATGTGACCTCACGTGAAAACTATGAATAGTGATCCACTTGCCAACAAGAAGTTTTAGGTCATCAAAAACAGCTTTGTGTCCTCAACTGCTCCTATACTCTGTGGACTTGCACGGGGTTTTATTCATGGTCCCAACCTTTTTTCACTCTACATGCTTCCTGTTGGCAGCCTGGTTGCAACAAGTGAACCACCGCATCACCTGACTATTGAAACAAAGGAAAACAATATTAAGGATTAACAATGTTCCTGTAAAGCTGGGAAGATCTCTATTCACTTTTACAATCATTAAAAAGCAAAAACAGGAGGTTATATAGTGTTACATTCTGTAGTAAGTTAAATTTGGTAACGTAGCATTAGCTAATTAACATTACATTGGGAACAATCCACAGCCTACATTTTTCTGGAGTTGTTTTAGGTTTTGGAAAGGGAATAAATCTTACTTCTCCTTTCAACCTCTCTGCATGGCAATTGTAATCATTACAAGTACCCCATGAACAGCGTTTGGCCATATCTTGATAAAAAACAGAAAAAAGCTAGAAAACGACGCCCTTTGCATGCGAGTTAATGGAGTGCAGCCATGAAAGTGTCGGACCTCAGTTAGAGCTAATCCTGTAATACACTGTGATTGGTCAATTGCGTATTCGGGGCATGGCCAAGCGAAGGGTCAAAACACTAAATTCCTGTGTTTGCTAACACATGCTAAAACATAATATTTTTGTCCGTATAGGTGTTCTGGAAATATATTTTATATCATCTATGCTTGGCCACTCACCTGTGTAAATAAGAACACTTCGCCACTGTACAGATGCAATGAACACAGATGGGAAATGTGTCCTGCTACATTTGTACCATATTATAATATTTTATGGTGGATTTTCTCTTTATAGAGGTGGTATTATGCTCATTTTCAGGTTCAAAATCATATTTAAGGGTAGTACCAGAAGAGGTTTACATGGTTTAATTTTCAAAAAATATTGCACATTGCTGCAGCTCCTCTTTTCACCCTCTGTTGAAGGCTTCGTTTTAGCTATGGAGTGATACATCTTGTCTCTAAATTATCTTTGTTTGTTGTACACATGCGCAGTTCCTAGTTAAGGACTACTAGCCAGCCTCAGAAGTAGAGAATTCCTCGAATTCACAATGCATTGTCATTACAGCTCTGCTTTGTGTGATTTGTAAAAACATCATAAATAATTATCTTTTCCTTTTTCTCATCACTCTCATCCATCTGTTAGAGCATGATCTCAACACACACCGGCCACTGAATAGGCCCTTTGAGCTGTATTTGGAGTGGCAGTCTAACCAATGTCCTCCAAGTAAATATGAATACAGTACATTCTTTCAGGGTCACAGTAAGCTCCCTATTCACACAGCTCCATGTCTACCACAATTTCCTAAACAGCCAATCACCATTGCACTGGAATCCAGGGAAACCATAGCAACTGTGAGGCCTTGGATGTTATTGGCAGGGTCAATGGAATGAAAGAGAAAAGAGACGGAAGTCAAGTTTAAAGAAAAAAAAAACCCAACTGAATCTATGCAACTGCCAAAACTGCCACTGGGCTGTGAAGATTTGACAGTGAGCCTGTTGATGAACCTACTATGAGCTCAAATAGTATTTTAATGGCTCATTGGCTTTATGCAGCTGGCAAACTCTCAATATGTCTGGGTAGGTTGGTGTTGAGTCACCTATCTCCTCTCTCCTAGAGAAAGAGATTGATGCCAGGTATGTGAGTGACTGTGTTATGTTTAACAATCTGCTATCTTTGTAGTGTTTGTATATAGCTTTGTTTCTATTACTGACACGGATACATTCTATGATAAACTTGATTTATAGTTTAAACTTGCCATATCTACCGGACAATGCTGAGTGTTTTTTATGAATCTGTGGTGGCCAGTGCTATCCTGTGTTTGCTGTTGCATACTCGAGCAGCAGGTTGAGGGTAGCGGATGCAAAACAGACTTAACAAACTGATGCGCGAGGCCAGTGATGTTGTGGGGTTGGAGCTGGACTCTCTGTTGGTGGTGTCCATACTACATATCATCTTGGACAGTGTCCCCCACCCACTCCTTGACGTACTGGTCAACACAGGAGCACTTTCAGTGAGAGACTGCACCACAGAACGCTGCAGAAAGACATTCCTGTCTATGGCCATCAAGCTCTATAACTACATCCCTGACACTTAGTTATTAAACTCAACCTTATTATCTCTTTTGTGCAATATTAACTTTTTAATGCTTAATGTACATCATTCTCTGCTGCAATTATACTACTGTTTACTCACTATTATTGTTTACCATAACAATTCTTTTTAGCAATGTAAATATTGTACATATCCACGCTCCTTTACATTTTTCCTTATATTTCATATTTATACTCATATATATATATATATATATATATATATATATATATATATATATATATATATATATTCCTTTTCTTTTCAACTTTCTATTATTATTTCTATTCCTTATGCCTTGATGTACAGTATGTACAACTGTGATACAAGAATTTCCCCTTGGGGGTCAATAAAGTATTTAAGATTCTGATTCTGATATCTGATATCGAGAGAGAAATCTACAGGGGCTAGACATATTAACATCAACACCTTTTTTATGTAAACTTTAGCCCCTATCTATGTAATAAGAAATCAAACATTCAAAGCATCTGGAAACTGTTTTTTAAAGTTTTTCTCTCTAACATAAAAAATTGTGATGAACCAAACCTATAGTTAGTTCTAAATTAATAAGAGATTATCACTTATCGCCCTACATTTAATGCTTGCCTTGAATTTATTCACTAAATTGTGCAACCTAAAATCACCGAATCACTGAATCACAGGCTTTGACACAAAAATGAAAATAATCTGGTATTTGTGGCTTTTGCAGGACTGTAATAAACGTGATTGTTTAACCTACCTGCCTGGCTACCTACCTACCTACCTGCTTGTCTATCTGTGTGTACTCTGCCTGTGCACTCAATGCGCATGAAATGTGTTTTGGGGGAGTGGCTTTGGTGGGAGGCCTGAAGGGAGGGGGTGGGATTTTTTCAATTGGATACAAAATCTGTCTCTGTCTCTTACTAGTTCTCCAACATTGCCTATCCCAGCTTTAAGAGGATGATTAAGAAAATAGGCTTCAGGGTTCTTTAAACTTCACAAAGTAGAATTTGTTACAGGGATTTAGCCCTGGATTGCAAAGTTGATGCTGTTATTGTGTGAACCCCCCCGTACAGGGATATAATAATAACTATAAAGGAAAAGTACATTTAATTAAAGCTACATAGGTTATCCACTGCAGCATCTAGTATAGCCTGTTCTTAATTGTACATTCATGTTTCTTTTTGCATTATTTCTCCCGTTATGTTTTTTGTTTGCCTCTCAACGTGTGTTTCTGCACAAGTTCTGCTTTAACCTCCTGCTTTAACCTCCCCACTAGTGAGTGGGAGAGGTTACAATAACAGTACAGTGGCTTCCACTGCTATCTAGAACACGCTCTTACAAACAAACTCACATACACACACGCACACACACACACACACACACACACACACACACACACACACACACACACACACACACACACACACTACTCACAATATAGGGAGAGAGACAGACAGACTGAATGACAGAGAAAGAGACATTCAGGAACAACCACCAGCTGCCACCCCTTATCCAGTGCTGAACTGGTCTACAGAGAGCACACTGGCCTACATTACAATGACACAGACACATACTGTACAGTAGCATATACACTGTGTGTCTTCTTTAACGTAGCATCATGGCAATGTCGTATTTTATAGGACAATGTATGTTATATTATGTTTTTTTAATTTATCATGATATATGGACATGAATACAAAAGCATGTTTATGTTTTAACCTGTAGTAAATCAGGGCATAGGTAAGCTTTTCGGAGTGAACGTCCTTTCCTGTGAGGTCAGTGCCGCACCTTCTCCAGCGTGTGACAAAAACTAGGCATCAGCCATAATTTGTTCATACTCTCAAAGGGATAATATACCGACAGTATCGTTTTTTTTTTTTTTTTGGAAGAAGGTCACTCACCTGGTGCGCACAGCCATGTTGACAAATTAGAAATGGAGTTCCATTATGTATCTGAGCTGTGATTCACTGAGTATAAGTCTGTTTTCTCCTTCCGTCCCTATTTTGTTGGAAGCAATTCATAGAAGTTTTGCAGTGTAATCAGATGAAATGTCTTTATTTGTTCTCCAAAATGTTCATGCAATATTTTCGTTGTTGTTTAATGTAGAGAAATTGTTTAGGAAATTACAATTGAAACACTGATGACCGAAAATGTAACTGCTTGGGACTGGTAATTATTTCTGTGGACTATTTGTAGATTTTGTGTGTGTTTATGGGTGTATGTTGAGGATGTGTTTGTGAGACGAGCAGTTGCCTCTTCTCTCCCATTAATCTTTTCTTTATTGTCTATTTTTCCTTGACCCTACACCAAGGACCGATCTAATAAAAATACATGCAGTGCACAAATTGTTGTGAGGCTTATTAATGTCTTCAAAATTGACCTTTCAGTGTGTTCACAAACCTTTGTTTTAAAACAAACCTAGTTTTTTTTTTCATTTTACTTTTATGAATGGCTAAAATTCCAGGGCCATTTTGTAACATGACAACCAAACATAATGACTCATCCTAATTCTTTTTCTTCCATGGGTGATTTTTGCATTTATTATTTGTCGCAGAAGTAGGTAGATATTTAAGAGTGCAAGAGTAGGCTTAAGTCAGGCCAAAGTATAGCGCTATAGTAAAAGAGTGCAGTCAGGTGTAGGCTGACTAATCAAGCGTTGAGAGAGGGATGAGAGTTGCGTCTAGGCCATTTCTCACTTGTAAGAGGACCATGGATCATTTCTTACCATCCCTTTGTGGGCACAAAAAGGCATCAGTCAGTGGAGAAACTGTGACAGAATTGCTGTGGCCTGCCACCTGACAAACGCCTCTTACTGCTGGGGACTTTATTAACAGATATGGATCTTGAGGCTCAAGGACTTGTTCACAACAAACCCTTAACCTCATGGAACGTTAGCCGAAGAGCCTTATCCCAGCCCCTTTCCTGTTGTCTCACTGCAGATTCTATCTAGCTGGAGTGAGACAAACTATATAGTGACAGCTTAGCAATTCTTTTCACCTCTTCCATCCCCTGCCAATGTGGATAGTATGAGCCTCTGACACACTGCTTACTTCAAAAAGATGCATCACATCGTTGGCTAAAGCTTTATCAGTAACCCACGGGCTAGAAATCAATAGGAGGGGGGAAAACAGGTGGGCATTAGTGAGCATGCACCAGAAGACAATGCAAATTTGTGACAGTTGCCGTGCCAAACAGATACAACGAGATAGAGGGAGAGGGGGGGTATCAAGAAAGGTACTTTAAAAAACAAGCCATCCATGTAGAGGGGGTTTCAATCAATGATTTTAAGTCAATTAGTGAGTGAAAAAAGGGAAGGGACAGAGAAAGGGAAACGGCAGCAGTTATGAAAAGACATCTTCACAGCTCATTTGCAACAAGGCAACATACAGCCAAATTCAAAGCGTATGACTGACTCAGCTGCTGGAGATAAGACAGCAGCAACCCCAGAGAAAAGATTCATATTAACCCTCTACTGATGTTGTCAGGGAAGGACTATTGTCTTGACACTTGTTTTCAGCACTTAACACAATGGCCATTCCACTCCAGCCCTCACCCTCTTCACCCTCGACACTGGTGCAGCAAAACTGATTCAACTGAATGGTTGATACTATTATGTTAATTCCGGACCTGCCTCCCCTTTTGCTCTTAACACTGAAGAAGAGGAGGAAGAAAAAAGAAGAAAGTAAGTAGTTGTCAGTGTTCCTGAATGTGGCTGGTTATCAGGCACATTAAAGGTTTTGCAAATAGCCACAAGCCTCTTATGAAGCCTCTAAACGGTCAGAGCCATGCTGTGCCAGGGAAATAATAAGAGTCTGCTCTTTTTCAACCCACACATACTGTAACAACCAAGAACATGCTGTTTTGTCAAAGCAAAGCGCAGCCATTATATTCTGGCGATGACTGAATATTCAGCAGTGTATTGCTCTCACATTCTCAAGAAAATGAAGAAACACTTGACATAGTCATAGGAGTTCCATCTGCTTGTTGAGACCCACCTGTACTCACACACTGCCAGGTGTGCTGGCAGAAAACACTAGCACCTCTCCATCCATCCATTCAGAGCAGAAGAAATCTCCAGAATGAAAATATCATTTTCCTCTATGTCTGCAATATGTTTTATATGCCTTCATTTGTTTATATAGTACATCCTATTTAAACAATCCAAATTTTAAAAGAATTAAACAAACTCCCAAGAAAACTGACTCCCACTCAACCTGTATTCTAGACGGTTACATAATTGGTGCACCAGAAGAGTACCTACTGTAACGCAGTCATCTTATCATGAGTGAGTAAAAATGCATATATACACATAGTAACATAATGCCAGTCAGTGCCACGCAGAGCATTATTACCGGTCTCTTGATGGTTCAGGAAGTTCCCCCTAGAGGTTTTAAATGAAGCCTTGGTGATCCTGTCATCTCACTATGCTCCATCAGCATCACAGGGGTCAAACTGTAATTTCCTCTTTATCCCCAAATAGCCTCACCAGGAGCACTTTTTGTATTACAACATACACCTTTTAAATGGCCAATAACCTGCAGTGTTGAATAGCATTTGTTGAAATCAGTACAAAATAGCAAGAACCAGAGAGTGGTTGTATGAAGGGCAACAATACAAGGTCATAGGTACGGCGTTTCAGTCACCACAGAGACTAGGCAGACTTATTTATGTTAGCTGACCTTTTAACGACATGACGTCAAGATAATTCAGATTGCTCGGAAATGCAATGACACGTACAGCATCTGATTTTTATAATAAATTATAAATAAATTATAAAAATCAGTCTGCTTTTCCATTATAAGACAATATATGTATATTGCATTCTAGACGTACTTGCTTTGCTGAAGTAGGCCCGTGTTGTACCTCACATCATAATGAACTACCAACAACAGTTTTTCATATTATTAAAAACACAATATATTGTTTTTTTCCACTTCATAAATTTCATGTTCAAATAGGAACTAGAATCTGCAGATGAGCATGTAAGGAAAAGAAACCCACAAACTGTCGAACTGTGGGATACATGTATTTTTCCCCTTCACAGTCACTGAGAAATCAATGTTAAGAACTAAGCTGAGGCATCAAAGACCAGCAGCCTATCTGACCTGCATAGAGCCCCACTGTGGGGTATAATGCAGCATTGTACACCAGTTACTTAAAGACCCATTCATGCAGACACTAAGTAAATGCATAGGAACGTAAGATGGGGGTTTGGGGTAGGATACGATTTACAATACTGCCTCCAGCCTTTATGATTAAACAACTTACACACAAGTGGAAATATATTCAGAGTGAAGAAAAACATCAGATGAAAGTGTTTCTGATTAGAGAAATACAAACCAAAGGTTTTTATTTTTCATAGCCTCCTTTGTCTTTCCATAAAAATAGTGTTGCTCAAAATAAACTGTTAAAAGAAAAAGAAAGTCATGTTTCAGTGTAGTCCATGGAAAAGCCCCGGTATCAGACATTCATTTTGTTTTACTTCAATCCTCTGTTTTTTTCTCCAAAAGCAGAACGGTCAGCAAAGCTCTGTATCACTGCACCACATGTCTGTTCTTTTGAAAAATTAGCATTGGAATGAGCCCTTGCAGAGACAAGTCAGGCAACTGCTGTAATGCATTATTAAATTAGCCCTAAACACTACACAAGCCATTAAGAAGCATGTAAAACCTAAGGGAAAAGAAATAATACAAAATGCAACTAATAACAGAACAAAGTATTTGCAACAACTGTTATTAGCCTGCACTTCATCTTTGCCAGTTAAACCAGTGGAGAATCATGTGCACACTAACTAAACATGTTTAGATACGCTACAACTAAGAAGCACTGGCACTGTCAAATAAACGCAGCTTAGCTCAAGCGAACAGAGGGTTAAACCTTAGCTGCAGAAATTCACTGCAGTCAAAAGCATTTGGCTGATAGCTTCTGAACAGCACATTCTATCTGTGCCATTACGCCGCTATCCTTGGACAAATGTTTCTATCTATCTAGATTTTGCTTGTGTGTCTTTTTGTGTTCCTAAGTCTGGAAATACCATTTTATTGCATATAATATTTGGCACAGTAAAAACTGGAGCTTACATATGGGGCTGTATTTAGAAACTGGTGCCTGTATAAAGTGTTTTTTACTGCATCCTAAATATGCTCAAAAACAAACTAAACGCCTCTTTTCCTACAGTAGACAGTACCACCCTCTATTATCAATCACAAAAGCAATTCGATATCTTTGTCTTTTTAAATAGTCACCAGTTATTAGAAAATAGTTTCAAATTACTTTCTTTTCTAATATAATCTGCATGTCTCAACACTGCCTCATGGTAGTTTCATTTATATATATTTGTATTTTTTTTCATATTTATATACTTATGTATAGGCATGTACAAGAAACAAAAAACTGTCTCTGTTTTGCACTTCTGCTCAAAAGAAAGTTACCGTTTTGTTCTTTGTGCATTCTATTGCATGGACTGGTGAGCAGAAAGGTGTAGAGGAGAGGTTGGGGCCGAGTCAGAGATAGATCCATAGGGAGCATTACTCAGATCTGAGTCTCTTGAACCTTCTCCTTGCCGTGAGAGGTCTTTATGATGTAGGGATCAGCAATGGTGCTGATGTGGCTGTGATGCTGTCTGACTGAGCGATGGAGAGAGTTGTTCTGGGTCCAGTGGGCTCCGTAGCCTCCTTGGCGGGATGAGGAGGAGGACACATACCCAGGCTTAAAGGTGTTGCTGTTGTGTTCTACTAATGTAGGCAGTACCAACCCTGTGTCATCAGAGCCACTAGACCCGGAGGTGGGTGGTGGAACAGGAGGAACTTCTTCCTCCATCTGTATGATTTCTATGGTCCTGGCTGCTGCCACCGTGCTCCTCTGTTGATGCCGCTTACGCAACTTATAGAATGCTATCAACATGGCGGCTGCCAGCAAGGTAACAGCAACAAAACAGCCAATGATGATTTTGGTGGTTTTCATCACTTCATCCAGGCTGGTGGCTGGTCCACTAGGGACTCTGGCAGTGGGGATTGACACCTGCCTTGGAGTCTGAGTGTTTTGGAACAACACAGTAGGTGTGGAGATGAAGACAGGTTGAAAGACAGAGGGTGAGGCGGGGATAGTAGGCTTGGGTTTAGGGGTCTCCTCCACTGTGGGCTCCAAAACTTCCACAGTTACAGTGGTGAAATATGACAGATTAGATGTGTTGAGCTCTGCATTGCTGACATTTAGGTAGGCTGAAGCATTGGAATTTCCTGCCATGTTGCTCACCATGCAGGTGTAGACCCCTGTGTCTGATGGTAGAACGTTTGAGAAGTTGAGTGTCCCATCGTTAAGGACAGATATCCGTGGGTGAGCTGAGCCATGGGTCAATACAGTCCCATTGGGGAGAAGCCATCGGACTGAGCTCATGGCGGCCGTGCGACACTTCAGTTCTGCCACTCTTGCTGCTGAGATGTTGAGATCTCTAGGAGCATCGAGTATGAATGGTGCCGAACATTGAAAGGTGGTCTGGTCAACTTCCACCAGGTATCGTCCTCTCATATGGGCTGGGGTGTGGCAGCGTCCACAGCAGGTGGAATTTGTGGGAATGTATTCTCTGAGCCACCAGGAGAGCCACACTACATCACAGTCACATCGCCAAGGGTTGTGATGCAGGTGTAGCTCCACCAGGTACTGTAGAGGGGTGAAAAGGTTATGGGGTAGGGATGACAGGTTATTATGGGCTAAATTCAGCTCCACCAAGGCTGTGATGTCATCAAATGCATTCCTCTCAATAGTAGTGATGGCAGAGTTCATAATCCACAGTTTACGTAAATTCTTAAGCCCACGGAAGGCCCCAGGCTTCAGTTCAGGGAAAACATTCTCTGATATTTCTAGTTCCTCCAATCCTACCAGTGGTGAAAGATGAGGAAACTCCCTCAGGTTGCACATGCCCAAGTTGAGGTACTTGAGGTTTTGAAGACCCTCAAATGCCCCATCAGAGATATACTCCAACTTTCTAAGTTCTCCCAGGTCCAGTCTCATGAGGGAGGGGACACGGTTGAAGGCATAAGAGGGGATGCTCTCAATGGGATTGTTTCTAAGCCACAACTCTCTCAACTTTGACAGGTACTCGAAAGCTCCACTGGGTATGACCGTCAGTCTGTTGTCGAACAGCTCCAGGGTATTGAGGCTGGTCAGGCCATTAAAAGCCCCCACTTCAATCTGCCTGATAGCATTTCTGCCCAACTGCAGTACCTCCAGGTGATGCAGGTGCCTGAAGGTATCTGCCTGTATAGTCTCTATGCTGTTTTCCATCAGATTCAGGTACCTGGTGTTCGCTGGGATGTTAGGAGGAACCCTAATCAGGCCTCGACGGGTACACACCACCTTGCCGAGCTGGTTAGTGCAGGAGCACACACCTGGACAGTTTTGTGGGTTAGCCGAGCCCAATGCAGGGCCTGTGGATTGGCACATACTGAGAGCAGGCACCATGAGGGAGAGCACGGCGAGCAGGGCTGCGTTCCAGGTAGGCTGCACACTAACCTGGCCCAGAGGACTCATGGTGTGGACGGCTCATTATTTTGCATGGTGGGGGGAGACGGCACACACCAGAGGACAGACCACCCTAGCCTGGCTGGAGCAACTCAAGGCTCCCAAGTTCCATCGACAGTGCAGGGGGATGCTACATCAAAAATGATGTGTGAGAGAGAATAGAAAAAAGAGGGACAGAGAGGGAGACAGAGTGAGAGAGATTAATACAAGAGAAGTAGCAGTGCAGCAATGTAAGAAAAAGGTTGAGTAACACTATTAGTGACGTACCTCATTAGTTTGGAAGTGGTCCTTTTTGCCTCTTTCCAAATGTTCAAACCATCAGTCATGCATCACGTTTATTTATAATTCCCTTCCATGGAAAGACTTGAGATTGATGTTTTCTTGTTTTGCCTTTCTGAAAAAGTGAGGTGGCCCTCTATTAGCCAAGGGTACAAAATGGCTCCTGGTATTGAAGACTGAGAGCAGCATGAAAAGCACTCACAGGCAGAGGTAAGGCCATGAAGGCTTGGCAGGTGCCTGGATCCCTTCTGCCCCCACTAACTGCCCCCCTGCCACGCTGCAGATTCCAAAATGCAGCTCCTCAGTGGATAAATTAAAATGATCCATGATGCAGTTAAACACGACAGAGGAGGAGAGAAGAAGTGACCAAGTGAGATAAATAAAAATCCCCAGTTCTGTCGGCTCCTGATACATGAGTTGGCTCGCCGGCTGGTCGTCTGTTTGGTGGAGAGACCTCCCTCACTGTGACTTTGCCAAGGGCTAGTCGGTCGCTGATTAGCCCCGTTGTGACAGAGACTGAGAGACAGAAAAAGGCTAAAGAACTCCCGGCACAGTCATCCCCCTCTCCTCTCCTCCTCCGTGTTGCTCGTGCTTCCTCCCAGTGTTGGGCTGGCCCTGGTCAGAGCAGCTGCAGGCTGCTGTGTGCACAGTTAGCAGTAATCCGTCTATTCCTCCTGTGGGGGTCTTGGGGTGGTGAGAGAGATGGTGGCACTGGGTGGGGGGTGGAGAAGGGGATGCGCTGCACTGTTGGAGCTTCGCAAAAGGCTGTCGGGAGTGAAAGAGAGCACTCTTGTCCTCTTCTGCAATGAGAGAAAAGATAGAGGATGACTCTGGGAAGGATGTGTGTGGAAGTGGGCTCCGTATCTGTATCCAAAAACAGAGAAAGGTAGTGAGGATTCTTCTCTCCACTCGCTGTCCCCTGGGCTGTCTCCTGCAGTGTTCTTCTGCTTGCCTATTTGTTAGTTTTTCTCCAGCGCTGAGGTAGTAAGTTGTGGCAGTTAGCCATGTGTGTGGCTGTCACACTTGCGACTGGCTGGTGGACTACTGCAGTAGCCAGCGTAGAGAGAGAGAGAGACAGTCAGGGAGAGATTGAGAGAGAAGGAGAGAAAGAACCACTGACAGATCAAGAGCAAAAGAAAGATAGAGTGCGCGAAGGAGAGAGTGTGTGAGAGAGAGATGGAGAAGAGGCACGCGAGCACTCAAACAGGCAGCCCACCGTCACAGAAGCAGCAGGAGCAGCATTCTAATCCACATCTCCTGTTCTTGTTTATTCTCCAATCTCTCTCTTTTCTCTATTCCCCCCCCTCCGTGTCGGTGTTGCAGGCAGCTAAGATGCTCGCTCTGCCCCCTCCCTTTGTCCTTCAGTGGGAACGTGAATGTACTGCTGACGCACTCCTCTCAGCTGCTCAGCCAGCCTCAGAGCAGTGCATTGGTTTGATGCAGTGTTCCTGTGTATTAACACATTCAACCTCCCCTCCTCCCGTATCCCTCCTTCTCCCTCCCCTCACTGTAACTATCTTCTCTTCTCTTTCGCTCTCTCTCTTTCTGTCTCTGCTTCACACGTGTTCTGTCCCTTGCCGTCTTTTTTTAATCTCACCCTGTAGATCACTTCACCTGTGACGATCTCCCCCTCTCTCCTGTTGTCTGTCTCCACGCCACAACCCCCGCCCCCCCAACCTATCGTTAAGATTGAAAGCCTCCCATTCCTATCATACAGAGACAAGAGGTCAGACTTTCTACTCCAACTCTAGAGTGGTTTCGTGTTCTGTGTCTCTCTGTCTGGTGAGCGCAGCAGTGCGCCAGTGTTTTCCAGTGGAGATGCAGCTTGCTGCTATTCCTCACCTCTTGTAAGGCACAGTTTGGTGAGTGTTTCCCTCATGCATTATTACCATAAGGGCCAAAAAGATTTGTTTGATGCATGTGCTTTTCTTATTGTCAGTTGTAGTAGATTTTTTATTTGTGTGTGTGTGTGTGTGTGTGTGTGTGTGTGTGTGTGTGTGTGTGTGTGTGTGTGTGTGTGTGTGTGTGTGTGTGTGTGTGCGCACGTGTGTTCTGGAGGTGGGGGGGTGAGGGGTTGGGGCGGGGGGTTGGGGGTCTGTGACATCATAGAAGACTGAAATGCTGACTCTGCTTCTCTGTGTCTGCTGGGCAGTCTTCTCTTCAGGGAGGAGAAAGATGAAAGAGCTTGCACACGGTTATCTCTTAGAAAGATGAGAGAGAAAGACGGAGAGATAGAGCAAAAGAGACTTACCGGGAGAGTGGGGGAGAAAGATGGGGGCCGAGTAGGAGGAGATATATCCACGTCCTTGGTGAACTAGGGGAAAGGAGCCTATGGAAGGAAGAGAGACATGAGATAAATAGGAATAGAGAAGAAGGATGAAGGAAACAGATGAGGGAACATACTGCATAGTAGCCTCCTCAGTAAAATGGCTGAGAAAGGCAAAGAAAAAGAAGGGTGAGGAGAAGGGGTGAGGAGTAGGGGTGAGTATGAAGGACAAGAGACGAGAGAAGTGTTGATGGTGTTGGATTAAGCATCATTTGAATGCAGGAGAAGGAGTCTTCCTCTCTGCATTTGGTTAATGACCACACTCTCTCCCTCTCCTCCTCCTCTCTCCTGTCACATGTCCTGTGTGCTATTGGGGTTGTGGTCTATAGAAGGAAAACACAATGCATGCAGACAATAATAAATGTGCCACCGTCAAATCCAATTTTTAATCCAATTCATGAAAATAAATATGACATGACTGGGGTTTTGGATACCACTGTGTAAGTGACTAAGTGATACTGAAACTGATTTAAATGGATGCAAGGACAGTTTGCAGAGGAACAGCATGAGGACTAATGCATTTGTGCACTGTATGTAATGTCTTGTTTGCGTTAACATAAATGAATATGAAAAAAAACATTATTCTAAATCAATGATAGTATTATCTTCCACATACTTCTAAATAAAGTAGTAAAAATGCTACCCTTCTCTCTGCATTTTATTTGCAACACATTCATTTTAATCATATTTTACTTGTTAGAAAACTGAAGTAACATGAACATAATGTTCTTGGATTTGATATAGAGGAAATGTTACACTATATATAACACAGAGAACACTTAATCATCACAGTATAAGTCAGTTATACTTCAGAGATATCAATCTGTCCAGTTAGCATAATTGAATCAATGCAACTTGTTTTAGTGCGAATGCAAGTGACAACAGGTGCACTGGAGAGGCAACAGCAAGGCAACACCCCCGAAGGGAATGATTTTACAGGCAGTGGCCACAGACAATTGCTCTCTCTCCTCATCCTTCCTGACTGACTGTTCTCTAGTTTTGCATTTTGCTTGTGTCCTTGTCACTGCTGGTATCATGGGGCGGTACCTGCAGCCCATTCAGGTTGCACAGGTAGTCCACACATGCCGTCACAAGAAGGTTTGCTGTCTCCCATCACAGTCTGAAGAGCCTGTAGGAGATACCACAAGAGTGACATGAATGGCCAGGATTGATGCAACATTCAAACCACCATTTGGAATAAAATAAAAATAATCTTTGCACATAAGACAAAACATTCTGTGTGAATTGAGGGGTTATGGCTTTGAACAAAAGAAGAATCTAAACTGTCCTTCAGTGCCCTTCAGTATTTTGAGAGATACCATTGTGTGAGTAACAAAGGGAATGAATGAAACTTTGTTTAACACATGAAAGAAGGACTTTAAGAGGGCTGAAATAACAGATGAAAAACAAAAAGATGAATGAAAAAGAACATTAACATCTGTGTATGAGAGGTAAAATGCCAGGCAGACTAGACAAGCATTTCAAAAATGTGTCTATGCACTCATGTACCTTTTCTATTCCAATAAGACATGGTGCTTTAGCATGAGGTGGAAGCAAGCGTGAGAGAGGCAGAGCATGGCAGGGGGGACATGAGGGAAGGGTGAAGGGGGAGATAACTATTAGTTAAGGTGGTGCAGGCAGGGTTGGTCAGATAATTGATGGCCAGGGTTGTAGCTGCTGTGTTAATGCGATTACAGGGGGCATGCACATGGAAAGGTCAGTTAACACACTGAAAATATGACGTTTCGTCCTGCTGTCTTTATGGCTGTCTCTCTCTTCACCTCTATGTCTTTCTTTCTCTGTCCCTGTTCTGTTTTACTGGATCCATGGGGAGTCAGAGCAAAGAATATCAGCCACAGTAGCTCTTTATTCCAGTTCTTCCTTTAAATATGTGAAATGAGCTTTCGTGTGAGGATTTATTTCCATCTGAACATTAATATATGGTGTGTGGTAAATCATAAGGAGTTTTATTGAATGACTCTGTAGTATGAAATAGCATCTTGTGTTATACAGTGTGTTACTTCTACAATATGATTTTTATTTTATTTATTTTTTAAAATTCTGTCTTCCAGTGTCATATATTATGATGTGGGTGAGTTATCTGTTGAACTCACTCCTGTGTATGGGTCCTTCAAATGAAATAATAAATGACAGCAGTGGCCACATCACATCACATTTTTACTGATCATGTAGCACACCATAGCATTTATTTCCACTTTTATCAAGAAAACCAAAATGTGACATTGTCATTATTCTGTTATTGACATCCTCTATTGCTATCCTATGAGCCTTTTTTTCATACAAACTGCATGCTGTTTATGCATTTTAATTTGCTTAAGCTTCAGTTTTAGAACCATGCTTCATGCTTAGTTTTTCTGTTTGGCACATCATCTGTAGTGTTAATGCAAAATATATTGCAGCTGAACTAACATTCAAAGTGGTAAAAGTAATACAAAAATTCTAAATGTCTAAATGTCCTCAAGGCAAAAAAGTTGAAGAAACCACGCAACATAAAATATTTATTACAACTGAACAGATATGGTCATGCCCAAGGACAGAACACAACAACTGACTGGTCTTTTTGTCAACTGTCACCCATGATAGAAAGGTGGACTGTTTGGAAAAATGTTTTTGTTAACTGTAAACTGACATGATTAAATTGTTACCAAACAGAGCAAGAAATGGCACAATAAATAATACCAACACATTTTAACCATCTGAGCCACTCAATGAGTATCTTTGGTACATGGTTGAATAGACTTAATCAGATGGAATGTGGGATTATGCCCAGACCGGCTCACTCACAGCTGGGCATATCTGAGGCATTTTCTCCTTGTGGGCCGCTATGATGTGCTCTGAATATGTGGATTTAGGTGATCGAGCTCCTGATATGGGACACTGAGTCCAAACCCTCTGCCTTGTTGTCAAATTGGTTAGTGTAAGGTTGGTGAAACTTCAAACTCACTCACTTCCACGCATACCTGGAAGGCAGGGGATCTTTTGACTATGCATTCCCTTATTACCCCAAAAGATGCAAAAATGACAAACCATTAAAGGCAGACAGGGCCAAGTACTGCTGAGGGGTTCAAAATGTGGTTACAATCTTTGGACAGAGTGGGCTGGTGTTAAACATCTGTAGGCCAAATGCAGCATGGTGTAGGAAACACTGACGTTCATGTCAATACAGAGCGAGTGACATCCTGCCCTACAAAGCTGCAACAGGGTTAGAGGGGAAATTCGATGTTGTAGGAAGTGGAATCTACATGCTGATAAATGTCTGTGTGTGTGTGTGTGTGTGTGTGTGTGTGTGTGTGTGTGTGTGTGTGTGTGTGTGTGTGTGTGTGTGTGTGTGTGTGTGTGTGTGTGTGTGTGTGTGTGTGTGTGACCCAATTAACCTGTGTGGGCTGTTACCATCACTGAAGGTTCTAGTTATGGCGCTAGATGGCTCTGGGACTGCTACCAGTCGTCTGTGGTGATGCTGTCACTTCATAGGTCTGCGGCTCTTGCAGTAGATGGCCTATAGTTTACACTTTCTACTACTTAACACTGTTCATTCTTCCTGCTGACTGCTGAGTTGGAAAACATCATGTTGACTGGCAGCAGATGTTCGTCTTGAAGTCACTGACAGTTAAAAGCAGGAGACAGGTATTGCTAGTTGACCCTGTGGTCACGGGCCAAACTCATATTTTATTGAGCCATAGGGGTTCAAGACACCTAAAGCCCAAGACTAACAGTGCTACTGCCAGCGGCTGAAGCTAGCACTACCACAGTCACATTACCATCACCCACTCCTGATAATGCCAATAGAGTTCATGAAGCTATTCAGCTGCAGGGCAGGCAAAACAACTATCTATTGCTTAGTTACTGTTAGTGACCGTTTCACCAAGGTGGCTTCACCTCGTTCTGTAGTTAGAACTGACAGATCTAATTAGCTGCTAGCATTAGCCATTACCTCGCCGTAGCTACTGCTCGATGTCTCATGGCCCCTGTGGATCCCTCGCCACTCAGCCTGTGCTTAGTGTGGCAGGTCAGCAAAGTGCTGGAGCAGCATTTGGCCTGAGAATAGAGGAGTGGATGGTGAGAGAGGAGACCGGTGGAAGCAGATCGATGTGGCCTGTATTCATTAACCCTAGCTCATGGCTCCCTTCCCTCCCCAATCACAACCCCGCCATTTTAGGACGGCAGGAGGTGATTTATTAGCTGCCCTGGCTCAGTCAGCACCATCGACCCACAGTCTGAGGAGAGTTGACTCACACTAGGATATACCGATTCCCTCACTGTGGGCTGAACTCACTCAGTGAGCCGACACCACTCAAATAGGAACCACACTGGAGAATACAGGATGATCAACATATATTTATTTCTATTTTAATAATTTTGTCAGAAGGCAGGAGAGGGGGCTACAGGCAAACTTGGGGGTTATGTTTAGTTAGACTGTGTCATCATAAGTTATGTGGTCCTTCCAGTGCAAAAAGAAAATTCTTCTTGAGTTGAGTAAAGACTAGTGACAGGCATTGCTAGATGACCCTGTGGTCATGAGCCAAACACACATGTTACTGAGCACCTGTATAACAGATTTGTATATCTGTAATGGGCCATTTTCAGCACTGTTCAGTGTAAGGGCAACACAATATTGTAGGTATAGTGGAGACACAGAAATATGATTAGATTTGTTTGAATATTATGTTTAACAGTTTAACAGTTTGATGTTTCAATTGCTATTCACAATACTGACGTAAAGCTCTGACAGATGTGGAAGCATCTGACACAACCTCTGATTCCTTTGGCCTCCTGTAAGGTGAAGCTACAGGTAAAGCTAGAACTAAATAAAATAAACCATGGGCTTCATTTCTAAAACATCTATTAAAAAAATTAGCCTTTAGTTAAGTCCATTTTGTAAACTTATGCAAAGAAAATGTCGATCATAGTGACAGAATTGGACAGAAAATTGTTAATTACCTTTGTTTGCCAAAGCCAGGTTGCGGTGTCTTCTTTGTAATAAATCTCTGTGTTAGAGAATACAAATGCCACAAATTTCTGTGCAGATATCGAATTAAAGAAATATGGTACATCATTTCCAGGTTTCATCGTTCTTTACAGAAAATACACATGATATTAAAAAGCATATCAGTTTGAACTGCTTTTCCCCCTGGCCTTTTCATCTGGTGAGTTTGTCGTAGACTTCATTTCAGCACCAGGAGCTGTCCACAGTGTGACCCAGTTTGCATGCCTCTCTGACTTTCCTGGTGGAAACAGATATTTTGTTCTTTCTACAGGCTCTTTTTACACTCCCAGTGTAGAATGACACTGGTTTTACATTTGCATAAATACACTGCATTCTGACAGTTGTGTTTATGATACAAACTAAATCAATACAAATTTTGCAAAAGGACTGAAAAAACATGTTATATACAGACATCTGTGAGAGATCATATGCAGAAAGTATTGAGTGCAAGTCAGACATAATGGAGTTCTGGCAATGCAAATGGGTGCATCTGTCAATTAAAGCCCATGTTGTTTTTTCATGTTGTTTTGTTAATCTTCCTTACACAGTCTAACAGCTGACCATTTTGTTTTATAAATCCATCATACAGAAGTCACATCTTGTCTGACAAACAGCTCTTAATAGAAACGGTGCAGCTCAATGGATTTTATTGATTTCCTTCAACTGAGAACACAGTAGGTATTTGGTAGTTGGGACAGAAATGGCTAGTGAATGGGGTCAGATCCTAATCCCATGTTACTTACACAGGGGGAATCTGCACATTAGTTGAAAAACACAGACAGAGATGAATGACATGACCAGAGTAAGAAATTTAAGAAAAATCCAAACACAATCATTACATGCTTATCACTGATCAATTGCCGTCCATTAGTGAAGAACAGTATGTCCACTGCCCAGTTCTGTCTGTTGTGCTAAAATAATTGTGTCTTTGCTTTCAATAAATACCATTAAAATATGAGCTCTTGTATGATTCCTTTGTTTAAAAAAGCATTAGGTAATGTTAGGGATGTGAGGAACACTGATCATGACAGTAAACACTATTAATCAGAGCCACACGCTTCTGTGGGAAATAAATAAATAAAGCCCTTCAGGAAATTAGTCTTCAGCAGGTTGAGGTATTTATCTATTTTTGTTTTCACGTCTGGATGCTCATACCCAATTAATTATATTTGTGTATCCTATTAGTGCTGTGATGGGTTTTGTGAGGTTGAAATAAAATGTGCCCATCCTTACTTCCAGTAGGAAGTGCATTTCTGGACAGAGCGGTCATTGTTTGCAGACCTTCATCTTAATTCTAATTTGTATGTGTATGTGTAGGGGTGGGGTGTGGTGCTTTAAAACTGCAACTTGATTATAGTCAACACAGATAATCTTGGTCATAAACTCCAGCTCTATTTATCCCGCAGAGCCCACAGGAAGGGATGAGTGTTTCTTATTGAGATTTCAAAAGTGTTCAAATACTCCGGAGTAAAGCCTTGTACACTGGGTCGCAACCCTGTACCACAAGCTGTTGCTCACCGTGCAGAACCGGGGAATTACATTTATTTGTCATAAAAGATTTAACAACCCTATGTGCTCCACTGGAAATATTTGTACTGATTTGAAGAAAGTGAAGTTGCTCATCTCCTATGGTATTTCAATGGCCAAAAAAAGCAAAGCAGAAACACCAGTTTTACAAATGAGTCACAGAGCAAATTTTTGCCAGACCCTTTTTGTACATTCAAGCGTGCACACAGATACACATCCCACTATGCTGGAGATGTATGAAGGCAGTGTGTTGGATGGACTCCCTCACCTCTCATATGCAAATAACTTTCCCCCATGCAGCTTTGTGATTGGCTTGCTGTTATTAATATTCTGCCAGCGTGTGACTTCGTTAGCCCGGAGTTACTGTGCCAACAGGCAGCACTAAAAAGGGACTTTGTCAATGTTTGATGTCTTGTGAAGTGTGCGTGTGTGTGTGTGTGTGTGTGTGTGTGTGTGTGTGTGTGTGTGTGTGTGTGTGTGTGTGTGTGTGTGTGTGTGTGAGAGAGAGAGAGTCTCTGTTTTCTAAGGAGATTCAAATTTGGGCAGCGGGAGACACTATTCCCCGCTGACATCAGATTGAGGAGGAAGTGCCTATCTACTTTTGAATATGATTATAATAAAATTCTCTGTATGAACACCCAGTTTGTACCATCTCTGTAGAGTAGCCAGCCACACACCCGGCTCCATCCTGTCTCTCAAATCACAAGGTCTAAGTACAGGTTTGGCTTATGGACTCTGTCAAGGAGAAATCTCAACCTATTGCTTTTCATCCATTTAAGTCTGGTCCACTGCCAAATACGCCTGTGCTTGTAAACAACAAACATCTTTAGTTGAATCACACAAGCCAAACTAAGCCATGTATAGGGATGTGATGTGAAGCCTAAACTGGCTGTGACATATTTGCCTGTGGCCAGCCTTCAGTCACCCGTCGTCACACTAAGTCGCTCTGTCACTGCCGTATTTCAACAATGACAGCATGAGCAGTGTGTTCTCAACACAGATCACAGGGGTTTGTCATGACAAGGGTCTCTCAGCTGTGTTTGTGTGTGTGTGCGCGTGTGTGTATGTATGTAAGTGTGCAGTGGGTGTGTTTTTGTGTATATGAAAGTACAGTAAATCCCCTAAACTGGAGCTTGTGACCCTCAATAATTCATTTCCTTTGGCAGAGCAGGTCTGGATTTCCCCCCAGGTGCCTCAGGGTCTCGTAGGGAGAAAAGTGTAATGCAGCATTTTCTAAATTGAAGTCAATACCAATTGGCCATTTATCTACAAGCACCCTGACGCTAAGGGCATCTAAAGGTGCATATGTGCACACACTCTCACACACATACACACACACTGTCAGGACCAGGGCCAGAAAACTCAGACGCAGACCAGAGTTGAGGTGATAAAGGGATTTATTTAGTTGATGGGAGAACACAGAGGTTGCTTGGAGTGGTGTGATAGTTCCGAGGTTCCAGATTCTAAAGTTCAGGGATTCCGTAGCACAGGAGGGGGTCCGAATGGTGAACTGGCTGGTGTTCTGGTTGAAAGAGAAAAACAGGTTAAACTCAGTTTTAAGGTTACTCTAGATACTAGTATTCCAGACTTGATTCAGGCTGGCGTGTTCGTACTGAGTGGTACAACAATCCGGCGGGGGCTGGAAGGTTGGGCTGGATTATGAAGGTGAGTAGATTGCAGGATGAGTCTCTGGTGTGCTGATGACTGAATGGGTACAGGTGAGTAGACTGGAGCTCAGGCGACCACACCCACCAGCAACCCCAGAGCATGCGGGAAGGAAGCAGAGGACAAACAAAAACCAAAACACACCAAGCACACCACAAAACCCCCAAAGGAAAAAACAACTCAAAAGCCACAATCACACACACACACCACAGGAAGGTCAGGGTCACGACCGGGGGCTCGTGACAGACAGACACACACACACACACACACACACACACACACACACACACACACACACACACACACACACACACACACACACACACACACACACACACACACAGCTGAATTTTCATTCCAGAAGCTAAATAAAATGATTTACAGCCAACAATAATCTTAAAATGAAACTAATTTTCTTAATCCTAATTCATTCAAATAACACCCATTCACTAAAAGACTCTTATTGTGTTTGGGCTTGTTTGTATCAAGCTCCCCTGGCCAAGTTTCTTAGGAAGGGGATTGTTTCTTAGGAAACAAGAGGATTTTACAATACAGAAACTAATTACTCCTCTTCACCCTTGAATTGCATAGACTATTGGAACTATAGCAATAAAAGGGCACATTATGCATACAGCAGCAGTCAGCTTTCATACATCTTTGTACTCCATACATCCTGGAGACGTTGAGTTGACACAACATCAAATATCTGCCTTTTTTGTCTTTGATTTGTAATCAGACTTAGAAAAATACTTTTTTTCCTTTGGTTTTCTATACATAGTGTGTTGAGTAAATGAACAAATGAATGAATAATTTTAAAAATCCAAATCTTTTTAAAGTTATGTATTTTTCTCTCCCTTTTAATTGTAAGTATTCAACTGAATTACTTGTCCTTGCACTTAATCTTGCTGAGGATTTGGAAGATTTGGTTGATTTTATGTTTCGAGTTTGAGAGTTTGTGGCGATTAGAAGGGAAGATACAGTATTTGTTACCATAACTCCCTGTGGTATTTTCTGCATGCATCATTAAAAATGCATTTACCTCCTTTCATCATGACTTTAAATGTACAATGTGTAACATAGGTACCAGAATTTTTGTTTAAAACATTTTTTAAAATGAACTCACATTATCAACAGAATGCGACAAAGAAACAGTTCTGACATTATGTCAGAGACCTCTATGTATTGGATATCAACTGTAGTAAGCATGCTAATGAACTAACCCCATCTATTCTGTGTTTCAATACCATTTTGCCATAGTTAGATAGTATAGCTCAGGTTTCCGTAGTTTCAACTACGAGATGTGTGTGAGCAGCGAGTTTGCAATATTACACAAGCTCTCTTTTTTAGTCGAATAAATACACAAAAATACACTCATAAATCAAAACCTTCCTAATTCAAGTTTCTCTCTTTCCCCAAACTGATTGTCTTCTCATCTCATCTTAAAACGCATACAACAAAATAAAGTTATTTTTTCTTTCAACTGTCCCAACAATCACCAACTCTGGTTTGGTCGGAATAAAGCCTTAAGTTTGATGTGAAAATATTCTGGCTCTACACACTTTCGGTGCCTCTCTGATACCCGAGCTCCCTCTTGGTCCTCTCCTGCTTATTCCCTGTCGTTTTCACACTGGCCTCAGTTAGTCTCAGAGGATGTGTTTGGGTCAACCTGGAGGCTACCAAGCCCGATTCTGTTGCCCTCTCGTCTGACTCTGGTTCTGTTGCTCCAGGCTTGGTCAGCTAAAAGGGCTGCAAATTTATTTGCACGATTAAACAAGCTAACATTAGCAAAATAACAGACAAAAAATAAAACAAAAAACCCAGCAAATTAAGATCCTTTCATACTGTCAGAATTTTTACTTTTGTACTTTACGTTACATGCTAAAACTTTCTTTCTAACCATACTGCACTTGTTAGACCAGTGTAAATTAACCATTTTGCAAAGGAATGACTATTGATTGTATGGCTATATTCTGCAGATTTGCTTCGCATGTTCTGCAGAGTGCAGCTGCTGTTGTTGTATAATTTCTCCATGAGCACCTTAATTATGAGACGTACTCTGCATGTTATACACTGATCTATATTCAGGGCCTAACCCTGCGTTTTGTGTTGGGGATTATGCGCTCTAGAGGCAGGGTAATTTGATATCCATTGATTGAGTCAAGAGCCAATCTGAAATTGAGGAATTGTAGTTATTGCTATTGATTTTAATAACTAGGATGTTACAGTTCATTCAGTGCAGCTCTAGTCGATACAGAAAGGGAACTCTTCCCATTCTTCTGAGAAAAACACAGGGTTCAATCCAGTGGTCCTCTGTGTTATTGTGAAATATGCTATGATACAGTTATAACACTCTATCTACGCTATTGTTCATTATAATGTGACATGATAACCAATGATGATGAAGATAATCACAGCAATTAAAAACAGTGAAACATTAACACAATTGAAAAACATTTTATAAATTGTGCTATTGTGTACAATATGAAAGGATACAGTGTGCATGTGTGAGCCACTGTCGCTCCCTCTGCATGCATATAGTGCTGCGCATATTCTGTTTCAGCCTTTCAATAACCCCACAAAGCCTGTTAATTTACTTTAGTCCATGGAGACCTTCACTCAAAGTTTCTACTGATCCATATTTAACTAGTTATTGGTTTCAGTCTCCCTTAGGAGGTACAGTAGTACTCATTACAGAACTCCAGACCATAGGCACCTCATGAAACTGTCTGTAAAGAATATTCCAGGACCATGTTTAACGCTAAAACATTGACATCTTATTGTAAATAATAGTTATGTTAATGGTAAGAAACTTTTCCTTTTCATGTAACAATTTTGTCATAAACTAATGCAGTTGGAAAGGCTCATTAAAGTGTATATTTTAAAATTGTTATTGTCAAACTGAATCCTTGAGTTCCAGTAGTAGGAGGAGTATTTTCTAAAGTGTCCAGCCGTCTCTGTAAACTATATTTCTAATATATTTGTTTGCCAGGTCCAGGAGAGATTAGTGGGAGTCTGAGCCTTAGGCAAGAAACTTCGGGCCGGCAGCGAGGTGTAAGGCTGAATACATGTTGGAGATGCTGAAGCCAGTGTTGACTTGGTTTTCAATAATTTTCATAACAGTGCAGAAAACAATTGGTTCAGACAGCCAGAGAGGGAAAAAACAGCACAGGCAAGAGTAAATTACATCAGGTATGGTTGTGGATAATGGTTGGTTTATAATAATCTGACATGCAGTCACAAACATTAACCTTCCATCTAATCTGGGGTGTGCATATTTTTTAGTATTTTTTGAACAGCTTGCTTTAAATGTTAATGTCACCTTGCTAACATGCTCTCAGTGACAATGGCATGCGCTCATATTTTGCGGGTATGAAGTTTAATATCTTAATTTAGTGTGTTAGCATGCTATTGTAGCTAATTGGACACAAAGCACAGCTGATACTGATGGGAAGTGATGGACATTCAGCACAGAAGAAGTACTGTACTGTCTACATTTAAAAAAATGCCCAATAGCACTGATAACAGAACAATGTTAACCAAAGGTTTTAGTTTCTGCCCAAAAAAATCTCCACCATGGTTTCCACCATTTGTGGTCAATTACCTATGTCTAATTTAAATAAGATGTCTTCTTTTAACACAATAGCAAATATTTATAAAGCAAAAGAGGAAATTCTGACAAAGTAATGAGGTTTTACACCAACCATAAATCCATAGTACTTCTTCCATAATCATTATGGGATGATAATGATATAAAGGAAACTTGTGATACTTCGTTCTGATTCTTGCTGGCTGTGGACTTTGAATAGAGTTATTGTGACAGCTGGGAGTGTGGACAGGTTGAGGACCCAAACACAGGACACCAGAGCGGATCAGGTTCAGTTCAGTGATTCATTTAACTCAGGGTGAGCACACTGACAGTGAGTTCAAACAATTTGAGAAAAGCAAAGGTAATACCCCCCAAAAAACGTGACAAAGAGTTAAAAAAATGTCAAAGAGCTGGCTAAAAAGCAATGAATATCGAGGTAAAGTTAAAGGAAGGGTTACTGGCAGGAACAACTAATTAAGGACACAGAGCACAACTAGCTACAACCTACAATGAAGCCACAACGACTGAACAGAACACAGGCATTAAAATATTAGGGCAAACAAGCAGGGTGGGAACGCAAAGTAGGTGTGAGACATTAAGGTACTGAAACTGAATGGGAAGCAAAATCAGACCTTGAAAGAAAATGCAGGACATGAAAACCCCAAACCATGACAAGAGTTATGCTCCATCACTCCCCAGAGACTATAGGCCTATTTCTAACCTGCCTTTTATCTTAAAGATTTTAGAGAAAGTTGTTGCCAATCGATTTACTGATGCCCTGACTCCAGACAAAAAGAGTTCCAAATAAATTCCACTGAAATAGCTCTTCACAGCATCTCCAATGACATAATAATCTGATGTGGGATAATGCAGCCAAATTTAGTTCGTTGTCTCCCCTTGGGTGACATCATAGGCAAATTTAAACGTGTCTGTTATCACTCTCACGCTGATGATATCCAGCGGTGTGTCTCCTTTAAACCTGATGAAACTGACAACCTGACTGCACTGAACAACTGCCTGACCGCCATTAAGGACTGGATGGAAAATAACCTTTTACAGCTTAACACAGGCAAGACTGAGATCCTTATTGTTGCTTCTGACAATGTAGCTCCAATGGTTGCTCAGTGTATTGGGTCTCTATAGGCTGTACAGTTGACTCTCAGAAATCTTATACAGTATATATATAGACAGTATATTTGACCGATTAATGTATGTACTTTGAACTACATCACAAATTTCATTCATATCATCCCGATTAGACAACTGCAACTCCCTTTTCACCTACCTCAGCAAGTTGTCTCTGGACCGTCCATTTGCTTAGTATCTGTGGCCCATTTCTCTGGCAAAGACCAGCTCTGATTCCTCGCTGCTACGTTGTACCATGGCGTGGAATGCTACAAGCGGAGTAATATTCAGACATCCTGTCATGGTTACATTGGCTTCTCATCAGGTTCAGGATAAAATTAAGGGTTCTCGTTATACCCTGCTAGGTCATGCACATCTCCGACCTGCTGCACCGCTATATCACCATTAGGTCACTTAGGTCGTCAAACCACGGCTTACTAGTTGTTCCACATGATCGTCTAAGAACAAAAGGTAACTGTGCATTTGAAATGGTGGCTCTTCCCTTAGACTTTAAAAAACAGCTGTAGACTGTTTTATTCAAGCTGGCCTTTGTATTGCCATGTGCTGTTTAAAGTGTGCAAATGTATGTGTTTGAGGTCCGTTATTGCTTACGATTATTTTACTGATTATTTGATTGTTTTATGATGTTATTACATATGTTTGGTTGTTTGATTACTATTTATTACTATTTTACAATGTTGCTTTTGTTTTATTGTTGTTTCTTTACTATTTTTCTTTTCTGGTGGTCTTATTTCATATTTTCTACTCTTCTAAAGCACTTTGTGACACTGTTCTGTGAAAGGTGTTATATTAAGGAAACTTTGATTACTTATTTACTTACCAGAAGAGGTAAGTGAATGAGGTAAATGAATGTGTAATGTGAAGATGGTCATTGTTGGCTGCTCTGCACGGAGCAATGCAGAGCCTGTGCTTGCGCAGCGAGAGGCAGTCCTTGCTAAGCAGGCCAAGCGTGCCTGGTGCAGCTCTAAGTGGGAATGAATGGAGGATTAATTTGATGGGAGCCACTTTTCTCCCCACCACATTTAAAACTCAATTACACTAACATCCACTGTGAGTACCCCATAGGTCCTTTTGAGATGAGTGAAATGCATAGGTCACATACTCATACAAATGCATATAGTGTGTATCCTGCAGGTTCCCTCGACAAGCAGTGTTAAAAAAAATAGCGTTATAGAAATTACTGGCTAAGTAAATGTGCCATGGCACTATGGTTACTTGACCATGAACAATTCTGAGCCTTTGAAAGGTTATAGCACACACACAGTCTCCCTCTCTTCCTCCCTGTCTTTTCTCTCTCATGAACACACACACATTCACACCCACACACACCTGTCACTGAGGCCCATTAGCGCCCCTGCTGAGGTTCTATTTGACTTTTAGACTCAGGCACAGAAGACCCCCTGTGAGGGACTGGCACTGTCTCTCACTGCCTCCCCTCCTCAACTATAAACAGTGAGTAGAACGACTCTCTGAGATGCTACTGTACCACAAATACAGTAACACAAAAATGTGAGTAGTTGCTACTGAGCGAGTGAAGAATGACCTCATAATTAATGAATCGCAACTAGTAACAAATCAGTCATTACTAAATACTTCATCATTAGTTATTCTTTTTGTGAAGTTACACATCACACTTAGCACTTAGCCTACTACCCTACTAGCCTCTTTTTGGGCCCCAAAGTAAAGAAAAGCATCATCATACTAAAGAGATGGTGAGGGGCGCATTCACAAAGAATGGATTGTGGCCGCTAATAGTACCTTGAATTGCATTTAAGTCTCTGCCCTGTTTCGAGTGCAATTTGCAATTTTGGAATTTGAACATGTAAAGTGTTTATCAGCAATATTCTCTAATGATCCCAGTAATATTTGTTCTTAAGGTGTACTGAAGTAGCATGGCACACAAAATGGTTAAGCATACAATTTTGTGCGAAATATGTGGGGTAGGCATCGCTGGAGAAATTAGCAAGACACTTTTTTGAAAGTATCCAACCGAAAAACGTCCACTCCTGTACTTTCAGGCCTCCCTCCAAAGCCACTCCCCCTCAACACATTTTTTAAAGCACAGTGAGAAAGGACTTTGTTGTGTTGGGGTTACATTAGGAAATAATGTCTTGCTAGCAGTTCCTCTATGCACACAACAAACATCTCTCAACTCTGACTCATTCTTCTTGCAACAACTCACCTCTCACAAAATTTCTGAGCGAGAATTGTCCTTGGGCTACATGGATTTCAAAACTTCTTGTCATTTTAACCCCAAAATAATGGAGTTATATAAACTTCAGGAACAGAACCACGCCTCTTTCTCTACTAATTCGACCACCTGCTCCTTGTTGTTGTCCTTTTCTCTCCCGTTTCTCAGTTGTCACATCCCCCCCACCCACCCCAAACCCTGTTTTCTCACCTCTTTTATGGGCAGCATGGTGGCCCAGTGGACAGCACTGCAGCCTCACAGCAAGACGGTCCTGGGTTCAGACCTTGCTCAGCCCAGGCCTTTCTGTGTGGAGCTTTCATGTTCTTCCTGTGTTTGCGTGGGTTTACCCTGGGTGGTCCGGTTTCCTACCACCATAAAATCATCCCTCCATTCTCGACCCCTTCATCCCCCCCATTCTCAACCCCTTCATCCCTCCGTTCTCGACCCCATCATCCCTCCATTCTCAACCCCATCATCCCTCCATTCTCGACCCCATCATCCCTCCATTCTCGACCCCATCATCCCTCCATTCTCAACCCCATCATCCCTCCATTCTCAACCCCATCATCCCTCCATTCTCGACCCCATCATCCCTCCATTCTCAACCCCATCATCCCTCCATTCTCGACCCCATCATCCCTCCATTCTCGACCCCTTCATCCCTCCATTCTCGACCCCTTCATCCCTCCGTTCTCAACGCCCTCATCCCTCTCCCCTCAATCCCTCCATCATAAATACTCCTCATTACACTAACAAACTACCTGTTCATTCCTCACATTGGCGTGGTCTTTGTTAGTGATTATGAAAATAGAAACTAACTGTGAAATAGTAAGTCACTTACTAGCTACGTGTCATAATCATGATGTAATTAGATACTACTTAGAAACAACCCAGACTGAGCTATTGCTTTAAAAAGTATTCATTAACACGCCATTCATGATTCATTCCTCACGCGATCCTTTTGTGAACCATACTGTTAAGTGTTACCACAAATACAATGTAACGCATGCATGTGTTAAGAGCAGCTACTACCAGTCATGCAGTGTGGAACTTCACAGAATGTGGACAGGTAGAACATCACTGAATTTTCATCTAGCACACACAGACCACGTGGTGCTCGATTCCACAATGTCAGAATTGGCAGAGGTATGGATGCTCAAATGGCCAGCTTGTGCATGTGTTTCTGCACACGTATGTTGGAAAGTGTCTGATTGTGTGTGTGGGTCTGCTGTGAGATGTATTGTGTAGGTGTATGTGGAGAGGGAAAACATCAATATGTTACAGGATTGTTTTTTCTCACCACTGTTATCTTTGTTTTCCCACCTCCATTACACCCCCATCAGCCTTGGATGGATTAAATCAGCAATAAAGACCTCCATCGGAGTCTCTGTAAAAGACATGAGACACATTAACATCATACACACAATGAGCAGGCTCGTATCCAGAGACGGATTTTACAGCATCTATATTTGTTGTGCCTGCTGCTTTGTTGTGTACATCTTTAGATATACTGGTTTGTGTTCTCATACATGCACCGGTAAATTTGTGAATGTAAAAAAACTGAAGATGTAGCAAGCAAGACAAGGGAAATGTGTTACAGCATCTTGGCCCATGCACATTCAGATGCCGGGCAAATGATTAGAAATGTTTTTTATTGACACTGTAAATGTGTTTTACACAGGCAATGTGGCTGCCAAGGGGATAAAAGACTCATGCTATGAAAGCCACGTGTGGCAGGCCTCCCACATTGCAGGACTGTGTGCATGCGGGCTTGTGTTTGGGTGTTTTTCATAGCTTTTCTTTTAATTACCCCCCTTGCGAATTAGTTGAGGAACAGGAGACTGGCTGTGCAATGTAAACTATCTTTGGCTGGGAATTATCTGTTTTGTCTGTTCTGTTTGATCTTCAGGAATAAGTCATTAGTTTGCAAGCAATCTGCTGCCCGCTCCATCACTCCTTTTTATTCCCGTTCTCTTCTTTTACTCCTCTTCTGCGTGGTGTCTTTATTTAGGCAGTTTCTTTGGAGCACGGTGACTCAAATTGTCCTGTTACATAACAAAAAAGGGTAAGTAGATGTTGTGCAAAGAAGGGAGGGCTTGGTAAGGACATGGATAAGAAAAAGGATAGAGAGAACAAGTGAAAGATAGAGGACGTGAATCTTTACTTCCAGCTGATCGAGGAAATGAAGGGGTTCTTGTACAGTACACTGCACATGGTGAGAGGAGGCCGCTTCTTCTTGCTGCAAAATAAGAGCAAAGATTAAAAGTGTGTGTGTGTGTGTGTGTGTGTGTGTGTGTGTGTGTGTGTGTGTGTGTGTGTGTGTGTGTGTGTGTGTGTATGCTTGCATGTGGTGCTCAGACAGTGTGGATAAAAAGATTGTTAACACTGGATGAAGAGCAACCATTAGATGGTAATTGGCTGACCAGATGCTCTTCTCGCTGCATACAAATTACAGTCTTTAACTTCACCATGCCTCTGGCTTACGCCATGCCATTACTGGTTAGTGTATATACAATTGGAGCTTTTACTCACAAGTAAAATCCTACTTTTTTCAGGAACCACAGTGTACCCATGTTCCTAGACCACGATATTTGTATTGACGTTTTTTGCTGTTTAACCAGACAGCGAAGTGTTTATCAGCGACGTGTATTTGAGATACAAGATTTTGTTATCCCGTACTTAAAAGATTGTTCCAGTAAGAAACTTTAAAAGTGAAAGTCTATCTCTCTCCCTCTTACTCTGGGCTGTTTGCTTGGTGTTTCAGTGTTACTCAGAGCACTTTCTAAGTCTTTTTCAGACAGGGTGCCAAACTGTGTCAATGCCAAGAGAAGCATTAGTGGACCCTGCGCAGTCCCCCCCTCCAAATGGATATTAATAAACCCTGCTCCGTCTAGCATCTACTCTCCTACTGATCCCACTTCTTCTCCCTCTCCATCCCCTTTAATCCCCTCATATCTTGCACTCCATCCTCCTTTTCGTTTTCTGTCTCCAGTCCTTTTCCCCTTAAGTGTCAATAACTCTTGCTTGCAACACACACACACACACACACACACACCTACACACACACACACACACACACACACAGGAACACAGTAGTTGCAGTGTCAGGCTTTCCACAGGGGCTGGTATAGTTATATAGTAGACTCTGTGGGTTTAGTAAAACCCTCATTAGGACTCAGTGTAGGTGTGAGCATCCCTGCTGCTGTCTCACAACAACAAACTGCTTACCTCAACAGAATACTCACAAACACAAACACACACAGCTGCACATGGACCAAACAAAGAGCAGAGTCAGACACCGATACAAGGCAGGAAACATTCACGCCTATGCATATGCACACTCACACAATGTATGCTGATAATACTAATGTATGCCCCCACCTGTTTTTCAACATCTCAAACACACAGTCGCTAACAAACACAGCACAAAGTGTTAGCGCTGGTAAATGGTGACATTTTAATGGAGAACGACGTCTCCCCCTAATTAATGTCAGTCAGGATGGCAAAGTACTCAAAAATAACTCGTATAGTACACCGCTGTTCCATCACCCTGGTATACCAATTATAAATATTCAGAGACTATCAAAATATCTAGCATCATTTTAAATCTGACAGCTACTTGACCTGGATGGTGCTGACGAAGATGTTTGTGTGGATTTTCTTTTAAATGTTAGAATATTACAGTTGATGTGAAATCTTATCTTTTTAAAAGTTTTTCAAAGGCACATTTACCATGTTTGCTGCTATACTTCCCTGGATCTAGTGGTTCTACATCATGTGCTAAGGGGGAGAAAGCTGTACAGTGTGTGCAAACTGAGTGGGGGTGTGAGAAAAAAGCAAGTACAGTATGTTACTGGCATTAACCAGTGAGCATCTTACATCCCCATTTGTACAATTAGAATCTTGAAACAGACAGCGAGTTGAGGATAGAGCCAAGTGACAGTAGGTTTACTCTCTTATTGAACAGGAGATGAGGCATGTTCAGACTTCTTAAAACAACTCCATACAGCAATCCAAAACCTCTGGATAATAGTCTTGGAAAGAGCTGCGGAGTTCACAGTATTTAGGGACCAAGTCACCAAGAAATGTCAGCCTTTGTAGTCTAACATGATGAATAGGCAAAACGTAAGTATTTGATCTATTCCATATATAATGATTTCCAAAGGTTTTTCGTGTCTGCTGCGCTTCCAGTTAAGAATATTTTCTGCCCTGCTCAGCATGCTATTGTGTCACTGAGTCCCCTGCTGCTTCTGAAATGTGTGAAAGGTCCAGCCATTTAAAAAAAAATGTTTAAAGACTTGACATCAGTTACATGCTCATTCAATTCAATTCAGAAAACATTCTCTAGAGTCATCATTTGTAATTCATTTTCAAGAGAAATACTTTGTTGCCTTGTTGTCTATTCTTTAGATCACAGTTAAACACAAGCAACAGCTTCAGCTTGAATGTTTTTTGTGGTTAATAGAAATTAGAATTACATTTGGTAATGGAAATCATTGTCAATACCATTAAATTTATATACTATAGTATAATTCAACTATTGCTTTGAGTTCTTCTTGTTGGTACACATTAATTAAAACTATATTCATCATGCCCTTTTCAAAATACTTTAAGGGATTAAAGCAGCAGTGGGCTCTTAACGTCAACACAGGTTCTGCGGTAACTATTGTGGGATGTTTCACCAACATTGGATCCAGCCTGCAGCAGGAAACTAGTATTACCTCCTACAAACTACTATGTATTACCACCTATAGGTCTACAAGCTTCACAGTGAAGCATAAGAGCTACAGAAATATTCATGTTGATATGTAAATTCTTGCAAACATAAATGGCTTGATGGTTTTAAGCATGTCAGACTGCATCTACCTGATTACAGCTGATAGCTCCACATGACAGCATGTCAGCAGAACACTTTGAGTAATGATCTCTTCATCTATTCTAGAGATTAGTTGCAGATATTCAGCTACATTTTACTAGATAAACATTCACTGTATATTTATGGGTGTAACATGTGTAAGACTGATTGCTTTCCATGAGTGCTTGTAAAGAACATGTGCAGGCTGCGCGTTCTAAAAGATCCAGAAAATGACGAGCATGTGCGCATGCACATGGTAAAGTTAGCATGCGCTCAACTGCACTTTTGTGAGCTATTTCCTCTGTTTCTCTCTCCTACTTTTACACACACACACACACACACACACACACACACACACACACACACACTTACACTTGAAGAGCTGCTCATTTGGCTAACAGACCTCATTACACGGGTGGATGGACCATCGACCCCTTGGTGGAGGAATTAAAGAAATCTCCCTTTTATTCTCTTCCATCTAGAATGTGTGACATGATGTCCTAGAGTTATTTACCTGCTCTCTGTAGCATGACAGCTAATCTCACCTGCAGCCCTGAGACCTTGCACATGACAGCTAAAATGTCTGCAACAGCGTTAGGTGGACAGACAGATGTATTTAAAATCCTTCTGTGATTTTTGAGAGCAAAAATGTGGCCTTTTTGCATGGAGACAGTGAGCTTCTTAATACAGCAATACACAGTGTCTAGTTACTAAAACATACAACATTTGCAGTATGTTAAAATATCATCCTGCCCTTTGAGCTGAGATTAACCTAATGTTTCACCGCTACGTAGCATTGGTATTTATTGCATAATGCCTTCTAAAAAGAGAAATATTGTCTAAATTTTGGGAAAAAACGATCCTATAAAGAAGCAGACAGATTAGCAGTGAAATAGACTCGTGAAAAAAATAATGACAGAAGCTAAAGCCTACCGATCACAGAGTAAAAGTGAATCACCATATCACCTGACTATGACGAAAGAGGACAATGATATTAAGGATCAACACTGTTCCTGTACTGCTGGGTAGGTCTATATTCACTGTCTACAATCATTAAAAAACAGTAGGGCTTTATAACGTTACATTCAGTAGTAAGATAGCTAGAGCTAGCAAACTAACATAGCATCAGAAACAATCCACAGCCTATGTTTTTCTGGATTTGTTTTAGGTTTTGTAAAGAGAATAAATAGTACTTCTTCTTTCAACCTCTCAGTAGTGCGGTATTTATTACAAGTGCCCCAGAAACAGAGTTTGATCATATCTTGGAAAAATACGGCAAATGAATGCTAGAAAAAAAGGCCTTTTGCATTAGAGACAATGGAGCACAGCCATGAAAGTGTCGTACCTCAGTTAGAGCGAGTCCTATACTGCACTGTAATTGGCCAGCTACGTGTTCGGGGTGTGGCTTAGCAAAGGGTCAATTAAGATAAACTATTTTTCAACAAATATGCATGAGTAAAATTAAGTTAAATCTTTTTTCCACTAACTCAACAACATAAAATCTTAATAGCAAAATGAAGTGCTAATTCGTTGGTGATTCAAGAAATCAAACATTTATTATATTGATATTGAGGAAAATTATATCACAGTAATTATTGTTATTGTTTTATTGACCAGCCCTACCTTCTGTGTCTCTGGAAACAGCTTTGTCAAGTCTAAGAATATTACATCACTTACATAATCACATGAAGGAAGGGTGTTGATTGCTATTATGTTGCAAAATGGGAAGTGCAGGGCCCAGTGTTTTTAAAGTTTGAGGGAATTAAAGTTTGGACATCATTGCATTTTCTGCATCTATGTTTATCCTTCTTTTTCTAATATGTGGCTTGCAAGTCGTCCAACTTTATGGAGCTGCAAAATCACAGACTCAACCCTTTAATTTTAGTTTTCTGGAAAAATAGATTTTTCACATAATAGAACATACAATGGCAAAAAAAAGAAAAAGTATCCCGTATACCGTTACAATCATCTGTACTCACACAACTCCCTCACAAATAATGTAGGAGGCTGTGTCCTGAAATGTGTTTGCTGGCCATCGCATATAAGAACGGTACAGAGTCCAGCGTGTACTGACCCTTTGCAAAGAATAAAACCCTAAAAAGACGTCTAGATTGAATTCTTTATTTCAGAAGTACCTTACTGTTCGTATATAGCTGAACAACACATGTGCATGTGTGATATGGAATGCTTATTTCACCTCATAATTAAAGGGCCAGTATAGATGTTGTTTATATTTGGCAATTCAAGTCTGATGACAGTTTTACAATTTATTCTAATTGTGAAGCAATCCGGGATCCCAGATGTGTCCTAAAGACTACGGGCCTGTTATGCAATCTGTGGCCGCAGCCACGGAGACTCAAATTATCATGACAACACTAATTAACATGATGACAACCAGTTAAACCCCCACAACAGCTGGGCTCTGGTCAACATGGTAACACATCACAGCCAAGTGTTCTTGACATCCTTTCCAGAACATTGGGCATAGTGTCCCACACAAATGCTCTGTCTCACACACCCACACACTGCTCACTGCACATATATACACACATGAACGCACGGATATACTGTAGACACACAAAATTGCAGGCCTTAGGAGGTGTATATGTGTGACTGGATTTTGGAACAGCTTGAAGCCATGTCTCATCTTTTGTGACCTCCCAGCTGCAGGCCAGTGGAGAAAAAAAACAACTATCAACCCAATGAGGCTTGGTGAGGCGAGTGGGTGTTGGTGTGTGTGACTGTGCGTATATCTCACAGCTGCACATGTGACCACCAAATGCCTTGGGGGGGGAAATTACTTACTGTCCCTCATTTCAGTCATCTTCTCAGTTTTCTCCATCATTGAGAAAGAGTTTAAGGTCACTTTTGGTCACTAACCACCCTCCCTCCTCCTCCCTCATCTACCTCTGCTCATATATTGCATCCCTCAACCTCCCACCCTGAAGCCCCCATCTCCACTAAAGATGTCAGACAATAGTTTCACACTGATCAAATGAGGCAGTGTGTCAGTTCCATCACAGGCCACAGGGAACAGTAGGAGCAAGTGAAATTGTTTGTGTGTGTGTGTCTGCGAGTGCATGTGTAGCAATGTGTGTGTGTGCAAAGGTCCAGATGTGTGTGCATGTGTGTCTGTCTGCAACGTTGTGGGGTCAAGACATTGCCTCAGAGAGCGTGAAGGGAAGGATGTGCTGGCATCCATCAAGCAGAATGAAAAGTGTCTGTGCCACAGAATAACTGTTATGGCCTTTTGCAACAACTACGATCAAACACAAAATATATTAAAGAAATAAAAATCTAATTTCATTCATGCGACACATAGGGACTTAATAATGAATATAGCAATTATTAGAACTGTTTCTGCATCATTCCCAAAGCAAATTCTGTGCTTCCTCAATTTTACTTATCTGTTTTTCTTATTCTTAGTGAGCATGTGCTGGACCTGCTGATCTAGGCCTGTGAAGCCCGCTGAGACACTTTATGTGATATACAAAGAAAGCCTGACTTGACTTAATTTTGCACAAGTTGTGAACTAGATTGATATAGTTAAAGGCAAATAAACGTATATGCAACCACTCTGTTACAACATATTCATTTTTAACTATAGCAGTTCGATGTTAGATGCAATGCTTACTTCACTTCATCTTTTCAAGGTGGGAAAAGGCACTATTGGTGCAGGGAAGTAAACATAATGCCCCTGTTACGAGAATCTTGGCACAATTTCCAGTCCTGCTTCACATAATTTTCTTGGCGCTGTTAACATTTAATGCAGTGTGTTTATAAAAATAAAAAAAGCCAATGCCAGCCTTATACTAAAACATGTAGGAATAGATTTCAGAGTTTGGGAGTCTTTTTAACTGTTTAGGGGTAACACATGAAATTATATTGGTGGAATGTCTAAGTTTGAATCTGATTGAATTCTCACCCTTTCATTAGCAGTGATTATTCCTCTGATCAACATAGTAACACCCATCAAGAAAAACAATGAGCTACTTTGAACAGTTCTCGGGAATGATATATTTCCAAAGATACAGAAAGAAAGAGAAGAGTTCAGAACTTTAGTGGCCCTCTACGGTCACACAAAGAACCACTGGCACTAAGTGCATTAGAACCAGGTTAGCCTAATATGAACTAGTAAGTCTTGTGTAACGTTTTGTACAGGAAGGCCAATTCAAGAGATGCTACAGTGGATAGAAAAAGTCCAAACTACCCATGTTAAAATGCCAGGTTCTTATGATGTAAAATAATAAGACAAAGACAAATCATGTCAGAACTTTTTCCACCTTTAAACTGACCTATAATGTCAACAATTCAATTGAAAAACAAATTAAAATCTTTGAGGGGGAAAAATAAAAACCCTCAAATAACCTGGTTGTATAAGTGTGCACATCCTTAGACTAATACTTTGTTGAAGCACCTTTTGATTAGCATGGCATATCTTGACGTGGCAATATTTGCCAACTCTTCTTTGCAAAAGCGCTCCAAATCTGTGCGAGAACATCGCCTGTGCACAGCCCTCTTCAGATCACCCCACAGATGTTCAATTGGATTCAGGTCTGGGCTCAGGCTGGGCCATTCCAAAACATTGATCTTCTTCTGGTGAAGCCATGCTTTTGTGGATTTGGATGTGTGCTTTGGGCAGTTGTAGTGCTGAAGGGTGAACTTCCTCTTCATCTTCAGCTTTCTAACTGACGCCTGAAGGTTTTGTGCCAAAATTGCATTTGGAAGTGTTCATAATTCCCTCCACCCTTTCTAAGGCCCCAGGTCCAGCTGAAGAAAAACAGCCCCAAAGCATGATGCTGCCACCACCATGCTTCACTCTGGGTAAGGTGTTCCTTGGGTGATGTGCAGTGTTGTTTTTACGCCAAACATACCTTTGGAATTATGGCTAAAAAGTTCTACCTTGGTTTCATCATACCCCATAGCCCATTCATATGAAGAATATGGGAGATAGCTGTCACATGTACCAAACAGCTAGTACTTACCAGAAATTCCTGCAGTTCCTTTAATGTTGCTGTAGGCTTCTTGGAAGCCTCCCTGACCAGTTTTCTTTTTGTCTTTTCATCAGTTTTGGAGGGACATCCAGTTCTTGGTAAAGTCACAGTTGTGCCATATTTTCCACTTGATGATGACTGTCTTCATTGTGTTCCATGGTATATCTAATGCTTTGGACGGGTACAAAATTCTTTTGTACCCATCTCCTGACTTATGTATTTCAACAATGAGATCTCTCTGATGCTTTGAAAGCTCTCTGCGGACCGAGGCTTTTGCTCGGAGATGCAACTAAGAAAATATCAGGAAAATCCTGCTAGAACAGCTGAGCTTTATTTGTGATTAATCAGAGTCACTTTAAATGATGGCAGGTGTGTAATGACTTCTAGTTAACCTGAATTTGAATGTGATTGGTTAATTCTGAACAGTTATAAGAGGGTGTGCACACTTATGCAATCAGGTTATTGTATTGTTTATGGTTTTTATTTTTCATTTTTCCCCTTGAAGAGTTTTTCTATTGAATTGTTCATATTATAGGTCACATTAAAGGTGGAAAAAGTTCTGACATGATTTATTTTTGTCTCATTATTTTACATCATAAGAACCTGGCATTTTAACAGAGGTGTGTAGACTTTTTCTATCCACTGTACAAATTGCATCCTACACGTTATCAGGGTTTAGGGGTACATTCAAGCTGGAATATTAAAATAATAAGATCTGCAAACCTCTGGAAAATAAAAGCACATCTATTGTTCTTGTGTATCTGTCAATATGTATCTTGAGGTTTATATAGAAGTGGATGAGTTAAATGGCTCGCTCTGGGGTTTATTGCTAACTATTTATTAAGGAAATTATAGTTACACTGCAAGTTGTGACATATCAACAGGACATCTGAAAACAAATGACATAATGCTTTCTTCAAATGTAACCCAAGTGATTCCAAATTCATGTTCATGACATGTTAATATATTTGGCACAGACTCTCCGCTGCTTGTGGCATTTGTTTTCTATGCATGGTAGTTGTTTACATTCTTACTCAATATGGGCCTATAAGAATGACTCTTCAATTATTCTGTCTTTCACAGCTTTATTGGACAATAATGTTATGAGATACACACATTTCTATGAGAGCTTTCTTCCTTTGCACACAGTCAGTTAATATTGCTTTTTTTTATTGTAGTCTCTCTACACAATTAAAGTTATTTCAGTGTGTTGTAAACCTTTGTAAGACGTGAAAGCTGACAAAAACCCAGACTTTTAGGCATTTAACCTACACTTCCCTTTTCTATAGAGTATATTCAGTGATTTTTCATATTGCAGAGCAGCGATAACAGTCTCCATTTGCTTCAGCCACTTTAACTCTTTTAACAAGACTCTTTTCATCTGAACTTGACAATTTTTCTCTGTCTGGTAGAGTTTTGACTTACACTCCCATCGGTTTTCAAACTTAGACACAACCATCAGGGAAACATGCACACAGACGCATGCAGCTTCAGCCTTTTCCCCTGGGAATTGCTGTTGTGACAGAAAAAAACCTAGTCTAATGTAGCAGGGTGAGGATTACAAATGCAAGCTTTTACTTATGCATGCACACAAACATACACACACACACACACAAACACAAACACACACTATGCAGGCCTTGAGCAGATGGATAAAGTAAGGAGGATGTGACCAGAGGAATGATGCATGACAGGGACAGCTGTGCTAAGCTCACTTCATTCAAGATATACAAGCTCAGTCACCGTACACAGGCAGCGGGCAGAGTGTCGAAGCGAGACACAAGTGCAAACACACGTCTGTTATGCAGGCACTCAAAGGAAACAAAACATATTGCATGTTTCAGTGGAACAAATGGAGATGCATCAGAAATGGTGGGGCCAAAAGTTGTATTCCCTCTGTATCTTTCAATATAACTTTACAGAGTCGCATTTAATCCCCAAGCCAAGGACATTGTCACAATACAGGGCACATACAGTGTTATGTGGTCTGGTCAAACTATGGGACATATTTGTAAATTTGGATAAACTAATATATTAGAGCTCAATTTAAAATAATCTCAATGTCACATTATGGCGACAGGATAGTGTGTCTAACACAGCTGTGCAACATATGGCTGCAGTGGTTGAAAGTGCATTTTTCATCTTTTTGAGAGATGAGATGAGATAACATAGCATGGCTGTTTGTAAGGAAGTAATTGGAAAACATAAAGGCTGAAAACACAATCGCAGAATGTGATTTTTGATTTATGATAACAAATGTGCTCTCAATTATACAGAGGACTGTGCTTGTGTCCTTTCATTGTCTTTCCAATTGTTAATAATTTGTCATCAGTAGCAATATACGTATGTAATCTATTTAATCAACATAGACTGCAGCAAACAGCAGACTAACATAGGAACTATGTAACTGTTCTACAAGCACAAATACATAACATTTTTTATCTCCAGAGAAATATAAAACTACTGCGCTTCATGGGAAACTGGTCACAAGCATGCACATGTAAGTAATGGGCAGAGAACCTGCCTGTAATATATCTCTGGCTATACTCAAAGTCCTTTTATGGGCAAGTACTGCATATCAAATATGATGCCTTTTCATGCAGTATTTTGGCATGTAGTGCGTCTAACCTGATCACACACCTGTTTCTCGCTGCCACCACAACATTTGAAACTATCACAAACCTCAACTGTGCACTTCCGTCAGTGGAGCCACACAACTGTCTTAAAAGCAGATGATTGGCTTTCTTTGGGGAGGGGAGGGTTATGTGCATACGACCACCATCTTTGGCATTATGGGCTTTCCCCATAGAAAACAATTCAGGATTCTTTAAGTGGCATGTCCCTTCCCTTAAATCGTCTGCTACTCTATCTATGCTTTATGTATCAACTATCTACCAGATTTTAATTAGTGCATTTTTTGTTTTTATTTGATGCATAGCTCATCCTGAGAGAAACTAGGCGTTCCATAACAAAAAAAACCTTTTCGATTGAAAAAAACATTTTGATTAATTGCTGGTCAGATCAATTAATAAAACACATTGAATTGATTACTTATTTCAACATACAGTATATAATCTCTCATTACATTGTGAGATTTATGTCAAAACCAACTCACACAATGAAGACACAAACACTGAGTCCTGTGAAACATACTTCTTATCTTAATATTTCAAATCCCAGCGGAAGAACAGAGGAGCTCTCCATTTTTAATAACCTAAGGGGGGCGTTTACTACCGAACCTTTTTGCATTTCATGACTATTTATGTTGTTGTCTTTGAGTCGATTTAGAGTACTGTGTATATTTTAGGAAATAAAGGAAGAGAAAAGAGAAAGATCCTGTAAGTGATATTTGGAGTTATTTTCTGCTTTTGTCACTTTAGAGTAATAAATCATGAAGACCTATCAAGCACAACTCACTGGTCGAAAAATGCTTTTAATATCAGTCTGTGGACAAAATGTGTTATGTAATATAAGTTTACTAAAGTTTAAACTGTAGTAAGAAGGTTTTGACACATTACATACTGAGAAGCCCATTTAATATAATGGAAAACTTGACAAAGCTTCATAAAACTGTTAGTATATCAATGGAAACCAGAGATGGTAAATATAATTCTAATCAGTGACAAAGAACATTGGAATCACTTTTGAATGAATATTAAAATGGGTCTATATGAGTCACATTTAAATGGGTGCTTTATCTGTTTTTTACAGCACTGTAATCAATGTCTTCTGTAAACTAGGGGGGAAGTTGACCGACTATCGTTGCATTTTCTTTTAAAAATGTTAGAAATATCTACAGGAAGTCCATCTGGACCTGCTGTATTTTCTGCCTTCATAAAGGTTTAGAGACGTCCATCTTAGACTATTCCTCCACGGACAATAAAGGCAAATCTAAATGATCAAAAAAAACTTCCCTCAATTCCTGGATAAAGTATTTATAATGAAATAAAAATAAGGCTGTTATTTTGCTTGTGTGGTGTTTTTCAGTGAGTGTTTCTTGGTTTATTCAGGAAGCTGTGGGGTATATAAACGTAAACAGAGTTCGCAAATCAATACCTTAAAAAAAGCCTAATATGTTGTCATGTCAGGCACAAAGCCTCTTCCCTGGGGAACTTAAAGAGCAATAGAGGACCATTCAGCATGCGTTGTGATCACCCAAAGCTATTCAGCTGAACCTAGCAGTCAATACGGGACAAATGGCTTTTATTGTGTTTCAGTGGTTCCCAAAAGAATAAGGACGAGTGCACAAACAATCCACTTTTAGATGATTGCTGTGTCTTCATGTTCCAGCATGAAGCAAATTCTGACAACTTTTAGAAACCAGCAGTCCTCAATAATATGTGTGTAGCCTTGCAGCATCAAGGCTGATAGTAAGGGGTGATGCATTTTAAAGGACGAAAAAGATGCTACAGGGAAAAAAAATAAGACGGTTATGGATAAGTAGCACTCAAGACAGCTATTAAATAGTTTCTTAGCACAGCATAGCTTTCTGCTGGAGTTAATGCTGTCAATTGCATGTGCCAAACCGTAGTGTGTACACCCATTCTATTAACTGAATGTTAATAGATTACATTTGCATTAAGCATCATACATTAAAACCTCTAACGCAGACTTTGTCATAAAACACCAATATCCCATCACATCTGTGTGTATTTTGTTCATGGATATTGATGAGACTCGTTTGGAGAATTCCTGTGTACCTCTTCAGATCTTACAATAACGCTGAGGGGCTGCACTATTTGCTGGCTAAATGATTAATTCATCATTCAACTCTGCAGAAAAAACAAACAGCTGTTAACATCATCCTCTTGCTCCTCTGTTCATCTAATATTCTGTTGTTTGTCCTTCGGCTGGGGAGCTGCTCTTGTCTTAACTTCTCCTCAAGGTCAATTTGAAAATTAGTACAGCACATTAGTAGTGATGAATTACCCTTTATTAATGTGAAGTACAGTTGCAGAGGGTTGATAGTTGGTGGCTCAACATCAAGTCAATTACTGAGTGAAAATATATATCACTGAGGCACCCAAAAGCAGAACTATTGCTTCTATGAAAACCCACTTATAAGGTTGTGTGTTCTGAACTCAAGTGTCCCAGAGAGAATTAAGTCTGACAACAATTACTTGAAAATTCAGTTAGTCAGGTACAGAACCATCTTTCTCAAGCTATTTTAAACAAGCCCATGCCAGACCACAGAGAGCTCACAAAAGCTGCAAGATTGCTTTGCTTTGCTAACAGAGGACAAGAATGAGATGCAGGAGAGTCACTCTTGCACTGAATCCAGTGATACAGAATTGCTATAATAAAACGTGAAACAATCACGGGGAAGCAATTTGACTTTCCTCTGGGTCTCTATTCATGCCTCTAGCAATTTATTTTCACCTCCAGTGAGAATGAAAATTATCCCACTAATAGATTTATGCTTAGGTTAAACATTTGGCTGAAACCAAAGCTCAGCTTTTAAAGTAAGGATGAAACCACGGTAATAGCCAAAGGAGCAAAAGGGCCTGTTGTGATTTTCTAATTGCTCAGATCTGAACAGAAGCAGCATTTTTGTGCCTTACACCCCAAGCAAGTCCCTGAAACAGTTAGACATTAAACAGAGGATGCGCCTTTAACATAATTCCCTTGAATGATAATGATAATTAATAATAAATTATCAATATTTGCACCAATTAATGACCTGTGTAGTTCAGTATGTCATTTTACTCGGGTCACTGATGCATTCTATTGAAAAAATAAATTAAAACTACAACTGAAGTATAGTTTTTCATATTTTTATAAATGTTGGTCCACTTAACTCTTAAATATCAAGAGTAAATGCCTTTTTTACAGACGACATTTTGACATATAACATTGACATTAAGAGGAAATGCACAGATTCATTTAGCTGCTTCGTGGGGGGGGGCAGTTTTGTCTTGTGAAGTCTATATGTGAGTTATATAATTTAAATATAAAATTGAAAGCAGGCACTCACCTCACCTACATCTAACCAGTGTTATATCTGAGCAAAATACTAAAACCATGGGTGGGAGGGAGGCACATTAGCTGTCTCAGGGCAGCGGGACCAGGCTTCAGCTTATGTATGTGGGTGTCAATCTCTGTAAGTGCAAATTCCTTTGTCATTACGGCCTCTTTTAACAAATGTAAAGGAGTGAGAGTGTGTGTGTGTGTGTGTGTGTGTGTGTGTGTGTGTGTGCACATGTGGTGCTCATTATCACAGTCCTCTTCACCAACAGAGCCTCATTTCTATTCCATTTCAACATGTCAATCTCCTCAACCAAAGAACACCCATCATCATCACCCTCTGAAATGAAAAAAAAAAAATCAATTTTCTGAATGCTACCTACATGACTTTATGAATCCATAGCAGAGGAAAACTCTTTTTACAGCTCTGTCACATTTCAGTGCTGCCACCAGTTAGCTCCACGCTCACTTCCCCAAGGGAGACATCAAGCAGAGGGGGGAGGCAAGATACAGGGAGGGAAGCATGTATGTAGCTGTGCTGTAAATGGGAGAGCTTGATGACTTGTCATGGGCGAGAGGAAAGGGTCAAACGCGGAGTAATGAAATAGGGAAGGAAAGAAATACTGAAAGGGAGGTGAAGCAAGCAGAGTAAGTCATAGAGGTAGAGATATGGGAGTGTGGGACGCAGAGAAACAGCAAAGACAGCGGGAAAGAAACGGGGCTGGAGAAAGAGAGAGCGAGCATGGCAAGGATTTTCAGTGTAAGCCAGTAGTCTAAAAATAGTCTTGATGATATATGTCTGAAAGCATTCAAATGAGTGTGTGTTTGTGTGTGTGTTGGCAGAGAGATTGACTGACTGTGCAACACGAGACAGGGTGAATTTATTACATTTTATTTACAAAAGTGCACAATCTTATCAATCTAATCAATGAATCAAGGCCTGACTGACTGGGAACGTTGTCTGATTGTCTGGGTTTAAAATATCAAGATATCATGCCAGTCTTTATGATGTTTTACTCTATTTTGAGTTTTTTTTGTGCCATAGTCAGCACAAACATCACCACAGGCGTATTAAAATGAGTTATTCAGCATGTTTGCCTTCTTCCATATGTTTGGGAGCAAGCGCGTGCCGCCTCATTTCATGTTTGAGTCGCCTATCAGAGGCGCATCTCTCACCACACTCTCTCAGCAGAGTGGGTAAATGAGCAGAGTGACATGCAGAGCAGCTATCTTTGCTGACAGCCCGTGTGTGCGAGTGACATGATAAGGGTTTTCTCAGGTGGCACTCTAAATACGGGTTACACACATATACAGCGAGGAGGAGGAGAGGAGAAAGCGAAAAAGAAACCGGGGGGGTAACAGGTGTAGAGAACAAGAGCACTGGGTGTGCGTGTCTGTGTGTCTGTGTTTGTGTGTCTGTGTGTTTGTGTGTGTTGAGAGGTGAGATGCCAGAAAGGCAGCAATGAAAATCACCAATAGCACTCATGTTTCTTTTCTATGGGTACTATACAAAAATGCTTTCATTGCAAAAAGCTGTATAAAATATGTTATTTAAAATCTGCCAATAATCATTAGAAAGGTACTTACCACTGGTAAAATAGACTGTTTGTCCTCCCACATTCAGAGGAGGGTAAATCATTTCATTTCTGCTTTTAATAGACTTTGTAATTATTGTGCCCATAATGAATGAAAGGCAACAAATAAAGAAGACAAAATGTGTATTGTAGAAAGATAAATAAGTGATGTCTCACTGAATGACAAAAGCAAGGTAAACATTTTCACTCGCACTGAAAAATGTAGTGGTTTGTATTCCTGCGTGTGAGCGTGTGCTGGGACACAGCCTGCAGTCGAGGTCAGAGTTGTATGTTTGTGTTATAGTAAGCAGACAGGACACACATGTCCTATCCTCCGCCAACACTCATTAACACTGCGTGGCCCTTTGGATGGCAGTGTTTAGCATTCTATAATGAGTTTCCCTCCGGAGCAGCAAGCTTGAATGTCACTCACAGTCAACTGCGGTTTGAGTTGGGTGGTGGTGATTTGTGTGGGTGGAGCAGTGGGCATCCTGTTTGTGTCTGCTTTCTGATGAACGAAGACAAAGTAAACAGACACTAAACACCTCTTCTGAAAATGAATGAGCGCAAACTGAGAAGAGGAGAAAGCAGAAACAGCGTTTATAGAGCATTAAAGCCATGTGTTTGGGGACATGTTCTCAGCATGCTCTCAGGACAGACAAAATGCCAGAATAAATGCCACAGACAGTGTGTGTTTTCTGTTGGCCATGGCCTTTTAGGCTAGACAGAGTCTATTATTCAATTAAGAGCCATGGAACCCACTGGCCTTAAATGAAACTCAAATTGGATCTAAGTTTCCAAGCCATGCACCGCACATTGAGAGAGAGTGACATTTTTATTGTATAACCTTAAGCTGATGAGGCTGTGCAAGACAACAGCCCCATCTTGACATTTGTTAGCGATGCTGGTGTAAACAAACTTGGTATAAAACCTCAAACATCATTAAAATATACTTCCATTGACTTATTAAGTCAGAGATACTGGGCAATAAGTTTGTGAATGGTGAATTGTGATTTAATAGCATGCCAGTGGTAGCGTATCAGTAGCATTTTGATTTAAAGATACCATCTTTACTTCATTAAAATAATGTCAAAAACATGTTTGGGCAGGATGTAACGACTGTCCTCACCAGACAAACAATAGCTAGTTAGTGAGAAGGAAGTGACTTGTGGTCATGTGGTTCTTTTCTCAGAAGCAATGGTACGAGTACAGTAGCTTGAAGTTGTCAAAAAGCTCTCAAGGATGAGGTGTGGCTGGCCATTTGGATGTACAAAAGGCATACGGAGTGTGTGAATTTGACACCGGAGACCACGGTTCATACCTATCTCCGGTAGTACCAACAATCAACGTTGGCTTCTTTTAACAATAACCACAATATTTCCATAACCATTACTGTCAGAAAACACTGAGAAAAGAATTGTTTGCGTGGCGATCGATGCTCATCATTTTGGAAAGCAATGGCAAACAACCTATTCTGTCATGTCTGGTATGTGGACTTCTTGGACACAAGGCAGTAAGGAATCAGTCCAAAGAATCAGCTAAGGAGAGGAATGCTGATTGATTTGATAGGATGGGGAGAGGGGCAAGATCACTGAGAAATGTGTGATTGTTTTGATGGTTGGATCTTATGTCCACACCAGAATGAGGTCATCTTTAAAGATTCACTGTTTGTCAATTAAAGTTTCCACTTTACCCTGTCTTTGCCATAGACTTTTGCTTGAGGATTGAATTCATAAATTGAGTCCACATTTTCCACCATGTACTGTATTTGTTTATGGTACAGTTTAGGAGGAGGTCACTTGGTATTCAAGGTTGTATCCTGGTGTTGGGTCACTGTGGAGCTCCAAAAAAAGGTGAACACTAGCAGCAGACCTAGTTCGGAAAAGCCTAAAGTTCTTTATTTTAAAGAGCTAAGAGCTTTAGGTCTTCTCTTGGGATGGAGGATCAAGGTGAAAGTGAGAGTGACTGTTTTACTGTGTACTGTAAGCCTGTTTCTGTGTGTATTTGATCTGATTCATGTGCATGTGATCACATGCTCTTGTGCTTTATGTGGTATAGTGCATTGCATGTGTGCTTGTGTCTATGTTCCACCTACAGAAAGTGCAGTCAAGAGTGTTTACAGTATCTGTACTCCCGTTAGTAAATGTGCTCAAGCGTGAATTAATTAGCTGTAACGTAATTCACACTGTCACCTCTCATTACTTTCACATTGCAGGATCCCCACCCCACTCCCTGTATCCCTTGATTGCTCTCTGCCCCCTTTCTTCTCCCTCTCTCTCTCATCCTTGTCCCTCTTATGTGCCTTTTATGTCACCCCCATCTCACTCAACACACATTCTGCACCACATCGAAAAAAAAACAACAACCTGCCTCTTGTTGTCTCTGCCCCTCCCTGGCTCCCTTGCCTTCTCCTCATCTTTTCTTTTACACAGTTACTCTCTCTCACCCCCACATCACCTTTCATCGCATCAGCTTTTCTATCTCTCAGCACATTGAGCATTATTCTACTTTCCCCATGGTGGACATTCTCAATTCTCTTGTTGTTATCCCCAAGGACCTGGTCACACCAACAAAAACAATTTAAGATTCATATCAGCAAAATTTCAACTGAATCACCTCCATCAGCAGATGGAGGTGATTCAGCCAAAGTAAATCTGCCTTCATCGATTGTAAACTGCCCTAACTGAGCTGACATGTTAGGAAGAGTCCAAGAAAAACTCATGTTTTGACAGCAGATATTACATCTAAAAATTTGAAAAGATGACTTTAGAAGACTTAGCAAGGGTAGATATCAGGGATAAAAAAGTAAACCAATGATGGATGCAAGTTGGCTACACATGCTTGGAATTGTGGTTTATTGAACACTAACAAATAAATCATTGTTGAATTTGTCAAAATCACAAAGGGTTGGAATTTAATATAGAGTGTACTGCAAGAAGACATTTTTTATTTACTTAGAAGAACAGATGAAAGACTCTCAATGTGAGATTGCATTGAGTTACAGAAGCTAGTTAGAAGTTAGCTGGCGGGCTGGCGGGCTGGCGGGCTGGCGGGCTGGCGGGCTGGCGGGCTGGCGGGCTGGCGAGCTGGCGAGCGGGCGAGCTTTCGTGACTGGCCAGCACTGGCATGTTTCCGGGCTTCTGACAAGTTATCATTTAGCTTTGCCAGTTACAGTAATTCGCCAGCATTCCCCACAAGTAATTAGAGTCCAGCACCACCTAATCCACAAGGACACACAAAGAAATTTTGTTTTGGGATTTTCAGGTGTGACCCCGCACTCAGGCCAGCTGTTCCTTTAAAGCCTTTGGCTAAGCTCTTATTATGTTACACCTCCAGTTTTTCTAGCGCTCTCTCTCTCTCTCTCTCTCTCTCTAACATTGTCACTATTTCTAGCATACACTTACTCATCGTATACACATCATCTGATAGAGCATCTGTGTCTGTGCGCTTGTGTGAGTGAGAGAAAGAGAGAGAGAAGAGTGAGAGGGTGAAAGGCATGTCAAGGTTGAGTAAGGGCAATCTGTTTCTGTTAGCTGTTATTCATCAGAGTAACATCCATGGCTCATAATAGATACATAACACATGAATAATGTGGTAATAATAATGATTACATAATGAATTCATATGTCAAGTGCAGACAACAAACGGTTAGCATAGAGTGGATGCATGTTAGCTTTGTGGATTAAACATATATGCAGCCTTTGCTCTGGACCTTGGCTACATCTCTGCCTGTTACCTGGTCTTCCAATCCCAATGCTGTGTAGTATGGGAGGGAACAGTAATTGACCCATGTGAAAACCTCCCATCAGATACAAGGACAACAGAAAAATGAGAGTGATACATAGAGAAAAATCTCACTTTGTGCTTCTTGTCTCTTAATATTGTATAATGAGACATGGAATGGATCCCCCCTCTACCAGCCTCATGCATTATGTCACCTTCATTAGGACATTAGTTGGAGAGCTACATTGGGCCGAAGAGAGGTATCAGAGGGAAAAAGGATAATTTAGTTGATGAGAAAGAGAGATCCAGAGGATGGCACAAATTGGGAGTGACATGCTGTGCTTTTTCTTGTCAATTTCTCACAATATTTAAGAACAAAGGGAAGTCATTCAAACCAGTGGTGCATTCAAAAGAAAAACAAAAGCATTCAAAATGTTCCACTAGACTGATCGATGGTCTGCCATACATCAGTCACCGCTCTTTTTTGGCGCAGTGTTATAGTGTGTGTTGTCCTTTCTGATGGCTGAGGTAGACTGAGGACATGTACGTGAGAAACACTGTAAAGGCAAGTCCAACAATAAGTCATGATTGATTTTGTCCCCTGCCAGTTGGAGGAAGAGACAAACACATTCCCCACAGGGCCTAGTGAGACAGATTGTGTACCAAGAATGCCATTGTTACTGAAAAGCACATTTTCCTTGACAAGGCAACGCCATTTCTCCTCCTCCTCTCATCCTTTCTCATACTGACAAATACTCTCAGCCTGATAGATGGTATTGTTTCTAATCACACATCTCTCTCTTTGTTTGTCTTTACCTTCATACACACAAACACATATACAATAAACAACAGAGCGTTAACAGTCAACAGACTCCACATACATATCTCCCATAATGCTCAAAGTGAGCAGGGATGAAATTTAAGCCTGGCTGGACAGAACCTGATACGCCCACAGAAGCTTTATATTAAAATTAGAAGGGATGTTAAGCCCTTTGTTTATAAAATAGGGATGTGAAATACACAAAAGTCTTGACACAAGGAAAATAGAAGAGCACAGTAAACACAAAACATAACAAAAGTTTTTGTTATGAATAGAGTACACTTTAGGGAGAAAAAATAGTCACTTTTTTTCAATTAAATTTTTGTAATACCTTCAAATATCCATTAACATATTTTAAATTGAGTCTCTCTCTACTCTAAGAAATGAGAGAGTTCTATGAGCACAACAATGAAACTTTCAAACAAACAAAAAAAGTGAAATATTCCATACAACTTTAAGGTATTCAGTTCTTGAGTTCTCTAGTCATTGAGCTGGTGTGGATTTAAACAAAAGCTGTGTGGGGCAACTGAGCCACATTGTCACCATGCAGGACGCTTGCTGTGTTTTCTCATCTGCCAGTCAGCTCCTGTTGATTACAGCTGGCTGCCAGGAAGAGGAGGATTAATCAGTGCTGTCAGTTTACTATGCAGATCTGATCATGCACAGGAACACGCTCAGTGACACACGATTTATGGAGAAAATGCACAGAAATCCATGTATTACATTCTTAGATTTGCCTCTCTGGGAAGTTGCTTAACCTTCACAAAGTTGCCTTCTGTTGCCAAATGGTTTGTTGACTGAAGCTTAGACTGAAGCCGAGTTTGAGGAGCTATCTTTGTCTTGAAAGCCCAAATGTTTGCAGCAAAGGGTCCTTCTGGGATATGCTTTATTGTGAATCAATTTAAGTAATTTAACTGATTTGTGTTCAACTGAAGAGTTTGCTTTGTGTAGACAATTTAAAGTGGGAATCCTAAAACCATGTGAGTGTATTATTTCAAACACAAGCCTGGATTACTGACAAAGTGGGAAAGCTTTGCACATCCCCAAGAACCATTGGAGACCCCTGGATGTTGTGTAGAAGAGTTGTAGGGCTATTGGTTTTTGACTGACACAGACTACTGTATGCTACTCTCTGTAATTTTATCTGTTTTAGCTGGCCTGGACAATAGAGAAACTCATAAAAGACAAAAGGTCACTCTGCACTGACTGATAAAAGAAATTATAAAAATCAATAACCCTGTCAAATTTTGCCAAATGGGTTTTGAGACTAAGAGTAGAAATGCATTTCATATAAATAAATCATTATATTTCTGTACTGAAGAGTGGTCTTTTCTTTCTTTCTTTAGTCTTTAGTCTTTATTGTCCCACCAGGGGAAATTTGATTTGCAATGGGGTTAAAAACAAACATACATGAGACATAAACAAAGATAAAAAAACAGCCATTTTATACAACCTTTTTGTTTGTCTAAAAGTTCTCAATAAGCAGAAATGGTAGCCTCAACAATCTGTCGTTTTGAGCAGCAGCTCAAGCATGGTGGGTTGGATGGTGGATATACAAAGCCCAGGATATTGACACCAGTGACAGTTTACATCCTGAGTCCCGTGGGTTTAGAAAACACTTTGGTGAAGGTTAGGGGAATTTTTTTCTTTAGATGTAAATAAAGTAAACATGCTGTGTCATTGTGCAAGTCATTTTGATATTTTAGATAGACGCTGTGCGCATTTAAGCATGAGGCACAGCAGCGTAACTTTTACACATTTAAATCTCCCTAAGTGCCGACAGGATCGGTCAGGATCTAATGTTAATTAATTAGAGTTTTGTCTTCTTCTATACATCCAAAAGGTCACACACAGTCCAGGTTCATACAGTGAAATAGTTTGAAGTAGCTGTCCTCCTGGTGGTCTCTTTTTCAGAAGCTAAACATTTAAAAGAGATACAAAGCGATTCTGCTGAGATTGTTGATATTTGAACTCAACTGGCAAACAGATACACAACTCTCTTCAGTCCTCCCATTTTTGAAAATGATGTAATAGAAATAAAAACGGGATTAAAAAAAAGGTAAAACACTACAGTAAAAGTTACAGAGCAGTGTACAGTCAGGTCACTGAAAATCTGCAAACAAAGAAAAAGAAAACCGGACATTACAGTGCAGTGATGAACCGATACCGATATATTGCTTTAAATTTAATTAAAAGCAGTAAAGATTAGTGTGTTAGCATGTTAATGTTTGCTAATCAGCAATCATCACAAAGTACAGCCGAGGCTGATGGAAATGCCATTAGTTTTTCTAGGTATTTGGTAATTTGGTAGTTTATTTTTGTATTTGCTGTATTTGGTAATTTACCAAATACCTAGACAAAATGAAATTTTGGACAGACAATGACGCTAGATGAAAGTTCTAGGGATCAAAGTGATTACAAGTCATCCTCTTGGGACCACGAATGTGTGTATCACATTTAACAGCAATCCATTCAATATTGGAAAAGATATTTTAATAAAAACCCAAAATGTCAAGGTCATGGTGGCACAAGAGTAAAAGTCAGGGGATCACCAAAGTCAGCAGAATTTCATCAGCAATCCATCTCACAGTTGTCGAGATAATTCACCCTGGACCAAAGTTGTGTATGGACGGACATATCAACCAACACTGTCGCTAGCATGCCTAAAAACATTAATCATGCTTTAGTTGTATGAGCATACAGTATTGCAAGAGTGGATTTGTAGGGTAAATAAATTAAAGGTGTTGTGATACTGTGATATTTTATATATAGTGATATTTTTCAGATCCATTCTATGTCACATGTCACATCATGAAGTGTGTCCTACAACACTTTCTACCTACCTAAAAAGGTGATTCAGGCCATATCACATTTGCTGTTGAACATAGCAGTAGTGTAGTAGTACTGTATATACGCACACAAGTTCTTGTGAACTTCAGTTTTCTAAGGAAACTGAACTGTTTGTGCATCTTGTGTAATTTTGAGGCTGGATATACAGCTGTCAACTTACTCATTTAAAGATCATGAAGATCTCCCTATGGTAAAATGGTGACTGTTGATACTACAGTTACAGTCTGTATGTCTTTTAATATCCTGAAAATTCTGCTCCCACTTTTCAGTTAATCTATTATATCCCTTTCACTATTTCAATAAATATGGTCTGTAAATGGATGTAGTGGTTGTTTTTGGAAAAAGAATACAACCTTAAATGCAGTTTAGAACAGCGAAGAACTGTAGGTTCTGCTGAGTGAATGACATACTTTATTGATGGAAATTTTGCAAGCCCCCGTGATGAAATCATTTTAATGCATTCTGGCAATTTCATTATGATCAAGCTATACAATTCCACAGTATTTAGTTAGATTAATATTGTTGCAGTGCTGATCTTAATGGGTTATATTGGTCACAAAAAATAAAGTGTAGTATTTATCAGAGGATGCTAACACAAGGATCTCTGCTGCTCCAAACCACCATATTCATTATCCTGCCACATTTTCTCCAAACCCCAGCTAAATATGGAACATCATTTTTCTTGTTGAAGAAATGTCATGGGAGCATGCCTTCCCATTCTCTGCCACTCCTGGCTTAATTAGAGTTCTGTAATTACTGGGACTGTAATTTCTGGATTGAGGAGATGGTTTGTGTGGTATGGGTTGCGGAGGAAATCCTTGGAGCTTTCATGAAAAGCAGTGTTGGATACTTTCTCTCCGATGCAATCATGTAGAAAGGCTCCCAGTAGTGTAATCTCTAAGTGAAGATAAATTGGGGTTGGTTTGTCCCATTGTCTAGGCTTATTTTACCATTTCTAATCCATTCTAATCAATAAGGGTGCTGCCATTAATATTAACCCAACAGAGTCACGTCATTATCTGTTAGAAACACAGAAGCACTTGGCCTGTATCCAGCCACGCAAATGGGAGCAGGTAGAACTATATTTGATGCTTTATTTTAAGTGCCTAGAGAGGAGTAGGCCAAGATAAGCTGATCATGTATTATGCTGTCGGGCTGATGATGACGCAATCGCAGGCAGTGAACTCTCCCTCTGTTTTTTAATTTCCCTCCAGCATCTGTTTCTAAATGGGGGTTTTATCATTTAAAGCTGAAGCACGTTGTAACCTTCAGCTGTTTTATTCTTTTCTAAGCGCTAAGCAGGATAGCCAGAGGGAACAAACTGCTGCCAGGACACTGTACACTCTTCAATATAGGTAATTACCGCTAAAATCAGTTCAGCCTATTACTAACTCTGTGCTTAATGGGAAAGATGAGGAACATGCATGTGGATTTACAAGTCTGCGCCAATATATAATGCATCCATATCACAATTATGGTTGGCACTGTATGTAGCAGACTCCATTTCAATTTAAATTATTCAAATCCAGCAATTTTTTTCTTAGTATGCATGTGAATGCCTTCTACTATGCTATTTCCCCACATCCCTTTTGCTGATTTAGATTTGAAAGCCCTTGCAGAAGTTGTCAATTTATAGTCAGATGCTTGAGTTCACTCCCTCCCTCACTCCCTCTAAGTGTATTATGTGTTGACAGCTCTTTGAACTATTGGTTTTTATATTTGTGAGCTATTCAAGCAAGCTAAAAGTAATGTGGATCTACTTCACAGAGAGAGAGAGAGAGAGAGAGAGAGGGGGAAAATGTACTTTGACTGAAAATTGATATTTTTCCAATCCCTTCCATTAACTTGTTTTTGTTTTTCTTGTCTATTAAAGGCGAGGTAGGCAACGTTAGAGAAACTAGCTAGAGAGAGCTAGATTTTGAAATAATCCAACCAAAACAATCCTACCACCGCCCTTCAGGCCTTCCTCCAAAGTCACTCCCCCAAAACACTTTCATACGCAATGAACACGAATGGAGTGCAAGCAGGTAGGACGGTATACAGCCAGGTAGGCCAGCCAATCACTTAATTCAGAGCACAATAAATTGTCTACCCCAACACTCCAAATGCCCAATATCAGCAAAATCCTGAAGTAGGGTGACCAGACGTCCCGAAAAATCCGGGACAGTCCCGAATTACGAGCAGTTGTCCCGACAGCTTTCCAGTTTGTCCTGAAAATTAAACCTAACATGAGTTTTGATTATAGTCTAATTAAACATTAAATACAGATCGTTGTATAGTTCTCAGCAGGAGTTGCAGGTTATCTGTACATTGTGGCAACAGCGTTGTTACAGCCACAAAGTAACACCATGCTCTGATCTCCTTTTTGTTTCCTTGTGGTTAGTGGTAGTTACAGTCGCGAGGACAGGGATAGTGTAGCTTCAGACAACCACGACGGAGAGATCTGACGCACGCGATGCTCAGACAGATGTGACACTGCACTGATGACATGAATAAAATAAATAAATAATTAGGTCATGACTTATTTACATATCCACAGTTGTGTTTTTCCTAATAACAGACAGGTGACTTTATGAACAAAATAATTAATTTTAGTTTTGTATTTTGATTTTCATGTGTGTTAATATTAATATTATTCTAACATTAATATTATTACTATTAATCTTCTTTGACACTCCTGAAGGGTTTATAATGTGCCAAAGTAAATTAACTGAATGAATGCGAAGAAGAAACCTATATATTTCAGATTCCAAAGGTGTTGTTTTTCTTGTTTTTTCTATTCAGACTGGGTCCTCTGGGTCCAGTTCACACCAAGCATTCAAAACTGCTGTGGCTATTTGTCTATTCAACAACTTCCCTCTGGCACAGGCTTCAAAAGCTTGTCTGAGGTGTCTGACACAAGCTAATCCGACTGTGTTCATCTCACTTTACTTAAAGACATTTGCTGTGCAATATACAACAAAGTCTGTAGTCATCAAGTCAATAAAAGGTTCAGCTGCCCTTCTGCTCTTTCTTTTTTCTCTGGGACCCGTCTTCACTGCAATTGCTGTCTGTACCCAGCGTGTCCTTCTCGGAGCAGCTAACTTTAACAAGAAACAAGAGCAGTGGCTAACTCTGAGGAGAACAGACGGACCAATCCATCAGCCAGCTAACATGTAACACGCCAAAGCAACTTCTCTTCCTCCATGGACTGGTGATGTAACTTTACTGGCATAGAATAGCTTAACTGGCTACTTCAACAGTCGATGTCAGCAGTTTTTCTCCCACAAAATGTTTTTTGAGGCTAACTGAAAATGTTGATTCCGTGTCCACAGAAATCACACTTTTTGTGGTCAGATGATACCCGTCTGCTGATTCAGGTGTTCCCTAGGTTTACCAAGCCCTGAAAGGCTGCAGTTTTCCACTTAGAACCATCTTCCACCACTAGTGTCAACTAGGGGTGTACATCTTCACTGATCTCACGATTCGATTCGATTCCTCAATGCATTACGATGCATCACCTCAAAGGTGGGAATTTCTAGGTACTTCATTACGATTATGAGGGCTAGATGCGATTGTAAAACAAACCGGATAAAGATGTATTTTTCTCACTGTTTGACTATTTGGTACTTTTAAAGCAAAGAATGTGTAACAACCTAAAGTAGTAGGTAGTATGAAATGCAGCTATTTAATGGCACTTCATATAGATGTAGCTAACATTGTGTAGCACTATTACATTATTACAGCAATATTACTGACCTCTGCTGCAGCTATTTTTATTTCTGAGTCTGCTGTTATTAGTATAGATTCATATTGGGGTTAAACTACATACTTTACAATGCTCCAGCCAAACCACGTCCTTAATATAATCTCTTCCTTTTTTTGTCTCATCTAGTGTAGTTGTATGTTTGTTTGTTTCTTGTCTTGTAAATTGATTATTGTAATCTTGTATTGAGCACCGTGGGCCTTGAGCATTCAGCATTTCAGCATTTCGCTCATTTGTGTACTCGATATATGGATGAATGACAACAAACCAACTTTACAGCAGCCAAATAACATCCTGCTTAGCTTCCAGACCGCAGTCTAAAGAAGAGATGTTTGCCAGCACTAACTGCCTTTCCAGTAGTTGGAAAACAACAAACAGACTTTAATAAATGGACACGCGGTGACCTACACTGTACATTCACAGCCAGACTGAAATGTAGCGCTTCTGTTTTCCTCTGCTCCGCTTTTTTTCACCGTCACCTACTGCCGCCTGTCACGTACCTGTCATTTGATTGATTGAATTATTGACATTTGTGAATCAATTCATAATCATCCAAGTCCACATCGTGGTGCATCTAAAAATGTATTTATTTTTTATTCAATTATTTTACACAACCCTAGTGTTCACCAGCAGGTTCCTTGGTTGAGGCCATAACAGACACTGAGAAGGTTCTGGGCAGAGTGTGGGAATCTGAATTTCTACTTGAAGAAAAGATTTCTCTAAATCAACATGTAGAAGTTGAAGATTTTACAGATAGGGGCTTAGGTGCCAGGCGCCTCCACTTTAGCTTATACTCACTACACATTTGGGTTTGGCAGATCTGTCTGTTATATGGTTTTCAAAAACACCATATTTTTGTCATACTGTACCTTTTTTTAACCCGGTGTGTTGAAGGCTGTGTTTAAGGCACAGAGTAAGGAGCCTCACTTCTAGTAGAATTTTGTTGAGAGTTGCACATGCGCAGTACTTAGGTAAGGACTACTAGCCAATCAGAATCAGAGTAGGGCGAGCCCTGACAAGCAAGGTACTGTGATCCAAAAGAAAGCTGCTTCCGCCAGCACCCATGGCTTTGGTTCAGCCATCTATGATCCTGAAACACAAGTAGAGCAACCCAAACAAGCAACCTAGACTGGAAGAAGACGTTTCAGAGTGGTAAGTTATTAATTTGTAACAAATGTATCTTTATCACACATAATGTTTTAACTGTTCACTGGTATCTAACAATCTTTAGAGATTGTGGGAGTGAGGCGAGACAGCACACAAACATTTTGTCACTCTGTGTGCTGCAGCTCAGTGTGTGCTCCACCGGTGTGCCACATTGGTCGTTAGATGAGCCTAATGACGCGTGTTACGTAAGCTACGTTTGCAGGCCTTAATGCTCAATTCCAGTTTTTTTCCCACATCCGATTTTTTTGTTTGGCAGTTCACATTATTGCTTAAATGCAGCCCATATCAGACTTCAGTGTGAATTGTCCGCAGCCTAAAAGTGACCCGCATGCTCAGAAGAATAACACAACGTCAAACACAGCATGCTTTCAGTAAACGGATTCCGGAGTCCGGTGGATTTGTGGTGTAAGACAGGGAATTTGTGAGCAGGTGATAGCAAGGTAGAAAAGAAAAGAAAGCGAGTCACGTTTATAATGGCTTTTTGTGGAGCTTTTTTGTTCATCACGGCTCTGTGTACAGCAGAACAGCTGCTTTAGAGTGATGTCAAAGTCTCATCAATTCTGATCCGTGTGTCCAGACTGAAGTCGCATTTAAAAAGGTCCGATCTGGACCACATATGAAAGTGGCCCAAATACTGGAGAAGATTCACACTGTTCACACTGTTATAAAAAGATCACATCTGGGTCACATATGAGCGAAAAATCAGATTAGGGTCACTTTAGCCTGCAGTCTGAACGTTGCCACAGTGTTACGGAAGTAAAGGCTGGAGTACAATCATGCTGTTTTCAGGCAGGTCAGGAGCAGTGTTTTCTCTAGGAGACGGTAACGTCCTTTGGTGTGGACTTTGGGCTTTTTCACTTTGTAAGCCTATTACATACACAAATATATATAATACAATAAAGAAAAGGGAAAAAGCAAAAAATTGTTTTCTGTATTTGTTTAGTTCCTTGAAAAAGAGCTGAGATTTGCAGATTTCTCTTAATTTTGGAAGCAAACCACTATGCTGAAAAAAGCCGACTGAATATACTTTAGACTCAACTCGACCCACAGTTCCTATATGAGTCAGAGGACAACTAACATTAATAAATGAGCATAGGGTCGACAAGCCATTAAAAAGTGCTTTGAAGCTCCATTTGAGAAAAGATGGTCCTATAACCTGCTCCATGTAATTTAAAAGAGAAATTGGCTGTGTCAGAGGACATTAATACAAATTAATACAAATGTGGTTTTGGAAAATATTTGTCATAATGAGGCAGTGGTTATTGTAATTACCGTCACACGCCATAATTTCACAGTAATACATGCCACATGCATCTATCTATCTATCTATCTATCTATCTATCTATCTATCTATCTATCTATCTATCTATCTATCTATCTATCTATCTATCTATCTATCTAATAGACAAAGAGCAGAGCCAATAGGCAGAAAACTACCAGGGAAGGCAGCAGGGCAGGAGAATGTTGTAAGAAGTTTGTAGGAATCAAAGTGAACCATAAGCTGTTGGAGCTGATGGAACTGTTTTTTTATGTTTTTTTATTTATTTATTTTCCGCTTACACAGTTGTGACAGATCTGAGGCACTTAAACAACACTTGCAGAGGGATGGATCCTGACAAGGATATAGTTAATACATGCTGCATGGTGAAGTCAGAAGAAAGGAACAGTTAGGCCTCTAATCACACAGAAGTCAACACAAAGGCCCTTCACGGTGCAGCTCAAAGGGAAAATAAGGGAAACTTGGGTGGATGCAGAGAGCGGAGGGAAAAAAGAAAAGTAAGCGATTGAGAGCAGATAAAAGGAGAAGGGAGATGAAGTGATGTTTCATCTTTCAGGTCTTTGTCTTTAGATTTAGTGTCATCTACTTCCGCAGCATGGCCCCAGGCTTTGCGTATTTACATATTTATTTTATTTACATAACTATTTACATAATTACCATAATGAATACCGTACCCTGCCAATGCTGTGTGGTTTCTGAACCTGCAATGAACCCATAGTTTCTGAACAGATGTAGAAAGCCGACAGATATATGTTTACATGCAATATTCACTCGCTTTACTACCCTTTCTCTCATGCCCGTCATGTTTTCTGTTGTTCTAGTTTTTGCCCTCTCTCTGGCCCCATGAACAACCTTACCTCCCGCAGCAACGGCATGAAAGGTGCGGGATGTATTACCAATGTGCATGTGTTTGAGCGTATATGACCTATTGCACTCCTGCTGAAAGCCCCGAACACCATTAGGACCTCTCTGTCTGATCTGCCCCATCTGTTATCAAGACAGGTAGTGTCTACACCTGGGGATGAGCTCTGTTTCTCCCTTTGTCTTTCTGTCTCTCTCAATCTGTCTCTCCCTTGTCTGTTTTACACACAGACAACTCACACACGTGCTTACACACCACTGTGCCAGGATACAGAGAGCTTGTTATTGAGACATCTGCCACATTGTAGACCGACTTACATCAGTCTTTCAGCTGTAACAGATGATGATGAGGAGCAAGGTCAACGCTCTCTGTCCTGTCCTTTCGGACCCTGGAGGGCCTTTGGCTCTACTTTGCTCTGATCTCTGAATCTACTCCAGAACAGTAAGTACATGCTCACTTACAGTAAGCTCTGACTGGCTCAGGAGATTTTATTCTAGCTGAGGAGGTTAAATGGAGTGCATGTTTTCAAAAATGGTTACAGGGTGACTTGACTTTCATTGGTGACATTTCTACAGAGACATTTTATGACCATAGTAGCAGGGTACATGCTGACATGTGGCAGAGGTACAGACAGGACCTTACCTTCACTGCAAAGAAACAATTCAGGACTTGAAATAAACTGTGGTCCAATCACTCAATAATTAAGAGGAGGTTAAGGTTTAGGTTTCAGTATGACCTAGAATTTATATCAAAATATATATTTGTTGTTGTTTTTCCACTGCGAGTATTATATCACAGTATTACAAAAACTCAAAACACAATTCTACTTCTTGTCACTTTAATGTAAGGGAAAGAAATAATGGTTTTAAACGAATGATGAATGAAAATGAGGTTTAGGCCTGAATGTGTAGCCTGCACTATAATGTAGGTTAAATGGTTAAATGTAATGTGAACATTCTCAGAATTAGACATGGGGTAGGACTAGGCAGCTCTAAAGCAATTATTTGGCCAAAAATCCAAAGTATATTATATAAGTACAACAATCAGGGGTCTGCGTCTGTCACCAGATTTGTCACACACAGCTGGGCCTCCCCAGGGGGACACCAAACAGTTTCTGGGAAGGCTCAGTGAAATAATGTAAAAGTAAAAGTAATGAAAGAAACAATATTACATTACTTCATGCATTAGTTATCAAAAGGAGATCACATAGAATAGCCTATGTGTGAGAGTTAAGAGATACGGTAGTTTTGGGGATCTGTTTTCCCCCCATCAGTGTCAGAAACTAATAAATGCCTTAGGACAGATCTTTTTTAAAACTATTTGGTGTAGTCAGAAGTTATGTCAAACAGCAATATTAGGCTATTTTGGCTCAAATGTTGAGTGTCGATGAGATAAATAATATAATCATGATCCTATAGGCATACAGGATTTGAGCAAAACTTACCAAGTAAACTAAAAATGTGTAGGGGGTTCCCAAGCTTTGTCTGAGCAAAGGACTGCAGTCTCAGACTTTGAAAACCCCTGTGCTAAAATATTTATCACAGTAATAACGCTATTGCAAAATCCATTTAGTGGCAGAATGTGGTGACGTAGTGTGCACCCCTAATAACTTCTAAAAAACACAGAAACAGGCTCTTTTACAACAGAATCAAAAAGGCTAAGTCAAAGCAACATTTATAGTCACTTGTTGATGGATTCATCATAATGCCGCTGAAGCATTTCTACAGAGTTGTGTTGTCTGCTATTTGTGAGTACATGACTGACATTACTCTCTGGGAAATGTGCCTCGTAGGGCATTTCTTATCAGAAAATGCACTTAAAAAGCTGTATCATAGCTTATATTTAAAATAATCACTCTGCCTATGGGAATGCAAGCTTTTTGATTATAACAACATTCTTTTAGTTAGTGCGAGAACTGAGTTTCAGTTCAGTCTACCAATAGGGCAAGATGACATTTTGCCACAATATCTGTCATAGCACACCAAATTTGAACAAGGCCTTTATAAGCACTGCTGTTAGCACAGGCCAGCACATAATGTACATTTTGGACATATGCTTATATGCACTCCAGGCAAACTCCAGACACTGAAAGGTAAAGACTGGTATGCACTGTTTGTACTGGAGAATGTAAACAAAGCTTTTTGGTGTACACTGAGGTGCTAAAAATGTAGAGCCATTGCTGTTGACTGTTGAAACAACTTGTTAAAGGAAAATAATTGAACGGAAGTGAAAATGTCAAAGTATCCCTTAAGAAAAAATGTGCTGCATCACTGGTTCATATCTCAAATGCACTCAGAGGGAAACGAGAAGAGAGCCAGAGGGAGAATGAACACAGGAAGGGAGAAACATAATATACAACAGATTAAAATTCAGAATGTCAAGGCATCCTTTTAACCGTTCAACAAGTGTCTGTACCTCCACTCTCTCCCTCTCTTTCCATCTCTCCATCCCTCCATCTCTGCCAAGGACACCATCCCTGCTGTTGTTACCATGGAGACAAGCCCAGAAGGGCTGTGGGCGAGACATGTGAGGGACTGTGGGTGACTGTGTGTGCGTGTGTGTGTGTATGAGCGCGCATAAGCATGTTTGTCCTTGTTTGTTTTCTCATGATTTTTCAAATTTTCTTCATATTTGTTTCCTCATTATTGCAGTACCCAGCATACCTTTGAGAGGTCACGTGCAGCTGAATCCACTCTACGTACTGTGAGATGGCAGAGAGAGCAGGGTGTATAGGCTAATATTTTTGTCCGCATCATATCACTAGCGTTAATATGAATCAAATTTTGAGTCACATTTTGTTGAAAATGGCTAATAAAAGAAATGTGTTTGGAATAGTGGATATCTTTTTGTTTTTTGTGGTAAATGCTCGTAACCTATTTGCTGCTGACCTTGGCTTTCTGTCGCACACATTTGTGGATCAGCATCATATTGTGCCGTAAGACTTCACACGATTTTGATTTATTTTCCAACAAACAATTCAAGCCTCCAAGGGTATGTGCCTGTGTGTGTGTGGGTGTGTGTGTGTGTGTGAGGTAATGCATGTGTAGACAGCAATAATTCACCCCATTTAGTGAATGAGAGATCAGAAGAAAGTGTCATTTTTGTGCTCCGGCCACTCTGCCCACTACGAGATGGTAATGTCTCACTTTCACGATTCTTGTCTAAAAAAGCCTAATGGCCCAACTTCAAAGTCATCTTTTTCCTGCCAGAAAATGGAGGATTGCAGTAGTGATACATGTATTATGTGAGATTTTATGAATAGCATATTATCAGTTTGAGCAGGATGTTGAATGAGGCCAAATTCAATGACAGATTTATGGAGCTGGCTCTAATGCATCATTTATTAATTTGCATTAGATCTCCAGATTGTATTTAAGGTGCTGTCAGTGCAGTCAAACTGAAACTTAAGTACCCCAGTCAAAGGGAAACACAAAGGTGATTGTTGTACTGACATGAACTACTAACACAACACAACAGAGCAACAGACATTTCTCCTCTCTTTGTCTCTTTGTCTTCATAAAATGGTTTCACAAACAAGACAGAAGCTTGAATTAATTTAGTGAGGTGTCACTCAAATGTCTAGCTACATGCACACATAAATGCACGTAAAAAAATGAACAAAAAAATGCAAATAAAAACACATGATGAAGCTCTTACAAAAGATTACAAAAACACATTAAATAAGACAAGGCAGATTGTTGGGTTTACTTGTCGGATCTTACTAGGAAAGAACCTTCCTTCTGTCATTCATATTGAGCCAAAAACCTGTTTGTTATTGCATACCTAACATCTCTCACACATTTTCAGTCAGGGTCCAATGAATGATGATTCATTGAGCCTGCATGTACAAACATCTTGTCACCTGTGATACAAACTACTGGTGTAGCAGGTGATGATGTCTCTCCATTTCACTCTTCTTCATAGGCTTTGAATTACCTTCTCTTTTTTCCCCGCTCATTGACTCCCATCCTCCGCCCTGCGATGAAAGAACTTTTCAAGGCCCCCGTGTTTACACTCTCAGCATTATGATAGCTGTTTTCCCATTTAAGGTTTAGGTTTCGGAATGTGTCAAAAACAGCAGGAAGTGTCAGAATGATACGCAGCAAAGTGCTAATAAGAGAGACATAAAGACTAACACACAGTAGGTAATTACCCTCATTAAACAGCCATATATTCAGAAAGACAGGAGATCATTTTTATCGTGTGTGTGAGCACATGTGTGTCCTTCTCCGTATGTGTATGCTTTCTATTGCCTCAGCTCGAGCCCTCTGGCATTGATAGAGCATCATCATTATCACCTGGACTGATGGTAAAGTGGATCCTTGGCTAGACCCCGTCAACAGGCACCGTTTGGTGTCACACTTTGTGTGCGTGTGTGTGTGTGTGTGTGTGTGTGTGTGTGTGTGTGTGTGTGTGTGTGTGTGCATGCAAGTGAATTTTGCTATTGTCGTTTCAGTAATTCTGTGGCCACACAACAACATGGCTTTACTGGCAGGTCCCTTATGCAAACAAATGGCCTTGGCTGGCAGGTTCAGTGAAGGGTGACGGTTGTATCTGTTGCATCAGGTCGAGGAGTGATGGGCACAGCACATTCAGAGGAGAAACGGTTTCATTTCACTTGCACTCAGCTGCACCACATGCCCCTCCTCTTACCCCCCCACCTCATATACCCCAATAAAACACAGAGCGCTCAGGTGTGCCCTCGAACATTGTGGCAATGATTAGCTTGTTCAATTGCTTTATATTTTTTTTATTTTGTGTTAACTGCCTGTGTGCATCCTGTTGAATTTGAAGGTCAGTTAAATAATAAGCTAGTGTCTGCCTGTATCTAGGCAACATATCTGCATTGACAAAACAATTACAGTTAGTTAAAAGAAGGATGGAGGGACGGAACAAAGGAAATAAATACAATTATTCAGACTGGCATCAAGAATCATGTCTATGATCCATAGCATTAATGTAGTGATAGCCAGTCCTTAAGAAGCTCCTAAAGTGTGAGCAATATTCACTAATGATAATAAGAAAGGATGAGAGATTAATCCATCCATTTATCCAACTTTAACTTAGTGGCTTCGATGATCATCGTTCTCCAATATTTTGCTGTCACAAAATTAGTTTTAAATGCTCTAGCATTGCTTTTAACATACTGAAAATACATTCTGACATTATCAAACAGGATTCATGAGGGTTTCATAAGCCAGAGGGGTTGAAGAATGTTCTCATCTCACTGAAGAGTAAAAAGCCCTTCATGTGAGGTAAAAACAAAAGACTTACCAAAGTGAGACAATTTATTTTTAACAGCACAATGAACACATACATTTGTAATGTGGAGTCGACCTTGTTTCTCTGCGTTACATCAGACTACAATTCATCAGACTAAGTAAAAGCTTTGGAATCCTTGCCTTGTTTTTTGTTACAAACTAAAATTCATAGTTCACTAAACACACACATAGAACACCACACATCACCAACACACGGTTTGTTCCATATTACCTACGAGCAACAGGTGTGACAACAGCCTGCATGAACTCTGTGATTCTCAGCGTGGAGCGTGAGTAGGTGTTTGTGTTTTGATGATTAGTTGAGGATGAATACATGCCAACACATTAGGCCATGTGCAGCCAAAACACTCACACAGTATTGCCAATGCCCCAAGAGGGGTTTAGCAACTTCTCACCTACGCCCACAGCCTGTAAAGTAATTGCCTAAATAACGTCTATCAACTGCCTCATAGCACACGATGAGGCAAAACTGAGCTCTTTGATGAATATATGTGTAAATAAAAAACAACCATGCATTTTGAAAGTTATATCCTAGTGGCTGGAAAGTTATGTTATAAGTTAGGCTTTGTGCTCAGGCACAGTATTTGCAGATAAGTGTCCATGGTGACTTCATCTTTAGTAGCCAATAACAAATATATTGTTACACCACTGGGTAGTGGCAATTTTTGAAATTGCACAGTATGGTTGGGCAATGTGGACAAAATTTCCATTGGATGATGTCTACATTGAAACACTGGGATCGGCAATGACACGCCCGCGAGGGTAGGGGTGTGGGGTTGGTGGTGGTCGTCTTATGTGCATATGTTCACTCGCAGAGACTTCACTAAAAACTTAGTATATGTTATGAGTCTAACGTTACAAGTCGCGGTGGATATTTTAAAAGCATGGACCAGGCAGCATTAAACATAAAGGGTGCAGATGGTGGTTTTGGTTGTTTGATAGGCTGCATCATTAACAGGCCCACAAGCCGCTCAGCTGCTGCCATGATAACGGATCTCAGGTGGAAAAATAATAAAACATTTTATTTCTATAGCGCTTTTCAGGACACTAAAAGACACACATAAATAGCATATTAAAGCTCCAAGCAGGCGGGCCTTCGCACATGTAGCGCGTCGTGTTGCACGGCGGCCACATTGCATATTCTGGAGCTCTGCCGGTGCGGCTATGAATTTTCTATGCACTTCGGATGCTGTATGAAGGTGATACATGTCACTTCCTGTGAATGGCAGGTGGCGCTGTGACTGTGGGTGAATGTGGGCATGTGCATGTGTTCAGGGCGGGACTCTCATCCTACATGTAAAGTTTGGTGCAGATGTGAGCATGTACACAGAAGTTATAATAACTTCCTGTGTCATGGCGAGGAGTTGATCTTTGACGTCACGCCACGGACACGCCCATTGACAAAAACTCACAGATATCACAACTTTTCATCGTCAATGCCTTTAGAAGGCACAGCAGAAATTTGAAGTCGATCCGACTAAATCCCTAGGAGGAGTTCGTTAAAGTACGGAGAGTGTAAATCATCCGAAAATGGCCGCATAATTCAAAATGGCCAACTTCCTGTCGGGTTTAGGGCATCGCTCCAAGAGGCTTTTTTGTACCTGTGGACATGATCCATGTGCCACAGAAATTTCGTACATGTAGGTGAAACTTGCGGCGGGGGCTGCTTTGTTAAAGGTCACTTCCTGTTGGCAGCAGGTGGCGCTATGACTGTGGGTGAATGTCGGCATGTACATGTGTTCAGGCCGGGACTCTTGTCAAACGTGCAAAATTTCACGAAGATCTGAGCATGTACAGCCAAGTTACTTCAACTTCCTGTTTCATGGCGAATCATCGACGCCACGGACACACCCATTGACGAAAACTCACAGATAGCACAACTTTTCATCGTCAATGCCTTTAGAAGGCACAGCACAAATCTGAAATCGATGCGACTAAATCCCTAGGAGGAGTTTGTTAAAGCTAAACCCACAAAATACGAAATTTTTCACCACCCCTGACACTTGTGCCAAATTTGGTGAGTTTTCGAGCATGTTGCGGCCGCGAAAATTGAGCTTACTTTGCAGAAAAAAGAAAGAAAAAAATATATAATCCTAACAGTTTCAATAGGGTCCTCGCACGGTTCGTGCTCGGGCCCTAATTAAAGCTGCAAGCAGCGTTGGGCGGGCCCTCGCACCTGTAGCGCATCGGGGTGTGACGCGGCCCCGTTGCATATTCTGGAGCTCATCCGGTGCGGCTGTGCATTTGCTACGCGATTCGGATGTTGCATGAAGGTTTTGGAACTCACTTCTTGTTGCCAGCAGGTGGCGTTATGACTGCGGGTGAATGTCGGCATGTACATGTGTTCAGGGCGGGACTCTTATTAAACATGTAAAGTTTGGTACAGATCTGAGCAGTGAAGTTACAACCACTTCCTGTGTCATGGCGATGAGTTGATCTTTGACGCTACGCCACGGACACGCCCACTGACAAAAACTCGCAGATAGCACAGCTTTTCATTATCAATGCCTTTAGAAGGCACAGCAGAAATTTGAAGTCGATCCGACTAAATCCCTAGGAGGAGAGTGTGTAAATCGTCCCAAAATGGCTGCCAAATTCAAAATGGCTGCCAAATTCAAAATGGCGGACTTCCTGTCGATTTTAGGGTATGGGTTCTTGAGGCTTTTTTGTGCGTCTTGATATGATACACGTCCCCACCAAATTTCGTACATGTAGGTGGAACGCACGGTTCGTGCTCGGGCCCTAAATATATGAATAGTAGGCCTAGATAAAATCATGTGGTGCGAAAATACATAAGAGCAAAGGGGTGACCGTATAAATAGGTTAGGTTGAGGTGTATGCCTCCTGCATTGCAAGCATGTTTTCTCATGGCGGTATTGTGTTAAAAAAATTATTTTGCAGGGGGAAGGGTTTTACAATCACGATGCCTGCTCAGCCATCGATGCCATCACAGATGGACAATGGCATGTCTATGGGCCAACCCTATTGCACAGTGGATTTAGTCAGTATAGTTAGTTAAGTAGAAAACCAGCCTCAGTCTGTCGTCAAAGTGTGGTGTGGTCTGTGTTTACTGTATGTATGGACAAGCAGCACATCAATAGTAATTTTTTAAAGCATTAATTCATTTTAATGGCTCTATATGTTATTTTGGATTTAAAGCAAAATTATAAGAGATGTGTCCCTACCATTCCAGAGTGTAATTTGCCACTGTTGTAAATCCTGCAGCAATACACATGCATTTGTACGGTGGCCTGTAGGTTTCAGGCCAAATACAAAAGCCACAACATGAATACCAACGCCACAACACGAACACAAAAGCCACAACACAATTACAAAAGCCACAACACAAACACAAAAGCCACAACACAAATACCAAAACCACTACGGAAATACAAATGCCACAACGGAAATACAAACGCCACAACACAAATACAAAAGCCACAACAGAAGTGAACCACAACGGAAGTTGACAACAAAAGAAACATTCTTCTTCAGGTGACTTTTTTCCACATAATAAAGTCTGCCAAATTAGTAAATGTAGGCCTACATGGAAGAAGAACTTCTTACCCGTTTGATAAATAATACTTCTGCTCAATTAATATATAGCGGGATATTTGTGTGAATTAAACAGCTGTCTGTGCAGATTAGCTTAAAAAAAGAGAGATCATTGCTCATTAGGAGTTCCCATTTCTCTCTCTCACACACGCAAATGCACAAACACTCCAATAAAAACTCCAATAGGCTACTTGCTCCACAATGTCTACAATATTGCAACAAAGTTTAAGTTGCAATGGCCTGAAAAATGCCACCAAGGACTACAACTGTTCAAGAAGATACCGCAATTCCGCCCTTTATGGCTTTTGCAATTGTATTGTTGCTTTTGTAATTGTGTTGTGGCATTTGTAATCGTGTTGTGGCTTTTGTATTTGGCGTGAAACCTACAGGCCACCATACATTTGTAATTATTACACTACAAAAAACTAGGAAGTCACAACTTTGCTAACACAACCAAACATCAAGCAAGTGTGACACCACAAGACACAGCAATATTACTTACTAGTCCAACAATAAGAATGCCACTTCGGCATCTGACTTGCAGCCTTTTATTTCACAAAGCTATCACCAACATCTGCCAGCCTCATGCTTGGTCACTCTCTTTTTCTCTCAGCTTCCTCAGTCAACATCCTCAATAGGGCTGGGTATCGAGTTCAATACTTTTTAGGCACCGACCGAATTGCTTCAATACCACCGAGTATCAAAAAAAGCCTTGTCTTTCGGTACCAAAGTTCGATACCTAAAGGTTCTTGTTAACGCCAATGAGCCAACCAGCATGCAGCATTCTTGATGTGCCCACATCTAAAAGTGATTGTAATTGGCTGTAGTGATGTAAACACTAGCTCACGCTGGTTACGCACAGAGACGTGGCTCGCGGATGTAAAAGACGTGGAGAAAATCAAACGTGTGGCTTGATGCAACAGCGCGCGATGCAATATTTGCGACATAAGATAATTGCTGCTAAGAGCGGCGGGCATGACAAACCTGGTGAAGCCCTTGACTGTGCGTGGAATAAACTTAAGAGCAGAAAGTCGCTCCGTCTTTGCTGCAACAAGACAGAGCCGGTGCATCATCGTCTCAGCGCCCTGCTGCCACTGAGCCTACTTCAACACGCCCACCGTACGAGCAGCGTTGGGCAGCAGCGTCGCTACAAGTAGCACCGTTACTAGTTTAGCTACATTTCTCAGTAGCTTGGTGGCAGCGTCACTGTTTTCTGAATCAAATCAAAGCTCTGTAGCGCGGCAGCTTCCACACACGCTACATTTTACCAAGTGTTTCTGAAGGATCAGTTAAGTGACGCCACCGCCACGCACGGACCTGCATGTGCAGCCGGCGGAAGATGACGGTGACATCCGGTACCGATATTTGGGCTTATGTCTGCGACTTTGCTGCAGATGGATTAAAGACGCGCGCGGCTGAGTTTCCTTTCTATTGTGATAGTTGTCGCCTGGACACCTCTTCCTCTAGTGAGGAGGAAACTTTGATATGTAGAGGCAGAAACTTGTTTCCATGAGAGATTTTTCTCTCTCTCTCTCTCTGGCCTGTTGCCATGAATCTTTAGGTTGCCATGGTGCCAGAGCACAAATTCACATATAAACAATAAAAAATATATAATTAATAAACAATGAAATTACATTATAAAAACTAAAATAATAGGAATAAAAACAACAAAAACACAATATAGGCTGATGTTACATTGAAAATATGTCTTGGTTTTGACAAGCAGTAGCATTTTTCAAAGGAACAATTATTAAAATAAACTATTAATGATAATAATGTGATAATTAAGTTACTTTATAAAAACAATGGTTCTCCGTATGTTGAGAAAATATACATATTTTATACCAATAAAATTGGTATCGGAAAAGGTATCGTTCAGGAACCGGTATCGAAGTTGAGGTATCGATATCGGTATCGATATCGAAAATCTTTGAACGATACCCAGCCCTAGTCCTCAACAGCCTCTTCCACTTTGCCATTAGCTAACAATGAGCCCAGTCACGTTGCAGCTCGCACAACATCAGTTTCACACCAGCGCTACTCACCAGCAGCAGCAGCATAATGTTGCTAAAATTCCATGGCAAGCTAGCCAACAAAGCTAGACAGCAGCTGACGCAAGAGCCACCTACAGTAACATTACCGATGTCAGAGACTGTTATCCTCAAAGTTTGCTAACAACAAATTGAGATTTATAGGTAGCAGCTAAACTGTCTGTGAAACCTCTGGCTGATTTTGCTTGAGTCAACAACTTTGCTAACACAGCCAAACATCAAGCAAGTGTTACAACCCAAGACAGCTAATAAGTTATTACTTACTAGTCCAACAGAAGGAAGGCCAGCTCAGCACCTGTCTTGCATCCATCTAGCTATTTTAGCTTACGCCAACGAGTAAAAGCTAGTCCGATATTTACTCTTGTCCGGTTTCTTGCTCGGCCACTCTTATTTTCCCTTTCTCACTTCCTCCAACATCTTCTTCTGTCTCTTCGAAGGTGGTCTTTGCCATGATATCCATACTGAGAATACCGAGCTAGCTTCTTCCAAAGAACTTACATTTTACATATATGTTTTGCTTCTCCCTATAGCTTGCTTGCTGAAAAGCTTTGTTGATGTGTTGTGGTGCCATAAAGGATAACGCTGTTTTTGTGATAAAAATCCTGCTATGGACTGGACTCCCCAGTCCATAGCTGCAATCATAGTGACGCCATTTACACTATTACAAGTTAGTGTCCCATCGAAATTATTTTATAAAAGTTAAAAATACTACATAATGTTGCTTTAATGTTATTCTAACATATTTACTTTTTTCCTGATAGTTTTTTTAATCTTAGATAAATAGCACCACCCACCCCAGCTACAGCCTGTTCACACTGCTTCCATCTGGCCATCTTACAGAAGTATCTGCTGCCGTGCCACCAGGTTCCAGAGCAGCTTCTTTCCCCAGGCTGTGAGACTTTTAAAATGCATCCCCCTCACTCTATATCAAAATAAATTGTTTTTTGTTAAACAAAATAAATTGTCTTGTTCTGTGTTGTTTGTGTAAAATTTCATTTTACAACCTTGAGTAAATACACTGAAAAAATATTTTTTTTCTCAATCAATAAATCTACTTACAAAGCAGAGATATTATATTACAAATAAGGAACCCTGCTCCATAATAAATAAACTCTCAGGTTTTTACAGTGTACCTGAGGTGTCCCATGTGTAGGTGCTGTGGGTCAGTGGAGCAGTCCCTTTCAGCACCCACAGCTTGCCACTGTTCAGCACCATGGACAGCGATTCTTAGTGCCAAGTAATGCAAATCACTGCAGAGTGCTTGAGAGCTGTGGAGTTCATTTCAAACTGACTCAGCGTCACCATTTCACAAAAATAAGCTCTGTAACACAGCATGTATAATGTATGTTGCCTGCTGAGGAAAAGGAACAGACACAGGCAGACCTGACAGCCCCGGGGAGTCAAATGAGTGAAGGAGAAAAGTTGATTATAAGGCTCTTAACGACTACGCTAATTACCATTGATGCTAATTAGCTGGAGCTTCAAGTTAACTGCGCGGAGGGTAATCAGTGTCTGGAACGACACAGAAGTTAGAGTCAAACTATCATCTCTCAACCCTTCATGGGGCACAGTAAGACATTATACACGGTGCTGTTATGTACCAGAAATGTTTGTGTGCTTTTTATGGTGACATCTGACAGGCCCTCAATACGACAGCTAAAGTTTAAATAGTAAGCCAGTCTTAGCATAGGAATGAAGTTACTTTGATGAGAAAAGTCATGGCATCTTGTTATATTGAGATGTATATACAGAATTCATTTTTAACATTTGACCTTCATAACAAAGGTTAATGTGTTGCTTTCTTTCTGAGCGTGCTGTGTGTAATCATACTGACCAATGCACTATTTCTCATAGCACACAACAAAACACACACACACACACATACACACACACACACACACACACACACACGCATGTCCATTTAGCTTGACTTATGTGGTTAGTGACTGTTATTCTGTGCAGTAAATCCAGGTTTCTCCCGATGCCGAGATACCAGCTTAATCTTCTCCCAGGCTGTCGACACAACAACTGCTGAGTCTGATTTACTGTGGTCAGCTTCAATTACCAACCCTGAGAGCCAAAGGTATTCCTCAGGGTCCGGATGGCCATACGTTTCAAGGACAATTATTTTTAATGAGACTGCCTCCAATCTATCTGCATGTGGGTCGAGGGACGCTTGACAAATCTGTCCTTCAGAGGGCCTCCTCCTCACTCTGATCTATGGTTCCAGTTCATTTCCCCTGCCTGTCATGCCGTGTGTAGAGCCGCTATCAGTATGTTTCACCTGCCGCGACATCACTGGTTGAAAGACAGGCCATATGACTTATACAGCAGAATGGTATTTGTTGTTGTAAAAAATGAAGTATGTATATCTGTGTATATATATATATATATATGTATATATATATATATATATATGTATATGTACATATATATATGTAATGCATGGCAAAAGTTGCAGGCATGTGAGGGGGGATAAATAAAACTTTTTATCCAAGACATTTCACAGAATTCAAAGTAAAGTGCTAAATCCATGCTAGAGTAGCTGGCTGCTCCTGCGTTGCATCAAGGCTACTATAAAGAAATCACTCCACATTTGCTTTGTACCTTTACATAATTTCTTGCAGGTTAAAATTAATACTTTAACGTAATTTCAATTTAATTCAGTTCAGTTTTATTTATATAGCGCCAAATCACAACAACAGTTATCAGATCCAGAGGAAGTTGGTGAAAACACAGTGGACATCAGAAAGGCTAGAGTGAGGGAGAGAGTCACGTTAGCTCGCCAGCTAACGCTGAGCAGTTGCTAATGTTATCCGGTGCAATAAACAATCTGCAACGTCATGGCTTTCCACATTCCTTCACCAGTTGACATGATCCACGTTATTCAATTCAATTTTATTTATATAGCGCCAAATCATAACAACAGTTATCTCACAGCACTTTTCTTAAAAGAGCAGGTCTAGACCGTACTCTACCCAACAATTCCCACCAAGAGCAAGCACTAGGCGACAGAGGCAAGGAAAAACACTGCCTTGACCAATTGGGGGTGAGGGAGAGAGAGGGCGAGAGAGAAAGGACGAGAGAGAGAGAGAGATAGGAGCAGCCTACACTTTATACACACAGAAGTACAGAAAGTAAAGGCAATGTTGGTACAGACTGAATGAATAATGGTACAGATATTTATAGTAATGTTTATGATAATAATTGTAATGTTAATAATACTGATAATAATAATAAATGTGAATACTCACATTTCTCGAAGCACAGGCTGAGGAGGTGGAGTTGCAGCTATCTTTGACTCTAGCCTACTAATCAGCTCTAAACCTAAACTAAATTATAACTCATTTGAAAGCCTTGTTCTGAGTCTTTCACACCCAAGCTGGAAATCACTGCAACCAATTCTATTTGTTATAGTGTACCGAGCACCTGGTCCGAATTTGCAGAGTTTTTGTCAACTTTAGTCCTTAAAACGGACAAAGTTATTATCGTAGGGGATTTTAATATTCATCTGGATGTTGAGAATGACAGCTTTAGTACTGCGTTTATCTCTCTATTAGATTCAATTGGCTTCTCTCAGAGTGTTCATGAACCGACTCACTGTTTTAACCACACCCTTGACCTTGTTCTGGTATATGGTATTGAAATTGAACATTTAATAGTGTTCCCACAGAATCCCTCTTTATCTGACCACTGTTTGATAACTTTTGAGCTTGTATTGCTGAACTACCCTCCATTGGGCAAAAATTTCTATACAAGATGTCTGTCTGATAGTGCTATAGCTAAATTTAAGGATGTGATTCCATCAGCTCTAAGTCAAGGAACAACACTTGACTCTGTAGCCCCTCTAAAAAAGAAAATACTAAAACATAGATGGTTAGCTCCATGGTATAATACTGAAACTCGCAAATTTAAGCAAATATCGCAGAAACTTGAGAGGAATTGGCGTTCCACCAAACTGGAAAATTCTCGTTTAATTCGACAAGATAGTCTTAAAACTTATAGGAAGGCCCTCCGTAATGCCAAAGCAGCGTACTACTCGTCATTAATACAGGAAAATAGGAACAACCCCAGGTTTCTTTTCAGCACTGTAGCCAGGCTGACAGAAAGTCACAGCTCTATTGAGCTATTCCCATAGCTCTCAGTAGTTACGACTTCATGAGCTTCTTTAATGATAAAATTCTAGCTATTAGAAACAAAATCCACCAAGACCTGCCCTCAACTGGCACCGACTTATCTCTAAACTCAGGAACTTTAGAAACAGCTGTAAAACCAATTATATGTTTAGGCTGCTTTGCTTCATCCAAACCATCAACCTGTCTCTTAGACCCCATCCCGACTAGGCTGCTTAAAGAAGTTTTACCCTTAGTCAGCACTTCTCTACTAGATATGATCAATCTATATTTATCAAAAGGCTATGTGCCACTGTACTTTAAAGTAGCTCTAATTAAACCTCTTCTGAAAAAGCCCAAACTGGATCCAGATGTTTTAGCCAACTATAGACCTATATCTAACCTTCCATTTATCTCTAAGGTCCTGGAGAAAGCAGTCGCCAAACAGCTGTGTGACTTTCTACATAGCAATAGTTTATATGAGGATTTTCAGTCAGGATTTCAAGCTCATCATAGCGCAGAGACAGCACTGGTGAAAATTACTAATGACCTCCTAACTGCATCAGACAAAGGACTTGTCTCTGTATTGGTTTTACTAGATCTTAGTGCTGCATTTGATACCATTGACCATCAGATCCTATTACAGAGACTGGAACATTTCATTGGCATTAAAGGAACCGCTCTAAGCTGGTTTAAGTCCTATTTATCAGATCGATTTAGGTTTGTACATGTTAACGATGAGTCCTCCATGCATGCCAAAGTTAGTCATGGAGTTCTACAAGGATCTGTGCTCGGACCAATCCTCTTCACTTTATATATGCTTCCTTTAGGAAATATTATCAGGAAACACTCCATAAAATCAAGCCAGATGAAACTCATCAGTTAGCTAAGCTTCAAATGTGTCTTCAGGATGTTAAAACCTGGATGACCTGTAATTTTCTAATGTTAAACTCAGATAAAACTGAAGTTATTGTCTTGGGGCCTAAGCACCTCCGTGACGCATTATCTAAAGATATAGTTTCCCTTGATAGCATCGCCCTGGCCTCCAGCACCATGGTGAGAAATCTTGGAGTTATCTTTGACCAGGACATGTCGTATTACCTACGTAATATTGCAAAAATCAGGAACATCCTGTCTAAAAATGATGCCGAAAGACTAGTCCATGCATTTGTTACTTCTAGGCTGGATTACTGCAAATCCTTATTATCAGGCTCTTTGAAAAAGTCCATTAAGACTCTTCAGCTGACCCAGAATGCTGCAGGACGTGTTCTGACAGGAACCAGTAAAAGAGATCATATTTCTCCTGTCTTAGCTTCGCTGCATTGGCTTCCTGTAAAATCCAGAATAGAATTTAAAATCCTTCTTCTCACATACAAAGCTCTTAATGGTCAGGCACCATCTTATCTTAAAGAGCTCATAGTACCTTACTACCCCACCAGAGCACTGCGCTCCCAGAATGCAGGGTTACTTGTGGTTCCTAGTGTCTCCAAAAGAAGAATGGGAGCCAGAGCATTCAGCTATCAAGCTCCTCTCCTGTGGAACCAGGTTCCAGTTTGGGTTCAGGAGGCAGACACCGTCTCTACATTTACAGAGTAGGCTTAAGACTTTCCTTTTTGATAAAGCTTATAGTTAGGGCTGGCTCGGGTGAGCCCTGAACCATCCCTTAATTATGCTGCTATAGGCCTAGACTGCCGGGGGATTTCCCATGATGCACTGAGCTCCTCTCTCCTCTTCTCTCTCTCCCTCTGAGTGCAACCTCATCCCATTAATGCATGTTACTAACTCGACTTCGTCCCTCTCCCGTGGTCGTGTGCTTTCTCGTCCCTCTCCTCTCTCCTCCTGTCGCTTCCTGTGGGTGTTCCTGGCTCTGGAGCTGTGGAGTCTGGATCTGTGGTTGAGAGTCTCCTGCTCTACGCCCTCTGCTACAGTTGCAACTGCTGTTACTAGTCCTATTGCTAGTATTACTGTTATTATTATCATTAACATTACTATAAATATCTGTACCATTTTTCATTCAGTCTATAGCAACATTACCTTTACTATCTGTACCTCTGTGTATACTGTTTAGGGTGCCTCCCTCTGCTGTCTCTCTCTGTCCTTCTCTCTCTCTTTCTCTTGCCCTCTCTCTCTCTCTCTCTCTCTCTCTCTCTCTCTCTCCCCCTCACCCCCAAACCGGTCGAGGCAGATGGCCGCCCACCCTGAGCCATGATTCTGCTCGAGGTTTCTGCCTCTTAAAAGGAAGTTTTTCCTTGCCTGTGTCGCCAAGTGCTTGCTCTTGGTGGGAATTGTTGGGCTTCTGTAAATAACTTCAGAGTATGGTCTAGACCTGCTCTTTATGAAAAGCGCTGTGAGATAACTGTTGTTATGATTTGGCGCTATATAAATAAAATTGAATTGAATAACGTGGATCATGTCAACTGGTGAAGGAATGTGGAAAGCCATGACGTTGCAGATTGTTTATTGCACCGGATAACATTAGCAACTGCTCAGCGTTAGCTGGCGAGCTAACGTGACTCTCTCCCTCACTCTAGCCTTTCTGATGTCCACTGTGTTTTCACCAACTTCCTCTGGATCTCATTTGGTCTGATGGGCTTCAGCACAGAAACTTTTATTGTTGTTTTGTATGACTCCAACACAAACTTGGAGTTTGGACACAATACAACACAAACATGGAGTTTGTGTTGGAGTCTGTGTTGTGCTGGGAGGTGGTTGTTTTGTGGTGTAGTGTACTGCATGTCGTTAGCTGCGATGTTGTTGCTGTAGTTGGACAGAGGTTTGGGAGTGTGCACAGGGGTACATCCCGACCCGGTGCCTTCACATTAAAAGCACAGTAGTGGCTGTTCCAAGCAACAGAGTGCTTCATTGAAGTGAGGCTACAGCCCATTGACAATAAGGCCAGTGAAAATCATATTTATTAATTAGTGATTTAAAAAACTATATATAGCCCCTTTTTAAATGGATTAAGTGGCACCAGCTAGCTAACTACTAGAGCGCGTGCCCCACGTGCAAAGTCCTTGCCGCAGCGGCCCCGGTTTGAGTCCAAGTGTGGTCCTTTGCTGCATGTCATTCTCTCTCTCTCCCAAATTTCCTCTTTCTGAACTGTTCTGTCATAAATGTAAAGGTGAAAAAGACCCCAAATAACTCTGATCAAAAAATATTGATAAAAGGACTACTTGCATATGAAAGGGGTCATTTGCAGTGTGGGAACCCACAGATAACATCATCCAGTTCCACTCAGCTCTACAGTACTTTATAGTGACTTTCAGCTCATTGTTATGGTTTTCTGGCCCACAATTTTACTATTTTGGATCTCTCTCTCTCTAGCATTCTGTAAAGCAGGAGCAGGCAGACATTTTCAAAACCCACCCACAAGTACAGCAGACAGACTAAGGAGTTAGTGGAGACCAAAATTATAGCTAAAAAAGAGGAGCTAATGTCACTTTGCAGCTGCTGTATGCGTAAATAAGCAACTGTGAATAACTGTTAACATGTTCACCACAACATCTTAAAAGGTGATATGTCGGAGTTGTGTTCTAGTGACCAAAAACAGGTTTACATACCTAAAAAGCAACTGAGGAGCAGTCAAATGACTGTGCAAGCTTTAGGATTATACCAACTTATTTGGAAGAGGAAGCAAAGGCAAATTGTAAAATAATTACCAAGCCAGAAATTTTCAGACTTCCACTGTAGTTGCTGTTGTTTTCTTGTGACATGTGGGGTAACTACCAACTTTACATGCTCACTTTCGGTTTAAAATATCAACATTAGATGGTCAATAATATGACTTAACAGTTGCCTTGTATGACTACTTATGTTTCTTGCAGTGTGTTTTAGAGATGTTGCAACATTCCCACTAAGTAAATAAACCAATAAAAATAACGGGCAAAACTAGATCTATAGAACAGTGATGGTGGGTTACATTTGAAGAAAAAAAATGTTTTTTTGACAATTTCTTATTGATACATCAATTAAGTTCTGCATTTCAAAGCACATTTCAGTGTCATCCATGACACTTTTTCTTTACAACATACAGTACCAATACAGAACTGTAACATTGCAAAATCTGTAGAGCTGCAGATTTAGCCACGCTGATCACCATCCATGTCTCTGAGCTGAAGAAACAGCTTGGCTTCATTAATCTGATCTATTTTCTCCACCAGACTTTGATCCTCTGCTGCTGCTGAGTGTACATCTCCAAAGGGGCACCGCCCAAGGGGAGTGTCTCCTGCCATGATTCCCAGCAGAGGCCCTGGTTGTAGGTTTACGGGAGCACTATGGGCTTGGCAGTGTGCTGGTTGTCCAGGCCTTTCATGTCCCGTAGGGAACTGGAAACTACTGGGAAGACTGTTTGATATACCAGCTTGACCTTATGACTATAGGTAGTAATCACAGCATGGGGGTTCTCATGATGTTTGTGCACTCATGTGCATGAGTGTCTGGGAGGGAGAAAGAAAAAGTACAAACAAGAGGAGCGAGAGACAAAACAGTAAATTTGAATTTGTGGCATCCAAATGTCATGTATGTGCATGTGTCTGTGCTGACAACTGTTTGTCCTGGAGTCTTATACATGTTTTGTATCTTTTGTTTTAAAGCTAGCTTACTGTTCTGTTTGCTAGACCACTCAATACCACATTCTTAGTGACTCTACCCTCAGGCTGTTGTGTTGCATTTGTTTCCTGCCTCCATCTGGGTAATTAGATGCATTGCATGTGTCACACTGAGTTTTGTCTCCTGTTAAACTCTGTGACCAGATAGTGATTGAGTTGTAGCAGTCTTTTATCTTCTGCTTGGTCCTCTGATGAAGCGTTCTCCCTGTGGGCATGGCACTCTGGCTTAATTCGTTGTGGTAAGAGAGCCTGTAATGTTGCCCTACATGGTAATCACTCAGAGCTGCTCCACAAACACATCATCAGCTTGTACACACATAGCATTAATGGAAGAATAGTAGCACTGGAAAAAAATACTTTGCCAACACTCTAAGAACACAGTGTACAACAGATGAAACCCTCAATCTAAATATCAGATCAGCACCCATGTTGCTTATGGTAATGATGATGTTTGCCTAACGTTGCCCTTTAAATTGCACAGATGGATTGAATATTTGAGTGAGGGAACTTGGTTACAATGTCATTTTTTTTCTCTCTTTAACCTCCAGCCAAGCAGTGTGACTAACATTGGCAAACAGGCAGACAGGCACAAGCAGAGTGTTGGATGCCCGTAGGAGGCTACAATGACTGTGAGGGCTGTAGGCAGCTGTGCCTCAGAAACTGTTCATCTGGCCTACCAGCTCCACAGGTGCTGTTCTTTAGCTGAACCTGCACTGCAACCTCCCTGAAGGTAGGTGAGCCAAATAAGGATTTTCTAACAGAGAGCAGAGACAGCAAAATGATCCTAGAACAAAACCATGTTGAGTGACTGTACCCTAAAAAAAAGTGAATGCATGGATACTACACGTTATGCAGCATGTTATATATGATTGTTCCACATGCATTGTTAATGCCGAAAGTCAAAAGCTTTTTTGTTTTGTTTTTTTTTTTGTTTACTTACACGACTGTGTTCTGCTCTCCCTCATAAATACAATCAAAGGAACATAACAAATCACATTTGCAAGAACAAACAAACATACACATTATTCACTATTCACTTATACACACTGGAGATGTCCCCTTAATCCAAATTCTATACTTGGCAGAGAGCAAATAATGTTTTTCAGTGAAATGTTGTGCATGCCTGTAATCAACAAGACATACATAGAGCTTTAATATGGAAGGAATGAAAGAATTGCTTGCTAATTGTTTTAATTACTCATTTATCATTAGTGAGGCCAATTTTTTTCCTTTTTCTTGTCCCAGCGGGTCTGCAGCTCTGCTCTGCTAATACACAGCAGCTTGTTTGCCTGGTAGTGGATGAAAAATCCCTGTCCTTCGAGCATCTGTTCAGTACAGCAGGGATGTTGTGTCTCCCCAATGCCCCAGACTACTTGTCTTCACAAAATACAATGTAGAAAAATATGAGCAAATCTCCTGGCTAAAACCTCACCCAAGAAACGCAGTGTAAGAAATACAAACATTTTAATTGTATACTCTTTACAGTATACAAAGTATAAAAGTATAAGTGTAAAAGATTTTATAATTTAAGTATAAAATCTACTTTTATGAAAGGACACTTTCAGAAAGCAATTTCTCTATCATTCAAAAGGACTTTAATTTCTTTATGTAAATTTAGGTTTTAATAAATTCAATATTGTTTTTTTTCTTTCTCCCTCGTGACTTGCATCTTTGCATACTGTAACTCTAGTTCATGAGCAGTACCTGGGAAAATCTCTCTGATAAAGTCATCCTTAGATATGTTCTCATCAGAAAAACACATGGGGAGTAAGATACCCGCTGTCTTTTTATTGGGGAAGGAAAGTTTAATGGGCTTAATGCCTATATGGTTAAGGTGAGTGGCAAGGCGAGTGGTTAAGCCTACAAAGCTCCATAGGAGTGTAAAGCCGGTGTGCCAAAGTGCGCTTTGTTTTTGAAACGTTTATTCAGCCAGTATTTTTCCTGTTTTATGCTTCAAGGCCCAACCCAAGCACTGGTGATAAACTCAAATACTCGTCTAATACTCGGCTCTTTTAGTTAATTCCACCCTATGCTGACTCAAGTGACATCACTTGAGCAATTTATCAAAATCAGTGGACTACCCCGTCAAGAGAACTTCTATCTAACAGATGTTTTGATTCTAAGCAGACGAAGCACTGAATCTAAAAGGGAGTGATTCAATTGATTGCATTGCAACCACTTCTTTCATACTACCTTATGTAATGTATGTTTGTCATGTTTGTTTGTCATTTAGTTAAATATTGTGTTTCACGTCACAGGGCACAAGATAAATTTCAGAAAAATATTCAAATAAAGCCATATTAAATCAAAGTCTTGGGTGAAAATTGTTGATGACTGTGAATTATCCAGACTAATCCAGTCATAATTATTGGTAAGCCTTCTTTCCAGGGATGGAATGTGGGGGGGAAATAGCCCAGGAATTTGTCCATGGTCAGCCCACTTTCTGGACAAATGTAATCACCTCAGCTGTGCCCTTGAATACAATAAATAAATTAAATGGTAGAAGCAGTCTCTAAGGCCTCTACTTTTAGCCTTGTGAAAAATTCCACATTTGACTAATAGCATACTCTTATTAGTATACTAGTTCTACTGGTACTGGTCAGGGGGCAACTTTAGCATTAGGCAAGGTAGACAGCTGTTGTTGTAATAACAGAATAACAGCTAGACAGAAGCTACACCAGGTTGAGACGTACAGGCCCAACATTATTTCAGTAGTTTTTGTTTAATTAACCCAGAAAATCTGACTTGTGGTTAGTCAATACCCCTAAGCCATCGTCTTAATGTCTCGTTGATACCTGGGTAACTGTATCAACCTCATCTGAGACTGGTATGGTAGTAGAAGTAGCAGCACGAAAACAAAGGTCTGTAATTTTGAGGCGCCTTGCTGCACCTGCCTCGAGTGACTTCTTTTTTCCTCCCTCAACTTTTCAGCACCACCTTTGTTTTTTTTAATCCAGATTTCTGAAGCACAAAAAAACGGGTGTAGCCCGTCTACCCTTACTCTAAGTAGATAGGGGCCCTGAGTTCTTTACCTCAAGTAATGTTAATGCTTAAACGTCTCTAATGCAATATTAGTTCTTTCTTGGGTCACAGCCTACACAGTACTGTTTTTACACATTTCTGTTACCACCCCTTAGGAGAATACTGTTCACTAAAAGTTAAGTGTACTGACCCTTTAACACAAAAAATACACAAGCACCACAACATACTCTGTGTAAACTAAAATAATGAAGCGCTCAGAAACAGTCTCCCAATTAAAAAGGTGTTCTTATTTTAATTATGAAGACAAATAAAGAAAAATATAATTTCAACATAAACTGTAATGTGTTCTTTTGTCCCTAAAGTTTCAGCTTAATATGAAAACTCTTTTTCACACACAGTAAACTGCTTTCCCTAATGTCGTTATTATCAGACAAAATTAAACATCAGTGGTAATAACACTTTGCACACACTATTAAGCACTCTATGCTAAGCCGGCAAAATAATAAAACCCCAAATGAAAATCGTTGCAGGCCTGATTCGATGCTTGTGTTCGTTGAAACAAACTTCACTCGCACTGGAGCAAGAAGTAACTTAAATAGGACAGTACCTTTTCTTTGAGAACAATGGGGTCTTTCCGGAGAAGTTACCCGTCGGCCGGACCACGACCTGAGCAGGACGACGCACGTGGGCACACGTTAGTAGTTATCCCTCGTCTCCAGGTCGGAAACAGTCCAGACTCCAGCCTCAGAACAGGAACAGGATGGCCACACTTCACTCACGGAGCTTGTACATATCCCTCGTCTCCAGGTCGGAAACAGTCCAGACGAAGCTTTTGTATAGCTGGGTTAGCTAGCACCGCTCACAGTCTGTCCACCCGGTGAGTTACACTCCCCTTGTTAACGAGCAGTCTCACAGGTTACCGCAAAGCAAACGTCGGACAGACGTTCACGGTAACTCACGAAAATGTCTTCTTGCGGCCCTCTCGATTATCTGGCCGACAATCCAAGGCACACCTCACACAACTCTTCTCCAAAACGGCAAAAGTTCACCCGACAACTCCCTCGTTAGCTCGTTAACCCACAGTTTCTCTTCTTTTTTCCAACCTGCCCCTCCCTTTACGTCCACTCTCCTACGTATGTTCGCCAATTAACAAGCCACAGCCCATGTAACTAGATACACTTCTCCAGCAAAAACCACTATCAAATTAAACAACTCTTTAACAACATAGCCGAAATAAACATACATATGAAATGCATTTCAACAATTTAACAGTCAATATTTTAAAACATTTTACCCATGAGCTTGACTTTTTACCACACAAAGAGAAATATGTTTTTAACCCTTTACTCTCTTAACACTAATTTATTTATTTATGTAACACACCAACCATTTACTGTTTTAAATACATTTTTCACTGGGCTACACGGGCTAGAGGTTAGGTCTGTCTTTCAAACGTTTTGTCAAGTCCTCTCCCTTAAGTGGAGTGTGTGATTGACTGACATAGCCAATCATATTAAAACGTCCCCTGCCCAGCCCCCCATCTGGACCAGTAACCACACACTGTCGGCCAGTCATTCAAGGCATATACCAATCAATTTTCAGATTGTTGTCTCTGTTTTACTGTGTGGTTTTTTAGCCAATTGTCCAGCAGCTCATGGGTAAAAACTCTCGCTACTCCCTATGGCCAGTCCGCCCTCATTTCTCGCTCACTCCTGATTTGTTTTGTTTTTGAGATTTAAACACAAAAAGCATCTTCACACATTTGTATTGCAAACACACACACACACACACACACACACACACACACACTGTCTGTACCACAGCCACAGCTCAGATGTGACCCACAGTTATGTGTGTCAATCATAAAATTATGTTATTAGATAATTCTAAGCCAGTTTGAATAGCAGGAAATCTTTCCCGTATGCATCCCTAACGACTGCAGGGAAATCCCTTTCAGTTACAACCCTGTCTACCCCACTCTGCTGCTCTCCAGTTGCCTGCATACTGACAGTCTTACATGATGACCTCACATTACACAGTACAGCACACAGAAGCATCACTCCATTGAACTTGCCTGTTTAGGTTAGCAGCAGAGATTGCGTGTTCTCCTTCTGCTACAAAGCAGAGCGAGCAGCAGTTAATGTTAGGGGGGAAAAAAGTGGCAGCCAGGAGGTAAAAATCATTCATCTGTTTTTTGTGGTGACATGAAAAGTGTCTCTGTTCATCTTTTCTCTAACTGTCCTTATAAATGCATAGTCTGTAATTTCTCTATTTTAAATGTTATTGTACTAAATATCTAGTTGTTTTTAAGAAAAAATGACTGCTATAAAATAGGTTGTATGTCTCATAATCATTATACAATTTAAATTAAAATGAGGGATAAATAGGCTACGTTCAGACTGCAGGCCAATGTGACCCAAATCCGATTTTTTTGCCCATATGTGACCTGTGATCTGATCTTTTTCTGACAGTGTGAACAGACCAAGACACATGGAATCTGATCTTTTCCAGTTCAGAATTGGGCCACTTCCATATGTGGTCCAAATCCAGTGCAGATCGGATCTTTTTAAATGCGAACTCAGTCTGGACACTCAGGTCGCATTTGATGCAACTTTGACGTCACTGTAGAGCAGCTGTTCTGCTGTAGACGGAGCCGCTGTGAATGAAAAAGCTTCACAAAAATTATTTTTAGGGGTCCAAGCTCAAATGGGGCTGTGAACCCGTGAATGCAAGGCATCGCGGTTCCCAGTACCAGTGGAGCTGGGAACCATATTGTAATCGTTCTTTTTATTATTATTCTTCCGTGAAGAAAACTCATACTGCAGCCTAGACAGTAAGTAGACACGAAACTCATAGGGTAGGTCCAGGTCACCGCAGCGACCGCAGGCGCAAAAATATGCGTGCACTTACAAATCGTACACGTCTACATCTAGGGGGCAATATAAGCAAGGTCAAAGCTTTTGGCCTTGGAACTCCTGCCTACGAGGCCACATATCAAAAACCTTATATCCACGCGTTAGGGGGATCAAGCTGAATCTCCTGGTATAGGCCACACCCATTTCTGCCTAGACTTTTTTTTTGCTACATCGCGAAAACTGAAAAACATATTTTAATTAACTCCTCCAAAGCCGCAAATCGACACCAAACTTGGCACAGATAATCTCTGGACCAAGCTGATGAAAGTTTGCAGAAGAAATTTTGATCCATCAAAAAATGTCGCAATTGTATGCTAACAAATGTTTGCGAAAAACGCTAAAAAAAGATAATGATGTCATATCTTTGCTTTGCTATGGCTGATCGACACCAAATTTGGAGCAATTATGGGTCATGACCCCATTTTGCCTCATAGCTACAGCCCACTACATTGCACAGAAATCTTATGTCTACGTGTTTGGGGGATGCTGCCGAGAAAGTTTGTAGAGGGAATTTTGATCCGACAAAAAACGACCAAATTATAAGCTAACAAATATTTGCAAAAATGCTAAAAACAGGAAGTATAACATATCTCTGGCTAGGAAAGGCCGATAAACACAAAACTTGACGACCTGATGTGCTATGCCCCCCTGAGGGGCTGTGCAAAATTTGGTACAGATAACCCCTAGTTGGCGCCATTCAAAAAAATCCCATTGACTTACATGCATTTTATAGCTCCATAACCACAAGTCCGAATGATACCAAATTTAGGGAAATTGTTCCCCATGGACCTCTGATGACACCTTCAAAATTTTCTGTAATTTCGCTTCCAGGTGGAGCTAAAATCAAAGCTCAAATACCGTCGGACAGTCCCAAAACTCGAAAACCTATTTCAATTAACTCCTCCCAAGCCGCAAGTCCGATCGGCACGAAACTTTGCATGGCCTCTTGACCAAGCCAAGAAAAGTTTGTAGAGGAAATTTTGATCCGCCAAAAAACGTCCTAATTGCAGGCTAAAAAATGTTTGCGCAAACACTAAAAACAGGATGTCATGTCAGATCTTACGTTTCCTATGTCCGATCCACACCAAACTCTGGGAACTTATCTGGCACGCCCTCCCGAGGTGCAGTGTCAAATTTGGCGTCAATCGGCCTCTAGGTGGCGCTATTAATTGGAAATCAAATAACACTCCCATAGACATACATTCATTTCAGATCTCCATAACCGCAAACCCTTTCATTTATAACTCTGCTCATTCATTCTCCACGGGCCCCGCCATGGCTCAGGGGTCGTGATTGTGGTACAATTAATCATGGCAGGCCCGGGCTGACTTCGCGAGCCCTCCGCGGGGCCAGGGGGGGCGGCTTGCGTTGGGAGGCTTGGACCCCGCTTACAACTGCTTGCAGTTCTAGTTAAACATTTGGTTCTCTTCCTTCTCTATCTTGCTATCATCTACTCACAAATTCCCTTTCTTATACCTAAAATCCACCGGACCGCGGCTTTCTTCTGAGTTACATGCCTGCTATTTGTCCCCGAGCGGACACAGTGGGGAGAGAGAGAGAGAGAGAGTGAGTAGTAGGGCAGATGCATTGTACAGCGCCAGAAACCATAATGAAATGAACAGAAAGTTGTGAAAACTTGTCATAATCCAGGAAAATATGACCCGTGCGAGGACAATGAAAAACAGGAGTCTCCCGTGAGCTACCTGGAGCTATTTTACTCCTTGTTTACTTCTGTAGCCTGCAACAGCGTGCTGCGTGTGACATCGTGTTATTCTTCTGCGCTTGCGGGTCACAGTTCACACTGGAGTCTGATATGGGCCACATTTAAACTATATTGTGAACTGTCAAACAAAAAAATCATTTCTTTGGAAAAAAAATCGGAATTGAGCATTAAGGCCTGGAGTCTGAACGTAGCCATAGATTATGACGGAATGTTTACAACCTTTTCTGTCAAAAAAGGACGGACAACAAGTAACCTCTGGTTAACACACCTGCCTTATTAACATAGTTGTAACCCAAATATTCATTACATTAATTCATTTAGCTGACGCTTTTATCCAAAGTGACATACAATTGCTATACATGTCAGAGGTCGCACACCTCTGAAGCAACTAAGGGTTAAGTGTCTTGCTCAGAGACACATACGGGGTATGACACCAGCTGTCATACTAGAAACACCAGTTTCACTTTGTAGTACTGTATGTGCATCTGCTATAGACAAGTATAGCGTTAAGGGAAGGTGAGAGAGAGCGAGAGTTGGTTTGTTTTAGTTGAATGAGTTACCTACTGTGAGTAAAGGAGACCGTGGCCAACTAAGAACAAAGTAAACTGTTGATTCACATTCACATTTTAAATCATAGCCAGGTCTAGTCACGGCACTGTGGTTCTGTGGGTCTGACAGTCCAATGTCAGATGACATTCTGTACTGAGGTTTGTACAGCTTTTTTATGAGTAAAATTTACTTTTCAAGCACTTTCAAGGTCAGTAAACCAAACATGTAAAAAAAACTCAAAGACTTTTTATACACATATACAATTGTTACTATAAATGCACTAAAATAGTGTTTGCATAATTCCTTTATAACCACAGCAATCAATGTATTGTCACTTGGTTTACTTTACCAGCTCTTCATATCAACTTTGAATGTATGTTTTGATCATGATTATGTGATGCTTGCAGGGGTTTTTTTCAGAGTAAGGAATCACCAGAAGACTTTTCCAGCTATCAATGGAAGGTGCTCCTCTATGGGGCCATTTTCTTGTAGTTATAGCCTGCCAGTTGTCAACAACTGCTGGGGATGTTGCTAAAGCTCTAGTAGCTGGCAAGCAGGTAGAATATTTAGCTAACTACCTTCAATGTGCATGCACAGACAACATCAAAGGACAGAGGAAGCGTACATATTCTAAGAGCAGATGGTTGTCCTCATCATGCTGGGTTTATACCAGACATGGAGCAGAACATGAAAACCTTTTTCATTTTGACGCCCATGTCAGACACCAGGAGACAACAACCACATATGAGAACAGGATTGTTTCATCTGAAATATTAAGGATTTTTGGTTTACATGAATCCAGGCATGTGATTGGCAGGGACAAAATATACAGAATAATATACTATACAGAGCGCAGAGCATGGTACTGTGATTGTGGGGTCTTCCCCCAGGAAAATCTGATGTTATTTGTCTAATAATATTTATTCGATAAAAGATTTTCCACATTACACTCAGAAATATATTCACTGATGAAGGAGTCGTAAGCGCAATGTTCTGAAGTAATGCTTCACATTTTGTGTCATAAAAAATATCTATCACAAAATAACATTGGCTAAACAAGGTTTATAGTGAATGGAGTGAAACTGCAATTTGCTCATCCTCCAAAAGTCAAGGTGAAGCCACTAAACAGCTGTTCTCAATTGGCCCATTTTTTATTAATACCCTCCTTACCAGTTCACACTTCTTCATTATTAAAGCTTGGGGTTTTTTAAATCATCACTTATAAATTGATTCAATTCAATACAGGATTAGAATTCAATTGTTTAAATATAACTATTGTTTCTAGAGCAGCAACAGTAAAGTTTACAACAGCAAAGTCACTATATACACTCAAAATATCTCACTGAAAACAAATCTAAATTGGCAGTAAAATAAATCATATTCCTGACATCAAAATGCCGAGTTAAGTTTAGAAAGAATAAAGAACAAAGACATCTGTCAGTATCAGTCCTTCTTGCTGTCCTCTGTCCTCCTCCCTCTGCTGCTGGTAGAGAGAGGAGCGGCAGGTTTTGAAACACAGTGACAAAATTTGCAATATTCTACAGATTAATGATGTCATGTATTTTAAGATATTTGCACGGTCCTTCCATGCATTCACATCAGTATCTGACACTGTACTTTTTTTATATGTGTTATAATATGTTTCATCAATTTCACCAATCAAATGATCTAATTGTTAAATACAGCTAAGGATTACAGGGATTTAAAAACTTGTAAAAGTAAATGCAGTTACTAAGCCATGTTTTACTCTCTGTTAATTTTTCTGTCTGATGACCGAGGCTCTTGATCCCCAAACAACAAAAAATAAATCTATTGTGTACAGTACTTTCCTGAAGAAGATGCATTAATCTTTCACATAGCCATCAGAATTCTTAACGTTGTAGTAAAGAACATTCACATTTTGTACAGATAAAAGATAAATCCATCCAGTGTGTCATTTTTTTGCAGACAAAATTGTCCCCTGTGAAATGGGTGTCCCTTTCTGTCAGTCATTGTGTGCTATTGATGAGAGACTGCACGGCTGTCAATCATTCAATCAGTTAGGAGCAGGCTGGTTCCGTCAGGTCATAATTTTGCTGAAAGTTCATCAACTGAAGAGATATCACATCCTTTCATCACACCCTTTCATCACATCCTTTCATCACATCCTTTCATCAGTCAGACAGCCTTTCAGATATACTGCTGCTGGGGATACATCCCCGAAACAGTTACTCAGAAGGCCACCTGCTGAACGCAACTGGATCAAAGTCCAAAACTGCAGACCAGATCCAGGTTTCCCATTCACACCCCCACCCCCACCCCCAATCACGTGGAAATTAATCAAGTATCAAAAGTACTGCAAAACAACCTTTTACATCATCTTCTTTCACAGTGATGACAAAATAGAAGAAGCATTCTAAAGTAGGTAATCTATGACTTTACAAGTATAGACAGAGAGAGCATTAATGGGGCTAAAGAGATATTTTTTACTTTTCTGCACACACACAAAACACACACACAGACACACAAGCCTGTAAATAAAGCCTCTTTATTAGGAATAGGCAAATTGACAAGATGTGTGTCTGCATCCCAGTAGAGAGTGAGCTTGAGTCATTGAGCTGGATAAGCAGGTAAATATGTAAGTCATTGTTCGTCTGGAAGGTTAGGGAGCACTGGAGTCATATCAAGAACTGTCACCAGCTGCCATAACATTGCATTGAAATTCATGGAGACCGACTCAGTCATGAATATGACAATGTAGGGATGAGATACTCATGCATGCCCATCAACAAACACACTTAACACAAAGATACACAACACGCACACGTAAACACACACATCGGAGCAAACACCTACTTGCCTCCCAGCGGTCGGGATGTAAATGCATTAAGAACTCAGTGTGTGACGTGAGGCAGAAGGAGAAGAGTGCCAGCTGACACAGGTGGCACAGAGCAGAGATACAACTTATTACAGCCAATACAACTACCCCCCACCCCCCCACCACACCCCCGCTGAGAAGGGCTGCTAAGACAACAAATATGAGCAGCACGCTGGCACATGAAAGCAAAGACAGGAGGCGGAGATGGGTTTAAGGAAGGGAGAGAGGTAGAGCTAAACAAAAAGCAAGAAGGGTAGAATAACGGGGAAGAGAAATTTGCAAGTGCCTTGTTTTAGAGAGATTGATTTTAAAAAGACAAACACATGAAAACGGCGCAGTGGATAAGACGTATATCTTTGGTGTAGGAGACCAGGGTTTGGTTCCCACTGTGACACATTCAACAGTGTCTTGTGTCAAGTGCAGTATGTTAGTATGTGCCACCTCTGATATATATAGCAATTGTAAGCTAAATGAGTAAATATAAATGTAAGCTCTCATTTTGAGGTGGTTTGAAAAGTCTCAGTCTGGACACTCTGGGGGCTCAAATTGGAAGTGTTTTTTTTCGTTACTTGCAATGTGACACACGACGGTGACGTCTAATCCAAAGTGAAGTAAGCACATCTGAGCGGCTGAGCAGAATCATGCTTAGATGTGCGGAGGGCAAGATGATAGATCTACTTTTGTCATGCTTCTGGGCTGGAAAGCCATCTCACCAGCGTACATAGTTACTGACCCCTATGTCGTTACTACATCAACCCATGCACATAGGCTGGTGATGTCTGGACACACAAATCAGATCTGATCACTTGCGAATAACAGTACAGACAGTCTGTCTTACAGATCTGATTTGAGATAGACATCTGAGTTGCCTGCAGTCTGACCAAAGCCAAAGAGAAGTCAGAATAAGAAAAATTGAGTGCATTTGTGTGTGAGAGAGAAAGAGAACGAGAGACAGAGAGATATAAGAGAGACTGATAAGAGAAATTGTTTGGCTGAACCTAAAGGGGTGTGTTGGATTAGAACTGTTTATGAAGCCACTTTTAAAGTAGGGTTGCAACGATTAGTTGATGTAAACGATGATGTTGATTATAAAAATGTGTTGACGTGTTGATGCGTCGTTACAAAGATGCTGAGAGATAACGGTCTTCTTATTAAGAACATTTCTGGTTGTTCATTTCTAACTGCAATGCATTACATGGAATGCTAGGGGCAGTATTGCTTTCAATGTCTGCCATCACTGCTTGACTGTAAGACTACTCATGAAGAAGAAGCATTCACGTGAGAAGCAGAAAGCAATGCAGAAAGAGGTGAACAGCAGAACGGCTTTTTGTTTTGACAAGTTTTGTATGCTATTTCATCACTAAATACAATTTTAAGAGGTTTTGAGGCAAGAAAGCAACTGTGTAGAACTTGAATATTGGCAGCTTTACAAAAGTTGATGGCAAATCAAAAATGTGTTGAAACGTTTTTGAGCAGTAACAACAGTACAGCAATGACAGAGAAAAGGCCACAACTGTAAGATAGTTTCAATGATCGTACCGCTGTTAGTCTGTCGTTACAATCTGAGTAATGGTTTAACATTTTAAAGTAAATCAAGATACATCTGGCTCGTGATATAGAGACAATTCTCAGCTTGTGTAACTTAGAAATACTAAATTAAAAATAAACTACAGAAGTAGTATGAAAGGGGACTGTTGCTTTATTATTCTAAATAGACATTACATTGTTAGTGTAGTGTTACATAGTTGTGGTAAGTATATAGTTGTGGTTAGTTATAAAGCAAAAAAGTTTTAAAATTAAAACCTACTTGGCAATAAATCAGATTGTGAGATTATTGTTTTGGATAAAGCCTGGCTGTTACCTTGGAGCAGCCTCTCCATAGTTCTTCGCAATCTTGGTTTTGAGGTCTTGTGAATGGTGCTGGCTAAGAGAACGCTCTTAGCAAAAATGTTAAGTGCAATAGTGAATCAGTGACTTATAGGAGTATCCTATTCTGTCTTGCCTTCTTCCCTATATTCCCCCTGGCGTAGATACTAGTGTTCATTCTGAATAGTAAACCTTGTCCACTTAATGGTAACATGAGACCAGTAATTCACTTGAAAGATATTTAATTAGTTAAATGGTTTAATTAGGATTAGGGGGTGACAAACGTAACCGTGACTAGTCAACTAATCAAATAAATAATTAACAGATCAGTCAACTAGAAAAATAATGATTGGTTGCAGCCCTATTCTAAAGGTTGCCCAGTATCACTATTTATCTCACCTGAATCCAAATGATGGCACCCCCCCCCCCCACACACACACACACACACACATACACACACACACACACAGACACACACACACTAATGGATAGCATCCCTGCATCAAGCGAAAGCGTATTTATTTGTAAGAGAAAGACTTATTGTGCTCCACTGCACCTGTGGCAGATTTCCAGTATTCAGAGGTAGATAAATGGTCTGCTCTTTTAGGCTGGCCTGCAATCTGACCACTCTGCTGTTTATGAGAGGAGGGAAGTAAGAAAGAGAGAGAGAGATGGTGAGTGAGTGAGAGAAAGAGAATGAGAAAGAGATGAGAGAGGGAGGGAGGTGAGAAGTAAGCGAGGGCTGGAGGATGAATAGGGAAATGCACAGCAGATGATTTGTAACATGACTACCTTCTATTAATCTTTCCTAATGCACTTCTCCACTGCAGGGAGGGAGGAGCAGAGAGCAGTGGGAAAAGATGACAGAAGAGGAGAAAATTAGAGACAGACGCGTGATTTTACAGGCGAATACATGTACTACCTCTGAGACAAATTACATGCAGACCGGATTTGAAGTCACACCCTCTCGGCTACCAGATAATATTATTACAGCGTATCTAAAAAGTGTTTCCAAGTGTTTTTTGTCCATCTCAAGCATGTCATGCAATAAAGGTTATGCTCCTAGTGCAATCAGTCCAGTTTTTACAGCACATGGGCTGCATAACAATACAAAGCGTCTATTTTGTTCTACTGTACATGCATAATAAGGGTGCTCGGTCAACATAATCGGCTTTAACTAGTTTGATCGGTGGTCTAAAAAGGCAGATCAGAAATGCCGATCAGATGATACTCGTCGGACAAATTTTCAATGCCAGCTAAAATGGTTTCACTATGCTGTCTGAGCAGTTTTCAATGCTAGCTGCAGAGAGATTAGCCCTTGCGGTGAATATGTTGTGAAAGGGGCCAAATCTGCTGCTATTCTCGTTTATGTTGCCTAGTCAACAGAAGAAACAACCAGTGATTTTGATTATGGGAAAGAAAATAATTTTCCTCCTTCCTCAAAATAAACTTAAAACAGACTTGAGCTTGCCTTCTAACACTTCTCTTTATTAGTCCTGTTTCTGTTACCTTTCTGGATCACCAGATTCAGGAACTAAGATGACTTGTGAATGAGATCAGCATATCAAAATGACTGTTTTAATTGTTTTACTTCTCCTTGCTGTTCTCCTCTCCTTATGCTTGTTTCTTCCTTGTGTAGCTCTATAAGTGCTGTGAAGCAGATGCTGAAGGCTCAGTGTCGAACCGCTGAAATGGGATGAGCTTGTTCTGTGTTTGAATGTTGTCTATGCCCATGGTCAGCATCAGGGCCTGATGGCGAGAACTTTGAGAATACACTACTACCAGTGGCAATTTTGCATTGCCTTACTGTACCAGAAGTCATAAAGATCATGTTGCAGTTTTTATTTTTTAGCTATATTAGCAATTTCATTTGAGTTGTTTCCACTTTGCCTTAATGGTGGCCTGTTCTTTACATTTTCAAACTCTTTATATGTGTAGTGTCCGGTGCTTATGCATTTGACTTATAACAGTTCAAAATAGCACTGTAGCAGCAAGACAGAGGGTCAGTGACCTTCTACGGGTAGAGTAGTGATTGGAGGTTATGTAGGGACTGAACCCTTTTATAGAATTTGACTTCTAACTCCTTGTTTTATTACTTTAAAATAGTACTGTACCCTTCTATAGGTTTGACCTTTTACTTTGCAGACTTAAACCCTTCTATGGTACCTAACAGATACCTAAACATATCCTATATAAGGTATGTTTGATATACAGAGAGACAGAGCAGCCATCGGGCTGGGTCACTCTCCAAGCTGCTGCAGAGCTTGTAATTGATGCTGAACTGTTTGATTTTATAAACCTTTATAATCAAGAACAGTGTCAAGTGGATTTCTTCTCAACACATCATCGCAGCATTATTGTTTGACACCACAGAAATTGGCACCCCAGATGGGACCGTGTTGTACCTAAAGTCATCGTTCCATCACAGGCTCCGTCGAGCTGACTCTCGCTCCAGACGCTGGCGTATATGGTGAGTTTTCTCATAAACTGTGGCCGCTGGTCAGTTTGTGTGTCTGTCTGTGCGTTAAAGGGTACACCGGTACAATCCCGTGTGAGTGTGTGCAGTTGGATGTGTGAGAGGACTCGTTTTAAATTTTGTTTGCGTTGTGGACATACATAATAAGGGATGTGTGTGAATATAATGAAGAAAGATAGATAGATAGATAGATAGATAGATAGATAGATAGATAGATAGATAGATAGATAGATAGATAGATAGATAGATAGATAGATAGATAGATAGATAGATAGATAGATATATAAAAGGAAGAAAAAAGAATAGCCTACGAGTAACGAAAAGTAAGCTTTCATAACTTTGCAAAGATTAAGATTATGGGCCCGCAGATTCTTATAAACGTAAGTCATCTGGGATGGAAACTACTGTCGTGTGAAACTAGACTTTAAGGAATAGTCAAATTGGATTAAGGGAAAACGAGAGTGTAACCCTGGCTAGGGTCATTTGGTTTGAATAAAATTAATAAGGCTAAGGAAGAATAGAATATAAGGCTGTTTTGTTTGTAAAAAGCTTAATTTTAAAAGTAACTAGTAACTGAAGCTGTCAGATAAATGTAGTTAAGTAAAAAGTAGCAGTATTTCCCTTTGAAATGTAGTGGAATAAATACCGTTAATTTGTACTTAAGTACAGTACTTGAGTAAATATACTTTGTTACATAGCTTTGGCTACCTTAAACTAAGGAAAGAACTGGAGATGCTTTCCTATATTTTGGCTCTGGACGAAACACTATCATTCATCACGACAGTGAAAATGGCTGACTTTGAGCCACAGGGCTTTAAGTGGGAGCCCCATCCCCTTGTCATCAAGGCATTAAAATGTGCAACAAACACTTGCAACACAAAACACCATAAGCTGAAATCTGTTGCCTATTATAATATATATTTGTGCTGGTCAATTATGAACAATAGGGCAAATTTAACTGCTTAAATTTAAATTTAACTTGAGAGAACTGAGTGGGGCTGAGGGGCCGCTGCTGAAAATATTTGAATGGCTAACAGATGTAATCTTACTCCAAACTTTTGATATAACTTATTGCAGATCTCACACAGGCTCCGCCCTCTACTGGACTGTATGGGTACTACCTCTGCTCCTGTCACACGCACGTACTCGCCCACTGAAATTTTGCATACTGTAAGTACCCGACCAATTGGACATCGCTACTGTACCGTATAAATAGCGGTGTCCTCACTGCTCAGCATCCTTTTTTCTTCCAACAGACGGCGAACCGCCCACTGACCTTCACCTCCACGGATAGAGTCGCTGCTCTTTGAAGCTCACCTTTGCCCACTCATCGCTTCTGCTTTGAATGTCTTGGCAGGGACCACACCAGAGATGGCATCCGCCAATCGCCACTGTGTGTTGACTGCCAAGTTGGCACAGGGCAAGGGCAGCGAGCACGCCGTCTGAGAGTGGCATTATGGCTGCGAGGCTCGCTCAAGCCAGATCACCGCTGGCTCCATCACTCAGGGTGGATCCACAGATGCACCATGCCCTCCCGAAACACCGGGCCGCCCAGGGATCCCACCCAGACGAGGGGATCTACATCGCAGCCAGAGGAGCAGCCTAGACCCCCCCGCCAGCCTACGTGCAGCTGGGGGAAGATGCGGCCGCTGAGGAGGGAGAGCAGCCGGGAGATGTTGCACATCCCTCCCTTCTGCCTCATGTCCAAGCCACTGTGTTGGCTTGGATATGTTGTGTGCTGCTTGTGACAATGGTGTGAATGTACCAAATGTTTTGATTAACACAAACTACATTCCTCAAAGAGCTAATCCTCCCCACCAAGCTCTCACCAGCAAAGTGTTGTGCTAAACACGCCACATCAACACGGCGCGTTCACTGAGGCTAAGCTAACGGCTTGCCCTGTGGCCCACACCGCTTTCCCAGCTAAGGCCGAACAAGATGGTGGTCTGGCCCCGGCATCCACCGTGCTCCCTGCGCCACACTCCACTTCCGCGGCATGACGGCCGAGAAACGAGCCGCTCTTGCCGTAGAAGCGGCACAATGCAGCTATCTGATCCTAGCCTGCATTCCCAGCGCACTTACATGAACCCGCTCGGGCACGCTGCTAGCTCACCGGCAAGTGTTTTCGTGCCACACAGACGTACGTGCTACGCTGCCAACAACTGCTCCAATGAGAGGTTCCAGCGAGGTAGCAGCGGCCTAGCCTGCCATTGCCGGAGAGATGCTGCCACTAGCCACGTCTCTCCCGTCATAGAGAGGCACAGGAGATCGCTCGTTGCCTCTGTGAGCTTGTCACTGCTCCTTACTGCTCCTCACAACAGTTCTGCCGATAGTGAACGCATCACCAAAGATGCTACGACAACACTGTCGCAGGCAATGACCGGCCTTTGTGCGTTCTCCACAGTCTGCTCAGTTTTTTCGGGACTTCGGCCGTGGTGCATTCAAGGTTCACCACGGCTGGTTTGGCCCTTTCGATTGCAGCCCCCCTTGGGCCAAACTCCCATTTATGGAGGGTTTGGTGGCGGTGAGGGCCGAGGAAGCTTTCCAGCGTTTCATCCACAGCGATCCTCAGCTAATAGCGCGTCCCCTGACTCATTTCCACATGGAATAGACATGCAGCTGCAATCCAACAGACTGGATGGACGGTATATTGAGGCGGGATTACTCCCTACAATTTTGCCGTATCCCACCGTCTTTCCAGGGCATTAAGGAGGCCAAGCTGTCCTCTCAGGAGGAGGTGGACTTCCTGGCCACAGATCTTCAACAGCTCCTGCTGAAACAAGCTATTTCTGTCATTCCAATGCACGACATGTACAAGGGTCTTTACTCCAAGTACTTCCTGGTCCCCAAGAAGACTTGGAGGTTTCAGACCCATCCTGGATCTCCGTTACCTAAACCAGCATATTGCACAGAAACCGTTCCGCATGCTGACACTGCATGCGGAAACTGCTAGAGCTAGTGCAGCCCGGCGATGGTTGACAACCATCGACGTGAAGGACGCCTACTTTCATGTCGAGGTGGCACGGAAACACAGGAAGTTTCTGTGTTTTGCCTTCCAAGGGGTGGCATATGAATACACCAGGCTCCCCTTTGGCTACTCACTGGCCCCACGCACATTCAGCGAGTGCGTAGACGCTGCACTGCTACCATTGCACGATCAGGGCATAAGGGTCTTTTTCTACTTAGACGACATTATTGTCATGACCAGGTCAAATCAATGGGCAATTTTCCACACAGCTCAGTTGATTTTGCATCGGAACAACCTGGGTTTTGCAATCAAATGGGAGAAGAGCTCCCCCTATCCCCGCCCGGACGTGGAGTATTTGGGGGTTGTGCTCAGCTCAGCCAGCCTGAGAGCTCATCTGTCGGAACTCAGACAGATGACTATTCTTCAAGCAGTCCGCAAGCTCTAGCTGGGAACTGCTGTGACAGCGCTGTCAGTGATGCAGCTGCTGGGGCTCATGGCAGCAGCCCATCCAGTGGTTACCCTGGGCCTGCTATACATGCGGCGGCTGCAACACTGGTTTACCAGCCTGCATCTAAACCTCAAGAGGCAATGCATGATGATGCATGGTCAGTACAGAGGGACCTGCTGTTCTGGGGGGTCCCCTCATCGCCTGAGGGCGAGGGTACAGCTCAGTCCAGGGGGTGTTTCTGGTCCTCCAGCACCACAAAGCCCTAGTCCAGGGCAGGCACGTGCTGGTGAGGACAGACAACTGCACTACAGTTGCCTACATCAACTGACAGGGCGGAGTCCGAGCCGCAGCTCTGTTGACGTTAGCAGAGGACCTATTGACGTGGGCTGCAGCACACTTGCTGTCTCTGAAGGCCCTTCATGTCCCCCCTCATGTTAGGGGGCGGCTGTGGCCACTGCCCGCTGTGGTTCTCGATCCTACCACAGGACAGTCCGCCCTTGGACGTGGACGCGTTTGCACACGCGCCATGGCCAGAAGGGCTGCTGTATGCTTTCCCCCCACTCCATCTCATCCCTCCCCTGCTGGAGAGGATGAGACAGGAAGGGTCATTCAGTCATCCTGGTAGCCCCCAGCTGCAGATCGGTGGGGTGGTACGCAGAGGTGACGCAGCTGGCAGTGACGGAGCCCTGGCTTGTGCCTCAGGTCTGGGGGGCTCTGTCACAGGAGTCAGGTACCATAGGCACGCTGCCGGTGCTTGGCCAACCTCTCCAGGTTTGGCTGCTGAAAGGGAGAGGTTGAGACAGGCTGGGCTCTCCGCAGAGGGGTGCATACCATCCAGGCAACAAGGGCAGGCTCCACCACTTCCGAGGGTTGGAAAGACCAACCCTCGGTGGTCCGGGCTCACTCCACATGGGGTGTGGCTGTGTCAACGGCCCTATTCAGCGGGGTGAGCGTCGAGGAGATTTGCACAACTAGGGTTACCATATCGTAACTTTCGTTTTACCACTACTCAGGTACACAACTTCTCCACCGTCTCAGTAGCTGTAACCTATGTGACCTACATAATATATAATATAACAGCGCAGGACAGCAACACAGTGGAAGACCCATTCACTACATTAATGTTACTTACTGCGGTCTAACTGTTACAAAGTGTGGCAACAATCTCATTTATAATGTTCAGTCTCACTAACTGTTTTGATATCATCCAAAACATTTAGCTGTGCTCACATTGCTGAGCCTCTCTGGTGAAAGATACAAAAATAGTTACTGAAAAGCGACAGGCGAGCTAATGCCAATGTATCAAGTCGGGTAAATGCAATCAATGTAACGTGCATGGATTAATTTAACATCAAGCAGATGAAAATATTACTATTAAAATACACTGTTGCTGCAGTGTGTCGGATTTTGAACGCTCATGAATTCAAGCATGCATATGAGCACACACCATCTAAAAAGCGCACCGCTAATGGCTGCTAAAAGCTAAATATAGCCTCTTTATTGAAGAATAAGATAAAATAAAAAGGTATCTGGTAGCCGTTGCATTTCTTTGAGGTTTTTGTAATTTGTCTACTCATGTCCACTGGAGTGAAGTGTTGATGTTCGTGTGTGACGGAACCCTCGTGGAACAAGAGAGATGAGACTTCCATGTCCTTTTTCCCCACATGGTCAGAGGATCGCTAGGCTGCCTGGCACCTCAAGTCCATATCTCATTTCATCAGTTTCCTTGTTGAAAACATTGGATAAGTCCACTTGATTAGCTTTGTTAGCTAACTGGTGATCTACTGTCCACTTACTCTTCTAATGAATATAACAGTAGTTTACTATGCTACTTAATTAGGTAGCTTACATACCTAGTGAAACACTCATAACAAGGCTCCTTGTCAGATTCTTCTGCTACTCCCAAAACTAGCAAACATAATCCCATCACAGAATGTCAAGCTGACAGTCCTGGAATTAGTCTGCAGTTTTTTTACAGTGTTACATAAAGACTTAGGATTTTACTTCATCTGCAAAGTAAACACAACTCTTCAGACTCTGTGCTCCATGGTTTATGTCACTCACTAATGCCCACTCCTGCTCGTCCCTCCCGCACTTGGTCTACCTGATCATGCACAATGCCCACTGGCATAAATTGATGAGAACACACAATTGACCCTTCACTAAGGCACGCCCCCCTCAGTTACTGTTGCTAATCTGTTAGATTTATCACACAGCTGCCACTGTCTATAACTGCACTATAACTGGAGAAAATTTGTCAATTTTGTTTGAAAAAAGAAGAAAGGAGACAGAAAAGTTTGCATTAGATATGTGAAGGTTGCATTCAGGCTGTCAAACTGACATTAAACAAAGAAAGACAGAAGCTAAAGCCTACCGATCACATAGTTAAAGTGAACCACTGCATTACCTGACAATTGAGATGAAGGACAATGATATTAAGGATCAACACTGTTCCTGTAAATCTGGCTAGGTTATCTGGCTATTCACTACAATTATTAAAAACAGTAGGGTTATATACAAGTGGCAACCTTCCGGTTTGAGGCAATACCAGAAATGCCTAAAATTCATCGTGTGGCCACTTGAGGCTGGCTCCAAAAGGGAGTCAATTTCTATTGACCCCCATGTCAAAATGTCCAACTACAGCACAATAAAACATGTTTACAGCCTGGTACAAAAGATGGTTTAAGTGTATAGTGTTAATTTTTTCAATACAGGTAACTTAGCTGGGCTGTAACCATGGCTATGTTCCTGAGTTGGCTAAAGTATTAGTTAAGTAGAAAAATTAGCTGTATGACAGCCACTTCTGTGTTTGTCTGGGCTCAGCAGCTACACATCTTTTTAACCTGTGAGGGCGTGCTTACATTCAAGATTCAAGACCTTTTCAAGCCCAGATTAATTTTGTGACAACCCAAAGATGCATTAAAATTCTCGATAAATATATGTCAAGCAGTATCAGTTTAACAGTTAATTTAACATAAGAGCAAATTTATAAATACACAATAAGAGCTAACTTGACTGTTCAAGTGATGTCCAGCAGCATGATTAATATTGCACATGTGAGTAAACAGTGTATTGTACATTGCCATAATTACTGTTACATGCCAGAGAGGTTATCATGCTGAGGCGATCTCAGAGTTCAATAGGTTTAGGACAGTTGGAAAGCATCCGTCACTATGTTTCTACCATTGTTGTTTTTACAGGAGCCAGAGGAGCTGATGGCAGCATCATTCCAGATGTGAAGCACCAGAGTCCAGAGCTGAGTTCAGTGCAGACAAAACGTAGCATATTTTTGCATATGTCAGTAAAAATAAAAAAATAAATAGCTGATCTTATATATTTGTTTTATTTGGACATTTCTTTAACAGATGAATGTGACATGTGAGAATGTGAGAAGTTACTCTGTTGTGAAAACCAAAGAATTATATGCACATTGAAAAGTTTTTAAGAAGACCTGTAGGAGGGATTTATTGCTAACTCTGAAGGTCTGACATTGTATAGATGTGCATCTGTTTACAACAGGTGCATTCGATCAGCTCTGATACCTCAGAGTTTGCATCCATAATCAACAATACCACCCAGTTGGAGTCATGTTACTCGGTGTAGGTCATTCTTCAGTTTCATCACTTACCCACAGGTTGGTTTAGATGGGTGCACATTCTTCTGTGTTTAAACTAGACTTAAATCAGAGCAGCAAACAAGGCACTCTTCAAAAACTATTCAGGCTATGGTACTGAGTGTAAGACTCCTTTTTTATCTTAAAGTCTAAGGACATGAAAATACTCCTGCACACACAGAAATGCATAATTACTTTTCAACATTTCATGTGAACCATGAAACATTTTTTCATTCAAGATTAACTTGAATTGACAGACAGAATGTGAAATGCAACATTTATTGTAACGTGAACCTTAATTTATATATTTTTTAAATGTGTATAAAATACACATATGGACAATATACAATATTTAAAACTAAATGTAAAATAAGGCTTTCCACGTTATGTCAGATACAAACATCCAGGTCTCTGCAGCTCTCTGGCACCAGGTGGGACATCTGATCCATACTGTGACTATGGAAGGAAAATAAATGAGTAATACATGTTGTAGGTAGTTAATGTAAAGTATAAAGTTAATTATATGTTTAGTTGATAGTACTATTATGTCACATATTTTAGAGAAAATTGAACAAGGGCAAGCAACACCTTGATATATACAAGTGCCACAAGAACAGCATTTGACCATATCTTGTAAAAAATACAGCAAAAAAAGTTATAAAACGACACCTTTTTATACGAGTCAATGGAGCATCATGAAAGTGTTGCACTTCAGTTAGAGAGAGTCCTATCCTACGCTGGGATTGGCCAGCTGTGTATTCGGGGTATGGCTTAGTGAAGGGTCAACTAGTAGGTGACCTGCTCTACACTATTGATGTTCTGGTGGTTAAACATTTAATTTTGACAGCTACTGATTTATCAGTTCTGTAACATTTCATGGATTGAAATATAACAATAAAAATACTGTAGCTAGCACCCTGAAATTAATATTAGATAAACGTTAACAAGTTATAGTAATGGCATAGCATAGCTTAGCATTCACTGCAAGCAAGTTAAATTATCTTGCTAACAAAAGTGAGGTTTGATCAAGTCAGACAACTGAACGGCAGAATAAATTTCCTTTTTTTGTTTGAAGATGGGTGAGATGATCTCGAACACTTTTGAATAGAATTAATCTGGGGGTATGTTTTTGTTATTGTCTACAAAATTCTTGAAATAACCAAAAAAATGATTCTCCTGTGTAATGACTTAATAAAACGTACTAATTTTCTGATTGATCGCGCTGGATTTATGCTGCCTATTTGTTAAGAAATATTGTTACAATGTAAGTGACTCACATGTCTTATGGAATGATTTGTCTTTTAAGGTAGAGATATATAGTCAGACACATAAGCATTAATTTAATAAGAGAGATATAAACTATATAATACACATTTATTTATCAAAATATAGTGTCAAAGTAAACAACTATGTGTAATGCTTAACCAAGCTATATAACTGTATCCTTCAATACTATAGAATTAACAATAACTCCTTTTTTGTGGTCTCACTGTCACACATTGTTGACTTATGTTTATTATTGTCATAGCTGTGTATTCAGCTATGACAATACAACCACTAGCCTGTTTGGTTGTAATGGAGAGAGAATGAGTGCATCTGTTCACACTGACTTCAATAGCAGATAGTTTATTATAATTTCCATTGGTTTCAATCTTAATACTTTCCTGAAAACACGTTTTAAGTTATGATATACCACCACTGTAACACCATCGGGTCATTGCTGGGCCCTGAGGGATGTGCCCCCTGCTTAGGCAGGCGTCCCTTATTTTTCTGTATTGAAGGTGGCAACCCTAGTTATAAGTTTTTCTTATTGTCAACAAAATCCCTGAAATAACCCAAATAACTGGTTCTACTAGCAAGTATTGACTCTGTATAGATTATTCCTCTGAGCCACAGACTTTCTGTTGTTGTCTGTCTATTATTTACACAACAATGAGCCACACCATTGCACTGAGTGACATGTTCCTTTATTATAATGAACATGGGAACTGTAGTATACTTTGAGTTGATCCCACATACACCTTCCTGCTGCCGTAGCAACTCACTAGTACACCAAATCCACAGCTAAACATAGTCCCTAACAAATGCACTTAACTCCTGTTTGAGTAACATTTGCTAAAACCTACAGTGCCCTGCTGTTTGGGGAATCTAGTGAGCCTTTTTGAAAATTATATATATTTGTGACCTGTTTTAAAGATTTGTGTCTGCAGTAAGAATGGAGTGCTTGGGGCTGAGCCACAGAAGGAAGCCATAAAGATTTAAGCAAGAAAGTACAATACTAATGCAATGTCGGTTTTGGTGTTTTCACAGGATTTGCTGACAATAACAAAAATATTAAATATTGCCAGCCTTTTCCCCAAATTAGGGAGGAAAAATGTTGCGAAAATTCTGTGTTTCTCCCTCTGTCCATTAAATTACATTCATGACTGTAGAAAACCACAGCCTTTACTTTGCTTCTCTTTTCCAGCTTTTGATCTTCAGCTCTTCTCTATGTAAGGCAGCCCTTAATGTGCTCATAAAACTCTGACACGCTAACTAACTGACAAGCCTTCCAACAAGCTTGTAAGAGCAAAACACTGCACTGAAGATGAAAATATTAATTTATTATAAATAGATCCAGTGTCTGTGAAGTTCCATCATGTAGACAGCATTTCTGAGGAGCAAATAATCAACCGCCTAAACTCTGAATAAAGCTGAATCCTGTAGTTGCCTCACTGTACATAAATGTAACATTGATGATAGGTTGTTGGGGGATTGCAGGGCTGCCTACGTCAAAGCTGTGCTGGCGTTCCAAACAGCATTTCCCTGGAGACTCTGTTTCCAGGCCAGATACACATTGCTGATTAAGACACTGATCCTAGTATTGATGCGGCTATAAAATACGAGATACTTCAACACATATCGATCCGGGTCTTAACCTAACACAAGGCACTCCCGCACACAATAATAAGTACACTCTATAGCATATGCTATATGTGCACATCATAATATATATAAACATACACATATACAAACACTCAAATGCACAAATAACTAAAAAAGAAGATTACCTGACCAACCGCACACACACCAACACACACAACCTATAGATCGACCAGAGCTGTACCCAGTATTGGTCTCCAGCTGTAGATCGATGAGAAACGAGGCTGGAAGTGACAGTTGTGAGTGAGAGGCCTGAAGGCAAGCATTATGATGGAATCTCCTGTCACAGTCTATAGCCTTTATTGTCCACGTACTTATCATGTGTGAGAGTCTGACATGCATGTGTGTATGTTTCCATGTGAGGGAATATATTTGCTCCTGAAGCTGCCTGTAAGCGAGTGCACATGCATTTTGTAAATCAGATGAAGTGTAGGTCGAGTGGCATGGAGTACATATGTGTGCTTAAAGGGACGATGGGGATGTTCAGGTTTTAATCATGGCTGTGAGGTCTCTGACTGACTGATCCTCGGTTCCCTCTTCCTTTCATCCTGTGGTTCTGTAATTAGTTGATTGACCTCTGCTGTCACGGCCTAATTAGACATGGTAATTACGGATTAGATGGGTCAGGAGGGAGGTGTGTGCATGTGTGTGTTAGGGTTGGAGGGGAGGGTGGGGGTTAGTATATGTGCGTGAAGTGGGCTGATAAAGGATGTGAAGGTCCATACGTAGCTTTTAGCTTTAGGGGACAGGGAATTGTCCATACTTAGCAAGTAGCTGCCTTGTTTGCAAGATCAATGCAAGATGGATGCAAGATGAATGTAACAATGTTAATTAAAAAGTATCACTGTACTAAACAACCTCCTCTATTGACATCAATGAGCTGACTAATGCAATAAACATACAGTAAAGAACTGCCATGTGTTTCTAGGGTCGTAACACCCACGTTTGTGAAGTGCTCAGCTGGCAAAATGAGTGAGGAAGGAATGATGTCCCTCTTAGGAAATACAACTAAACCCTTTATGCTTGTCACCAGTACATTTAAGGACAAGTAAATTGAAAAGGACTTTGTCATTGCTAAACACTGTTGAATTTTAACTTAAAAGCAGCACTCCGCTATACTCTTGTCTACTCAAATCAAATTAATTAAACTACATTTTACACTAAAGAAGCAGAAATTGTGGGAAAACAGCTAGCACAATAGACCAGCAAAGTGATTTAAGTAACAGCAATTACAAAAGCACAATAGAATCCACAAAAGGAGCTACTGCATGCATAATGCAAAATGGGAAATGAGGAGGTAATAAGAATAGCATTGTCCAAACAAAACACCTGACAATGGCACAGCATATGATGATTAAAAATAAATCTATAGACACACTAGGTGCTAAATTATGTATTTTCACCAAATCAAATAAGGTGCCATTTTCCCATTTAGTGTTAGGTAATCAAAGGATGGGGCTCAGAGACAAACAAGACTCTGGAGGAAATTATGCTAGTGACACTAAGGCTGTCACACCGGGCACAGACAGTTTTGCAGCTTATAGAGTGCAAAGAGGGAGTATGTTGCCACCAGATAGGGTGCAGTGACAGGCAACCCCAGAACCTCGCACAGAGGGGGCGCCCATCATTCACTGCTGCCCTGTGGGGGGTTGATGCACTTTCTACTCCCTTTTTTTCACTCTGTCTCTCAAGTCTTTGCTATGTCTTTTCCAGAGAAGTCTTTTCTGTTGTCATTTGACACATGGCAGGAGGCTTTGGGAGGAAAAAGTGATACAAGATGAGCACAGTTGAAAAGAAAGGGGCAGAGACAGGAAGGAAGGCACATATTGAGAAGGCTATTGATCAGTATGATTTATGAAGGGGAAAAAGGGCAGAAAAAGAAAATATAGAAAATGACTTGGATAGTCTTAATTTGAAGTAGTACAAGGGCTTCATAGCCTGGATGTGGAAAAATGCTTGGACAAAATAAGTGTGAGGATGGAGTAGGTTGTGTAGATAAAAAGGGAGAGGAAGAGAGATGGTGGGTGGTGAGTATGCTGGTTAACCACTACATCTCTCAGTGCTCCTCACAGCGCTACTCACCACTGCTGATTTACTCTCACATAAGCCACAACGCAGTCTGAGGCTGCAGGATACACGACGCTGTAAATTGCAAACATTGAGTGTGAACCACGAAATACCAAAGAGCAGCTCTTCCAATGAAACAGAGCAGAGATTGAGATAGCTGGTGACATGTGTTTAGTGTTTCAGTGTGAGGTGAGAATGGGATGACCTAGTTAGAAGAGAGCGACTTATGAAAACAAGAGGCAAACAGAAATGAATGATGGGTGGAAACAATAGTCATTACATCTGTCAAGTTTGCATGACATGTTCACGGTATGTATTCAGAAACACAAACAAGTGAAATGCAACATATTTGCCTAAATATAAGGCAATGCTTTATTTCGGGAAACAACATTAGAACAAGACTAAGAGTCTATAACCATGCCAGCAGCTCTGATACTGATGGGAATGTGATTAGTTTTGCAAATATTTGACAACAAAATTTGATTTTGACCAGATGGTGGTACTAAATGAAGAGTCAGGGATCACCAAAGTTATTACAGTTTATCCTGAAGGGAACATGAATGTCTCTAACATGCCTATCAACCTGGCAATGAATGGTTTGTAGACAATGCATTCAACATGGCCCTTCACTTCACATCCTCCAGCACCTAGACTTCCCAAGAACCTATGCCAGGATCCTGTTTGTGATTTCAGCTCTGCCTTTAACACTATCATCCCGGCTCTGCTTTAGGACCAGCTCTACCAGCTCAGCCCTCCTGACTCCACCTGCAGGTGGATTACAGACTTCTTGTATAAGAGGAGGCAGCATATGAAGCTGGGAAAAGATGTCTTTGACTCTCACACCATTATCACCAGTTCCCCTCAAGGCAGCATTTTTTTTACCCTGCTGTACACCAACAGTTGCACCTCCAGTCAACAGTCCATCAAGATCCTGAAGTTTGCAGATGAGACCATCCTCATAGGACCCATCTCTGGCGGGGGTTTGTCCACCTACTTGTGGGAGATTGGTCATCTGGTGCAGCTAGAGCTACCTAGAGCTCAATTCTCTTAAGACAAAGGAGATGGTTGTGGATTTTAGGAAGATCTTAGCCCCACCCTTACCCTTCACCCTCCACAGTCAACACTATGGAGTCCTTCTGCTTCCTGGGCACTGTCATCTCCCAGGTCCAGAACAAGCTGAACACCAGCTTCCATCACCATCTGGTACGCTGCTGCCACTGCCAGGGACAAGGGCAGACTGCAGCGTATCATTTATATGTTTATAGGTTTATGTATATTGTGGTTGTGCATCTTTTTACCAAAAAAAATTCCTTGTATGTGTGAAACAAATTGGTAATAAATGTGTTTCTGATTCTGATTCTGAAGGAAGAATTATATAAAATAATACAGGAAATCTCAAAACTCAAAAAAAACATAATACTTAAAACCAATCAGTATAAGTGCACCTCACACTAGAAATCACTAAAAATGCAAACCAAACAACATTTTGTTCCAAAAATGATGTCTTTTAGGAGCTTAACAGTATTGAGCATGTGACTTAAAAAAATGTGTTTTTAGGGAAAAGTAAGAAGTAGAATGCATCATTGTTATTGTCACAATGTTACCTTTATTCCTTCAGCATATTTATGTATATTACAGCAGGATCACCCAGAGAAATCTATTCCATTTCAATTGAAATTCTGTGCTGTCGCTGCAGGTTTAGTGTGTGTGTAGCATGGCTACTAAGTTTTCACTTCATAGTTAGGACTAGAACACCAAGTTTAAGGTGAAGGGGAAACACATGTCAACAAAAGAGAAGAGAAAAATAAAATACACTTTTTTAAAACAAGACAGATGAAGATGAAGTGTGCCCTTGTGTTTGTGACAGTGTGTGACTGAATTTCTTTTTGTGACAACTCTGTCATCCTTGGCCTTCCTAACTTTAAAAGACAACCTAATGCAAGGGACTGTTTTTTAGCAAGCTGTATTGAACAGAGCAGTCATGCCTGTCTCCAAACTGGGCATATATTTGATTCCTCTGGGATTTTTTTAGACTAGCTGCTATGGAAAGTCCCTTGACCTTACTTATTTATTTATTTTACATATTTGTCAATTCATCTATTTCAACTTGAACACACTGTTTGGAAAAACAAGTGTTCCATGAGATGGACTGATCTCTTACATGTAAAATCAAATTCAGTTTTCAGAGTGGTACTTCCTGAACACTAAAGGCTACACACTGTTCTTTTGTTCTATCTTTGGAGATAAGCACTGAAGCCCCTTTATTTGCGGGTGCACAGAGGATCCCAGTACATGTAAATAAGAGAGCTGTCTGAGCCTCTGTTCACTGGGGGAGCAGAAAAACAATATTTTAACACACACACACACACATACACAAACATACATGCAGAAAAATGCACACCCATGCAACACAAGGGAGGTTTATTGTGGAGAGAAGAATAGTAATGAAGCAAAGCTTTGTAATGTTCTAAACTTGGCTGCGAGTCTCCTGATGCAGGTAAGTGTTCACATCACACCCTCTTCCCCGTGCGTTCCCTGCTGTGCATTGACGAGTGAAGCTGTCTTATGTTAGATAGTTACCCCTTAAGGCTGCTTCCATTTGGGGTGCCGGGAATAATGTTACACACTCCATTATTTTTATAGACCTTAGGCATCTCCCTCAAATCCATTCATGAATATATTGACTTTCATTTTGCTGCATGATTGAGGCTTGTTTGCCTTGCTGCCGGTAGACGGCTCGGACAACCAGACTGTAAAGGATGAGTAAAGGAGAAACTCCACCTCATACAAACACATTCTGAGCAATGCAGCTGCAATAGTGATGCTGTTTAAACTTCTTTGGTTATCTCAGTCCCCTGCAGGATGTTTAAAGCATTAGCCTCTCTCTTTCTCCCTTTGTAAGGAAATTGAGACTGATGCTCCACATATGATTAGATTAAATAGAGAAAACTTTTTGGCAGTTTGCAAATATTGCCTGGCTATTTTTTGTATATAACCAGTGAAGCACCAGAAAGAGTAGAGAGGGACAGTGTATGTTTTCAATTGAGTATATTTTGGTTCATGGATATATGTCAGCATGCAGAGACATGGTGATTGTTTTCACATAGTTATTATATCTTGTATATTATTTTTGACCTGTGTACCCATCTGTCTAGAAAAGGTGCTTCTTTTGCTCTGTTTGCTCCCCTAGCTTATGTCTCCTGCAATACTACATCATTTCTATCTCTGCTTGGTTTGTGTGTGTGTGTGTGTGTGTGTGTGTGTGTGTGTGTGTGTGTGTGTGTGTGTGTGTGTGTGTGTGTGTGTGTGTGTGCGTGCGTGCGTGCGTGCGTGCGTGCGTGCGTGCGTGCGCGTGCGTGTGTCCTTGTGTGTGTGTGTATAGAAGTGTTGAGGAAGAGATGCCATAACGTGAATTGCCACTTTTTGTGGATTCTTTCATCCACCCCCAAAAAATGCCAGACAGAATGAGACAGATTACCCACACACAAAGCATTCTTCCACATTGTGCTCCTTTTATGGGTCCAGGTTGGGTATCTCTCTCCCAAGCCACATCTTCTAGCACCTGGGGAATCCCAAGGTATTCCCATGCCAGTTGGGATATGTAATCCCACCAACATGTTCTGGGTCTGTCTAGGGCTTCTTCCCAGTTGTACGGGCCTAGACTACCTCCACACAGAGGTGTACAGGAGTCACCCTGATCAGATGCATGAACTACCTACTTTCAATGTAAAAGAGCAGCATTGTAACATCCATCTCCTTTCAGACTTACTTTTCAAGCTCCCTAGTCTGTCCCTAAGGGCACGACACACTGTGAAGGAAACCTGTTTCAGCTACATGTATAATCAATATAATTATACAAGTACCTACCCAAAGTTTGTAACCATAGGTGAGGCAGCCCTCCCAATCACATTTCTTGTGTTTCCACTCCAAGAAGTGTCAGGCACTCCAAACAGTTTTCTATTTATTGGAAGCATGTATGAAAGTCAGAGACCACTTGCTCTTAATTACTACAAGCTCCATAACATACTCTAATATGCTCACATGGCCCTGAATGCAGATGTGTGTATGTGTGTGTGTGTTTACATGCACACACAACATGCCTTTGCACACGTTTGCCTATGCTGCAGCTGCCTGTTATTCAATAAAGCCCATGCTTTTAATTATGGGGATATTAACAAGCCCAATGTCCCTACTGATGAGTTATTTGTCCCTTGATACTCGTTTCCTTATGGGGAGCCAAACGCAAATATGTCTCTGCTCGTGTACTGTGACACTGTCATCATTAGTCACATTTATTCAATGTGACACTGAAACCTCTGTTACATCAGCTACTGCGGCCCTTATACCCTTGGGTAATGAGTAATTCTGCTAATGATGAGCGAAAGACACAGACACAGTTACGTTAATGTGTCTGAAAGTGACACCTTGAATGCAAACTAAGCAACTGAGAGGTATTCCTGTTGATAGATATAGGTAGAAAAATATGCATGCATGCAATTACGCAGTGACTAGTTATTGGTTATGACATCAGGTCATTTTCCAGCCACACAATGACAGATTGAAACTGATAAAGAAATTTCTATTCTAATAACATGTAGAACTATGCACACGATGCATAGTGCCAATGTACACTTTGTGTGTCTGAAGTTATGCCGTGAAACTATAATTCTGCAGTGCTTTCTAACAGCGCATAGTTAGCTAAGCAGCATGTGCATGCTTAGACACTGAAAAGCTGTGAAATGTGATACCCATTTCTAGCTGTTCATTCAAGGCAGATTGATAAACAGAATGAGCCACGTGAGCTCTCTGGTCACCCCACCACCACCACCTCCCATGGCCTCCTCTCAGTTGGTCCAGCTCAGAACACCTCCCAGGGAAGATGGCCAGTAAATATTCACACCTAACACCTAAATCACCTTCAATTAATCCTCCTGATGTGAAGGAGCACAGCTCCACATGACATTCCTCTTGAATCTGAATCAAAGCACCAGGAACCGGGAGATTCCAACCTAAACATTGCCTACCTGGTTAACTGGGCCTGATTACTTTAATTAATGGGATTTGAAGACATCATTTCAGCTTACATCCAACATTGTTACAGGACACGTAATTAAAGCAAATATCAATGAAAACTCATTAAAAAGAGGAAATTGCTACTTAGTTTTTGTAACTTATCTTGATTCACTCAAGGGTGTATTTTCACTTTTATCTCTGCTTATTCATGCTTTCTCCCTGCGATGTCACTTGATTCTTTTATAATAGCTAATTTATACCACTGACAGAGAAGAATGATTTGAATGTATGTGGTGGTTTAAATTCATTTTATAACCACATTAACAGTCTGATACTGTTCTGGAGGGGAAAGAAATAGAAATGCATAGGATCAGAGCCAATTCTCACTCATGGTGGATTCATTTGCTTGAGCTGCTTGTGAAATTTGGATGTGGAAATTTGGATCTGAGCAAGACAATGACTCCCCACCAGCTTTGACAGTGCTGCTGTTAGGGTGCACAAGCAAAGCAGACTGTGACTCTAAGCACTGCTCCATTTGATCTTCTCATCAGGGGAAGCTCAAGTGGAATGACATTTACTTCATGGGAATCAGTAACCATAATGAGAATCCAACTTTTAAGAACAACTCATCAATACTTCCAATTGCTAAGATAAGGAGTGCCTTTCAGTACTGTACCTTTCAAAAAAAGGAAAGGGAGAAATCAGTTTTATCACACCCAATTCACTGCTGTCTTGAGCTTCCATGAGATGTCTGTCATATCAGAAACACAAACTGCACTGCATACTGTAAGTGCACCCTATTACAACTATGTGAAAGGTTGTGGTTACACTCTTTCAGTTTTTTTCAATTGCTAACCTGCATTGATCAAACCTGAAGTTACATTGTCAAAACTCTTCACATAGTAAGCAAAACACTAGTGTGAATCGTCATTGCTTTCACACAAAATGCATCTAATGACTATTTTTTCCAAAATCCATGAACTCTTTTTTCATTACTACTTCACCACCTGCAAAACACTGTATATTTGCAGCATGTTTTTCAAATGCAGGCTATGTCCAAAACTGTTAAAAACACATTCAGAACAGAATGATGGCAAATCTTAGCACAGTGTTTCTCAACGGGGGCGGTACCGCCCCCCAAGGGGCGTTCCGAGGACGATGGGGGGCGCTGGAAGCAATATTTTAGAAAGGGGGGCGCTGAGCTGCTTTTGGGGGGCCTTTGTTGGATGGAAATTCTAAGGTGAGTTTACACTTAAGATTCAATACGAGTTTAAACTTTGAACTACATGCAAAAAATTGTGGTCTGCAAAATTAAAACCTGCCAGTTTAGTCCACTGCGACTGGACGAAACTGTGCATTTTTTCTCCATCAGCTACTTGTGGTGCAGCTTCCTGCTGCCTTCACGGGAACGGGAAGTCAGAGTATCATCTCTAAAATTTTACCCACATGGTGTTTACTGTGTAAACTCTAGAAAACTGACGCTCTCTTTCTAGGTGGGAAAGTGTTTATTTCTCTGAGGAAAACACCGTGAACGTCTTGTTATCGCAGTGGTTACACATTTACAAGAGGGATATTTTGCTGTCGGACTCGCCCTGAAAGCAACTTCGCTGCGACACCAGCGAGTGACGTCGACCCTCCTCGCGTTGTGAGTTGCAGACTGTTTGTGCCAAAGCGGACACATAGGTAGTTTCATTCGGCTATAAAAATGTAACGTTAAAAACTGAAGCCCTGTCTCGCTCTGTTGGGGATTGAAAGCGGCACTTTATCAGAGGTGCTGAAGTTAAGGTGTGTGGAATTATTCGTGAGCTTCCTGTGTGATCACAGGTGGTGTCGGTTAGTTTCGTTCTCATTCAGTTTTGTCTGTCAGACAGCGAGGGGAAGCGAATCAGTAACATAATGCAGTATATGGCATGTAGTAAAACATTATGAATTCTCTTTAAATAGGCTTTAAATGACGTTAGTCTCCTATAACGTCTTTTTTTTCTTTACCTGTCAGAGAACACAGACACAGAGATTCTGAATGTGCAGAAAGTTTTGAACATGAGCAGATGCAGAAGTCACAGTATTTCCCATACGTTCATTTATTTGTGGCGGCCCGCCACAATATCAACGCTGACCGCCACATATTGATTTTTTCACCAGGCCTATTTAAAATCGTGTTTGACTGCAGAGCTGCAGGCAGCGCGAATTCGCGGAGCTCATCCTCTCGCTCGTCTCTCTCTCTCTCTCTCTCTCTCTCACACACACCCTCGATCTATCCTCTCTCTCCCTCGTGAACACAGGTGCACAACGCAGCCAATGTCGGAGACACAGCTAATAGAAGTTAGTATGTAAGGGGCCTAGCTAATAAGGAGAGCTAAGTTAATGTTAAAACACAGCTGGGTTTTCGAGGTTAGCATGCTGTACAGCTGCAGCACAGTTACACTGTCATTCTGTGGGAAACACTGACAGGAGCTAAAGTCCGGTCAGTTACTGAATTAAAATGGATTCATTTATCACTGAGATGAAAAGGGACCATAAACACATTTAAATAGGTTACTTCCCCACAAAAGAGGAGGTAAGACATCATGTGTGTTGACTCAGCAGGGATGATATTAAATAAGTTGATCTAAGGGAGAAAAATATTTAAAAGCAATAAGAATGCCTGTGAGGCTCAGTACATTGTATTCTATTATAATTATATACTTTGAATTGTCAGCATTGACATTTCCACCCTAAATTGGTGCAGAAAAGGCAGAAATTAGGAGAGAAATTTTCACCAGAATGCAGGAAATTAAGTGTTTAGTGCTCAAAATCTTCTGGGGGAGGACCCCCATACCCCCCACTTATTAAGTGCCCCAATCCGAGAAAACAGTATCAGGCTTCATACACAGTCTCTGGGAGGAACATTCACTTATTTGTTAAATATAATTACTTTTCACATGGCTTTTTTGTTACCTTTTCCATGTTTTAATAACAATAGTAACAATAAAAAAATTAATTTGATGGGGGGTGGTGAGGGATCTGGATAGTGGACAGAAGGGCGCTGGCCCAAAAAAGGTTGAGAACCACTGTCTTAGCAGAACGTTTACATGTGAAGTGTGTTGTGTTTTGAATGTGGGTTTACTGTAAAACTGCAAACTGCGTGTAAAGCAGGAAATGTGCTTGTATTTTAGCAGAATTGGTTTCGGCATTTCTGATTCATTCTTGTTACATACTATAGAACAGTCAATAAAGTGAAAATACTTTATTCTTACAGTTTTTCTCAGTCGCTTTGGTACATTTCTTGAATCATCGTTACTGTAACATTTGTAAAACTATATGCATTTGTAAACTATGGCTAAGGTTTGGATGACAATGACTGAAAATACACAAGGCTGCACTTTTTCTGTATTGCATAGATCAGTTTCAACAGTACAAAGTTATACATTGCAAGAGATTGGACAGGATTCACAGTTACGCTTTTACTGTATGCACTGTAATTTGCTGACAGAGCATGTCATTGTGATGGAGAAAAGGAAAAGATGAGCCTGTTTACATAAACAATTAAAGAATAAGACATGTAAACATGGGACAAACCCCTTAGGTTGACGTTCCTGTCTATCGGGCCACAGAATCTAATTCACATCACAACAGATATCTTCATCAATTTAGGACACATTTACCAAAAAAATCTAATAGAATAGTGTAGAACAAATGCTTCGCAGACTATGTCTTGACTTAGGCAATGAACTTACACTATGACTAGATGTTTTGGAGAGTAAGATTAGAAACAGTATACTGTAGTGATACATTGTGATCCACATGAAACACAAGAAGCAATAATAACGTAGGAAACAGTAGACAGCATAAATGTGTCAAAGCATTTGCAATTTGCAATTTCTCAGAAGAATGAGAAATTGCTTTTACATATGATATGCACAAGTGACTAGATAATGTGAAGGTTGAACAACTAGTTTTGAGAATTTCCTTTCAAAGATAAAAGTTCAACAAATTTACGTAATGCTTCCTGTTAGCGTTTTGAAGGTCAATGTGTTATGTGTGATACTTTCTGAGTGAGAACTGTTGCCAGTGTTTCGGTTGAACAAGTTTATTTTGAGACTTGTATGAAGTGTTTTGGTGGTTTGAGTGATTTTTGGAGGGGAGATTACAGGAGGGGTTTTTTCAATTGCTGACCTGCACTGGTCAAAATTTAAGTCACATTATCAAAACTCTTCACACAGTTAGCAAAACAGAAGTGTATGTGGACCAAACTGTGAATCATTTTCCATTGCTTTCACACAAAATGCATTCAATGACCACTTTCTCCAAAATCCATGAACTCTTTTCTCATTACTACTTCACCACCTGCAAAACATTATATATTTGCAGCATATTTTTCAGATGCTAACACACTCTGTCCAAAACTGTTAAAAACACATTCAAAACAGAAAGATGGCAAGTGTCATGCATTTCTGTAACAAGAAGACAATATATAAATATATGAAATATATAGGAAAGCTTAGCTAACATTTATATACATTGTATGTTTACGTCTATGTGCACAGTGAACTATATGTAATGTATTGAATGTGGTTTTACAGTTTTTCACAATTGCTAAGAAGCATTTCTTGAAACCTTCACCCATATTCTCAAAACTTTAAACACAAACCCCAGTCTTTAAACTACATTCACAAAATCCCTGACTCTTCTGGCAAAATTAAACACTTGCCTCAAAACCATGTGACCTGTGCTCAAAATCAAACAATGCATTCAAAACATAAACACAGGGAGTCAATAGGTAAAACATTACAAGCATTCTTTAGACACTACATCAAAAAATTGCGAACAAATCGTCCAGGGCGTGTAGTTACAGAAAATGTAAAATGTTTTTTTTTTTGCCTAGAGGAAACATATCTTCCAATTTACAGGTTTTTTTACAAATGCTAACATTATTTTTCAGTACTGAGTTTACTTTTTCAAAACTCTTCAGACTGTCTGTACCAACACGCAACTTGCACAACAGTTACAGTAATTTCACACCCAAAATGTGCCAAAACTACCAAAACACTGCATAGTGTCAATATCATAACATTGGCATCCCTTTGGCCTGGGACACCCACTTACTAGCTCTTTTAGCTAACAAATTTCATTCTGTTTTAGCCAAGTCCACGTAGATAAAAAACATGGGGTTTGTGATGGGCTTCCAGCTCCATGACTCTGAAAAAGAAATCCCCCGTGTGGGGGTTAGTCGTTGAGTCAGTCTCAGTTCGGTCCACATAGACTTCTGTTGTGCTAACAGTCTGAAGAGTTTTGAAAAAGTGAACTCATTATTGAAAAAACTGCTTGTTAGCAATTGTAAAAATGGTAAAAAAGTAAGTACAGTACTAAGTACAGTAAATATAGTATACTGTAAGTACTGCAAGTAATACAGTATTGAATATTTGTATATTCAAGTAAGCCCAAATAACAAAGAAAACTATAAAGGAAAAGCATGTTACACTCAAAATGTTTTGCAACTGCAAAATCAAAGTAAATGGGTGACATTGCCTCTGCTGGCCAGGGACTTGACCCCATGTTGGTTTGATCGCATCATTAGAAACAAGTGTGCAGAATTATGAGTTGCTGTGTGTAAAAGATGACAGTTGTGTTTTAGTTGTGTTTAACTTTTGTCGCATGTTTTACCATTTTGCAACACAAGTGCATCACAGTGCAAAATTTGTTTTAGTGAGTGAGAATGTGTTTAGATTTTTGCAAAAGAGTGGAGGAGATTTGCAAACAGTGTCTTAACTACCTGAACTTGTTTAAGGTTTTGCCTACAGAGTGACTGATTGGACAAATGGATTTAGGCCACTGAGCATTGGGTTCAGAGAATGGGGTTTAGTGTTTTAGCAATTGTGAAAAACTGTAAAACTGCATGAATGTTAAGCAGGAAATGTGCTTGTATTTTACAGTTTTTTACAATCTCTATGACAATTTTTTCAATACTTTTAACAAATTTCCTAAACTCTTAACACAGTTAGCAGTACATCCGTCTGTATAAGCTATACTATTAACACATTTGTTGTTGCTTTAACACAAAATGCATACAATTAACACAAATTTAAAATGCTTGAACTTCTTTTACACACAAGCTCAACCAAGACCAAAACAATGTAATTTTACAGTCAAATTTACAAATGCTTTCACACTGTATGTCAGAACAGATAACATCATGTTCTAAACATAACTTATATAGGCTAAAGTCAAAGTGAACAGCTGTTCGTATTGTGAATTGAAACACAAATATATTCCCTGTGTCTTATTCCATTGCTAATGAGAAACAGCTTATTGAAGTTATGCAAATATATAAATCACAGCTGATTCCCATCTAGGAAGCACACTCAGGTGTTGAGGTTCTTTCAATCGCATGATCATTATGTTATAAAAGAGGACTCTTTGGGCTGATCTTGTGTGGAAAAGGAACAATATAGAGCAACACAAAGAAAGAAAGAAAGAAAGAAAGAAAGAAAGGAAGAAAGAAGGGAAATGCCTGCATTTACTAAACCCAACAAAACAAAAATGTAGAGAGGCATCAAAAGAAACTACAGTGCAAAACACAATCTATGATCAATACAATATACTGTCTATTGCATAAGGGCAGACCTTACATAAAATAATGCAGTTTCTGTAATTTCAGCTGATGATAGTGTTATGATTGACTAAATGTTCCTGTTGGAAGAGAACATGTGTTAGTGTTTTGAATAATTATTTGATTTTGAAACATGTTTGCAGTGTTTTGTTTTTGACAGACATAGTGTATTGTGTTAGTGTATTATTGTATTTTGAAAATTAGTTTTGGAGTTTAGTTTACAATGTGTGATTTTGAGCATGAAATTAACCGTTTTGCCAATTGTGTGTTTTAGGTGTGTTGGTGCGTTAAGAGTTTAGGAAACTCTGTTAAATGTATTGAAAAAACTGTCATAGCGATTGGAAAAAACTGTAGTAGAACTGGTTCCGAATTACAGGTTAAGGTCACTATGTGTCAAGTACCCAAGTTCCTTTAGGGAATTAGTTTATTTTTCAACTTTTATTTTTCACAAGTAAATTACTAAATGCAGTGAGAAAAAATAATGGACACTGAAAAAAATTTCTGCATTTCTGATTCATTCTTGTTACATATACTATAGTACAGTCAATAAAGTGAAAATATTTTTACTGGTTTTCCCAGTTGCTTACCGTTTTTCACAATTGCTAAAAAAACATTTCTTGAAACCTTCACCCATATTCTCAAAACTTTAAACACAAAACACAGTCTTTAAACTACATTCACAAACCCTTGGCTCTTCTGGCAAAATCAAACACTTGCCTCAAGGGCAAGCCCACCCCCTCATTTTGACATTCCCATCTATTGGGCCACAGATTCTTACAGTTTTTTTCTCATGGCTTAAGCACATTTTTTGTAACTATTGGCTATTTTTTTGCAAAACTCTACACACAAATAAGAAAACCCTTCACCAAATCAGCAAAACATTGTAATTCTCTTGCAAAAGCTAATAAACCTTGCTTAACTCTTTAAACCTTTGTAAAAATTGTATTTTTGTATCAAACAGTTAACACAAGCCATCACATTAATAAGCACACAATGCCAAAACTACACACTTATGGTATGAATAAAAAACACATCTGGCTTTTGCTTTCTCTGTGAACAATGTAGGCTATGTCAGTTTGAGGTGGTCAGTACTGGTGTTTATTTACACACATCAAAACAAACACAAGTGTTTTTTTTCCAAGTGAAAACACAATAGTAATTTCACTGGAAAAAAATACAAAAAAAATCAGTCCACATCGTGTCATCTCTCTGGGTCTGGCCACAAATTTCGTCTACATCACATGCAATGTCCTCTAGTCCAAGGCACCGGGGAAAATATCTTCTGGAATGCTGTATCCAACCCTGACATGATGCCTGGTCAATATCCCCACATGCTTCCTCCATTGCCTATAAAAGGGCTATGCGTTGATGGGGATGACGGTCATAGACCTTCTAGCCCCATGCAGAAAAGAACTCTTCAATTAGATTCAAGAATGGAGAGTATGGGGGGAGGTTGAGTACAGTAAAGAGTGGGTGATATGGAAACCAGTTGCGGACCAAAGCAGCCCTATGGAAACTGACATTGTCCCATATGATGACGTATCTGGCCTGCTCTGGTCTCTGAACATTAGTGAGAATGTCATGTAAGGTGTCCAGGAATGTAATAATTTGTGCAGTGTTATATGGGCCTAGGGTTGCATGATGAACAACACCATTTTGACTTATAGCTGCACACATAGTTATGTTACCACTACGTTGTCCTGGGACATTGATTATGTCAATACATGTCTCCTTGTTTTAGTGAGGGTAAAACCTGCCTCATCCACAAAAAGCTGCTCATGACCCATGGCATCTGCCTCTAGCTCCATCACTCTCTGGACAAGACAAAACAAATGCAGCACATCAGGCCCATGCACAGCACTATGCACTTCTAGATTCAGTACCAATGAGACTATAGCTTACCTGCACATAGTCATCACAGTTTTTTTACTCTCTGTAGATTTGTTTCATTCGGATTCTGTTGTGGGAAAGTACACGACATAATACAGTTAAATGCTCACATTGTGTATGTTTTGAAAGGTGATGTCATCCTCAATTATACACTGCTGTATTTCTTGTAGCCTTATGGAATTATTTGCAATCACCATATTGACTATATGGGTCTCTTGTTCTGCAGTGAACATTCTTCCTCTGCCCCCAGCATCTGGTCGTCTAGCAATTCTTTAAAGTAACAATTTCAGTATTTTTACATGTATGTTATTGTTGTGTTTCTCAATAGAGTATGGCAGTGTTATAAAACTTAGTGCAAAGTGACTGTACTAACCGATTCTCATTTCTAAATGTCCTTATGATGCTTGCTACAGTGTAGCGTCTCAAGTTAGGCTGAACCTGTTGGCCAGCTTTCCTCAGGGTCATTCCATGGTTGATTACATGGTCCACTATTATAGCTCTGATGTCATCAGTAAATATATTTCTTACTCTTCTTACCCTTCCTCTTCCCCCTCCTCATCCTCCTCTTGCACCTCCTTGTCCTCTTCCTCTAACTTCACCTCCTTGTCCTTGTCGTCCTCTCCCTCTCGTTTCTTCACCTCCGCGTCCTCTTCCTCCTCCTCTTCCTCCTACTTCTTCACCTCCACGTCCTCTTCCTCCTCCTCTTCCTTCTACTTCTTCACCTCCGCGTCCTCTTCCTCCTACTTCTTCACCTCCACATCCTTTTCCTCGTGAAGTGAAGTGAACTAATTATCTAAAACAGTTTTCACATGTGACAGTGTGCCAGACAGTTGGCAAAATAGTGTAAATAATAGCCATACATGTGTATAGTTTTGCTAGGAGTGTGTTGATCATTTGGGAATTAAGTGTAAAGCAGTGAGTTGTGTTTACAGTTCTGCAAAAAGAGTGTTGTCGATTGGATTGTACGTACAGTTTTGCAAAGTGTGTGTTACAAAATTGCAAACTGAGTGCAAAGCAGTGTTTGTGCTTTTAGTTTTGCAAACTCAGTGAGTGGTTTTGCTATAAGTATTAATAGTTTTAGAAATTGTGCAATAAGAATCACAGTTAGGGTTTAAGCATACAGAAAAAACTGTATTCACATCAGAACAGATATCAATTTACTGTTTATTTACATTTACAAAAAAAAGTCTAATCGACATGTAGAAAAAATGATTTGCATATTATATTGCATGTAGTGACTTACACAATGAAGATTATAACTATGTTTTGGGGGGTAAGACTATTCAACAGACAACCAGTAAAATACATTGTGATCAACATGACATACAGTAAGCAATTGATAATGTAGGAAACAGCAGACAATTGTACATAATCATTTGCATAAATGTGTCAAAGCACATGCAATTTGCACAACTGACTAGATGATGAGAACGTTGAACAAGTAGAATTTAATAATTTTTGTTGTTAGTGTTTTGTAGGTCAGTGTGTTATGAGTGAGATAGCATGCTTTCTGAGTGAGAATTGTTGCCAGTGTTTTGTCACCAAGCTGCTGCTTATAATTTGCAGTAAATGGAAGAGAAACAGGCACACATATACAGTTTGGTTGCCACCCAAGGTTAACAGGGAGATGCTCCTCTCTATGGATATTGTGTTCCTCCCAAAGGTGTTCAGAAGGACTTACATAAGGTGATGTGATTGTGATGATCAGGTATTTGACAAAATTCTTTATCTGAATCGTCTGAAGATTCTTGCAGTATGCCGGTGGATCATTATTCTAATGTCCTGATGCAGGGTACCTTGTGGCCATGAAAGGAAGAACCCGGTCTTCTGTAGTGTAAAAATGTGCTCTGGCAGCACAGTATACAATCCCAACTAATTAATGAGCTCTGTACAACTTGTGCCTATGAAAAGTCCAGTTACTGTGAGGCCTTAATGATGCTCAAAGACCGTTTTCAAAGTCTGTTAGATCATATTATAAATTGATTGCTTCCTTGATGTCCTACATTATGTAAAAACAAATCATCTCCCTATTAATGCGATTCACCTTGAGACCAGATTGGGGATGAGTTGGTGTGTGAAACCGTAATGTAATACAGCCTCCTTCCTTACTGCAGGGCCTCTTATTCAGAGCATCTGCCTCCTGAGAATAACAGGCAAACGGAGCATGAAGGGAAGGCGAGGTCTGGACCAGGGGAAGATAGCATGACTGTCTGACAGGATGTGCTTAGTTACACACTCTCTGTTCCTACTAGAGCCCAGACAGCCCACCAAGGCCACACATGGGAGAAGAGAGAAGGGAAGAGTGTGTGTTTGTGTGTGTGCGTGTGTGCGTGTGTGCGTGCATGCGTGCGTGCGTACCTGTGTGTGTGTGTGTGTGTGTGTGTGTGTGTGTGTGTGTGTGTGTGTGTGTGTGTGTGTGTGTGGCACGTGACGCTAGAAGAGATATATCGTCCCTTTCTTTTGCCTGGAGAGACTCTGGGACGCATCCAAGATGCCAACAGCAGTGACAGCATCATCAACAAAATGTAGCTGTGGCGCACAAACATACACACACAAACACAAGTACACAGATTGCTGCTGAGCCACTTGAGAAAAACACTCCAAATGTGTTTAGGAAACTGCTCTGCCCCGGGAGGGAAAATCACTTTTTTTCCTTTTGTCCCAATCAAACAAACAGCTACACACTTTCCACTGCGACTCCACTAAGTGAAGATTCCCTTTTGTTAGAGCAGCAGGCCCAGCATAAGCAAGTCTTTTTTAGAAGGAAACTTTACCCATTCGTCATGTCTACTGGCCATTAAGCCAATTACAGCCACATGAAAATAAGCGGGGCAGGCTTAACAAAGTGTCAGATTGCTCCTCAAGGTCACACAACACTGAGTGAATGCCTTCTGTCTATAAATCCCTCAGGTCGCATGTGTTGCTTATTGGCATTCAACATCAGCACACCTGTTTATCTGATGAAGCTATTTCCCTATAAAGGAAGACTTTAAATGTCTGGCCGTTTGCCCAGTTTACCTTTATGGGCCATCTCTTACTCTCATCTCTCTTTCTCTCCCTCATCTCTTTTTCATTTCCCAAGTGGGTGATTCAGTACCTTAAAGCAGCAGACATTTTTCACTCTTGGAACCACCTGAAAATAACAAGCCAGTATGGATAAGGACCTAATGAGAAGACCAAAGATGTGAGGACTGGAGAAGATATGCTGACCAGAGGAAATGATGAGAGATCTAATGAAGTCACACAAAACCATTTTAAAAAGACTTAAGTCTATTTGATTTAGCTTCTAGTAATTAGGGTCCCTAATTACTATATCTGCCTTTGGGTGTTGAATATTTAAAACTATCAAATACATCGCATAAAAAATATCTTCTACATACTTTGCATGAAATATTGAAATACATGTAGGCACATATATGCCAGTGAGGGGGTGGTATCACTGAATAGGCCAAATAGAACTATGGTGAACAAGGTCATTCATGTAAACACAATACTGTTACAGTGAGAGGCATAGTTTTTTTAAGGTGAGTGACCTATTTTTTGGTTCTCCAACTGAATGAATGAGTGAATAAATGAATGAATGCCTGAGAGGAGTCTCAATGAGTATGGAAAAACCTTTGACACCACGAGTGGGAGGAATAGTACCAGAGGAAGCAGCTGAAGCAGAAAAAGAGAGTGAACCAGAGACGAGAGCAACATATGCTGATGATGAGGACTTCCCAAGAAGGATTTTAATATTTCATGTGTCCTAGATTCCACACCCCCACCTCCCAACACACACACACACACACATACACACTCACATACACACTTCCCCCCTGGGACCCAAAAATGACTGAGGAGCCAGGGATTGAGAGATGGAAGGAGAGAAAGAACGAGTGAGCGATTTCTAAAATGGGAACATGAACACACAGTTGGTGTGAGTTAGAGCATGTACCCTCAGAGGATCAAAGTAATACTACACCAGGTCATTTGTTTTTTAACACCTATGGGAGCATATGTGCCACTGAGCACTGATCTGAAACTCACACATTATGTGAGGATAAAGTGAGTTTTTACTGCAATGTTTTCAGTTTACAGTAACAGTGTTTGCACAAATACTCTATATGACATAAACAACTCCCTCCAGCCTCACAACTGTTATAAAGTTTAACATTTTCAGATACACTCCTATTTTTTGTCTTGCTGAGAGTTAGATAAGATGGTCGATACCACTTTTGTATCTGTAAGGTAAATATGAAGCCACCGTTAGTTAGTGGAACTAAAAGGTTCCTTCAGCCACGGTCTAAAGACCTGCAAATCAACCAGCTGATGTAGGTCTAATTTCCATACAAAGCAATGCACTGGCATCATTATTTAGTAACCTCTGCAGCACTCACATCTGTGTATGCCTGATCGTCAGAGGATGTTTAACAAGTTTTTTTACCTGCTGTAATAAGCTGTTCCGCTTGTTTTGGAGAAGAGCAGACCGACTTCGTTCTGTGTAAAAACTTTCTGACTGCTGAAAACTTAAAACAACAATTTCAGACACAGTATTTAATGTAACTCCATCAGCTGTTTGCTGTAAACACACCGCTGCACGGTTTTCAAACAACAGAAAAAGAGAGAAAACAACTGGAAAAGAGAGGTGCAGCCGTAGAAAAACAGCAGACATGCTCAATTTAAGGCAGTGCCAATGTACTTTCTGAAAGTACTGGTACTTTCAGAAGTACTACCACTGTCCCTTTTTGGGGGGTAATATAAAGACCATAGAACTAAATATAGACCGTGGTCCCTTTGGTGGAAACGCAGTGAGTTCTTCCAAAGGTTCCTGGTTCCAGGGTATAGTTCCTTTGGTAGAAAGGCAGATTTGGCTTAGCAGACTGAAAACAAGGGTAAACAGCTAGACTCGCTCTGTGCATAGGAAACAAAATCCACCACACTTCGTGGGTTTTTTGCACATATTAAACAAACTAAATATAATGTGCTAATTAATGACTTTTGGAGCCTCTGATATACAGTTAGCCTGTTTCACCCTGTGCTCAGTCTTTATGCTAAGCTAACCAAACTGGCTGCTTTATATTTACTGTGCAATTACTGTACTGTACATCAATCAATTCATCTAATTCTGCAAGTAAGGCAAAAGCGTGTTTCCCAGCATTTTCAGCTATTCTTTTAACAGTGATAAAATAAATGATAGAGGGAGATGAATGGCTGCCATCAAAGTGGAGATGAAGTGGCAACGTGGGAAGAAGAATGGGATAGAGGAGACATTCTATTCCTGACTGACCTTGACTTTGTTGTTCAAAGAAGTTGTTGAAACTACGCTGAGAACAAAAAGCATCAGCATTTTCGGCAACACACAAAACATCATTAGTTGTTTAAAGCGGTATTGTTCTCTATACAGTGCATTGCGTATTGTGATTCACCAAGGAAGCGCCACCAGTAGCCTGCCACATATATTTATCTCTGCCACTTGATCAGACAGCTAATTAGCATGAAAAGTAATGCTTCTGCCACTCTCTCAGTGTATTTCTGTGTCTGTCAGCCTATCTATCCACAGACTTGGCCTGTGTTTGCATCTCTATTTGTCTGTCTCGGTTTATAACTGTGTGTGTGTGTGTGTGTGTGTGTGTGTGTGTGTGTGTGTGTGTGTGTGTGTGTGTGTGTGTGTGTGTGTGTGTGTGTGTGTGTGTGTGTGCGTGTGTGTGCGTGTGGTTGTTGCACTTTGTGTCTTGCTGGTCTGCCACTTCGCTAATAGTGTGTAGTTCAGTGGAGCAGGGGTGCCTGAAGCCTCTGACCCTGCTAATCAGCTCAACCCACAGTAACCCTCCAAGTGGTATCTTAATTAATCAAGTTACGGTGGTGGGATGTAGCCTTGCATCCCAATGTTCCGCACTATAATAACATGGAAATATTAAGATAATCATAATTGCTTCCACCCGTTGTCTTGTTATTAGTCAGTTGCTCTCTTGCCTGTGTGAGCTTGTGTTTGGGTGTGTTAAATGGTGCGATCGTGTTCACCTGCAACATGGGTAATGCAACCATAAAAAACGATTTAAAGGTGATGAGAAGCCTAGCACCTTTCTGCCGGCTGTCACTCAGCGTTATCTTTAGGATTGCCCTGCAACTCACATCCCCCTTTCATTTATTTTTGAGATAACATTTGCTACCTGTACCAACACACTCACGCACGGAAGCAAGCACACACACACACACACACACACACACACACACACACACACACACACACACAACTTACATTCATTACCTGGTAGCTAACCCTTATCTTACTGGAACTGGGATAATGACAGAAACCTTTTTTGCTCATGCTGAATGCTACTACAATGAAACCAAATAAGGGATACAATTTTTGTCTCCAGTTAGTATTATGCATGTAATTAAAAATGTGCACCCAAGTGAGACTTAAAATAACAACAAACACACACCTCCACACACATTTTTGACTGTTGATTCTATGTTGGTCACTGAATGCTTTCAGATTAAATATTGTGCAAACCAACACAAAATTATTATTCTCCTCATGGAGCTCTGTCTGCTAAATCTGCATGTTTTACACTGCGCTGTCATCCTTTTATGGGATGGCATAATGATGAAGATACTGTTTAGATATTCTCTTATTATCTCCCAGGCTCAGCTTGCAGACAAGTTAAGGCTCCCTATACTAACTAGAAAACTGGAAATATCTCTGGCTGCGTTTTCTCTTTCTATCACTGGACAATTACAATATTTATGAGAGGGACCCTGTAGTGGAAAAACACAGTTTTATTCTCTTGCTATTTCGTTTCCCCCCTTGTACAGTAGATTTTTTTTTCTTTTTTTAATGAAACACCGCCAAGAAAATCACTCAAGCATTTGTCAGTGTAATTGTACAACACAATGCCATGAATGGATATGAGCCTGCCGTTTCAAACTGCTGACAGGCACAGAATAAAACACCTCGCACTGAACAGGGGATTAGGGGAGAGAAGTAGAGTGAGTTAAAAGACAGCAAAGGAGAGATGATGAGAGTGTGTCTATGTGTGTATTTCTTCTCATTTCTATTATTTCCTTCAAGCCTTTAGAAAGAATAATTCCATTTTAATTAAGTGGGAATAAAGCATTCATTACGCTGACCTTTTACACACCTCATGAAAACATTTAAACTAAGAGCAACAGTTGTGCTGGGGGCTTATTTATGTCTCTATTCTGTTACAGATGTTCATCCTCATGGGAAACTTTGAAGTGTAAGCTTATCATCCTAGTTAAATAAATGTATGCTATTTTTTATGCAATTTTAATCAAATTCTAATCACATGCCTTTGGTGTGAGAGACCTGGGTTTGATACCCACTGTGACACACCAAAGTGTCCCTGATCAAGATACTTAACCCCTAGTTGCTCCAAATGCGTGCGATCTCTAAAATATAAAGCAATTGTAAGTCGCTTTGAATAAAGTAATAAAGTGTAATAAATGTAATGTAAATTAAACTATGGATGTTTTCCTGCTAGTGTTTTCATTAGTGATTATATGTATTCATTGTGTTTTATTTGTTGCTGTCACCTGCTCACCTGGACTTTTTGCTGTCTTTTTTCTTAGAGTTCCTTCGACATAAGTTCTGCGTTGCCACTAGTGGCTGTGGATGGGATGGGGTGGGATGGGATAACTATTGCTGTAGCTGTCGTGGCTGTAGTCATGGCTGTGGCTTTGATTGTTATAATGACCAAGTCGGTGACACTACAGGTTTAACACTAACTACATGCAGGGGTTGTGTGTGTGTGCGTGCATGCGTGTGTGCGTGCGTCCGTGCATCCGTGCATGCGTGTGTATACACAATAACCATATCCACAGCCACAGCCTCAACCATTGCTCAAACGAGCCACAGCCAGGCAGAGCAGCTATAGCTGCAGTCACAGCCACAGTAATTCTATACTACACTGTGCCTTTAGAAAGGAGTAATGATAGTTAAGATAGTTTCTTAAACTGGCAGTGTATTGCATCTTTCAAAGAATGAGTCAACACACATCACAGTACATTTCCAGAGTGAATTGTATGGGTGATGGTGATCAATCCAGAATTCCAGTGGTTGTGTTATGATTTATGCAGCCATTTTTCTGAAGAATGAGTTCTTTTACTTTTGACATTTTAAGTAGATTTTGCTGACAATACGACTCTACTTGAATGCAGGACTGTTAGTTGTAATGGAGTATTTTTCAATGAATGAGTTGGTATTTAAGTAAAGGATCTTTATTTTTTCCATCACTCCTTTCAGATAATTTTGAACACAAATACCTCTAGTCCACTACATATTTTTTCCTCCCTCCCTGTCCTTACCAAACAGTATTTACTGAGAAATTAAGTGTGTTTCATGTGACTCTGTCCACATTGACAGATGTTCTGGCTCGTCAGGGATTTGGGAGGCTGCAGAGCCAGAGGCCATCTTTAGGAAACTGGAACAAGGAGTGGCTGTGAATTAGACCTCAAATGGCTGCTTCAAAACAATGAAAGTCTTGAATGAACCCGGTGAATCTTCCCTTTTAACTCACGGGACATTTTCACTCCTGCGTTAACATCTTCTTACAGCTCATTGCTCCCGTTTTGGCTCTTCACTGGCGAAGGGGCAGGCTTACTGTGTAATTTGTGTGTTTAATCTATTCCACTCTGCACATGGAGTCTTATGTGGGAAGACAGAGAATTCAGCGTCACCTACCCAGGAGCTTATTGCTCTTGATTTATATTTGCATTGGAAAACACGACGGATCACAACACATTAGTAGACACTGAAATGGGAAAGCATCCTCAGAGAGAGCTGTATACGGGCAGAGAACTTGAATATAAATGTGCCCTTTCTTTGTAAGCATGTTTCACAGCCAGGCTGGGGATTGAATTTAATCAAGTGAGACTTCTTCCTCTACTCTGCTCAATAACTCTGAGACTGAATAGGCTGTAACCTGTACTACATGATACACATCACATGTTCATGTTCTATTCTATCCCAACCCACCAGGTTCTTTATATATCCTGTGGTGAGTTTAAAAGTTTATGTACATCTGAGTAGTAGTCATTTACTTTGTGTAAATGGACGTATCACATTGAATTAAGCACCGTCTTTAATTCCATCCACTTCACATCAGGGTTCCCAAAGTACACTACATTTTCCTTTTTTTGTCACTTGCCTGTTATACTACAGATCAGTGTGTGTGTGTGTGTGTTGTGTGTGTGTGTGTGTGTGTGTGTGTGTATTCATACATTCATTGCAAAGACTTCCTTGTCAGAACCAGTTATGACAGCATCCTGCAGTCGGTCTCCTTCATTATTCCATCACACACAATTCACATTCACTCATCCATACCTGAGTGAATGATGGATTGCACCAGTGTTTTAAGTCACCAGTATAAAGTGAACATGAAGGCTGTTCTCTCTGACCTCTCCTACCTGTTGTTGTACAACCACAAGCACCACTTACCTAACCCTGCCATCCAGAAAATCTAATTTTGCAAATTCCCGACAGCAACCAAAAGCGCATGGATTACTTGAGGGACATTTGTATTTTATACATAAATATTTCAGTGACATATCCTTGAATTGCGAATTGGCAATGGTTTTGATTCATTTGTTAGATAACTGTCCTTGGTAAATATGTTGTTTTTTCTTTCATAACTCATCTGGAAAATAAAATCCTAATATTGGTGGCTATAATCTCCTCCTCATAGTTGCAATGGAGCAAGGGCTGAGGCAGGCAGTAAGTTGAGTTTTTTTAACCTTGGAATCAATCATCCATCCATAAAGAAGTCATCCTTAGCCATACTTTTTATGACTTAAGATACATTTTATTAGCCTCACAAAGCCAGACCACTCGTTTCAATCACTGTGGGCTGACAATGCTCAACAGGCATTTCCTTGAGACAGACAATTGTCTGAGAAAGAAAGAGAGAGAGTCACATTCGCTGTATCAGGAAAGATTGTTACTGCAGTGGCAGATGATTTAGCCTCTCAACAATACGAGACATTTGGAGTGATAGCCTCAGTCAAAGAATTCATCAATTTTTGAAATTCAAAAGTTAAATATTAGCAGTATGTATTACTGAGAACAAGTTTGGCTTTACTCATCGTAGTCTGGTAAGACAATGGAAGACAAAGCTGTGATTTCAGGTAGGCCGCATAATAGATAACTGACAGTACCCTCCTTTACTCAGACATCAAATACAATAGGTGCAGTTTACAAAACATAGCAGCTGTTCCACCTTATGCCAAATTTCTGCTCATTTTCTCATGATTTCTCATAAATAGTACCTACTTTAAATAGTTGTTTAGGATTTCATGAGATTCAACATGGTTTCTTTCAATATATCATCTGGTGTGGGTCCAATTTTTCCCAGAACTTCCACCAAATCTATTTTGGAATAAATATTAGCCATGTAGTTGCACAGTCAGGCTTCAAATTTAAATAGGTTCAGGGGTGTTGAGAATAGTGTATCACATCATCATCTAAACACTCCCTGTAGTTTACTAATTGGTCTAGATTCCAGCTGCAGGGCTCTTGCCAGATGTTGTCTGTCTTTACTATTTTTTTAATAAAAGTACAGTGATCCCTGGTTTTGTGAAGGTACACTGACTGCAGCCCTCTGGCAGTTTGGTTAGAAGTCTCTTTTAAGAGAAAATGACACATTTCTCACAGACATGAAAACTTTAAGTGAGAGGCTAATTCTCTACAGATGAATCATGACACTGACTGTCACTCCACATGTGTGTGCAAAATGGGGATTGGAGCTGCGGAAATTAAAATGCCATGGTGAATTAATACATGTGTTTTAAGGGTTTAGGCATCCATTGCACATTTGACACAGCCTTCTTTAATCAACTGCCTTATCTCCAGCTTGGCAAATGTTGGAATCATGCTAATTATATTTGATGAAAATGATATCCCTTTGGAGTGTTCTTCTTAGTAATCCCTCACAGCTAAGTCTGTAATAATGGGATGCCATCTTGAATCCCAAGGTTCTAAGCGAAAGTTAGACTTCTGATGACAGAGACTGGGCTTTCATGGGATTTTAAAGGGAAGCTGGTAAGCCACTTAACATCCCACTAGTCAGAACATGAGGCGGGCTGCCAGTTGCCCACCATTTAGATTTCCAAGAGCTGATTGCTGAGCTCTTGCAAAGTGTGGTGTCACAGATTTCAGTTTAAAAGTGCTATACACACATGTAATACACACACAAACAAACAAATACAACCCAGCTGGCAATCTCCACTTCTACAATTTAATTGCACAGTTATGTGACTTCTGCCTCACACAAACCAACAGGATGTTTTCGCTTTTCCTCTTTGTGTATTTGGCCTGTCACCGTGGTTAGCAAAGGTTTCTTTGGGAGTAAATATATATAATGGAGCAGCCTGAAACCCAATGTAATCCTGTTTATATTTACTTCAAGACTCCTGTCAGTACTACAGTAAGTTGCTTCATTCAAAGGGCACAGAAGAAAAGAAAAAAACAGCTTTATACACGAACTGTGATAGTGGTCAGCCTTTTCTTTGATACTAGGCTGTTTTCATGAAAGACATTTTGACATATCATAGTTGGAAATAACCTTTATGAAGGTTGAATTCCATTTAGCTGCTTTAGTTTCAGGGTCATTTTATTGTGTATGCCCACTGTCACACTGTCATTGCTTACTGGGACACTGGTAACATAGTCATTGTTAATGTTAGTAAGGCTCTGCAATTTTCCTCCTATTGCAGGTTAAAATGTGATATATAATTCAAAATGTATGCTGTGAAAAAGGCCTATGGGTTGTAAGTTAAACCAGCCAGGGTTGATAGCGGTAATGAAACAGTTGGCAAGGAGAAAGCATGGTAGAGAATGTGTAGGTGTGGGTGTGCGCATGTCATGTGTTGGCTGGGTCGAGCTCCTTTAGTAAGCCATGGGACAACAAGATGCCCTCTGAACGCTACAGTCATTAATCAGCCAGTCATTATTGAGCTCTTCTGCGAGAGTTACACACACACACACACACACACACACGTGCACACAAACAAACACACACATGTATGTGCAGTACACACACCACATGGTTCAGTTTTATTTCACGCCTCTGACCTCCCCAAGCCCCTCCTGATGTCCCACAAACACATAAGCCATTAGTCAGCATCTAGGACTGGGGGGTAGAGGGACAACAAGAGCAGATGTAAATAAATTTTAAAAAGCAGATTAAGAGTATGTATACCTTATTATCACCAAAATGTCAATCTCATTATTTCCCACAGACCACCTTGGTTGATGAGTGAATTTTCAGTAGGCCTTGAGTGGACCACTTATCGTTGCCCAATTAATCTATGAGTTTCCCGTTAAAACATTTGCCACTTCCGCTTTGGTTAATTAGCATGCCGCTTATTTAGCATAGGCCTATCCAAATTACTATTTAATATTTATCAATTTAGTGTCAGCTGTCAAGGCTCCAGGTGTTCTTGATTACATGTCCTCAGTTTGTGTGTATGTGTGAGTGTGTGTGTGTGTGGCCACAATGCATCATTATGCACCACCTGTTAGGGCAAGATGTACTGTAATGTGTGGCCTGTCACTCATCACAGGGCCATTTGGCCAAAGAGAATGGCTCTAAAATGAAGTGAAAATGTCTCAACAATCAATCATGCTGTGATAAGTGCTTGAAGAATTACTCAGTGTACAAATGATTTCACAGAACGGCTTACATTCTCTCCATTACGCGAGGACACCATCATGTTCTGCGGCTCTTTCCCTTTCCTCCTCAAGGACAGAATCATATTTATCCTTTAAGCGTAGTTTCAGAAAGGAGAGTGTCTCATGCCCACTCGGTCTTGCCTCAATGCATTCCTAACTCTATTTCCAATTCTTCAAGCAAAATATTGTCATCAATCAACCACACACACGTCTGTCCCAGCTGTCTTACAAAAGGTGTCACAAACAGCCTTCGCCTGTTGGTGTGGGATGAAATCTCTTTGTTCCAAACAAGACAAAGATTTATAACAATTCCCAGCCCGTCACCACCTACTCCTTCTCCCCGTCCACATACTTTATACACCATCGCCATCTGTGTCAGTTTGGAATGAAGAGACTTGACTACCCAGTGATCTACTATGTCCAGGCTAAATCTGTGTTCAGCGTGTTGACCCCAGTGAGCATCTCAGTATGTGCACATATGTGTGCGCGCATGCTTTTCATGTGTGTCAGAGCTGCAGCAGTGCCAGTCATCCTCATGCTGTCATGGAGGAACATGAGGGCTGTATCTCTGCCGCCTCACACAGGACAAAGGTTGTCACTGCAGGGAGACTCATGTCCTCCCATCCAACATATGCAGAATGAATCTTACACAAGCCCCTCTCCAATGTCCTTCCCCGTCCCTCAGGAGGGATGATAACAGTCGGAGGACTCCAGCTGCGTCTCTGCTTACACATGCCATGCATGAACACTCAGAGAGGTATCCATGAGTGTGCGCAGACACACACACACACACACAGACAGACAAACAGACACACACACATATCCCGCTGACTCCCTGCTGAGAAGGTGGAGAATGAGTGGATCACACTGACATTTTCTCACCAGGCAGTCCAAACCAGGAGACTGCTGTATTGTTTTGTGTGTGCGTGCATGCGTGTGTGTGTGTGTTTGGATAAGAAGCCAGAGAAAGAAAAGCTAAGTAAAAAGAAAGGTACATACAATGGAAGAAAGTATCAAGTGGGACAGGTTATAAAAGCATTTTCAACTCTTGAATGTGTCACGCTGTGGGTGTGTCTGATCTGTCTGGTTTCATTATTCTGTTATTTAGTCTGTGTGTTGGTTCCATGTCTTAGTTCCCAGTCCTGTTTTCCAGTTGGTCCCGTCTCTGTTCGTACTCCGTCCTGTTAGTCAGTTGTAATGTTCCTGGTCTTGTGTTCTGTTAGTTCTGTGTCTCAGTTCATGTCTATGTGTTTTCTCCTGGTCTGTGTACTTCTGTGGGTTGCCCATGTCTACTCTAAGTTTTGTGCTATTTTTGCTTCAGTCCGTCTTCCTTGTTGGTGGTTATTTGTGATCCGATTGCTTGTGTCTGTTCCCCCAGTATTCCTCTGCTCGCTTGTCCACTAAATACTTTGTGTTCCAGTTAATGTATGGTCTTGTGTTTTGCATCTGTGAGTGTCTCTCTCTTTCCCCCTGCTGTCTCTCTGCCCGCCTGCTTGTCTCTGTTTTCCATGCTGTCTCTCTGCCTGCCTCGTTAGCCCTGATCCCACTCACCTGTGTTGCTCCTGCCTTGCTCGTTAGTCCCTGTGTATAAATGTTTGGTGTTTCTGTTCATTCCCTGTCCGGTCATTGTTGTGTGGTGATGCGCTGTCATGTGTTGCTCTGTGGGTGCCTTGTCTCTGCCCCTATTTGGATTATCTGTTTGTTTTGGCTCTTGTTTGGATTACTTTGTTTGGATACTCTTTTACCAGCCACTCTGCCCGTAAGTGTGCTCGCCTTTTGTTTTGCTACAATAAACTGTTTGGACTGCACGTCCTCTGCCTTTTGTCCTGCATTTGGGTCCACCAACCTACCTCTCCACCACAAACCCTGACAGAATGGACTCGCTCTTGAATCAAACCATGAACAACAAACAACTGTCTTAACGTATGGTTTATTGATTAAAAAAATGAAAAGCACAAGTGCCTGTACATAAAATTGTTAGGAGAGAAGACAACTAGTAGAGAAGACAAGTCCCAAAGAGCAATGCAGTATGAAACATCAATCATTGAGCTTAAAATTCTGTTGCCCATGCTACTAGCAGGCTGACAGTAGAAGTTGAGTTTTGTAGACATTCAGCACAACGAATCATTTTGGGATTCTGAATAAAGTTTGGATCAGTTCAGCAACTATGGTGCTGTGTCTCATTCCCCACTGCAATGATTAAGTGTTCTGAATACTCTACAACCCCTGTGGCTGGTCTTTTCTCCAGCACAACGACTGCTAACAATCATGGGTAGAGTAGTGTTTAGAGCCAAGTGAAGTATTTCCTGCCAATAGGCTTTTTTTCACTGCAGACATTTCAACTTGTAGCATGAAAAAGCACAGGCGTAACTTATAACATGCCTGTTCTAATATGGCCTGTCTTTTCACATCATGTATGTCTCTTACTGTCCAGCAGGAGTCCTCAGTTGTTTGCCCCTTATTCCTCTACTCAGCCACTCAGTATGTAGTACAAATATGTAGTCTGTGATGGACAACAGATCTCAAGCAAGTTTAATGACTCTGTCTTAAACTGATACCATATGGAAATGAATTGAAAACATTTTCTACCTGGAACAGAAAACATAATTATATATAATTAGATTTATAAATAGAAAATAGACACAACTTTTTTTATAAATGGCAAAAACATTGTCCTAAATTACACAGGAGACTTTAGCTTTTGTTGCAACTCGATATGGGACATGTGCCTCACAGACTAGTGCTATACAGGATGTACTCACTCTAAGGTATTGATATAATATTACATAGTAATATTACATATACCAAAGCAAGGAAAAAATAAGTACACACATTTAATCTATACGTAAACAGAAAGAGTGATTTCTGGGGAGCAATACTGCTGACAGATGTCTTCACGAAAAAATAACTCATATAGAGTTTTCCTTCTATTAATATGAGTAGGCATATTCTCAATAGATTTACAGGAAAACAAACAAACACTGTTGATAGAATATCAATCTCCCTTTTCCTTCTCCTGTGACTGTCCTTTGGGTATTCCAGCCGAGTTTGCTGTTTTGTTTGTTTGTTCACTTTTGCTTTTTAGGCCGGCATTTCATCATCCATCACACTACAAGGCAGAATATAAAATCATTCCATCCGCTGCTTGATAAAGCGCTTCATTCTTTCTCCTCTGAATGATGCAACTTTGTGAATATTTGCCGAACAGTGGGACACTGTATGCTTATACAAGCGATGATGTATGATATTGCTTTAATATTGCTGAGAAGTGAATTACGGTCCCTCGGTGGGTCCTGTTGTCTCCTCCTTTTCAGCAGGTAAGCAATGAAGATAATTCACGTAGAACTCAAAAGCTGCCCACAAACCCTGACTGTAGCTTTCTCTCAGTTTTACCATCCGGCTCGTGTCTAGTAATTACTGGAGTGATCCTGTTAGATGTACACATTCTGCACCAGTCAATAGCTTTTCTGCTAAATCACTCCCAGAACAATCAACTCATTTAGACTCCTCTCTCAAGGTAATTAATGGAACTTGGCACTAATATGGATTCTCCTGGGCTGACCTGCTCATATCTACCTCACAGAGGTGGTATTGTTGCATCAAAATGAAGAGCAACAGTGTGTAGTTCTAAAGATGATTTCACAAATTCAAAAATGTGAAAATTTAAATTATGCACACAAATTATAAGATACACTATATTGCAAAACATTTTAAGACACCCCTCCAAATCCAGACAGAACACCTTTGGGATGAATTAGAGTGGAGACTGCGAGTCAAGTCTTCTCATCAAACATCTATGCCTGACCTCACAAATGCGCTTCTGGAAGAATGGTCAAAAATTCCCATAAGATACTCCTAAACCTTGTGGACAGCCTTCCTAGAAGAGTTGAAGCTGTTCTAGCTCCATATTAAACCCTATGCATTAAGAATGGGATGTCATTAACGTTTATGTGCATGTAAAGGCAGGTGACCCAGAACTTTTGGTAATATAGTGTAACATGACAAGTTTAAAGTTGAGAGGCCATATGTGAGCACAGTGGTGCTTTGAGCTAAATGCTAATGTCAGCATGCCAACATGTTCACAGTGCTAACATTATGATGTTAAGCATGAATAATATTTACCACCTTCACCACCTTAGTTTAGTGTGCTTTGGTAACATTTGCTAATTAGCACAAAACATAAAGAAAACATAAAGCAAAGTCTTGGAAAAATAGAAATTTTGGTCCAATAATAGCACTAAATGAAAAGTCAGATCTTCAGGGGAAAGTCATTAAAATTCATCTTGATGAGAATGTGAGTACATCATTTCATGGAATTCCATCCAATAGTGGAAGTCACCAATTTTGGCTCCAATCCATCCAGTCGATGTTCAGATATTTCACTGGATGAGCAAAAGTTTTAAACGGCTGGTGATGCTACAGATAAAGTCAGAGGCTCACCATAGTAATTAGAATTCATCCTTTGGGCAACATGGATATCTGGATAAATATCATGGCACTCACACAAATAGCTGTAGAGATATTTCAGTCTGGACTAAAGTGATGGAATAGCCGACCTACTTCCACAGAGCAATGCCGCTAGCATGGCTAAAAACTCGTTTGACATTCAAGGGGCGCTAGTTTGTGTGCTACAGGGGCTCATTTGTTGTTTATGAGGTTAGCTATGAATAAAACAACATCCCACTCCCTATCTTACTTGACCACAGGGACATTCAATTCTTTATGATGTTCAGTGGCATTCCCATCTGGAAGAGCATGGAAGAACTGTAGCAGTTACACATTCACATGTGATACATGAAATGAGATACTACAATGGATTACTGAGAGCCGTATAGATAATTTAAGATGCATGAATTATACATTAAAGATGTAGGAATAATATACAGTGCATTCTGGGTGTATGCAGCAAAGTGCCTTTTAATACATTTAGCAAAGCTCGTACAAGTGTTGTGTTCACCTTATTAGTTGATCTCTGACCAAAGACACACCAAGTACATTCTGCCATTTCAGCAAGCTGGCTTATTTAAATTGCCTCTTCCCTTTGTTCCATGCAGCTTCTACTTTGCTGGCAACACAGTAACTGCTGTTTCTGGCTGAGCTGGTGTTTCTCCGTCCACCATCTCAGCTTCATCCTCGTTAATCAACAAGTGAGGTTTGTAGGGCTCTGCAGGGTTGTTCCTTGAATTTATGCATTCAGTATCTCACATGTGAATCTGCTGGGCGCTCTTCTCTGTGTGCTGCTGTGGTTTGATTGAGTTCCCCATGGAATCTGCAGCATGTTGCCTGGAAATCTGCCGACAGCTATAAGTGACCAAAACATGTACCACCGAATGTAACTGTAATTTTGGCTCTGACCACATGACACATGTGTCCCTACCTGAAGATACATTTGGGAATGATCTTCAAACTAAGCAAGTCAAGTGTGTATGTGGCTTGGTGTATGGTAGTGTCTGTGTATTGCGTGAACACAATGCAGGCTCAGCAGATTCCAGCCTTCACAGACTATTGGCTTATACAACAACATTACTCTCCTCTTAATATCTTCAGTTAATGTGAGTCTCTAGCTAATTGAAAATGAACTAGTCTATGTCTCCCTGCAGTGCCTTTATAACGCTGTTAAAGAGACACACACCCTTTTGATGCAGGACAAACATCAGAAACCTCCCACTGTATGCAAAGAATAGCTTGCTCTGGTGAATAAATCAATACATTCTTTAGTGCTATACCAGGTGAAGCTGTGGTACTTTAATTCCTTGCCAAAAAGGAACAGCTGATAAATCAGGAATATGTGGAGATAAAACCACACATAAAGCCAGTGCAGGGCGCACGTCTCCAGTGGCAGTGATTTACAGCAGGCTGAGCTAAACTGCTTACCGTCAGGAGCTGTAATGGATGCCAGCGTCTGCTCTTAATTTCTGTGGCTGGGGATAGATATTGCTGCTGTTATTTTTTTCCCAAGGCGATTTCACTGATGTCTCCCAAGGTACCCTACTGTGTTATATTTGAACCATATGGGCGCAAATGGTGCAATTAAAAACATGCTGAAAGCCTCTGAAATTGATCACTAAGACGGGCAATTTTGGTTTCAATAAGCACTGTAATATAAAAAATGTATTCTGTTCTCCCACTGTGGATCTCATGATGAGTCCCGAGAGCTAAGAGAAGGAGAGAATAACATTAGTGAGAGATGAGCTGGAAAATTTAGAGTAGAAAAAATAGATCTGGCATTAATGATGGAAGTTGTAATGAGTGTGCTGAGATAGAAGTCTCAAATGTATGTACAGATATGCACATGAGGAGAGTATGTGAGTAAGGAACGCCCCACTTTACATTTTATTATCGTATACACATAATTAGCATTGTCTTCGGCACACTGAACACAAACGTCTTTTGGTGTTGCCAGTCCTATGGCTTTTAATGGCTTTTATATGAGAATGTATAAAGTATCAGTGTGAGCATGCATATTCACAAACAGAGTTATTTACAACTTGCATGGGCTCATGCTTTGGCAGCTCATCAGAAAAAAAGGCTTACATAAGCTGTACTATACTTTATGGATGTGCTGCAACAGGTTTGCCTCCAGATAGTGTTCCCTCCCGCCACCTGCTGTTCATGCAGCCTATTGCAGCTTCTTGAATGTCACTACTCTTTAACTGGTTCAGTTATTCGCTGCTCTCATTGTCTGCAGATCTCTGCCTGTCAGAAGAAATCCAACATCCATCTGTCTGCAGCAGAGGATAATACATGCAAATTGAAAATGGTGTCCATTAATCAATTCTCAATTTTCAGTGGGACAGGAGTGAGAAAGAAAGCAGATCGTGTCTCCATCCCACCATTTCCAACTGTTCTAATACCAAATACCAGCGTAATACCAAACTGCACCACCAGGTTAGGGAGTGAGAGAGGCTTTTACCTCACCTGTGCTGTTTTAAGGATGATGCAACAAAGTTTTCTATTATATGCAGGTCTCTTAAATAACCAGTAGATGGCATCCACAGTTTAAGATTTACACTTCTGGCTACAAAGCTCACTGTCAACACAGAGTATAATAATAGCTGTTAGATTAGACATGGCCATTGTAAATAATGCTCATACATTTAAGCCAAACACTGCAACATCAACACTTGATCAGTGATATTCACCTGCTTGCCATCATTGCATAAGACTGGTTTGTGTTTTATGGAAATTAATGGTGCATTATGGAGCAAGGAGTAAAATAACCAAAAATAGCACATAAGCCTGAAAACAATGAGAAAACACATGGTCATAGCATCTGTCTCAATGCACACACACAACAACAACAACAAAAACAACAACAACTAATTAATAAACAGATTGCAATGAAAAACAATTTTGAAAAATTGTCTTTGCAACGGCACTTGCAAGTGGCTTTGTGTCATGCCTCACCTCTGCTCTATGAGTGCATAATCTGGGGCTTCAAGGGACAAACAAGATGATGCATTTTCAGTGGCCAGCTGGTATATCTCATCTCTATGACCGTCGTAGAAGCTAAAATGGGCTTGCAGGGTAAATCAGCTTTTCTGATGTTGTATATCATTCCAGTGCGCTGTTCTTTCTCGATTACAATGAATAGATGAATGAAATAATACACTGCTAGCTATGTGTCTGTGTGATGTTGGGTTGTTGTATTTTTTTTAGTTTTTTCTTTTTGTAAAAATGAATGAATGGCTAGAGAAGCCACTCCATAGTGACAGCGGTGGTCCACTGTGGACGGTGGCCGGGGCTTCTTTCATGGCCGTTAACTAGGTTTAGAGTCTTGCCTCTCCTCCCACACTCCAGTGCTGGCTGGGCTGGATGACCGCTCTTTTGCTATTTTTATCCCCGCGGTGCTGTTTCTGTTTCTCAGCCAGCCAGCAGAGAGGAGAGCAGAGGTGCGGGCGTCTCTCATCACACCCACCTATCTCTTTTTCTCCCTCTCTCTCTCTCCCTCTCTCTCTTTCCAAAAATAGCCGTGAGTCGTGATCAGCTCGTCCTTGAGAGAGAGAGAGAGAGAGAGAGAGAGAGAGAGAGAGAGAGAGAGAGAGAGAGATGACTGTATTATTGCTTAGAATCAGAGGAGGGGTTATGGATTGATACAAATAGTCACCCCCGCCAAGCCAACCCCAGCGCAGGCTGAATTAATGTGTTGCTATTTTTGGGAGCCCCGTGTTTCCAGGGGAGACCTAATGACGCAATGACGTCAATGCGGGTCAATCGCAGACTGGAGGAATTGAGTGGCTTCCATTTGGGGCTTTTGCAGTATTTCCTACAGAAAGGATGGAAACGAGTACAAAATGGAAGTGTATTTCCTCAAAAACCGCATCGAAAATAGAGATGACTCAAAATGCAGAAGTGAAAATGATCACAAGTGGCATCACGTCGTCCCAACCCTTCGAGCATCAGCGATAGTGAGGGAGGTGTGTATATAAGGATGCTTTTTTCCTCCTCATCCACGGCGCGTCTGTGGGATGATACCTGCCAGTGACTAGCCTTGTGGAATAACATTTTCGAGTATATTTTGTGTGTGTTGATTTGATGTACACATCCCCGGCTGTTTGTTCTTCATATGATCTTTGTGTGTACGTATTGTTTTGCATTACCTGCGTAACGCAATGTGCTGTCTATCTCTCTGCCTAGCTACATGTGATTATACTCTGTTTTATTTGCATTTTCTGTTTCTTTTTTTTTCTCCCAAGGGCTTTACACAATCCCGATCTATTCCAAGCGCTCGCATCTAGACGCACAGAGGTAACGAGCACCTTCTCCCTCATCTCATTAAATAACACCGCTGCTGGCCATTTATTCTTGCATTTTAACGTGATCGTGTTCGTGTGCCAGATGCTGTCTTTAAATTGCTGATCGGGATTTGTATGGTAGTAAAGGGGATGTCAGTTATTGTAGCTCATGATTGTGCGCGTCATGGTTGCTCGCAGCTCGGCGACCTGGCGACGCGCACAGCCAAACGCTGGTGATGCGTGGAGATTTCGTCTTTTCCAAAACTTTGAATTCGCCTGTGGATCGCCTCATTGCAGTGGAAGTTCAAAGTGCTTGTCAAGTGTTCGAGGTGTTATTTCTGTGTGTTTCCCCCCCACTGATTGCGAGCACATCCATCATTAGAGGAGGGTTATTGCTCAGTAAGTAGGCTACTGGCCAGGTGACGTGGGTATAGGCAGGATGAATTGACAGTGCAACCCCTTGCTACAAGAAAAAAACCCAAGAGAGATACTTGTGGCATGCAGCAAGAATATGTTTTCCTGCTTAAACACACTCACACACGCACACACACACACACACACACACACATACACATACATACATTGTCGGACACATTCAGACAGACAGACGCACAAAGAGACACACAGACTTGCACACATGCACAGTGTCGTGAGAGGAGGTTGGTGAGGAGGGGAAGGGAAGGGTGGGGGTGATTTTAGGGCGTTTACCGGCAGGGCTGGTGTGAGGCTTTCAGAACCATGGACAGCTCACATGAAGCTCATCCAGTGTGGTCGTCTCTCTTGTGTCCGCACTGGCTGCAGTATCACTGTTTGTCAATGGCACTTGATACAACAGGCCACTCTGTCTTTCATTGTCAAAAGGGCATATTTTCCAGAACAATACAGATATTTACCTTTTAAACAATTATGTGCCCCACGCATGACATACATCAGCTTGTCCTGCAGCCATCAAGTTTTTGCTATTTGGCACCTGTGGGAAAAGATATCAGCTGTCCACTAGGTTTGTAGTAGGTGTATTGCAACAAAAATAATGGAAATAATGGGAATGATAATGTTGCTTTGTTTATTGTTCAGTTGGATAAATAAACTAATAATAATTGTGTTCATGCACCATTTTGCTTTTACATCAAATTGTGCTCTACATCAAGTCCACATTTAACATTTGAAACCTGAAACACAGGTCTTCTCCTCCTGGCTTTGGTCCTACGTATAATTTGAGACACCATTTCACACAAAATACAAAATAATCTCGCCTATTTGACCCCCAGTTTTCTAATTCACAAAAATTCTTGTCATCCAGTATGGCTCCAGTATGCTCTTTGAGATTTAGTCACAGCTGCTACTGTTTTCCAGTTTCACTGAATTTCATTTGTTCATAGAGTAGTAAAATATGGCATATAATTAAAATGCTTTGGTACTTTATATTGGCAATTGACATCACACCCCGGCATCAGTAAGTGGTTTTCTGAGGTGTAAGGTGTGTTGAAGGTAAATCACAAAGAGGAATTTAGGAAGCTTTGTAGAAACCAGTGTTTCACAAAAGTATAGTTCATTGCATTTAGTTATGATTTATTTGGAGGGATTACTGGTTTGTTTAAATGAGTGGCTTGATGGTGATACATTTGTGGATGTGTTTTGTGACTCACTTTTCCCATTCAATTTTTTCTGTATTGTATTAATCAATACTAACAGAGAAATCGTACAGTGATCAGTGACTGATTTCATGCATGTGAACCGTCTATGATCATACATGATCAACATATTCCCCCTTTACTAAATCAGCCAATAACTCCATTTACAATAGTCTGTTCAATCCATTTGTTTAAGCATATATTTAAACAAAAGCAATCATGACTAAAAAGGAACATAAAACACAAAAAACAAAAGTATTTATGCAAACATCTGGATGACGTCAGACTGTAATATCTAGTGCTGACCTGCAACAATAACCTTTTACTTTAAAGAGGGGATTCATAGTGTTATAAGTGTATTCACACCACAAAACACTCTGCATGTCATCATATTACCTGTTTTGACTTCCTTTTGTAGTCTTCTACCGAAATGTATAAGAAATGGTACAGATACGGAGGTTTAAGGGATTGAGGCTTCCTGGAATATGTCCTACTGAAAATGTCTGCACTTTTGATAGCGTTATTACATGTAAAGTATAGTATGTAGAACAGCTTTTTTCAGTTTTAGTGGAATGTTTTCCTATTTACCAAAACAAATCCGTTTTAGTCAATGTTCGCCCATACAAACTAAACAGGCCAAGGGATGTATAATAATGGATAATAAAAAATAGTGCTGAACATTATCACAAAGCTTAACATTTGGAAGTCACATTTATACCCTATCTGAAGCGTTTCAGTCCAATAGAAGGTACAACAAAAATTACAATCCAAATGAGGATCGTTACGTGTGACTCATGTTCTTCCCAATTTACATTCAGTCTCATGGATGTGTAACTGTGTGTTTCAGATGCTGGACCAAGGGTGTATGATCATGGCCATGGTTTCAGCTGAGCAGTCTTGTTCTTTTCAGGTCTTTTTGCGGTCTGGGCTTGCTGTCAAATGGCTATCCAGGAAGCCCTTACCCCAAAAAGCATCTGCAAGGGACCCGTACATCAAGGAATATTCGCATAAAATTCCCTCTTGATACTTAAGCTCAATGTATATACTGTGAAGCCCTGTTTTTTCAATTTGTGCATCAAATAGGCGTGTGTATAATTGTGAAATTGTGAATTTGACTTTCCGATTCAACACAAAAAGTGTTCTGTGGTTTAAGTAGACTTTTTTTTAAAAATAATACATTAATAATGAGCCAGAACATGATATAGACCATGGTGATTTTTTTTTAAAAATCCAACACTGTGTTAATCCAGTGTTTCCCATTCTGGTCATCATTACACAGAATAAATAAATAAATAAATAATAAATAATTTTTTGGTTTGACTAAAAAAGAGGTTTCTGTGTCCGAAGGACCAGAATAGAGACCCCTTACTCCAATTCTAAATGTCCTAAAAAAAAAAAAAAAATACTCCCATTCTAAATGTGTTTGAAGCACCACATAATTCCCTCAGAAGGTGGCAGCGTTCCTCAAGTTTTCAGACAATGAGGACATTTCACTTAAATCCACACACAATAAATCCATGGATACACATGCAGTTAAGATGATAACCATGAGCTTGATTACAGTGTCGTGTGCATAGCCAAAGTGTATAAAATGCCATCAGTTAGGAAATGAACTGCACTTATTTATTATTACAATGCTTTAATGTAACCTAGGTGTAATATGTGTTTACTTTATACATTTGCTTGGCTGTAGTATATAGGAGTGTAATACATTAAACATCTGGAGATATTTGTTTGTCCACAAAGTGAACGAGACACTGTTCTCTCTGCTAGTGCTTTAGCAACCTACACGGCACTGTATTATTGAAGGAAGTGAATTATGAGCTACACTCAATAAACAACTTCTGCAGAAATGTGTCATCTCCTATATATTACTCATTTCTGCAACAATCTGTGCCAAGAAGTTCTTTGGTACCATGGAAAGAATAAACCACAAAACAGGTGCAAACCGATTGTTTCACCATTTCTGCACAGCTGTGATGCAATTTTGCTTCCAGTAAAACACACACAAACACATTATTAAAGCAATTCTTCATACATTAACTGTCTCTTTTACAACACACGCAGAACCAATAACTTTCTAAAGTTTTTATTTTACCAGCTCCTAACAGTTAGATTTCTTTTTTGTTGGGAGAGCTTATGTCAAAATGTTAAAGTCCCTTTTGCTTTGTTTATAGTTACTTCAGCTGTTTGTTTGATTTTCCCTGTGCAGAACAATTTATGCACGCAGTCTGACATTAGAAGAATGTTTTCACATCCAAGGGGGAACATTTCTCTGTGCTCACCTTAAAGGAGAACTCCGGGCAATTTTTAAGTTAATCTTGATCGTTATACCTTTGTGAGTACTGTCTATAGAAAAAAAAAACAAGCCGGATTGGTGCTTGCAACACGGAGCTGTTACAGCTAATGCCCAGAGCTCCCACGTAGCTAAAACGGCAGTTAAGGGGGCATTTACATAAAGAGTGTCTTTGTGCCTCTTAACAGAGACAAAATGCAATTAAAATGTCTGTCCAACATGAACAGGGCTCTTACACGACAACACGATGCGTTTAGCAACTTAGCCATTGTGCAAATTCACCTAAATAGTGTTTTATACGGCTAGCTGTAGTCTTGCGCTGAAGTCCCGTGGGAATCCGTTCGTTGTTGCCGGAAAAAGGTAAATAGCAGTGTGCAGGTGAGAGGAGCGTAATGTCATGTAAGAGCCCTGTTCATGTTGGACAGGCACAAAGACACTCTTTATGTAAATGCCCCCATATCTGCTGTTTTAGCTACGTGGGAGCTCTGGGCATTAGCTGTAGCAGCTCCGTGTTGCAAGCACCAATCCGGCTCGTTTTTTTTCTATAGACAGTACTCACAAAGGTATAACGATCAAGATTAACTTAAAAATTGTGCGGAGTTCTCCTTTAAATCTGATTTTGAGGCATGTGCGTGTGTTGTGACATCACAAATTTTTCGGAAGCCAGTCGTGGTCCAATGTGCAACGTTTGTGGACACTTAGGTTTGGGGCCACAAACCCAAACTCAATGCACTTTTCAGTGAAGTTGGAGACAACTTGTGTCCAGCTGTTCAACTTTTGAAGTGAAAGTTTTTGTATATTCATAAATTATGATTTCTTTAATGAGAGAGTACATTTAAGTATAACAGCTATTAACAAGGTGATTTCACTTTTTCATGGAAAAAGCCATATCAGACACACATTCCAAGCAGAGCAATTTTATTTAAATTTTATTTAAAGCAGTGGATCTTTAAAGGACGATGAACACACATTTAAATGTGCGTTTGCAGAGCACAGCATAAATAGAACATTCAAATGACAAAATCAGAAATCAGAAATGTCCTTTTGTTATACATTTATTTTAAACTCTGCGCTGACTTCAATAAAATTAGCAGTTTTGCAACATGGATGTGCAGAACTGGCAGACATATTACAGGATTTTTCCCTTTACCACAAGAGGCTGCATCTACATCCTTGTTACCTTGATACTGGAACTGGTACAAAAATTAGGCTATTTCTTTTCAATGCCTGACAGAAGTTATTTGTTTGACTCTCACAAGGCCACTGGAAATGGCCTTGCACCCAGGATTTTCTGTCCATAATGTTAAAGGAAAGGTTTACACATTTTCAAATGTATCTTAAAACAATGCTGACATGGCCATACGTACCATTGAAAGTGTAATACTTCCTCCTGTCCATACTGGTCACAAAGAAATCCCTTCTTCAACACAAAATGCAGTCCAGCAACATATAACTCTTTCAATGCTTGTGCGTAGGAGTATTGTTTTAAGATAAGCATGAAAAAGTGTGAAACTATCCTTTAAGCATTATTTTATGCTCATGTTCTCTGAGCTTCCATTTTATTATTTCCATATTTTTAGAGAATTTTGAAACAAGTTGTATTACTAAAATATCATATGACAGTATGATCTGATCTCAGAGATCATGGGTATGCTGTAATGAGTTACTGTAAAAATCACATCATGATTTTACAATAAGCTGGCTGCTTCTCAAAAACACTGTAGATTGTTGATTGTGAGTAGCACTTGGCCCCTAGAATATATTGTTTCATTGTACTTTTGGACAGTATGTACTGTTTATCCATCATCTCTCTCTGTATCTATTGTTGTCAAAATATGGGCTACACCATGTTTTTAGGACCATGTTGGTAAACTAATGTGAAGTTTCAAGACATCTTTTATGCACTTTGTATTTAAGACCATGTTAATGTCAGTTATATTTTAAATTAACTTTGAATGACTCATTTTCTCTGTGATTAAGATATTGCAAAGGATTTGTTGAGTATGTCAAATAAAATATAACTTAATTTTCTTATACAACATAGGTGGCACCCCATATGCAGTTAGTAAGTAGTTTGTTAAAGCTGCCAGTAATATGTATATGTATAAGTAATATGTAACCGTTGTATCAAAAAAGGTGAAGTGCCATAAAATAAGACTTACAATATAGTTTGCTGTGACTACATATGGAAGAGTCAGTATTATATACTGTTTGTTGCAGTCTCTAATAATGATAATCATCATCATCTTTATTTGTATAGCACTTTTAAATACATGTAGTAAAGTGTTTTACAGCAATCAATGTAAAACGTAGACACACAGTATCACTCACAATGGTCTGCAACGAATAACATGTACTGCACAAGTAAAGCAGAAATAAATCACACATCACATAGTAGTTTAAATTAAGTAAATAAAACATAAATCAGTCAATTTTAAAAATAATTGAGGAATAAAATATGCATCACACACTGAAAGCTATTTTGTATAAATGAGTCTTAGGAAGTGAGATAAAATCAGGAACAGACTCTGCGAGCCTGATCTACTCTGGTAGACTATTCCAGAGTGTAGGGGCCCTGACAACAAAGGCCCTGTCTCCTTTGGTTTGTAGTCTAGACCTTGGAATAGCTAGCAATGCCCTACAAGAGGATCTCAGTCTGTGTCCCAGCCCATAAGGGGATACAAGCTCAGAGATACATGAAGGTGCTACATGTCTGGCCTCAAAAGTAATAAAAAATATTTTAAAATCAGTCCTAAAAGAAACAGGAAACCAGTGCAAGGATGCTAACACAGGGTGATATGGTCAAATGTTGTACAGCTGCAGCATTTGAGGCAATGAATTGATTTTTGACTGAGGAAGGTGCTTAGAGGCAGGAGGAAATGAAGGCATGGATATGTTTCTCCATATCTTTGGCTGAAATAAAACCCTTGACCATGATCTTTCTTAAATAATAAAAACATAACTGAACAACTTTTTATGCAGGGTTTTAAAACACAAGTCCAGGTGAAAGGCTACCCCTAGATTTCTGACCTAGGGCTTAGTATAAGTTGCTAGTTCCCCGAGCCTGTCATGCTATTTGCCATCATCTCATTTCTCTTTATAGAAAAATGCAAATGTCTATGGACATGGTCTGGTACACCAGTGGTGTAGTCTACGTGATACGCAGGTATACGCCATATACCCACTAGGAATAGTCAAAGATCTCCGTATACCCACTTAAAATAGCGAGATGATACGTAACAACATCGTTTTGCCACAGAACTTTCACACGTTCATCCATAAGTTCACCCTGTTTGTGTTGCGAGGCTCTGAACTGACGTTTGCTGCTTCAGTGGCCCGGGACCGGGATCTGACGTCAGCTACCAAACAACCACACCGCTGTGTGGCGGTCACTCGGCGCAAGTTTGAAATTAAATAATGTGAATCACTGAAGGAGACGTGAAACGCGAGCAAACGCAAACTACACTCTGTCAGTGTTTTGGTAAGCATGCAGCTAAAGGTGCTGCCGCTCCGGGTGACCCTGCAGCTGCAGCAGATTAAAGTTACTAAAACGCAGAAAATGTCCTATGTTATCATTAACGCTATCATTAACGGGACTGTAACAGCATTGTTGGTTTACTGAATTGAATCTAAAACTAGTTAATTAACGTTAATGTGGTGGATCAGTGATACTGTGTGTGTGTGTGTGTGTGTGTGTGTGTGTGTGTGTGTGTGTGTGTGTGTGTGTGTGTACAGTAGCAGAATTTTTTTTTTAAATTTAAGTTGATACAGTACATGTGGAGGATGTGGACCCCTTTTGGTGTCTTCAGTTCTAATATTCTGTAATGAATGAGTTTTGGTGATAGGCCTATGTTTATTGTTATTACTGCTACTGAAAAGCCTCAGCTTTCCATTATTGTTAATAATAGTTGCAACGTGCACTGTGAAATGTGCATTGAACCAGCATAAAACCAGAATCATGTAACATCTAAGGCTAAATGTAGTTCTTAACTTGCTGGGTTAGATGGTGATTAACACTAAACATTAGAAATTTCCACCATATATTGGTGCAGAAAATGTCTCCAGAATGCAGGAAATTAAATGTTTAATGCTCAAAATCTTCTGGGGGAGGACACCCAGAACCCCCACTGTGTATTTATCAATGAATATTCCTTAAAATACAATTAAAATAGCTTGTAGTCTTGATCTTGTGACCCCAATATTTTGGATTGTCATGTCTGATATGCCAAGTGTCACAACTAATATGACTCTGAATCTGACAATAACTAATCTAAGCCCTAAAATGTCACCACCACTTTTCAACATAAAGTGACGCCCTTTCCCACCTGTAACTGTCATTGACTGTTAAAGTCTTTGCTTTGTTGATAAGAGGTCCTACAGAATGCTCTCTATTACATGTACATAAATAGAGAGCATACTGTAAGTATTAGTGAGTGTAGTGGTGCTCATGGGACGTCGCTCTGGGACGGATGAGTATGAGGCTGGGATCGAAAAATCACAGTATACTCACTAGAAAAATCTAGACTATACCACTGTGGTACACTGAAGCTGCATTATGTGAAACAGGATCTCTAAAATCACGCTCGCTAATCATAAATCTGTCACAGCCTAGCCCAGGTACAACACAGGAGAGTGCACACAAGTCATGAATTTTAATCAGTTTATTTTTACTTAAAAAAATGATAGATTAAGCTACAGATAGTCCAACTACAACCAAACATAAGAAAGTGGTGGAAGCCAGGAGAGAGAGAGCGAGAAAGAGATACTGGTTGACTGCAACTACTCCAAGTCTAACTATGCGCTTTAACAAATCTCAACACATATTTGCAGTTGGACAGATGGGTGTTGCATATTAAGTACACACTAATCACACAGTAGCTCATCTGGAGAAAAGAGTAAGCTTTCTGGTTGTTGTAAATCAAATATTTTAAACATGAGTTTTTAGTACTGAGCGATTCGAAAATAGATTCTTTGCTATGGCAGCATTCCCTCTGTAGCACTTTCCTAATTTCTTTTTTGAGAAGTACAGGTTTAATAGATGACACTGAGATCCAAACAATGTTTCTTGACAAATAAAAAAAAATCTGTTTGGAGGGTTACAATGGAAAAATAGGAGTTGAATTCCAGTAGCTTAGACCTCCACCCACCTTCATAATATCACAGCAAAATCAGCAGTGCTAATTCAACACCTACAGAGTTAAATTCAACACTTTAAGTGTCTATATTGGTCCACACTAGATCGAGTTAAAACTACACTTTTGAAAGTGTTAAATATTCCAGAGTTCCAGCAACTCTCTAAATAGTTAACATTTAACACTAGTCAACACTAGTTAGTGTTGAATTTACCCAACACCAGTGTGTAGTGTCAAAATTTAACACCAAATGTGTGTTTTTCTTTCAACACTACGGAGTTGTTGCCATATTAACACTTAATATGATGTAAAGTTTAACATAAAATGCAACTCTTGTAGAATTGATCCGTATTGATTTGTAATACTGTTGGGAATCAATTTAAACCCCCCACACCACACAGTAAAATACTTTACAAAACAAACAAGAACAGGGAAATTGTAATTCAAGTGAAACTGTATTAAATAAACCATCTACAACAAAGCATTGGCTTTACATTAACAATGGACAACCAATCCTCTAGCACAGGTCACACAAAATGGCAATGCAGCACTACATATGTTTATACCTGTTACTTGAATAACAGTCCCTCGCAATGGTGAGTCTGAGAAAGGTACCTCTATTCCTTCCATTTCTAGTGTTTTAACATCATCAATAAGAGGCTTTAGTATTTCATCAAATCCATATTTCTTCAGGTCTTGTGAATGAAAAAGTGCCACAACATGAGTATTCATCAGTACAAAATTACATTTTGGGGGCAGGTTTTCTCAATATAAAGTAAATGCAACCAAGCTTGTGTATCCCTTTCTTTGAACCCAAGAGATTTGCCGTCTCAAAATAATCATAAAGTTAAATCTGTAAAGCATGTTTTGGCTGGGAAAACAAATCATTACTTTTGAAGTATGAACCATCACATATCTTTATAAACACCTTGTTTATGTTGCTTGACCTGCAGGAAATCTTCACATAATTCACTATTCTTAAACATAGATTTTCCAATTGATCAAAACAGTTTTCCACCTTTCCCCAAATCGGTTCCTTGAATCTCCGAAGAAGTACAGCTGAGAATGTCATTTACAAGCTCTTCCATTGACCCTACCATTGCTTGGACAGTGCTCTCACACACCTGATGCTTGCAATTGTGCTACAACAGATCCACACAGGTTTAACAAATGATGCTTGTTAACAGAAATCCGGCTAGTTACTGTAGTATCTGTACAGACTGCCTGAGAACTTGAAGGCTCATCACCTTCATTTTGAGCGTCCACATTGTCAATAGTATTTGGTGAACAAGTGTCCTTGTGCAAAAGAACGAGGTGTTTTTTGAACCCTGAATACGTACAAAATGATAACATCCTGGTTGTCCACATTTCAAACGTAATGTTTTTCCTGGATATAATCCATGGTGAAGTCTCAAATGCTGACAAAGCAATGCAGAACCTTTCTGGTGTTCCTTTCAAACATATCAGCGTATTTGCAAACAAAGATGTGTATCACCTCAAGTATTAGTGTGTAACAGCCTTGCTCTGAGCTCCTTTACTCTGGGACTTTCCTTGGCACTTCCCACATCGATGTTAAACACCGTGGTTTGGATGAATGTGTAGAAGCTGTTGAGGGATTCGTGGTAGTTAACACTGAAGATGAAGTGTGCCTTGAAAAGCTCATCAAAAGCTGCCAGGGATGTTTGTGCCTTGCAAGGGATGGCCTTCTGGTCAACGATGACATAGAACCTCTGAATGTTGTTCTTCTGTTCACCAACACAAAGGAGGAAGGGCTGTCCTGGTTCCAAGCTCCCTAGGAAGGTCTCTACACTGGCTCCAATCTGTGACAAACACAGAGAGAGAAAATATTAATATAAGTTATGCAACACAAGCAGCAGCAGTATGACAACAACTGGATGAAAAACATTCAACATGGTATACCTTGAGATATCTCAACACATGGTTGACAGCTTGATATGAGCTGATTTTAGCACTCTTCTTGTGGCCTTTTGAGGTAGGGGAGAGCAGGTGAACCAACAGAAGAATGCTTGACAGGTCACTGTCCCAGCCTAGGAGCAAAGTAGAATAAAGTGTAAGGTTTTCAGAAACACTTATATCTTAAAATATTATTTAAAAAATTACAGATTATGCCAAAGACAAGACTTAAGGTAAGAAGATAACAATCTGTTGTGTAAATGTTTTAAGGGCAGAATGAGGCACACTTACCAGACTCATTTGAGTTTTGCTGCGCAGACAAGAGTTCTTCAACATGCTCATTAGAAGTCCGGTTGTTGCAGTCTGCCAGGAGCCTGGGTTTGAAGTACGTCGGCCATTTTGCCAAAAAATCTGCCGGAAACCTCTTCTCCAAACATCATCGTGAAATCTTGGTCAATCTACAGAAGAAACACCTTAAGTCCTTGATACTGAAAATATATTGAGTCATAATTGTCAAAAATAAGCTGTTCAGAGATATATCTTTCTTACCAAGCCGGGGATGTCGAGAAACCGCGGGAACACATCCAAGACTGTTGCAGAGGTTTGCTGGTCCTGAACTAGCGTCTGGCGGTATTGAAATGTTGCCATCATCTTATCTTTGACAACTGACACATCAGTTGAATGTTTCAATACGGATATTGCCTCACGGCATTCCTCGCCGAACAGTTGCTTGTCAGCCAGGAGAAAATCCCTCTTGCTCTTTGGACCATACGTAGTGCTGGTGGAGCATCTTCGGGATTGAACTGCAGTGTTACGCTGGACGGTCTTTATCCTCCAAGCCAAGTAGCCAGACCCACTCTCTGCATCATAGTAGTGTTCCTGTAAAATCCAAAAAGAACAAAAGTATGCGACACAGCGGTCACATCACCACATGGCAACATTAGAAGAAATTAAGAACATACACATTCGCTTCATATATTGCAATATAACCCTTTAATTAAAAAACGTACATATCCATTTCCAGAGTATGGATCGCTAAGGTTGGGAAATAGAGTGATGATGCCAACAGCATATTTTGTTCGTACATGGGTTGGTGGTATTCTCCTTTAAAAGTATATTATTTTTTCAAGCTTTTCAAGATAAAAATATGGACTTAATGCCTATCAAACAAAACTTTATAACAAAAATAAGACTTGGAATAAGAATAAAATTGTGAGGGGAAAAACTGTCATCTAAAAAGTTAAATTTAAAACTTGTAAACAAAATTTTTGTGTATTTGTGTTAACTACAGTATTTGTAACAGTGTGTGTTAGTATGTGTTTTTGTATGTCCTGTTGTTTTCCCCTGCTTTTTCCCCCAAGTGTTCACACTTTTGTCCTCACTGTTGGCTTTGTGGGTTTGTTTCCATCTCTCTCCCAGACTTATTATAGATTAGTCTTTATTTATACATTTTACTTGTGAGAGAACATTTGTTTTCTCTTTGTTAAGTTTTACTCTCTCATATTCCAAGTTCTGTTTGATCTTTATAAAGTTGTGTTTAATTATTACTGACACAAATCAGATTACATATCAAAACCCTTAATATTGTGTTATTGCAATAGGAGACCACAACAACCTGTTTTTAAACTACTGAACAGGGCTCTGTGACATAGGTACACACCCTTTTAATCAACAGAATGGACAACTAAATCCCCTAATAATATATTACTAATGAAATATTATTAGCATCAAGTTGAACATTTAATACTTACCCATGTACTTCCATCATGTCTGCAACCAGGAGGTTTACCATATGTCGCCGTGTAGTATCCGTCAATGTCTTTGTTTTGTCATATTCATGCAAGATTTTTACTCCCCCCGGCTTAGACTGGAGAACGTCTCTCACCATCTAAAAGATGAAGAAGAATCACAAAGGTCATCATCTTAGACATTCCTGCAATAAAACCACAGCTCTTCTACAGAATCTTTGTGTTTGACGATTAATAACTACTTTCATTTTCATTTACTGAAATTCCCCAATACCTCTTTTGCTGATTCCCGCTCAGTGTGGGTTCTTTTATATTCATTGTTTCTATCAAGAATCACTGTTGCATCTGATGAATCAGACGCCACAGAGGATGACGTGTCGGACACAAGCGACTCTGACGAAGAATGTGAGCGATCTTGATGAAGCACAACTGCAAGACATTTAAAAGAAACATACACATTTTAAATACTATTGTTTGCTCAAGACCCTCTAACAACGTCCTTTAGGCTTGACAACCACACTGCATATTAGGGGACAACAGGCTAGTCCAGATTTAAGTGAACTTTGAAAAACAAACACTCTTACGGAGCAAAGTCTTACCTGTAGACTTTTCTGTGGACACATGGATGGTAAGATTGCCTGCTTGTAAAAGCTCCTCAAACACATCCGCATCCACTTCTGTCCCAGATTCATCTGTGACATGCAGCTCGGTTTGCATTGGAAGACCTAACTTTTCTATGACTGAGAGAATATTAGATATGGGAAAATAAAAAACACAGCACAGTTCCCATTATTAGTAGTATTTAAAAAAAAATTAACAATTGGAGCATTCTGAGCAGTGTGCAGTGCTTTTCTTTTTCTGCATTTTAGATTCTATATTTGGACTGCTTGACCAGAAATTATTACTGGCCAGCATAATATAAACAACTTGGTGGGTGGGGGAATATAACCAGATTGCAGTCCCATTGTAAATGGAATAGACATTTTAGTAACTGATGACTTTAATGTAATGATTTAAAAAAAGGAAGAAGTAATCCCTACCTTTCTGAAGAAATGTATTGTAGTCTTCATAGCCCTCTTCAGTTTTGGCAACTTTAACATACTTCTGACTTTCACCAAATCTCACTTTGACCAACATGATGTGCTGTAAAGAAAAAAAGTACATTCAAAAACGTAATAAGTGAGAAAATGTGAACGTTACCGAAGTAAAGCTAATGGAGGCGAGTGAGACAAGTTAACATAACGTTTACGTTAACATTTCATAACATTTCCCTCGGAAATATGACTAACCTAAACATAAACCTGTACACTTATTTTACATTACACCATTTCATTAGAACATAGTGACGCAATATCAACAATCATAAAGGTTCACATGAAACATGATAGAGGAAGCGTTAAACGGTATCCTTAAAAAATGAAGGTGGATGCTTTTATCCACACCAAATTCTTCTAAATTGCACAATGCCCTGTACACAACATTACAGCAAGTGTGCACACTTTTTAACTTATGCAGCAAGCAGATAAACTGTCCATGGAAAAGAACCAAGCGAGCGAACCTCGATTAACATCCACAGGCTGACTTTATTTTAATACCACTGCATCCAACATCCAATTTTAAGCTAAACATAACGTTACACACAAGTTACCGAACATGTATGTACAAAACGTTCATCTAATGATATTAGTACATTTACCCACCAAAAGCCAGTAAAGTTACACACTACCGAACATGTGCACCTGATTTAGTGGGTTAAGCTAACATTAGCTTAAGTTAGCTAGCTGAAACCCTCACGTAAAACGTGCTGCAACTCTTTACATCTAACGTTAAGCTATTTTCGTCAGCTGTTGAAATGATTAAGGTGCAAACACATACATACACCAAGCGCGTTAAGCATATTAATTTATATTTGAAATAACGTAACAACACGAAGTTACAAACATACAGCTAATGTCACCATAACATTATCCTTAACGTTACCTGAACTGGTTTGCTAGCACTATCAAACCAACTAGGATATTAAGCATTCGCTAACTTAATGTTACCTGTCGAAAAAAATTGTCCCACCACTTAAATTTACTTACTTGTGAATGCTCGCACTCAAACTTTGAGCGTATCCAGTCGAATGTCCAGTCCAATCTAGTCGAGCGAAAATAAGCTGGCTGGTCTCCCGCCTCACTGCAGGCAAGTAACGGACGTGATAGACTTCAGGAGGTAACACTGGCTTTGGAGTTGAAATCAACACTGTAGAGTTGAACCATCAATATTACATTTAACTCCCAGTGACAACACCAACTCTTTTTGAGGAATAACTCTCTTGTAGTTAAATTACATTTAAAAAGAGTTGTAATGACTCTACATTTTTACTGTCAACTCTAACACAATGTTAACAGTCCTAACGTTACCCTTACACAGCAACAAACTCCCCTGAGGTAATGATAAAATAAAACAAAACAAATAAAGCTAACCTCTGTAGTACTTTTTGGATCATTATCAATCAGTGTATGAAGGAGTACCTGGATAACATGGTGACACTACAGCGCAGTCAAAATGTGTGTTTTGACCAAAATATCACTTAAGTTCATTGTGTATGTCCATCCATCCATCCATCCATCGTCAACCGCTTATCCTACGTACAGGGTCGCGGAGGGGCTGGAGCCTATTCCAGCTGACATTGGGCGAAAGGCGGGGTACACCCTGGACAGTTCATTGTGTATGTGTTTTGTGAATCTCATTGCTATGTGCTCATCCAGCAACATGTTGTCAGTAGACAGATCTCAGCTGGGTTCTTTGTATGTATACATTCATTACAAAAGGTTCAGTTTCAGACTTTGTGTTCAAGCGAGTATGCACATGTGATGGTTTTGGTATCAGAATCTTTATTTTCTTTAAGAGTCAGATTGTTTGTCTCATCCTGCCAAGGTCTTGGAGTGTGTCTGTATGTTTTGCACAAGTGTGTTTGCAAGTTTAGGATTGCACTATAGAGCTTAAGTTACAGAACAATGATCTGTTATCATGTCATGTTTCAAGATACTCTACATTCTCTATGCAATGGAAATTTGAGAATTAATGAAGACTAAAAAAAACACAGTATCCTATTCCATGAAAAATGTTTACATAGTAACATGACTTTTATAGTATTTATGTAATATATATAATATATAAACTCTTAAACTTAAATTATCTCCAGTGGTGGTCTTTTCTCGATGTAGTATAGAGAGTTTGCTATAATAGCTGTGTAATGACAAATCAACCCCTCCTCTAGAATTAAAATCAAAAAAAGATCTCTGCAGATGACTTATTTACAGTAAGTCAGTTTCTGTGTCTTGGAAAAATCATTGACACTGCAGGAATCTGACTGGCTGACGCAGGGATTACTGTAAGTGTCTTTCAAATGTATTTTTCAACATCCACAGAAATATACAGCCTCTTGATAATTGCTGGCAGGAAAGAGCATCAGCAAGATATTTTGGACCTTACATAACATGTCACTAGTTATAGTCTTCATGAATTCACTCAAGTGAAAACAAGTGTTTTTTTTTAATACTTTCACCTGCTAAATCCTATGTAATACTCTAGGTTATAGGTCTTTTCATAGTATTTGTCATTTCCAAAATCTAAAAGGACATGTGTGAAAGTGAAACTTAATATGTTATTTTGTCAAAGACATTGCTTGCCGTGACTTCACTTTCACAGAGCTCCGACTCATTGCAATGAAAAGCTGATTCAGGTCTTTTCAGACGAGTTTTATGGGGCTAACGTCACACAAGTGTCTGAGGGTCAAAACAACACATCATCCTGAATGGCAGCACATGCAGGATCATGAAATCTGAATTCCCATCATTCCTGTGACTCATCCAGGCAGGTCCTGCTGAGCAGAATTCCGGGTTTCCATGCTGCATCCGGACTAGTAACCCGATATGTAAGACCTATTAACATGGCGCAGCCATTGCTATCGGGGGAACAACTGGTAAAGTAATTACATTCTTTGTCCTAACCTTACAGGGTTAAAGGATACTATACATACACTTTTACTGTGTCTGCAAGTGTGTGGAGTTTGATAAAAGAGGGGCACACACTTCTTCTGAGGATGTGACTCATATGCTCCCATAAGTCATATGACACAAATGACCTCATGAATTATTAATGAAGCCTTGCAGTGTCCTTCTGCTACTTCTCCTACTCCAGGAGGTGACTTCTTGTCCTGCAGGGATGCAGACTGAATGATCCTTTATGATCTCCGGGGACAGGGGACAAGACATAAAACTCTGGATTATTGCACTTTCGGTTTCTAATGTAGCCACAAAAGCACACAAATGTGTATCTTTGCTGCTTGGAGGTAATCGCTGAGAACCACAGACTAAATGAACAGATTCGTAAACTTACAACTCTGTCTAGCAAAGAGGAAATACTTTTGACTCATGCACATTATGAGAAGCTTTTTGATGAAAAAACTGACAAAGGGCGTACACATTTTGATTAACCTCTAAGGTGAAATTGGCAACACCACAGATACCACAGATCCATCTAAAATATAAAGAAAGAGCATGACAGCCCTGTTTGTTTACAGATTATCAATGAATATATAATGAATCCACCCTGGGTTAAAATGAATAACCTAACCTAAAATGATCTTAAAATGTTTCCTGTATTACATATACGAGACAACACATCCTGGCAGGCAAATCCTGATTTAAAAATAGTTTTAGCGTCAGGCATCATTTATTCACCCCAGATGTCAGGAAAATATTTTTGTTGCTGGCAAGAGACCTACCTTAACCCCCCCTGGAAAAAAGCTCTGAAGAAACTATTAAAACTATTTGGAACCTAGCCATCCAATTATATGATCCACTTCATTCCTCCATGTTTTCCTGTCATGAATAATACACTATTCCTGTTGAATATACAGCAGCCATTTCACTTTCCTTCCCAGAAACGTGTTCTTTAGTGCGCCTTTTTCCCAGCAATTTTCAGATCCTATCACATTTCTGTTTATCTTGCTCAAAGTGCGGCAGTGACCGTGTGTTAATAGTTTTATGAAAACCTCTGTATCTCTGTGTGTGTGTGTGTGAAAGAGAGAGACAAACAGAGTATATGAGTGTGTGCGTGCACCCTGGGCATCTTGGGGCACATGCATGAGGTAGTTTTCAGGATTTACTGTAAATTACCTTAAGAGAAAACTGAAAATTACCACAATGGTCCTGCTTTGTTCCCTGTGGAGTCTCCCCTCTGAAACTCTCCTTGGCCTCTCTGACGTCCTTCTGCTTCAGAGAAACAGAAACTTGCTCAGCACAGCCCCTCCTCTCCTTCTACATGGAGCAGTTAAAAATGGCCAATCTGTGTAAAAAAAGATGAGTCCTAGATTAGAAACAGCTGGCTTATCTTGCTACATGACATACCAATGTTACTGTTGTTCACTGACTGTCCGTAAGCCTCAATTCAGCAGAATTTCATTCAGGAAATTTAATTAACATGTCTGATGTTTTGATGACAAAAGTTGTTTTTGATTTTTTTTGTGCTGCAGAAATGACCCATGACATTGGAGCAACAACAGCAACATTAATGACTTAGTATGGTATAGGTCCTGTATATAATTAGTAGAGCATTGCTATCCACATTAGGTCATGTAATCAAAATGTACTACCAAGTACAAGGTATCACAATCATGTTGTGGAAGTGTATCACCTACAAAGTTACTGTACCATTATAAATTGCTGCCCGGACCAGGCCAGACCTGATTAAGCCTTAATGTCAGGAATTTCTATTTATAAATGCAGCTAAATTATATAATTCCAAGAATAAACATGATATCAGTCAGAAGAACTGTCATACTGGCCCACCATAAATTATTTGGAGACAATCTCTTTCCTGTCACTGCTGTAATGTGTTTGTTTTTTGTGTTTTTACTGTTTCTGTTCTTTATTTGTCTGGCTGCTGTACAGGTGTGTTTAGACACTGTGTGAGGGTACATCCAAAATAAATACTGATGTAATTGATCTTGGCACCTGATGTCATTAGGCAATGTTTAGAAAGAGCAGAGAGGATAACTTGAGTGTCAGCACAGGATATGACACATATGCCATACTGATCAGTTGAGTTGCAAAAGTTTTCTTTGCAGTCAGAAAATCGAAAGGTCATTATTGTTACTGACCGCAAACCATCAGCATTCTGAGGTTTACACAGGAATACGGAGGTATTGCAATTCTGGATTTGTCCCGCCAATAAACACTTTTCCACTTTTAAAAATGAGCGTGGAAAGACCTTTGAGCAAACACTTAAACTCCCTGCTGCTCCGGTAAAGTTGTTGAGTGGCATCTGTGAGAGTAAGACATATTTTTTTAACTCTCTTTCAAAGTAATTATAAATAACAACAACATCTTGTTAGCAGCTACATCCACACAGCTCTTACTAATTTTGATCAAATTCTTTGTTTGTATTTTTGCCCTGTGACTCAAATATGTCACTGGATAGTTTACCAAAAATGTATTTCATATTCAGCTTGCATCCCACCCCCCTGCAGTACCACAGGGGGATTCAGGGGTATGAGATGGAGAGAGGCAAGTTGGGGGGGTTTGAGAGGGTCGGAGAGAGGTGAGTAAGAGATGAGTCAACCGCCCTCCACTTGTGGCTATAAGATGTCCTGATGGAGCCTAACAGTGGCATATTCTCAGACACCAGCAAAGGTAGGGTCAACTCTCCTCTCCATTGCATTCACCGTCTCCTTTATTCAGGCTTCAACTTGTCCATAGTTGTATCATTATCTGTGTTAATTATCATACTTGATTTTCCAGGGCATTTGTTTGTTTAAAAAAAGAGTTACCAGCTCTTTTGGAATGTTTGAATTTATTTGTATTTATTTTAAATACAGATTATTTGTGTGTAAACTTTATTTCTTTTAAAGTTTGGATTTGCATTGTAAAAGACAAATAAAGAAGTTTTTAGAGAAATTCTTGTTAGAGACAAGATTGTTGTTAGAGATTGTGTGTCTTCTAGCTCATGTTTATATAAGCTCACAATTTTTCACGGAACATGGTAGCAGAGGTTTGGGAAACAAGGGGGGTGAAAATAATTGAGCCAGCTAAATTCAGTGATCTTTGTACTTGTTACACAGTCAGAAAAACAGCTGTCTATCACAAATATTTGCTGTTACAATCAAACATGCTGAGTAAATTACTGGAAGGAAGCATGCGTGTATGTATGAAATGATGACATGCGGATATGAACTGACGCTGTCTCAGTGAGACGGCAAGTGAAATTTGGGTAACTGCAAACAGCATTTAAAGGATGAATACCCTGCTCATCACTCTTCTCCTAGGAATACGAGTGCTATTCTGAATTCTGTACATCTGGGGAAATACCACTACAATATGGACTACACTCTGGCTGTCCTGTTTTCTATCCTGCAAGTTTTAAGTGTGGGCTCAGCTGCTCCTCTGCCAGTGGAAGTAGTGAAGATGAAATCAAAAGTGAAGTGGATGGCTGAACAGCTGGTGGTTAGGCTGGATGAAGACTTCCAGGTAATATTTAAGGCTCTCTTTATGGCAACAGAATCTCAAGTGACTACAGAAGCTGGTTTGTTTTTGACCGTTTTCTGTTCTCTCTCGCTGCAGGTCCCCGTTGGCCTGACTCTCAGCCCACCTGCTGATGATCTGGATGGACCTTCTGCCATAGTGACAGTCTTGGAGGGTTACAACAGCCTGATCTCTGACAGCCTTAACGGGGTCTCTCAGGTCAAGTTTGAAATCTCTTCGCTAACAGGTTACCTTGATCAGTGGAGGCAGGGGCACTGCAGTGAGCAGCGGCCCAAGCCTTCGGTGCCAGGGCCCCTACAGGACCTACAGAGTCGAAAAGAGTTTATTCACACCGTGAGCATCGAGGCTCTCATGAGAGTAAAGGAGTTCCTAAATCTGCTGCTGAAAAATCTGGATCATCTTGAGACTTGCTGAAAGACTCCTCGGTCATGTTGAACTTTTGCAATGCATTTTTAAGGAAATTTATTCTCGAACATTCACTTATTTATATACACATGTATTTATTTATATATTGTACTTGGAAAATAGGTGTTTTGTAAAAAAAAATAATAAGAAGAAGAACACCGTCTTTTCATCCGCATGTTTCGAAGCAAGTGTGCTCAGTTCCACAGGAATTTTTTATATGCAAACACGTTTATGCTTTGCACACAAAGAAAAATCAGCTGCTCACAGGTTTGTACTATGACTCTACTGTTGTATCAACAAGAGCTCTGAGTGTAAAATATGGATCTACATATTAATTCAGTTCCATCATGTAGCTGAGTCAGCTTTGTAAGGTTTTGAGGAGTAGCAACGTCATCCCTGGAAATTCCTGAAAACCCGGTGGCCAAAATCAACAGAAAACCACATGGACAAGAACAGTAAAGGGCAACTTTTGTTTCAGTGCAATATCAACATCTCTTCCAAAATGGCTATTTATATACAAGGGTGATATTTTGTCTATTTTTGTACAATATTTTTATACCTATTGGATTAAAACTATAAATAAATATTTAACAAAAATACTGTTTGTGATATGAAAGTTTGTCACTGTTGTGTAATGATCAGAATTAAGTGAAAAGGGCAGGTACATCAGGTTAAAATATGTCATCTGTGGGTGTTCATCTCTTGCTACACTTGTACATTCAGGGTTCATGCGTGGGAAGTGTTTATCCAACGTTATCAGCTTATGATTAACTCCTGTTAAAAACTAGCATTAAAAGAAGTGAATCTAAAGGCAACTGTCATAATCAACGAACACATCAGCAAATCCAACAAATATGGATTTATTACCAAAGTGTAAAGACAACACAAATTCAGGGATTATTTTCTAAAAGGGCACATACACGAACAAAACTATCCTCACATAATTCAGTTTGTTTTAGTTGTAAAAGCATGGATTACAGAAATTCAGGAACAGACTGAATGAAGTGGCAGTGAAGGTTCGCACATGGGCATCATATACTGTACAATTTGAAACAAAAGCAAATTTATGAGAACCATTGTACTATAAAAGCCTCAGTGTGTGGAATACAGAGGACCTCCGTTATGGCCTTAAACACTAAGACTCATTTTTTCCTCATACACACACACACACTCACTCACACAAGCATGCACACACAGCATTAACTGTCAAACCACTTGTTTCGTTTGATGCTGGTGTTCTTGTCACTGTTACTCATCAGTTTCTTCTTGTACTGCTCCACCAGGCTGTCAAAGCGGTCTCCATCCCTTCTCTTGAAATGCTTCTTTGGCATTTTAACATTCTGTGAAAAACAACAAAACAAGAGCCATGTCACTTAAAAGCTTGTTAGCCTGCCCAGCTTACATCCTTTAAAAGTGTTACAGCCATTTGCTAGCAGTCCGTACAGTTCAAATGTTGGTTCATCAAAAAAAAAGAAGAAACAGAATGGTCGGGGTGTAAACTTCAGCACAGCTTGCTAGCTTGCACGCAAAGTAACTGCAGGTCAACAAGCAGACCAACTAATATTGCCATCCATATAGTGTTGTAGTGTCCCAAGTTTAAAGCACAGTGTGACTGAGGGGGTCTTTAAGGTTGTTAATGACATTTAAAAATTCTGGTAACAATATATCAGCCAATTCTATCTCTTCCAGATTGTTTAATGCCTGGCTGAAATGCATGGCTCTGAAAAAGATGTAACGCTAAAATATTATTACTAGAATGTCACTTGGTGGCGCCAAAGCATTATATTTCATATTGATTAAGTGCGGTCTTCACTAGATCTGAATTTTTTCTCCCCGTGCCTTAATCCAGTATATCTTTCTGATGAAGCATTTCAATGTTCTACGGTGAGAGACTGTCGACAGCAGATAGTTTTGATTTGGGAAAGTTCCCAACTTCCTTTTGACCTCACAGATGTTGGATCTTTTTGCTTGGTGCTTGAAAGTATCTTGAGGTTACTCAAACTTCCATGCCTTAGGAGTTTTAGGACTCAGGACTGACAAAGCCACTGTTTCTAGTCATTTCTAATAAATCAGTACCTCAGCAGCTACTCTTCAGTATAAGGAGTTTTGTGAATATGACCCAAGATTACAAATAAGCATATACAACAAATAAGCACATACAACAGAATATGTATGAACCTGGTTTCTGGACTGTGTGGGCTTTTCCATCTGTCGCCGTTGAGGCTCTTTCCTTTTGGATCCGGGCTTTGCTTTATTTGGTGGTAGGGTCTGTTGCTTTCCTTTGTCACGCATTCTGCAAAAGACAACAGTTCACAATCTGTTACTTAAGCCTCATGCTCACTGTTGAGTCATCATCAGTTTTGTCATTTGGGTTTTTCCAGGGAAATGTGTTTGTGACGTGTTTATATACACAGTGAACTGTAGACAGGAGACTTATAAAGGTAATGAAAACTGAACCTGATCTTAGGTCCCCGATGGGAAGGCAAAGCTAGAACCTTCCTCCGTTTCTTTCCGTTCTCCAAATCTATATGCTCAACCTCAGGGTTGGTCTGGAAGCCCAAATAGTATCTGCTTTGTTTCTGGTAATGAGGAGGAGCTGATAAAGACAGAAAAGCAGTCAGAGAGAAAATCTAAACCAGTGGAAAAATAATGTACATGATAACAGCAAAAAAAAAGCCAAGTTTAGTTCAGTTTAAAACAGCAATAGTGCTGTACTGCGTCTGTTTTGTGACAGTATATCATGTTAATCATCACTTTTTACATGGTTAATGGAATCAGCACAGTATAAACATGGGGAACAGCATGTGTGTATGAGAGCAGCTGTTTTTCATCACCTATTAAAAGCTATCCAGAAGTTATGAACAACAACCTATTATGCCATCATGTACAGCTGCCTAATTCATTCTCTGAACTGGAAAAAGACATAGATATTATTTTCATACCTCTCTCCTTTTGTGTCTGTTCTGATGAGGACTGTGCTTGATTTCCACCTTTCCTAGGTCCATCTCCAGCTGTCTGGGACTGAGGTTTTGCTCCTCCTTTAAAAAGGCTGTTTTCTGAAAAACTCCTGCAAAAATATCCACACAGGGTTACTTCAGGTTTACTAAGGGAAAAGCATTTTTCAATTTGAACCAGGATTCTATACAAACCGATACAAACGCACCTTGTTTTTTTGTTGTCGCAATTCTTTTATTTTGAGTTTTCTTGAATCCTCCAGGGAGAACTCAACAATGGGTCTCTGCAGGATGAAATATAATGCATAATGATGCCACACTATGGACCAGGAAAAGACATATGTAAATGCATATGTAAATGTCAAAAATTTCCAAAGGTAAATAAATACAGTGGCAACAAAGCAAAAACAGCTGCTTTTAAAAGCACTTCTGTTGTCCATCACAAAAATGTACCTTGTGTGAGCCAAAGATGTCAGGATTGTTGTTAAGGTAACGAAGTGTGCTGAGAGCATGTTCATGGTCCTGGAACTGGACAAAGCCATAACCTAACGACTGTCCCATCACCTGACCCTTCTCTGGCTTCTTGTCATACATCACACGACACTAAAAGGAGAAGTAAGAGGCACACACATAAACAAACAGCATGAATGAGAATGACAACGACACCCCCTACTGGGCGCACAGACGCAATTAGGGCTGAACAATACTGGGGAAAAATGACATTGTAATATTGTTTTTTCTGCAGTGTTTACTGCAATATGAAGAAATACTGGAAATTTCACCAGATACATGCAGTGTGTTATACAGGTATAGATATACAATTAACAATCAGAATTTTCATAATTTGGGTACTGTAAAAATCAATCCTCTTCTAACAAAACAACTCCCCTCCTACTTCAAACACACTTGGTTTAGCCCTCTGCTACTCCTGCAGAAATCAGCATGTATGCGACTCTGGTACCGACATGGACAAGTGAAGAGAGAACAGGTGGAGAGGTACTTGGGGAAAAACAACATTTCTTAATAAACTCGTTGCCCATCACATTTATGTTTATAGGCAGATTATACGCAGACTCTGCATGCACAGCTATCAGTCCGCTATGTGCTCTGGTGAAGGGGTGGACTTGATCGGTTTATCAAACAAACAGTGCACATTTTCAGGTTGTGGAAGGTGAATAGTGGGGCCTGCTTTGGCTGTTTGGTAAATTCACCAGAGCAGATTTGTTACTGATCAAACACCGTGTATCTAAGAACCTTTAAATCGGACTTAATTATTATTATCAGAGAGATTTTTTGTAGATTAGTCACGGAAAATTAGAACCTTTAAAGTTTTAGTTATCAAGCATCAAAAAAAGTAGTAGCATGACGTGTTTGAGTTAACTTGCCTAAACTCAAACACGTGACAAAAGCAATGTGACTATAATCTCCATAAACAGATATCTGCATGAATGCAGAATCTCTAGGCAAGGCACAAGATTTTGGTATTGGAGGAGGTCTTGTTTTCTGTTTGTAGTCCAAGAAGTAGTGACAAATCATGTTTGAGCTGGCTTTAGTTGCATGCAGGTAAACAGTAGGGGTGGGAATCTCTGGGTATCTCATGATTCGATTACGATTCAGAGGGCTGTGATTCGATTAGAAAACGATTATTAATGTATCATGATGCATCATTTTTTTCTATATAGGATCCTTGGATAATTACTAAGCATTTAATTTTGCCCATTCAAATACAAAAGAAACCTCTCCTGATTAGCTTAAAAGGACTAGTTTGCATACCTAATTTACTTCATTAACCTTAGCTCCATGGTCCCTCATTTCATTAACAACCAGCCGTCAGACTCCTGAAAACTGAAATATAATTATCAGGATGCACACTATGTGTACAGGACAGAGCTGTACACAGTTTAGTTTTAGCTTGTGCCTGATGTGTTCAGCCCTTGACTAGTAGGTTAGTTAGTAATGACATACATTGTTGGGCTTCTGTAAATAACTTCAGAGTATGGTCTAGACCTACTCTTTATGAAAAGCACTGAGATAACTGTTGTTGTGATTTGCCGCTATATAAATAAAATTGAATTGAAAATTGAATACAGCTGATCATTAATATTACTTCATTACTAATTAATAAATAAATCTTCTTAGCACCTTTCACGGGACCAAAGGACACTGTCCACATAGTTACAGTGACAGAACAAAAAAAGTCATTCAGGACTGAATGTCTGGGGTAACGAGCTTAGTAGATTTTTTAAAGTGTCCTGACAGGGAGCATTTCGGGTCTCTGTGAAGATGAGTTCCAGAGGGTGGGGTCTGTGACACTGTCCCCAAAAGTCCGGAGTCTGGTATGGGGGACAGAGAGCAAACACTTTTACAGGGAGATGTTAGCTAGCGCTAACAGCCTTCACTTTTCCAGCGGTTGGAGAAACTACAGACTTTTATTAACAGACACACAGTGACCTACGCTGCACGTTTAGTACCAGACAGAAACTTATTGTTAATATTTTCCTCCGCTAACTTTCACCGTCAAACACCGTTCTGCCGCTCTCTCTCACTCGCTCAGCCTCACAAACAGGATACACAAAGAGCTGCCGAGCGTCACCATTCTCGCAGTGTGCGACTTAAAAGAATTACTTGCGCATTGATATTAATGATTCTGTGACATTTTGGGGATGTTATTCCTTCCACAATGGTGACAAATACAGAGGGACACTGGTCTCTCTGTTGTGTGCGCTCCACAGACGGTCCGGGCGCTGCGCTTCCACGAGTTCCGCCTTTTGCGTTCCGTCAACATTACGTTATCAATTAACATTTAAATAATCGATTTTTAGACATTTGTTAATCGATTAATAATCTTCCACGTCTGCATCGCAATGCATCTAAGAATTGATTATTTCTCCCACCCCTAGTAAAAAGTCCGTGTGGAGAGCAAAAGAGGCGGAACACATTTGCAGAAATGCAATCTTGGAACCCACTAATTATCATCTGACAAAGATTTAGCTTTTTTATCAATCTCAGAACCCTAAAGATTAGCTTTTTAAAATCGATCAGCATTCAAAATTGCCATCAGAGGTTAACCAATGGGTTCCATCATTGTAAACATTGTAAACGTCGTCCATGCTGAATGTGGTGTAGCCCTAGACAAGGGCTTTTTTTTTATTCTATAAAATCTGACACTCATAAATACCACTCACTGAAAATTATTTCCAGGAATGTTTTACAAAGCTGCAAATGAATGATAACTCCTATAATGATACTGCTTTATTTAATGAAATGTCTACCAGCATGCTATAATGTTTCTCACCTCTGTGATGCGGACTCCCTTGCTTCCTTTTACTGCTTGGAGGCAGAGTGCTTTGAGCTTTTTATTGTCCACCGACTTGGGCAGGTTATGGACACACAGACGAGTCTTTGACACAAACACTTTTATGTCCCGAAGCTTGGCCCTCTTTATTTCTTCAAACTGAGGGATAGACACAACACCAAACAGATGTGTCAATATAAGAGCAATTTGAGAGATGAAAAGTTAAGATAAGATAAACTATTATCCATTAAAGATCATTCTCCAAAAAGAAATGTGTAAAATGGTGAATGAAAAACAAACTCACTCTAGTTCTTTTGATCATGTCTGCTTCAGGAACACCCTCTGCAGCCTTGGTCCCAGCGCGGATCACTGGAACAACATACAGAATAAGAACAGATGCAATTCCAAAGCTTAAATAGGGACATCACAAGACGCACATGGCTTTCCTAAGTAAGACAGCATGGTGATTTATTAAAGATGGTATCTTGTTTATTGTGTCTCCATATATTTTGTATCTCCATATATTTTGTATCAAGACCAAGGGGGAAGCTTCCGGTCGACAGTATGAAGCCGATGCTGAAGTCCCTGAAACCTGCATTCAATTGAAAATCCAGCAGGGGGCGACTCTTATGGTTGCAAAAGAAGTCCGGCTCCATTAGAAATAATGGCAAAATGACCTTCCTTCTCAGCTGAATAATTACCACAGTTACACTTTCCTGATGTGTTTGTGGTCTCAGTCACTAGTTTCAAGTCTTCTTCAATACAAAATGATGTTCATTTAGTAAATTATGGTCCCATTTATTTTAAAATAGACCACAAAGCAGAGAATGTTTCAGGGCGGGATAATCTATGATTTACAAGTCCTTACCATGGCAACCTGTCAATCAGGCTAGAACCAACTCGTACGGCCAGCGCCGTTGAAAAAGCTTATTAGGAGTTGGCTGTTCACTTTCTCTGGTGAGTACATTAAGTGTTAAGCCTGTTGCTCGCTAGAGAAAGTTATCAGCCCAGTGAAAATGACAGTTAATGTGAGTTACAGTTGCACCTAGCTAAGCAAGCTAGCTAGCTCTGCACACGGCCGTTAGCTCGTCACTTCCGGGCACTTCGTCGTTTGCAAAAACTCGACATGGCGGCGCCCTATCGGCCAAAGTCGAGGCTTCAAAACGGCAGTCCACAAACCAACGGGTAACGTCGCGGTGCCTACGTTCATTTCTTATAAACAATCTATGATCAAGACAGAAGTTTCACATTGATATTTCATGGTTTACAGAATTAATGTCAGTGTTTCCGATGCGCGGCGGCTGACTTGTGACCGCCGCTTCTAAAATTTCCCACAAACATTATTATGTCAATGTGCTACTTATTTTCACTCACACAATGTGCGAGCACGGTAACACATTGCTTGGCACGCTTCCTCTTCTCATTCTTCAAAAGGAGATCTAGGCTACGTGACAGTTGCTGTTTTAAGAGCAACGTAACTTCGATTCAGGAGGTGAGTTGCGAGTGTTTGATTGTCCGAGCGGCAGAAAGTGATGATGAACGAGAGCGGAGGAAAATATTCTGGCAGTCATATGTCTGTTGTTTCCCTAACTGCTGGAAAAGGGAAGCCTGTTTGCGCTAGTTAACATCTCCCCTCACCTTCAGAATGCGCGGCTAAGCAGGAAAGCTTCTACAGTATGCTGCATCTTTAGCCGCTACGTAGCATAATAGATCAATTTATAGAAAGTCACGGGTAGCTGTATGTTATTACTACCTAGGCTACTTGTCCAATGTTGAGAAAATAAGCTAAAAACTGGAGTATCCTACAGCTCTGTCCTGTACAGACTGGTTCATCCTAAAAAAAATTAGTTTTCAGATGAGTATGAAAAAGTGGTTGTTAGGAAAAGAAAGGACGGTGGTGACTGGAGAAGCTCAGGTTAGTAAAGCAAATCAGTGACGCAAACTGGTCCTTTTAAGCTAATGAGACGTTTCTTTTTGAATTTTAATGTGAAAAATAAAATCCAACTCAGAAGGGAGGAGGTTTTTCATGTTGCCTTTTTTATATTAATGTCTACAGATGAATGTTAAAAGTTATATAAAAAGTAATATAAAAACACAAAAGTCATGAACAATCGTATCTATAATCATTCTGAGGTAATATTAACAGGGTTTTAGTGGGTGATGCCCAAAACATACTGTGCCACAAATGTAACATAACAACCAACCAAATTACTTTCCTCAAATCTAAAGGTTGTAGTTCCTCCCCAGTGGACTGTTCTTTGGGTCTAGGTATTATCCGAGAGCTAATAAAAAAACTAGAGATAATAAAAAACTTTTCCATTCTATATTTGTTCAGAGATATATAGTGAAAATAATGGGCCAATATGATGTGAAATTACATATTTTCATTGGAAAATGTAAAATTTTCTTGGGGAGACACCCAAACCCCCCTGACCACGACCACCACCAAAACATTCATCTAAAGCTCACATAAAACAATAGGAAAACACTGAAATTTTAAGCTATTCTAATGTACTTCGTATGCTCATGGACACGTAGGGCTGGGTATCGAATTCAATACTTTTTAGGGACCGACCGAATTGCCGAATGTAAAAGACGTGGAGAAAATCAAAAGTGTGGCTTGATGCAACATCGCGCGATGCAATATTTGCGACATAATTTAATTGCTGCCAAGAGCGGCAACACGACAAACCTGGTGAAGCCCTTGAATGTGCGTGAAAAAAACTTAAGAGCAGAAAGTCGCTCCGTCTTTGCTGCAACAAGACAGAGCCGGTGCATCATCGTCTCAGTGCCCTGCTGCCACCGAGCCTGCTTCAACACGCCCACCGTACGAGCAGCGTTGGGCAGCAGCGTCGCTACAAGTAGCACCCTTACTAGTTTAACTACATTTCTCAGTAGCTTGGTGGCAGCGTCACTGTTTTCTTAATCAAATCAAAGCTCTTTTATTGACAGAGTACCGCGGTAGCTTCCACACACGCTACATTTTTCCCAAGTGTTTCTGAAGGATCAGGTAAGTGACGCCACCGCAGCACACGGACCTGTATGTGCAGCCGGCGGAAGCGCTTCCGTGTGACGGTGACATCACATACCGATGTTTGGGCAGATGTCTGTGACTTTGCTGCAGTGGATTGAAGAGTTTACTTTCTACTCTCTCTCTTTCTCTCAGGCCTTTTGCCATGAATGTTTAGGTTGCAATGTTGCCAGAGCACAAATTCACATATAAACAATAAAATATATATATATAATTAATAAAAATGAAATGACATTATAAAAACTAAAGAAAGAGGAATAAAAACAATATAGGCTGATGTTACATTGAAAATATGTCTTGGTTTTGACAAGCAGTAGCATTTTTCAAAGGAACAATTATAAAAAATAAACTATTAATGATAATGTTATAATTAAGTTACTTTATACAAACAACAATGGTTCTCCGATTGTTGAGAAAATATACCAATTTTATACCAATAAAATTGGTATCGAAAAAAGTATCATTGAGGAACCAGTATCGAAGTTGAGGTATCTATCGGTATCGATATCGAAAATCTTTGAATGATACCCATTCCTACACGAGAGCAATGCTGCTGAGATATGCTGTGTTGGGGTTTTATATTCAGACATACTACACAAAAAAAAAAAGAAATCGCTTCACCTCCACTGCTACAACTGACACTGAACACCTTTAATATTGAAAAGTGAATAAAATAACTGTGTCAAAGTGAAATAATCACTAGCAGACGTGGTAAAGAAGGTGAAAAGAAGGGTATGAAATGCGTTTACTCACATCCCTCTCTGGCTAGGTACAGGTTCCTGGTGCCCGTTTCTACTTTGACCTTGTTAACTTTCAGCTTGGCAGCATCCTCCCTGCTCACTGCTGCCACAATGTAAAGCTTTCTGCCATCTACACGTATGCCACCATTCTGCATAAAATAACTCAAAGTTAACAAAAAAGCAGCAACATCAAGTCATTGCACAAACAGGACAACAAATTATGAGCTTATGACCATACAAAGGCAGATAACAGGGAATATTTTAAATTTAATTATTCAAAATTTATTCATATGAAACTGCATATTACCTCTGCCTCATCCTGCGATGCAGCTATGCATTTGTCTGCAGCCTCTTTAGTCTTAAACTGAGCAAATGCACAACCTGGCAAAATAACAAACCCAAAATAAGTTAATCAACCAGCCTTCTCAAACAACACAGATAAAAGTGTTTCACACCAGCACTGCTGACGGACCTTTGGAATGTTCTGTGTCGGGGTGGAGAACAATCTTTATGTAGTTAAGTTCGCCATACTTTAGAAGAATTTCCTCAAGACCCTCTTCCTCTGTGTCAAAGGACAGGTTCCTAAATCATCCAGGAGTAAGACGAACAAAGATGGTCATAATATAATAAATTAATATTATATTCTGGGGCACAGTAAGATATATTCAAGAAGGTTTAAGATTAATTAAAGAGAAGAATTGCAAACCTGATGAAAACTGTTCTGCCCTCTTTCACATCTGAAGGGAGACCTTTCTTTGAGATTTTCTTCTTTTGAGCTAGAGAGAAAAAGAAAAGTGGCAGACAAGCAGAGTCAAAACAACATTATTAAAGACAATGTTTAAATTACATGCAAATACACAAAAAACATAGGCAGAGAATGAATACCTGATTCATCTTCGTTGTCATCCTCATCTTCCTCCTCACTTTCATCTTGATCATCATTTGAATCAAGGCTACTCTTATCATCGTTATCATCATCATCGTTATCATCAGCATCATCATCTCCTCCCTCCTGAGACTCATCTTTTTCATCTTCATCTTCTTCATCCTCCTCCTCCTCACTGTCTTGTTCCTCGCTATCATCTTCATCATCTGATTGGGATTCCTCCACCTGCTGCACAGCTGGTTTCGAAGTGACTCTGAAAAGATCAGGCACAAACTTAACCAGTGAAGTTAACCAGTTATTAACACTTGGCAGCATTTTAACAGGATGTGTACATATTTGAGGTTCACACTTTTTCTTCTCAGGTGCTGCTTGTGTCTTTCCTTCCTCCTCGTCTTCAGTGTCACTCTCTGCGTGAGACTGTTTTGCAGTTGCCTCCTCTATATTCTTATTCCCTGTTAGGTAAATAAAGTGGCATTCATGATTATTGGCTTTATTTTGATGTTTCCAATGAGACAACTGATTTCTTCTTATTTTTAATTTGTAGTGGATGATAAAAGGAGAAGTAGTTGTTTTACCCTTGCAGATAAAAACAATTACCTGCACTTGAGGATGGCTGTGTGGCAATATATTTGTCCTTAGGCACAGCCCAGTCTACTGCTACCTGCCTACCTGTGAATAATACAAAACATTTAAACTGCAGCTACATGATACAAACAAAGACTAAAAGTGATTTTCCTTAAGTGAGGTGTCAACGATAAACAGTGACTAACTCACAAACCTTTTATCTCCTTCAGGTTCAAGGCATTGAGCGCTCTCGCTGCCTCTGACACATTTTTAAAAAGAACAAACGCAAATCCTCGCATCTTCCCATCTGCACAGAGAACATAAAAAATAATAATATGGCCAATCAATTGACTCAACGTGCACATGACGATTCAATGTGCTGTGCTTTTGAAATCATCCAGTAAGAAACCATTTTTACCAGGTTTGAGGGGGATTTTGGTCTCAAGAACTTTTCCAAACTTGCCACAAACTTGCTTCAGATCATTTTCTGAGCACTGTAACACAAGACACAGCATGTTCAGGTCAAGCAACAGGTGTACCACTTTACAAGCATATGTGTTACTGAACTTCAGATAGGATCAAAGTGTGCTTGTCAGTTGCCGCAGATTGTACCTTAAAACTAAGGTTCCTTATGATGAGTCTAGCTTTCAACGTGTTTTTCCTGAAGCCTTTGGATTTCTGCTCAGTTTCCTTCGGTGCAGCAGCAGGCTCTTTGGGTGCTAAATGAAAGACAGGAGTAAGGTTATCAAGTAGACCCAGCGCAAGCGCTCTCCCAGTTGCTTGTTTCTGGACGTGCCTTTATACCTGTTACAAACCTGTTTTTCTTTTGTCTTTTATTTTCTTCCTCGCCACTGACAGAGAAAGCCTCTGTCCGTCGTATTCTTTTATTTCTGTCAAGGCTCGCTGTGCATCTTCCTCCATGGAATATGTGACATATCCAAATCCCCGACATTTTTCTGCGCCTGGATTATGAATGAGAATGGGTTAAAAGGTTGCATCTTTAAGTTTTACTCGCAATACGACGTTTTAATAAATAACGTTAGCCTTGTAGTAGTTACGTTTGAACGTTACTGTTTTCTCGTCAACCTATAGTAGTAGAGAAGACCCCAAATGAATGTCAGTGACAACCTTACCCTTCTCTCTGACCACGAAGCATTGTTTCACCGGTCCAATTTCAGAGAATATCTCCTCTAAACGTTCATTTGAAGCTGAAGCTGGTAGAGAACCAACGAATATGGTCTGCGCTGGCATGGCTGTCTGCTGCCGAGCTAACGTTAGCCTTCCTGGCTTGGTAATGGCTCACAAGCTGATGTAGAAATTGTTAACAAACCAGCATTGGAGGTTAATGTCAAACTGCTCGATATCACGCGGATCACTGAGATGAAAACGTGCTTTTTAACTGTTTAACCTGAACGCCTCTTGCTTCTACATTAAGTCGCATGTTTACATATGTGCGCAGCCATCTTCGATAGTAACCGGAAACGGTCTCGAGCCTACACTTTACTTTACTTGCAGAAAACCGGTCTTTGCCGCCGCCTGCAGCCCCGGAGGTTTATATTTACAAAAAAATAAATAATTATTTATTTATGCATATATTTACTTGTGTAGATAAACAAAGCGCTAAAATAGACTAAATAATATTTAATAGAATAAACATATAGCATAGAGACTATAGATGGGACGTTAACTGATAGACTGTACAATGAAGGTTTTATGCAGTAATATACAATACACATTACTGTAATTCTTGATACTGTGCAGAACTGCAGTCCGCAGATAACTCTCCATTTTTAAATGTAAACCAATTAAAGTCACACCTCAGACAGTATACCTTCACATTTATTTCCAAGGGAAAAGAAAATGTTAACATTTAAAATGTTGTGATTGCACAAATCATATATGCATGAAATGTTTTGAGAACCAACAAAAGGTTCACAAGACAGTGTCATACACAGAGCAACTTTTAGAGCAATCGTGCAGGGCAATGTTGTCGTCAATGGTAATGAGTGAAGATTACTAACGTAATCCCCTTCCCCCACCACTCCGCCATCCGTCCTGCACCGCCGCTAACCATTTAAAACATAGTCGGACTTGCCTCTAGCAAGATTGCCCAGCAACATTGCTCAAAAAGTTGCCCAGTGTATCATCAGCCTCAGAGGCATTATTTCAAGTTTGACAACCACCAACAACAGACATTGCAATTATTTGTAATAATGTTAGGTGGGTTGTTCAGCACCATTCATTTATACAGATTAACCATTTCATCTGTCACTCCAGAGGCCATATGAACTCCTTGATGTATTATGGTGATATCCTACAATGTTTTGCTCAGCACTGCCAACAAACACCAATATGGCAGAATGTCTTGTGGAAAAACAAATATTCTGCAGTGGTAGACCATCAAAATACTCAATGGTTCCTGGAGTTTTGTGTACAGAAAGGTTGTGCGGTTATTAAAATTGTGTTTTGGCTTAGAAAAAGTAGAAAAAACTTACATTTTCTGATTCTAAATATAAATGATGAGTTTTGTACATAGAAGTATAGAGAAGGCACTGTGACTATTCTCTCTGGCAATTTACACAACTTCCTTCCAAGTTGTGAGGCCACTGAGCCTAAACAAAATGATAAAGAAGTGGTAAAGAAGTGCTACAGAATTTTTTCCAGGAAAGATACCTACAGTAACAGCAAATGTAAAATACTTTATAAATGTTGTCTTTTGTGTGAATCATATTAAACACAAATTAAGAGCTGCAAGATTTACATGAGCCAAAACAATAAACAAAAACACAACAATTCACATCATGTGACTGATTTACATATTCCTGGATGTCAGTATAAACTACATCTTTGCAATTTAAAGCAATGCAGATTTGGAGTAGAGGCTTTGGAGAGTTTTTTTTTATTTCAAGCTGGAACATCTCTATACTCACTTTAAGATAACTTCAAGATGTTTCTTTGGATAAAAGTTGTAAGTGGGTGACTATGCTGCCTGAAGTTTGCTGAAACAAGACTCTGTGTCTGACATCGACGCTTACCAGAAACTCCCATTTTAATTGTTTCTTCATTAATGGAGTCATAGTTGTAGTTACTTTCAACTCAAACAGATGTAGATCATCTTAGATATTGAATATATTCTCATGGCGCTTACAGTCAGTCCACCTACATCAAGTACTGTGATTAGTGTACAAGTTAAATTAATGTATTTTATGTAATAATAGACAGTGGGGCCAAAAAGTATTTAGTCAGCCACTGATTGTGCAAGTTCTCCTACTTAGAAAGACGAGAGGTCTTTATTTTCCACTATAATTTACATATAAATTCTTTAAAAATCTTACAATGTGATTTCCTGGATATTTTTTCACTAAATACTTTTTGGCCCCACTGTAAACAAATATTATAGATTAAACACAGCAATAAACATTACATCTTGGCCTTCAGCGGGGCGATGCCAAGTAAGTTGAGGAACATGTGTAGGGTGGTCAGGTACTCTTGTTGGTGCCTCTTGAGGTGACCTGCATGTGTTGAATCCTCCCACTTCTTTGCTGTGACGTCTATCCCGCGCTTCCGCCATTGATCAATCAATTCCTCCACAGCTCGTGGGTCACTCAACGCATCGTTCTCGCAATAGAAGAACAGTGCGGGAGCGGTGACAGGAGAGTTCCTAAACACATCAATGCCTCTGTTAAAGTAGTCCACCGTTTGGCGTTTGAACATGCCAAAGTATAACAGGCTTAGTTGTTTTACCAGTCTCTCCCAATGGGGAAATACGGTCTTACCTAGACCTGGCAGAGAGGAGAAAAACCATACTTCATTCATTTGAACTTAAAAAGGAACTCACTACTATTTATACATGTATCATTTCATGTACAAATGTACATGAAATTAATATATTTTAGATCTAGCCAGTGCGATTGTGCATAATGGTACTAATGAAACAAAATTAATCAATGTGTTAAACTGCATTAATACTGAACTGACCTACAGACATTGTCTCCAGAGAGCCCACCACCAAGCTATCATAGACTTGGCCTTTAATCCTCTGTGGGAGTGTCTGATATTTCTGTGTATCCTGGGACACATGTAACAGCAGCTGGGCAAATGTGTATCCCCCAATAGAGAAAGCATGGATAAGGAGTGGGCGGGACTCAAAGCGTTTACTTTGGAGCAACTCCAGCAACCTCTTTCCATGAGCCAGACCCCAGCGAGGCCACAGGAACTCTTGCACCTTGTATAAAACAAACAAAATGATGACACATGATCACCATGACCCTAGATAGTGTGTAAATCAAATCAAAGTTCCAGGAAGCTGATCAGAGTTAGTTCAATCAAGCATGTTTGCTAAGTTAACCATACATGCATGTGTGTTTGTGTGTAAAAAACAACATTTATGGAATCCTAGTGAATGTGACATTTAGTTTTTTAAAATATTTATCCAGCTGTAACCTGATGGGGACACTTTGGATGAAAATATGGATCAACTTTGGATCAACCCGATCTGACAGATCAGACGACATAGTTCACTTAAAGACCTATGACTTTAGCCTCCAAGTCCAATCCAGTGAGTACATTTAAACTTTTATTTTAAAAATCTTTCTCAACAGCTTTTAAAGACTATATTTCAATGTATAAATTAAATTACATAAAGGAAATGCTGTTAAAACATGTTAAGATCATAGCCTATCCAGACTATTAGACTATATCTTGACTACTATTGTGACAGAAAGGTAGACAGTGTTTACCTCTTATGACCTTCGCTGGTGACTGCTTCATTTTGTTTTTTCATTAGAGGAAAGACCTGTCTTATCTCTTAAGATAACATTATTTTGCACTATGGACACTTCATATCCAGGTCAACTCACACTACTATGAGTAAAGTATAAAGGATAAACTTTGCCTTTACCTGATAAGGTCAGCACAACGATTGTTACAACAAGCAGCGGGTAGATGTCAATAGGACCTGACAATTATCTTTAATTCAGATTAATCTATCAATTAATTCTATACAATTAGTTGTTAAATTTTAAAATTAAACTTAGTCTAATTACCTAATAACAACAGACCCTATTTATCAGATGTTGAAAAATACTGGACCATAAATTCAAAAGGATTGCTGTGACACATAGACTAATGTTATTACTGTATGTCAACCTTCCCTGAACTGGAGAATCTGTATTTTGACTTAAAACTTAAAAATGGTTATGACATGGATTTATTTCATCACTGAGTAATAAGATAATCAGTGTGGGGCAAAGGAAAATGACCAAAACTACACTGAACAAAATTATAAACGCAACACTTTTGTTTTTGCCTACATTCATCATAAGCTGAACTCAAAGATCAAAGACTTTCTCTATGTACACAAAAGGCCTATTTCTCTCAAATATTGTTCACAAATCTGTCAAAATCTGTGTTAGTGAGCACTTCTCCTTTGACCAGATAATCCATCCACCTCACAGGTGTGGCATATCAAGATCAGACAGCATGGACACTGCACGGGGGTGCCTTACGCTGGCCACAATAAAAAGGCCACTCGAAAATGTGCAATTTCACTGTATTGGGGGGGTCCAGGGGAATCCGGAAAATAGTCAGTATCTTGTGTCGGTGTCTGCCATCTGCTCTTTACAGTGAAAACTGGGCTTCATCTGTGAAGAGAACACCTCTCCAAGGTGCCAGACACCATCGAATGTGAATTTGCTCAAGTCGCTTAGGACTGCAATCAGGTTCTTTGTTTACATAAATAGATTGTTGCAGCAGCTGTCCGAGTGGCTGGTCTCAGACGATCTTAGAGGTGAAGATGCTGGTTGTGGAGGTCCTGGGTTGGTGTGGTTACACGTGGTCTGCGGTAGTCAAATTCTCTTAAACACCTTTAGAGACGGCTTACGGTAGAGAAATGAACATTCAATTCACAGGCAACAGCTCTGGTGGACATTACTACAGTCAGCATGCCAATTGTATGCTCCCTCAAAACTTGGATGACATTGTGATGTGACACGTGTTGCGTTTATAATTTTGTTCAGTGTATTTACAGACTATACAGACAGTCACAGACTGTAACAGGCAATCTGTAATGTTAGTTTAAGTCATTTTCTCTCTCATACGTGGACGTTAAAACAGAAAATATTAACATGGGGGGTGCGATAAAGAAACATTAAGAACATTTTTTAAGTGATTACTACAAACAGAAACTCGCTCCTTGTGCAATTCTAATATACCACAAAAGTAAACAAGGATTTGCTGTCCTGACTTCCTGTCATCTACACAAAGGGATGCTTTTGCTTCAAGTTTTCGTGCACAGCAGTTGTGTTGCTGTGATAAGCCATTTCCAATTTGCAGCTCTTACAGAGCATCACCATGTTGGGTCCAAAGTACTCCCAGACTTTATACGGTAGAAGGCAAGTCGTTTTTGATAGCTAGTTCTCCAGGCTCAAAGGCAACTGACAGATTCCCTCACAGGGATAAAACATTACATATTATTTGGATTGGATTCCCTTAAAGAAATGTCATAAATATTGTTATTTTATCATTGAAAACATCATGACATTTAAGTAAATTAAGTGTTTGATATTACAACAATGTGATGATGCAAGTTGAATTTGAAATACATGTATCCCCCACTTCTTTGTGAATTTTAAAACTTTTTTCACATGTTCAGGGCTCCTTAGTGTGAAAGAATTTTCTTTCTTTAAGGCTACTGAACGATTATTTGCATTTGCGATATTATCGCGATGTAATAAAACGAGATTTTCAAATCGCAAAGGGTGCGATTACACTCTGGTCACATGCCACCCAAGAGTAAAGCAGTCTGACGAAGTTTATGAATCATCTGCACGTTACGCTGTACCTTGCCTTCTTGTTGTAAAATGGCCTTTAGCTTGACAGAAGCTCATGCTACAGAAACCTTAATGTCACATGGAATGACAGTAGCACCCACCTCCGCGGGTAACTTGGTGGTGGTGGGTGAAATCGTCGGGCGATCCGCGGCTTTGACGGACGGAAAAATGCACAACAGAAAGACGCATGTGGTAAGGTGAGCGTATTGTACTGAATATTTTTAGTTTGCTTATGGGGATACAGAAAGATGGACTCCTAGGAGATTTGAACTGAGATGAGGACTCAGTAGTTGGTGTTTGAACAGTGGGTTTTGTATTGAGCACTTACTGTATAATACCCAGTGGCGAAAAGGTAGGTTGACCTGATGATATATTATTTAATGCCATGACTTGACTCGAATTGTCTTTCTCATATTATTATAATTTGATACATCTTATTGCTCATAATAATAATTCTACCTAATTCATCCTAACACAGGCCTGACCCACAAGAAAAACAGTGTATCTTTAATCTAATATTGTGTTGGTCATACTATACACTGATTTACTGCTTGTCCGTTTTGAATACAGTACGGTAACAATACGGTAAAGAGCTTAAAAATTAATCGCACATTAAATCGCAATCGCAATATTGGTAAAAAAAAAAATCCAATTAGATTATTTTCCAAAATCGTTCAGCCCTGCTAATAACACACAGGTTTTTCGCAGATCACATTAGGAACTACACCCTGAGTTTCCTGAATCTCTGGGCTATGAATTCAGATGCCTTAAATGGTATGTTAAAAGGGAGAGTTTGGGTATTTAGAAGTGAGGTTTTATGATCTGTCTTAATTACCTTGCCTGGGAAAAACAAAGGTATAATCATTTTTTAAAGGAACCGGAAGTGACCATTTTTGGATGAGAGTGTGGAGCCAGCTAGCATGGTTAGTAAGGTTCATCCATATTTCGAGTACTAACTATAATGTTAACTGGATGCTAATATTGACATGCAAAAAACAGGCTTAAAAGAACATGTACTAACTGCAAAAAATGGACAGCCGACTCCTTAGAGCAGGGATGGAAATTAACACCGCCAAATGTGGGTGGATTTTAGATTTGGCGGCTAGATGTTGGAAGGCTATCCGCCACACAGCATCATCCCGCAACAGTGTGTATTTTTACACTGCGGTCTGGCTTTACTGGAACCAGCGGCATGTAAAAAGACTGTTATGTGTAACACAACACCGTCATGCTGGCTGTGGCTTTTCACACAGATTGTTCCGTCTCTGTCTCGTATCCAACTTTCCTGGCTCAGGGATAAATAAAATCGGACCCCCCTTTCCTGCTCTATACTTTTCATAAAGTGCAGCAAGCCGTCATATTAGCACAAATAAGGCAGCATGAAAGCGGCTTGTGTTAGAAGCTAATTACAAAAGTTGTACTGTGAGTGTTTCTAGCTCTTAGCTGGCTATTTACCAGCATAATGTGGCAACATGTAACATTACCACCAAACCAACAAAATGAAAAAACAAAGCAGAGGAAAAGGAGGCTGAAGCAGAACATAAAAAAATAAAGTTGGCAGTCTAGTCATTGTCTGACACACTGTCAGCTCTTCTTATGATCCAGCTGTCCTCACCAGAGATCAAGGAGACTGATCTATAGGCTGTATAAAAAATGTTTATCCTACAAAAGCTTTGGCACCAGGACTCTGTCAGAACCAGAGAGCAGTCTGATAAGATTTAAGCTGAACGAATAATTAGCATCTTGCAAGTTTAGAAATCAATTTACGGTTATGTCTTAAGTACATTTAATAGCAATAACATAATTTTGCTTCAAATTTCACTCTGGCCTCTTCTTTAAGTTTCTATTCAACATAATACTATACAGTCTATGTTAAAAGTACAGAAATAAAAGTATATGTTACACAAAAGGCTATTTATTATTTTGGAGGGTAAAAAATACGCTTGGTTGGTGGATTTTTTCATCTACCAGCCACCTTTGCACATCAGCCAAAAAGTTAATTTCCACCCCTGCCTTAGAGTTTCTTCAAGCTAAAACACCTGCTGAACAAGACATTTTTAGGTGACCAAAATGTTATTGATTTTCACAAACTGAAAACACACCATGGAAGAATCAAAGTTCTTAGATACCAAACACAGACAGCGCTCAAAAACAAGTTCATGGCTAGTTAAATTGACACAGTAGTGGATATGATTTACCTCTATCCTGATTGACAGGTTGCCGTGGTAGCAGAAAATCCCCTAAATCATACCCTGCTTTATCATCTATTTTACTCTAAATGGGACCATAATTTACTAAATGAACATAATGCTGGGAGTGAGCATGAATGCCATCTATTGTAGGTAATACATATTAAACTACACACAAAAAGTATGGAAATTTGTGTTTGGTAGATTATTTCTTTGTTGAAAGAACCATACACAGCCACAACAGTTTATTCTTCCACACCCAATTAACGCTTTGGTTTGTTAAATAATTTTTAAATTGTCAGGCTTTCCAATGATATTCGATTTATTGCCAAGATGCACTGTTACAACAATGAAATTATCTACTAAACACAAATGTCCTTACTTTTTGTGCATAGTATAGATAATACTCAATTTTACTGCATTCCATATTACCAAAATAATACACAAATGATATGTACTTTAAAAACAGCAGTTCCCTGTATCTATGAATACAGCTAACACCAGTTAGCTAACTTGGGGAAAGAGCATCCACCACTCTTCTTTGCTGATATACATTGTCCTTACCTCACTTTCAACTACAAGCACATCAAAACCTGTGCGGAAGTAGATTTCACAGTATTTGGCCATAGCTTGGGGACGAGAACCCAACCATGGCAACATCAACATAAGGGGTTTGTGGTCTTCATGGTCTTGGCCCCGACATCCTGAGACTGGAGGTGCTAATTCATTCATGTAGAAAGTGACATTCTTACTAAGGCGGTGGGCAGTAATGCCTCTGCTCAGGACTGTCTTGCCGAACATATCAGTTGCTGTCAGGCTTCCCAGCAGATTAAGTGAGACAAGATTGTCTGCAGAAGAGAAGAAACAAGGGGACAAGGATGAAAAAAACAAACAATGGACGAAAAAAATGATAATTAACAAAGCAGCTAGCATTACCAGCTGTTTGCTCATAATACATTACAAAACAAATCACAAACAATGGGTGTGCCTTCTTTTTTGTTTGTTTACAGCTAAACATCTTGGATAATTAAGTTAACCCTATGACTAGGGTTGCCAACTGTCCCGTATTAACCAGGATGTCTCTTATATTAGGGCTAATTGATCTGAGCCATATGTGACCTCTCTTGTCCCGTTTTTTGGACTACTACACTGATCAAACCACTGACACAACAGCAACAGTGATGACCACAACACTTGACAATTGTCACGACACCTATCATCATCCAATCACAGCCCCCATCTCACGCCTCAGTAGGCCTATATGTTAAGTAACGTTAAGCTACCGTAGAAATTGACAAAATAGCGGCAAATGAAGCATCATAGAATATCACACTGTTAAACATGGACTTCAGTACTGACTGTTTTGTTAAGCTAAACTGTGCATTGTTTCATGACTCAAATGTTGTGAAGAAGATGCACTTGAAAGCTGAGATAATCACAATGAATGTTTTAGGACAAACTACTGGGCGGGATATCCTGAATGTTCTATGCTCGACAGAAGGTGAGCCTGTGTTTTACTTTGTTGCCACCGAAGCCTCAAATAAGGGAAACAGAAAAATCTTTCCAGTGTGTGTGAGATATTTTTCTGTCTCATGGAGTGCAGTGCAAGTTACTTGACTTTTAAGAAGATAAGATAGTGATTGAAACTGCAAATGGAATTCATCAAATTGTGAACTGCCTGAAAAAGCATGAACTGGAAATAAAACATCAGCTATGTTCCTTTTAGTTTGTCACATGAAGGGGATAACCTTTTGTAACCTACAGTGCGATTTTAGACCATTTTAAATGGTATGTTAAAAGCAGGATCCCTAAATTTCATCTAAGCACCCCTAAAAAATAATACAATAATTATTATTTTCTGGGGGGGAAAACTGTCCTCTAAGGTTAGATTTTGGAGAAGTAAGAGAAGGGACAACCACTTAACTTACAGTTTCATATGGCTTTTCTTACATTAAACGGGTTTAATGTCAGTAAATACTGGCATTTTGCTGAACTGAATGATCCACGATCGCGCTGGCTGACTGGTCAGCAGCAACACAACACTGTTTGGGTGTCTGTCAGTCTGGGCCAAACTAATACTTTCAATATTGAGGGGGGGGATATGAGCGCCCCTCTAAACTTGGACTGATCCTCGTTTTTGCTGAATTCTGATCGGCTCAGCGGCGCCGATCAAAGGAGTTTACTTTCCATCTGGGGCGAATTTAGGGCCCGTCCACACGAAGACGCGTTTCGCTGTAGATGTATAAATTTTTTATCGTATTGGCGTTTCGTCCACACGGATCAGGCGTTTTGGGAGAGTGAAACCGCTATTTTTTGAAACCGGGTCCCAAAGTGGATAAATCTTAAAAAACGACACCCTTGCGGTTTCCTGTTTACAGCCAGTCCGTATACTTTGTGAAACGATGATGTCATCACAACACGTGTCGGCTGCGTCTCACGTAAGGCGCAAGGCTATGCGCATGCTCAAAGTCTTCTTCTCCGTGTATAGTGTATCTCTGTGGCAGAATTACAGCGCCCCAAACAGGTCTGGCATATATACTACACCGTTTTCAGTCGGTTTCAGTGGTTTCGTGTGTACGCAGATATTTCTTGAGACGGATAGAAAAAAAAATCGGATAGGGAACGCACCGGCTTCGTGTGGACGTGGCCTTAATCCAAAGCCTTTTGGTTTGCTAAATTTTGTCGGGGCTGGACTCAGCCAGGTTTGTGTGACAAGGGCAACAAAGAAGAGGGCAAAAGAACGTTTATCTACCTCGGTCTCCAGTCTTCCTTTTTCTTCAAAGTTACTTGTGCTTGTTGGTTGACAGCTGACTTGAATAATATCAGGTCCAGTGCAGCTGACCTGCCGCTGTGACAATATTAACTGGTGGCAAAATTAACTGGCGATAGTCCCAGAGGTGTCGCAGGCGTGGCTTCAGGATCCATTGACTGCAAAGCAGGAAATACGATCCGATAACTTTGTTTATCTCCGTAATGTATTGTTATGTAGATATATGCTTCTGAATGCAGTTTGTAGGCTACATCGTTAGCTGCACGATGATTCACAGGGACCTCTCCCACATGCAAATTAGTTCAAAGCGAGGACTTTGACCGTGATCCTGGATATGACTGTGTAGCTGTTCAAAACACTACAAAACGCCAATAAACCTTCCAAATCTTCATGTTGTCTGTCAGATTTGTGTCACGGTCGGTTTAAATGTGTTCTTGCTTTCATAAGGAAACATGGCTGAGGTGTTTGACGCTCAGATGGACCGCAAAGTGGAGACGCTGTTAGCTGTGCCGAGCGCCCAGATTAACCTGTGATGCAGCTTCGTGCCATCTTTCACCTTTATATTCCGCTATCTTTGTCATCGTTACCAACATTGGCTTACCAGTCTTACCTGTCTGCACAGCTAACAGCCTCTCCATTTTGCGGTCCATCAGAGATCCAAACTCCACAGCCTGTTTCCCTATGAAAGTAAGAACACATTTAAATCGACCGTGGCACAAATCAGACAGACAACATGAAGATTTGGAAGGTTTATTGACATTTTGTAGTGTTTTGAACAGCTACACATTCACCTCCATGATCATGCTCACAATCACACTACTAGTTACTAGTTAATACTGACAAATTAAATTCAATCAGCAACAGAAAACTATAGAAAGCAAGCATGTAACAAGATTTAACTGAAAACACTAAACTGAACACTTAAATTAGTAAACACTTTTAACACCCTTTCCTTCTCTGGGGTAGAAAACACACACTCTGCTGTCTGACCCTAACTGGTCCACTGACCCCATAGGTGTCATTTACACCGGGGACGCTGGGGACATGTCCCCACCACTTTTTTAAATGGCTAATTTTGTCCCAATCACTTATGACCGCACCACTTTTCAACACAAAGTGACGCCCTTGACTGACCCGCTCCACTGTGCAACAGCTCCTCTCTAGTAGGCCTAGGCCTATTCTGTCCACCAATTAGTGAACACCTTTGCTAGGCATTAGGTGCATTTGACTTCATGCAGCGCTGCGCAGTGCTGATTTAATGTGATGCATGCTGGCCTTAAAATAAGGCATGCTGGTTAGAAATTAGTGGAAGAAGGAGAAAAAAAATACAAAATATTTCTTCAACTTGGAAAAAAGAAATGGAGGTCTCTCCTCCTTGAATAAACTTAATATTAATGGACAAGTGTCAGAAAATGCAAAGAAAATTTCTAATTTTGTTACAACCTTTTATAAAAAATTATATACCGAAGGGAGTGATAATAATGATACGTCTTTCTTCTCGTCCATAAGGGACAGTGCAAAATTGATAGACGAGGAATCCAAGAAGATGTGTGACCAGAATATAACTTTAGAAGAAATAAAAAGTAATATAGTTAAGTTAAAAGATAATAAATCCCCTGGAAATGATGGACTATCAAGTGAATTCTACAAAGTTTTTCAAGATGATCTTGTAGAATTTATTTTATTTGTATTTAAGGAAGCAATTGAGGTTGGGAAGCTGCCTCCAACCTTGTCTCAAGGGCTAATTTCCTTAATACCTAAGCCAGACAAAGATTTACTAATGATTGAAAATTGGAGGCCTATAACCTTAATAAACAATGATGCTAAATTATTTGCTCTAATATTTGCTCAAAGACTACGTTTATGCCTTAATACAATCATTGATGATTGTCAATCTGGTTTTATGCGTGGAAGGCATATAAGTAATAATATTCGTCTAATTTTAGACTTAGTTGATTACAACCAGTTTATTAATGAAAATAGTTATATTTTGTTTTTAGATTTTTTATAAGGCCTTCGACACTGTGAAGCATAGTTTTTATTTAATACTTTAGACTTTTTTGGCTTTGGAAGTTATTTTAAGCGTATGCGATCCAGACGATTTATAAAGGTTGTAATAGTTCGGTTAAACTACCATTTGGCACCACTCCTAGATTTAATATTGGCAGAGGGATTAAACAAGGGGATCCGGCTGCTCCCTTCTTGTTTTTGTTAGTAATGCAAACAATGGCACTTCACATTAAAAAAGATTATTTCAAAGGTATACAAATAGCCAAAAAGGAATTAAAATGCTGTCAATTAGCAGATGATACAACTATTTTTTTACAGAATGAAGAAGAGGTAAAGAAGGCTATTGAATGTGTTAATGTATTCTCTTCGGTATCAGGTCTAACTCTAAATATAAAAAAATGTGAACTCTTTGCCTTAAAAAATAAGGAACATCACTTGGTTGACATATGTGGTATCCCTATAAAAGATATCAGTATCATATCTGGGTGTTAAAATATGCAAAAAATCAAGACAAAAGGGTGGATTTGAATTTCAATCCATTGATTGAAAAAGTAAAAAAAAAATTTGATAGTTGGTTGTTAAGAGATCTGTCATTGAATGGACGTGTATTGTTATCTAAAAGTGAAGGACTATCAAGGCTGGTCTATACAACCATGGTCCTGGATGTCCCACCAGTACTAGTTAAACAGATAGACACGTTGCTTTTCAATTTCGTCTGGAGAAATAAACCCCATTATTTAAAAAAGACGGTCTTATGTAACACATATTGTGAAGGGGTCTAAATGTATTAGATTTTTATACATCCAACACTGTATTCAAGGTCAAGTGGATTAAAAATTACATCCAAGGAAAGGACAAACTATGGTACTTTATTCCAGAATTTATTTTTGAAAAACTAGGTGGTATTGAATTCCTCCTGCAATGCAATTTTGACATAAATAAGATTCCTATTGCTCTATCCAATTATCATAAACAAGCATTATTGTCCTGGTTAATTATTTACAAGCATAACTTTTCACCCCATAAATGTTTAATTTGGAATAATAAAGATATCAGATTTAAAAATAAAACTTTATTTTTTTAATAGCTGGGTCAAAAATGATATTATGTTGGTGACGCTAATTGCTAAATGAAAATGGACTGCTGTTCTCTTATACAGAATTCCTAAGGAAATACAAAATTCCAGTTACACCTAAAGAATTCGCTATTGTTTACGATGCAATACCTTCTGGTCTTTTGAGATTAATACAAGGAGGTGGCATGTTTAATTTGCATCCACAATTTAAAAGCACTCTTATGTTAACTGGTGTTTGCTTCACAGATAAAAAATGCTCCAATAGTTTTTTAAGGAGACTCTGCCAGGAGCCAACAACTCCTCCTGCCAAGCTTTTCTGGAATTCTAGAATAGAAAATATTAAATGGAAGTCAGTCTGGAATATCAACAAGCAATATTGTATCACCAACAAAATTAGAGAAGTTTCATTTAAAATTATACATTTGATTTATCCTGTGAACCAGGTGATCTCAAGGTTCATGAAAGATGTTGTGGAAAAGTGTGTGTTTTGCAGTTGTGAAGCTGAAACCATCTGTCATTTATTTTATGATTGTGTGTGTACCAAATTATTTTGGTTAGACTTGGAATATTTCTTTAAGATATTGACTGGTTCAACTATTATTTTGCAGAAAAGAGACATTATATTTTTTTATGATAAGAATGATATTGACTGTAAAAGAAGATACATTTTGAACCTCTTTATTTTGTATGGAAAGTTTTACATTCACAAGTGTAAATGGTCGAAGAAGACATCCAAAATTAACTCCTTTTAAGATAGAAATTAAACATTACATTAATACTCTATTTGGTTTAAAGAATGAAAAAGCAGTCAGAACAGTTAAAATATGTAAAGACTTAAATATTTTTGTATAATGCCTTGTTGCTTGTCACGATACCCCTCTGTTCTTCTGTTCTTTTGTTCCTTTATTCTATAGTTATAGTTGCAATAAAGATGCAATAAAGATTTCTTTAAAAAAAAAAAAAAAAAAATGTTTCACAGATAAGTTATCTGAGTAACTCTTTGTTACAACTCTTTGTTATACTTCATGTTGGTATATAACGTTACAACGTTATATACCAACATGAAGTATAATTTAGGAAAACTTAAACTTAAATTTACTTTAACCTTAAGACTGTTTGTAACATTTCACTCGCTACTGCTGTGTCGTTCACTTTAATTTGTAGGCTACGTTCCAGCGCATTGGTCAACTAACGTTCAACGGCTGTTTTAAACGTGATGTAACGTTAACGTTATATAGTCTATACCGTCCAGCTTTATTCTGTCTGGTGTTAAGTTTTACTAACCTGGTGTCGGTTTTGTGCCAGTGATGCTCTCTTGCATAAGGAGTAGAGTCAGCTAAGATAACAAAACTTAGGACAGATCCTCTGTTAACCACAAACTATCAACAACTGCCTTCTTCCTCTGTTGAATCCGTTCTCTCCAAGTTGCAGCTAGTCGCGTCTCAGGCGAACTGCTGCCCTCCTTCGGAGGAAAAGCGATCCGCAAATAGACAAACTAAAGGAACAACAGTCTGACAGGGCTTCTCCTTCTTCTTCTTCTGTGTTACGTTTTATGGTGGTTGGCCACCACCGTGTCTCACAGGTTACCCAGTAACATTATTTAATCTTGTGTAATATTGGTAGGCTAATAATCACAGTGTGCCATTCTGCAATGTGGTTTGGCTCGTGAGTTGTTGAAAATCCCTCTAGGCTTGTTTACACAATGTCACATGTAGGCCTGTCTTTATCTATCCAAAATGCTAGTCACTAAACGCAAAATTAAAAGGGAGTGAAATAGCCCTGTATTCCCTAACAGAAACAACAAGGTGACATGGATTAACATTGAGAAGAATTATACAGTGCCTAATGAGTTTATGGTGACTTTATCAAAGGCCCACTTTTTGGTATTTGTTCTCATGTTGATTTGGTCTATCAGTATTTTTCCATAGATATTGACATAGGCTAGTACATTTAATTTGACTGTGGCTGTGATTTTGTCTGTGTTAACCCCTTATCCCTTAAAAGGAACAAACGTGTATACCTACATTTGAGGATAAAGTTTACAAGGAATCAAAGACTAGTTTCTAAATGCTAAAAAAGGAATAGTAATGTTTAATTGTATGTGTCCTCACTGTCTATCTTTGTTCTCTATATACAGCATGTAACTTTATCTTATCCACAGTCTTTATCCTAACCATGGCCATGGCTTGTTTTTATCCTCTTTGCTTATGCAGCTTTGTTTCTGTGTCTTGTCCTGACTGTCCACATTCCCAGCTGGACCCCAGTCCCTGCTGACTATGTCTTGTTGGAGGATGACTTGTCTAAACAGAAACCAGTTGCCCAATGAATTAGGATAGCAAGTGTGAGGCGGCAATAATTTGGCCGTGTCCCTGTCTGAGCTCATGTGTTTGGCCTGTCATTGTTCCTTTCCAGTCCCTTTAGTTACGGCTGGGTTGGTGCTTTCCTGTGTCCTCATCAGACAGCGGGTTAACACAGCCCTCGGGAAGTTCCTATCTCCATCACTAACTGACTGTCTAAATGATCTGAAACAGCCCTTGCTCGCTTTCAATCTGTGTTTATGTGCCTCTGAATCTCATTGTTATGAGCAAAGGCATTATTTTATCCTGCAAGCAGACGCTTGTGCGGAGGCAAGATGAAATTTAAGAGACAGCTGGTAAACTGCTCTCTTCATCATTGGCTGGGGTATTTGTCGCACAGCAAACATTATTATTGGCATGCAGAACCAGCCTTTATGTCTTTGTGTTTTGTGCTAAATATATGTTTGGCAGATTTATTTGGGATGCAGTTTGATCCATATTTATCAAGATTGTTTGGATAGAAAAGGAGCCAGAATGCCCACACAACATCAATTAACCTGGCTTGAGAAATCCTTTGCCTTGCCAATTCAGCAATGGCCAGTGGAGAGTTTAAAGTACAACTTTTCAGATCCCCACATCAACCAGGCAGAGTCAGTATATAAGCGTGACTGAACTTCAAAGTCTTCGATTCTAAATGCATCCACAGGTATGTGGACCAGTATCTATTTTAGAACCATCCTTGGGAATTGAATTAGGCCACGAGGCTACTGAATTTCCCCTACTGGGTAAAAACAGCACACATGGACAGTTCTGATAATACTGGGAGGAGGAAAATAAAGAAAGCGAGTAACATGGCACCATCAGAGAGAGACCGTTCATGTCAAAGGCTCTTGCAAGAATAATTGACATGGTGACAAGGTCACGAGTACAAATTACGGACTAAAGGTTTGTAATTCTTTGTGAAATACTGCATTGTTTCAGAGGTACTGTATGTACATACGCATACAAGTAACTATAATGCATTATGCATGTATGCTATTCAAAGGCAATGTTCTGCTTCATCTACTGTTTATGACATGTTTCAAACTGTGATGGCTACTTTAAGAAGAAGGGCATAGCATGAGTTGTAAATTTCAGTTAATAGCATGTATTGATCTGTGGCTCTGATTAGTTCAGTACAGGGTACTGCCTGGTTGTTGGTTTATGAGCGTGCTTTGTCCCCTTTGACATATTCATGCCTTTTCATTTTTTCTCCTTCTTTTCCTGTTTTTTTCTTTCCTGTTCTTCTCTTCTCTTCACATACTAAACATCACAAACTGTGCATCACACACCAAAGGGAAATGTTTAAGGGAATGTGGGGAACAGAAACAGCAGTAAGGATCCTGTGCAAAAACAAATGAGATGATAGTGTGGTGTGGATGATGCTTTCCATTTAGGAGAATGGGGTCGTCCAAACAGTCAAACTCACTGTCAGCGGCAGAGTGAGGGACAGTGGGGGGTGTCTCCAGGAGGTGGGGTCTGTCCCATTTGTCGACTGCCTGATGGAGAGAAGAGGGGCACAGCACAGTGAGTATGAGAGGACACAGAGTGCTACGCAGCGAGAGACTGCAGGCATGCAGCGGCACAGAGCAGCATATATGTTTAAAGAGGCTGCAGCAGAGCAGGCTGTTGATGAGGTAAGAAAGCTGAAATGAGAATGTGTACTTAATGTCTCTTCGTGTGCTGTTATTATGAATGAATCTGATGCCCTCTGATGTTTGTACAGTGTATGTGTCACAGAAAGAGAGATAGTGTTTTCATGTACCTCACTGGAACGCTTTTCATGTACAATATTTGCTTTGTATTACTCACCCCTTGTGCAGAGATTCAAGCTATTTACTGCAGATAAACCCTGGTACACACAGTGTTTGATGAGCAGTTGCACAAATTGGGTCTTGATTGTGATGTGCTTTTATTTCCCTCCAGGTGTATTAAGCATGAGATCCCCAGAGACCTGAGGTTAGAGATCCGTCAAACATGTGATTGGACAGTATCCCTCAAAACCTACAGCATGTGACTTTGCGGTGGACTTTGTAGACCCTCGCCATGCTCTCTCTGTGGAATCTGTATCTTTTTCTGCCCCTCTCCTTGCCTCATTCACTACATGTCATTGCCTTTACTGAAGAGAATGGCAAGGAAACACGACAGGCAGACAATGACACAGCCGCGCAGCGTCTCGCACAGCCCTCACAGAGACCTGTGAGGAATGTTGACTCCCTTGGTCTACCTTTGAGATGGTCCTTATTGTCATCTGAGGGAACAGATAGACAAGGCGTGATTGGTGAATACAGTGATTTAGAGGAGAGCACAGAGTCATCTATTTTGTATCCTAATGAGAAGAGACATATCATATCTACACCCACAGATAGTGCTATAGATGATACTTCCTACGATAGCACACTGACTTCAGCGGGAGGAGCACCACCTCAACTTATCCCGGAACAAACATTAAAGAATGAGCCAGCTGAGACCAGCACTGGATCATTATTGCATTCGACACAAACTAAAGAGAATCAGCCAACTTTCCCAGTCTCGCAGAATGAGACGACTAATAGCCTGTTACCTTTTCTCAATGGCTCACCTTCAACAAATGAGGACTCCACTTCACCGCTGTCTGCTGAGCCTGGGCCGAGCCCTCATCGCCCCACTCCACCAGAAGCCACTAAAAGTTGGGAATGGACCAAGGGCCCTTCTGTTATCACACAGGCAAAGACACAGGAGGGGACTGTGCCAGTGAAAGAGACCCGAGATGGATTAATTGATAGGATGGATCGTATTTTAAACAGAGGAGCTGTCACCCTTGAAGCAGATAAAAGTAAGAGTCCTTGGCATTAAATGTATTTGGAACATCCACCATTTACTAAACCTGACAACAATCACAGTTTATACCTGTCACTTATCGTCTATTATGACTATTAGGATTGATATTGTTGCCCTCATGAAATACCTAAAACAAAAGCAACAAACCCCAAGTCTATGTTTGTGATAGGTATTCTGCTGGCAGACACAGTTGTTTTACATTCACAGAATGGTTTGTATCACTTCACTCCCACAAGCTTTCACTCTCCTCAAAAAATCTCTCCCTAAATCTTCCCCAACCCCTTCTCCCCTGTCTTGTTCTCATTCCCACTCATTCCTCCACTATGCTGTTAATGTAGTAGGGGTTAATTCCCATCACAATTCATTAACTACACCAGAAGGTTACTGGATAATGTGGTGCACATACTTACAGAATTTGCTGTACAATCACACAGTGGCACTCACTTGTCAAAGTAAATGATGTGTCCACAAGCATGGGGAGGGGGGTGTTTTACAACAGTGTGAGAAATGACTCTTCCTCAAGCCGCCTATGCGTTTAATACCAGACACAAATTTCAGCCTGTTTGTTGAGTTGTTGTTTATTGTCAAGAGGACCTCCCAGTCAAGATGTTATTTTTTAGATTTTATAGGGCACACTGTGAAAATCGCTCAAAAGGTCTTATAAGGTCTTTCACTGTTTGTTTACCGCTTCTACATTGACACAATTAATTCACGACAAATGGAGGACCAGAACACATTCCACTTAACCAGTAACCATAACCATAACCAGTAGGTCCCCTGATTCAGTGGCTCCATACAGCTTGCAAGCCTTCTTTCACTAGAGAATGAGATGCTTACATTATTCATTAGTTACACAGTCAGATATGAAAGTGAAATACCTCTGCATGTTATTGTTGCCACATTAATGAAAGCATAACACCTCTTTACCAGGCTTAATAATAGCCACCTAAAATGAGAGCAGCAACGAGGTCAATACTGGCTAATCAACACACATCTCTCTCTCTTTTACGCGAACACACTACTCATGCTCCCGCTCTCTCTGTGACCCAGTTAGACATTCCCAGTCACAAGCCTGCTCTGTTTTATTATGGATTAACTTCACACATGGCAGAGTCTCCCCTACTCTCTTTTTGGACAAAAAAAGACTATGGATATAACTGACTTTGGCCTGTATTCATTGATTAGATTATTATGTTGTAATACTATGTTCATTGATAAATTAATGTGATTATAATTAAAATTGCCAATTAATAACTCAAGACCAAAAATATAAGAGATCATAAACACACAAGCAGTGATGTGAAGCTGTATTCTGGGCACAGCACACATTCTAACACACTAAAATAAGATGATGAATATGCTAAACATAACCTGTGGAATATTTTAGCATGTTAGCATGCGCTCTCCATTTGCCAGCTAAAATGTCTATATTTAAAATTTCTACCTTATTATTTCTGTTGACACAAAAAATAAGTTGGTAATGTTTCATTTTATTGTATTGTGTTACAGGTGACTCCAAGGATGATGACCTGCATGTCTCAAAGACAAGTAGCACACTCTTGCTTGATAGTAAAATGGACACATCCACCACACCCTGCAAAACACCAAACCAGTCCTGGACTCCTACCTACCAAGATGATTTTACTCCCAGCGAGTCCCTGCGCCCCTCTCTTGCTCTTAGCCCTGCCCTTTTCGTCCCTCTATATTCGGACTGGAATTCTGCCCTCGCCACATGGGGATTTGCATGGGAAGCACACATCTATGGCCTGGGGTCTGTCTTCACTGTTTTTGGCCTAATCTCTGTGGTCTGCCTGTTAGGCCTGCCTCTACGGTGTCCCCCAGGAAGCCCCTATTTCACACTGCTGCACTTGTTCCTCCTAGCATTTACAGGGATCCAAGCTTTCTGTTTGCTATATGATGCTTACAGTCACCAAGATCGTCTCCCCCCTCTGGGCTCTCTGCTGCTCTCTGAGCTGCCCTTCCCCTGTTTGATCTCAGCCTTCTCTCTGGCCTTCCTCCTTCTTTCCTTGCGCTCACGCATGCATCTTTCACTCCCACTTGCTAATTCCACCTCATTCTCAGCCTTGCCCAAACCTTGTCTGTTACTGTGTATGTCCCTGTTGTATTCTGGTGTCTCTCTAGGGTGTGTTGGCATGCTCCAGCTCTTCCACAGCCTCCCCACTGGGATTCTGCTATTCCCTCAGGGTGTGTTTGTGTGTCTCGCCATCTTTCTCTCATGCTCCTACCTCATCTTCTACTGCTTAATACAAGTCAACACTAAACACATGTACAGGCTGAATGACAATGGAGAGAGTGGAGGATCTCCTGAAGTGATGCGACCTGCAAGGTGCCCCTTTGCCAAAGTGGAGGACTGGAGTAGGGCAGCTGGAGCTGGAGTTGGGGCTTCGTTGTGCTTGTTAGGATGTGGAGGCCTCCAGCTTTATGGGATCCTGCATGCCCTTGGTTTGGGTGGCGTTGATGGCTATGGGTTCCAGCCCTGGCCCTGGTGGGGCTACCAGGTTGGCTGCAGGCTCTGTGAAGCTGGGGTGTGTCTGGGATTGTCTCTCATTGGTACACACCCTCTATTCTGTCACAACTCCTCCTCCATGAAGACCATAACTCATCCTCGGCCAGGATCTTGGTCCCGCCTCTCCTGCAGCTCTCCTTCACGAGGGCTCACCCTGCCCTCTCAGGGAGGTGCAAATTCCCCTGTCCTCTCCTCTCATGATTCGTGGTCCCAGGGTAAGCAGGAAAAGCTGGTGGTCTGTGATGTCATCACTAAGGGACAGTCCGAAGCTCTTCCACTTTTCTCAGTAGTGGATCCTCCTGGAAATGGGCTAGACTGTGTCCCCAAGTCCATTCAAACCCAGAACACTGTTCTACCTCTACCAACACCCCCAAGCCCCCCACACAAGCCAAAGAATGTAGGTGAGTTTCAGCTATCATCACTGGATAACCTAGGACTGGAAACTGACTCTACAGTGGATCTGCAGCCCCCATCTCCCATAGACTTGTCCCGCAGCATTGACCAGGCTCTGTTCAGTGAATCCCTATTCTCTCACAGTATCTTTGGCTTGCCAAGACTATTCAGTGCTTCCTCCAGCCTCTCTTTGAGCCCTAGCAAAGGTACATCAAAGCAAGGGCCTAGCTCTGTGGAAAACGCCCTCTACCGAACCTCTTCCTGTGGAGATGTGGATCAAGAGGATTTCTTGTCCAGTTCAAGACCTTCCCAGCCACATGGCTCTTTAAAATCTCACAGCAAGCCAACAATGTCACCAGAGCAATGGGATTGGAAAGGGAGTGTCTCTGGCTCAACCCAGGGTCTGTGCAGCAATCCCAAAGAGACAGGAAAGCTGCGCTCACATCCCTGGGCAAACAGAGGTCAAAGCTTTGCTCAGAGTAGCCTCCCACGAGCAATTCCCCAACTGTCTTACCACAGGCGTTACCGAACCCTGAGCTTAGCCTCCCAGGACAGTCATGGATCGGGCCGGCTGGCAGGGACTAAACACCTGAGTGAAAGCAAACAACTGGAATGGGATATGGCTGTACAGGCAGAGTTTGTCAATGTGTGCAGACAAATTGACGCTCTGAGTGTTTGCAGTGACACTATTGAATTGTAGAAAGTTGTAAAAGTCCAGTTGTGACTGGAATGCACATGACATTGTACAGAAATAGCAGACTCCGATTAGGTTAGATGGAGGAATTAAATTATAGATCATAAGTTATACAGATGAAAATAATTACCTGAAGTAATGAAAGAGGAATGGGCAATATTATTTTAATAGACCCAACTTATTTTCTATAAATGCTGTACTGTTGATATTATATTCAAAACATGATTTTAAAGGCTGACTGCATCACACTGTTTTCAGCAACTTCACTAAGCTCTTCTCTTAGTAATGTTTTTTTATTTAAATTTTGTGGCAGTATTCTGATATAAATGCTCATTCCAGTTAGACATTCAGGAATGTCAAGGAAAAAATATCTCTTGTTAAAATGAGCAAATGCTATAAAGAAGTTAACTTAATTGAAAGTTTTAATATTTGTATAACTGTTATGTTGAGCTTTTTATATATTTGAAGCTATCCTGCAGAAAGAATCTATGCTAGGAATATAAAGGAGAGCCTTCTTCAGTAGGGAGTGGACAAACAATGTTGTACAAAATAGACTTTCATTTTACACAGTTGATGTACTGTCGTGTATTCAGGATAGAAAAAGTGAGATGTGCTGGAAAATGAGATAAGCCCCTTTGACCTCTTCCCTGTTGTGATTGTGTGGACACAATAATCCAGAGTGATAAAGAATATGAGGAAAATTTTAAATTCAAATTCATCAGAGGGAGCTAAAAAATTATTAGTTTGTATTAGTAAAGCATAACATGTTGCCGACACACTATCAGCACCTTGCTGACCATAAAGATGTTACTTCATCAGTGGAACAGACATTTTGGTATGTGGTAGGCTACTTTTCTCACAGGATTATCATATATTATTATAGTGTGTGATGTAATAAACATGGTAATTTAACCAAAATCCATATACAGTATACACAGGATGAGCTTGTCTTGAATACTTCTGTATTACCTACTTTAGCTACCCATTTTAGCTGCCTGTACCATCAATGAATAAACTGTGGCATTGCCAAGGTTAGAATGGGCACACCACAAGACATTTCTAAAAGCACGATACATGAATTATGAAGTGGTTGGATTTTAAATATATTGCCCTCTAGTGGTAATGATACAATTACTTGTTTGCAATTATAAAAAGCATAGGAGGTCAAGATGAGCAATGACTTTTTGCCTCATAGTTTTCTGAAAATATGGCAAAAATTTATAACAAAAATTAAAATGTCTGTGTTGATATTATCTTTAATCATGCACCACTATTTACAGTAAATATAATTTTGAAGTCTCAGGGTAGGTGATACACAAAGTTTTTGTATTTTCTAAGAAGTTGTCAAATAATTTTGTCAACCAGTACAGTAGCTCATTTTTCTTGGTTTCAGGTTATTGCAAAATTAAGTTCCAGAGTGTACCAAAGACATTAAGTACCCAACAAAATAAGTAATTACATAAAACTGACAAATCAACCTTTTGTCTACAATTCCAAAAAGGACTATGTAAGTTGCAGTTGGTTTATTACTACCCTACTCCACTGACTCCATAGCCCTATTTCACTGAGCCTGAAAAAAGACAAATTACTACACACCTACCATAATTAATAATGTGTTTTTGTTAAACATAATTATAGAAGATCACTGATCACTGAAAATGACTCAGAACAATTTGCTTTATGAATCTAAAAATGGAGACAGCATATAGAATGATAATCAGGTAACTGAAAGGTAGAGGGTGGATTGTCTCAAGAAAATCCACAGTGAGAAATCCATAGTGAGATTACACATGATCCCTCCTTTAAGCACACCTTATAAAAAAAAATATTTGTGCTATATGTCCTACTGCCCTATACTGAATGTTTCATCCTGGCTCAGTAAGCCACATAGTCAGGAAAATGTAACCATGACTACATTTAATACTATTATATAATTATTTTATGTTTCTGGAATTTGCTTCCATTAACAGCAGAGATGTGTCTTAAAGCATTTTAACTTTTGTGTTAAACTTTTAATGAAATAAAATGTTAGCTGTTTTTTGTGATGTATCTGACCACCTGATTTCCTGCAAAAAAGTATGTATCTTGCATGATATATTAAATGAGCATGGAAATATAGAGATGTACCTCTGCAGGGTTTGTTGTATACTCTTCTGTATAAGGGTGCAACTCAGAGACCAATGGGGACCAATGAGGAGATGGGCATCTCATTACATTAGCAATGATGAGCTTGTCCTAAACTAGTTGATGACTTGGGTTTGCTTCTTGAAAGGGATCAGCAGAGTGGGTACTTACATTACCCTCACTACACGTTGGCCACAGAGGGAGAAAGACAGGTAAAGAGTGCGGAAGTGAATGCATCTGAAGTTCAAAGGCTGTCCTTTGAACTTTAAACATTGGTTAAAGTGTGCTCCTTAAAAGGTTCAAATATGGGACAGACAAGAACACGAGAGGAGGGTACAGAAGCAGTGCCAGATTTTTGAGTGTAGATGTTGTACAGCAACAACAGCTTTGTGTTTGTAGTTGGATCACATGCGCCCCGTGCATCTGCTCATTGCTGCTGGGGTCGGGACGTTAGGTCTTGAGCGAGTGTTTCCTGTTCCTCCCGCCTCAGTAAAGTCGCTTCTCGTAACTACACATTGGAAAAACAGACAGAGAATGGGCATTTCCTGTGGTGTGATAACGTTTAAACCAATACCAAAGCAATCTTGGATAGCGATGAATGAATGACAGAAGATGGAAGTGTGATAGCCACATGGATGTACTTACATGGCACAAAAGAATATCTAATGTGATAGCATGGGTAAGAGAAGAGGAAGAGAGAAGACAATTTTGACACCGCTAATCACAGGTAAATTCCATTCCATTTGACAGTGAAAGGTTTCAAAGGGACTGAATACAAGCTTAGACATGCATTGTTAGTGTCTTTGCTGTTATAAAGAAAGTTGGTTGGTCACATATTCAGAGAGGAAAGCAATGATGACAGACTTCACCACAGTACCACTGCCAACAAAATATTTAGACAGTAGAAAGGGGGATACAGAAACGAGGCATGTACTGTAGAGTAAGAGGGAGTTGCAGGGGAGGGGGAAAGGTCAGGAGCCAGGGGTCAGAGGTCTGACTTACGAGTGGAGGCCGTGGACTCCTCCCTCCATTTGAGCAGACATGGTTCTCTTCTCAAACTTCAGCTCTCCAGAGTACATCATCGACCTGGCACAGAGACACACAGCTCTTTGTAACCAAAAACCCCTTACACTATGAAAACAGTGGACGCACACGTTCGCAATTTCACACTTACCGTAAAATGGACAAACTCTTGGCTCCTATGTCCTGACAGCCATGTTGGATACCAGCAATGAGGTAAGGAGCAAACTTGTGGATGGAGCCTTTATCTTGTACTGATCCTGAGACACCTTGAGCCACTTTCACCTTATCTCCCTCGCTGAACACAAACACATGTCACATAGAGTAAGAAATGTGTGTCATTGTGACATCCTGTGGCTATACTTTTTTCTAGAAAATGTGTTTACGCAGCAAAGGACCTGCGTGACTCCAATCCTCACCTGAAGTAGCGTTTCTGACTGTTATTTTTCTCCATGGCATCCAAGGACCCCATTCCTCTGTACTTTTTCAGACGCACGCCGTCTGAAAAGAAATATTCTCCCGGAGCTTCAGTGGTTGCGGCGAGCAACGACCCCATCATCACTGAGGGCAGAAATATGACCCAAAAAAATGGGATGAAGTGATTAAAAGGACAACAGCCAAGGGCAAAAAAGACTACAACAAAAAAATCAAAGCATTTACGAAAAACAACACTTTTATTTTGAAAAAGTATAATATTGGTTACACAAACAGCAACATCACTAGAGTTGTCTTTCCACATAAAGTCCACTGAATTCAAATGTGAATCACTATATAAAGACTTGAGGAGAAGGAAAACAGGAGATTGCTGCATTTCTCTACCTGTGGATGCTCCCAGGGCCAGAGCCTTCACCACGTGTCCAACAGTCTGAATGCCTCCATCAGCAATTACTGGCACTCCAAATCGTCGGGCATACTCTGCAACCTTGTACACCGATGTACCTTGGGGGCGTCCACATGCCATCACTGAGGAACAGGAGCACAAACCTGTGTGTTGGTATCTAAATATCCCCAATACAGCTGGAATAAATACATTATTATGTTCCCTGCTTTGTGTTTATCACATGTAAACTAATTTTCTGTATCTCCTTTTCTAACCTATCCAAAAACTTAAATGAAATGCATCTGTGAAAAGATGCAGTTTTGCTGACTTTTTCGAAATACAAGGATTTATCACAAAGAAGCAGACGTTCACAGTACCACACTCAATGTCATACCTTCCTGGGTGATACAGATAGAGCCACACCCCATGCCCACCCTTAGAGCGTCCACACCAGCATCTATGAGGTTTTTAGCCTGAGCAGCTGTCACCACTAGAGAGAGACAGACGCCCAGAAAAGAGCTCAATGTGGGAGACGTGCAATAAGTTAAAGAAAAGTTTTTACAGCACAATTGCATAAGAAAGCTCAGAGATAGGAGGGGGGCTCACCATTTCCTCCAACTACCTGTAGTTCAGGATATTTCTGCTTGATGTAGTTTATCATGTTGATTTGATACACTGAGTTTCCTTGGGAAGAATCCTGTTCAAAAAGAGAAGTGAAATAGTTTCAATGAGAGATGAAGCACCTACTTTAAGAAACACTGCACAAGTTTAATTTAAATAAATAAATGGGAAAATTAGAATAATTCCTGTTTAATATAATCATCCTCAAAGCCACCACATTCACCCTGCCTGTAATAGGTGGACGATTTGTCTGACTGTTGAGTGTTATGACATCAGAATCAAATCTTAAACTAACCAATAAGCTCATCATACCACTGTCAAAACCTACCAGGACTACCACATCCACCCCAGCCTGCATCAAGAGGTCCAGCCGGTATTTGTCGTCATCCCTCGTACCAATAGCGGCTCCGCACAGAAGCTGTTTGCGGGAGTCCTTGGAAGCCAGAGGATAGTCTCTGTTCTTCTTCAAGTCAGTCCTAGCAATGATGGCAACCAGCTCGTCACTGTCATTCACTATGGGGAGCTTACCTAGGTGAGTGTGAAACAAGTGAATGAAGAAAGAAAAAAGAAGTATACATATGAGACCAAGTACTGGTAACTTTGGCTCTACAGTGGCAAGACCTACTTCACAGATTTACCTTTTTTGCTGCGTTGCAGTATATCATTAGCCTCTTTTAGTGTGACTCCAGCGGGTGCAACAACCAAATCTTCCCTTTTTGTCATTGCCTGGATCAAAAAGACGTATATTACTGTTCCACGTACTTTTTTGGCATCATACAATTGTTGCACATATTACGTTCTCAAACACACCCACACCAAAACACATCAATTATACACCTACCTCCTCCAGGGGTCTGTCATGGTCCTTCTCAGACAGAAAGTCTATATCTCTGGAGGTGATTATGCCAACCAGCTTGCTGCCCATCTTGCCGGTCTCTGTAACAGGGATCCCAGAGAAACCGTGGAGTGTCTTTGCCTCAAACACGTCCCCCACTGTGTGTCGGGGACTCATTACCACTGGGTCTGTAATAAAGCCCTGCTCAAATTTCTGGCAAGAACAAAAACACAAGTGTTGAGTGATTAGACATTCAGTGTGCATTGTTCTGAAAATAACATCTTATTCTGAAAAAGTGTCACAGATCACTTTCTCTACTGTACTGTAAGTTCACTCCTTTGTTGACTTGGTCTGTCTTACCTTGACTTTGCGCACCTCATTGGCCTGGGACTCAGCAGTACAGTTATGATGAATTATTCCAATCCCACCCATCAACTGAAGCCAGCCAATCACAAACACGAGAGCAAAGAATAAACAACACTGAAAAGGTAACCAAGGCCATCAATGCTATATAGTGCGCTTGGCACTGTGGAGCAGGATGATGCTAAGCCGAGCGAACAATTAGGCATGGTGTGTGTAAGGTTGAGCACTGTTTGTACTCACTGCCATGGCGATGGCCATGGATGATTCTGTGACTGTATCCATGGGAGATGAAATAAGAGGTGTCTTCAGGGTTATCTTCCTTGTCAGTGCAGAGGTTAGATCCTAAACATGGGTTGCATTTGGAAACCAAATATCATCTTATGACCTTAAAACACATACGCAAAAATATACAAAATATAATCTTAAATGTTTTTCTATGAAATACTCTAAATGACTCCATTGTGACACATTTGTTAACCAAATGTTAAAGTTTATTTTTTATTTTGTAGTGCAATGGGCCTAAAATGTAGTCTGGGCACATTGGAGACTGACTTGTTGAATTCACCTACTTGAGTGTTACATGATGCAGGCGTGTGTCTGTTTTGAATACCTGCTGCCCCACAATAGCCCATGTGACTTATGCATGAAATTCATTTAATGTCCCAGCAGAGCTTGCAAAGATGAAAAACAAAGCAAGCCAACCCTGTGCTGCAAGGGTGATAACAAAGAGTTGGGGATTCCTTGGGTTGTGAATGATCAGAAAATGTCAGAAATATGAAACATCAGCAAACATTTTTTATTGAGGCCAAAGACAAGAACATGTTTGTGGCCCAAAGGAACATGGCATGAAAAAAAATCAAATTATGTGCGCTCTTTAATCCCTTTGTTTAGAACAAATGCAATTATTCATGTTTGTCCACAGAAAGTATTCTTTGTGCCATCACATATGAACAAGACAAAGACAAAAATATACTGTACACTGGGGAACAGTACACAGTATGTGGCTTGTGATATGCATATCACGGGCAGTGTTATGATACTCACCACCTCATCAGAAGTAAAATCTATGAAACCAGGGAGGATCAAGAAGTCACTGTGAGGAGAGACAGAGCAGACACATGTGGTCAGATAGAGGAACATGAGAACATCTTGCTTTGGATCTGGAAAAAATGATATTAATAACCAATATTACAATCACCACATGTATCATGCCACTTTAGCTGTGTTTGTGAACTGTACTGCACATATCCATTTCTACAAAGGAGCAGTCTTTAAACTTAGCTGACAGTGAGCAGACATAATCTGTCAGCCTTTTTCAACCCCCTGCAATGTTCTGCATTTATCCTCAGCACACTGATAAACCCTGCATATAGCCTCCATTAAAACTACGCTGACACCCATTAATACACTGATATGTGCACAAACACACACACACACACACACTGCTTTTAATGTCTGTGACACCACTCAGGGTCATCCTTGAAAGTAGTATTACTCATTATAATCCTCCATATAAAACTCAAACAGATGTGTCATCGCTGATATTACTAAACATTTAATGGAAGACATTTCATAACACTAATGTGTACGGGCGTTTCCGTATGTGCAAATGGAGACACGTATGTGTGTCAGTGCGTACCATAAAATTCAATATTGTAATATTGTAATATTTTAATTAGCATTTCTTACTTGTATGTAAGTCCATCACCGATTGCAAAGAGTTGTTGTGCTGTTAATCCATCTTCAGGAACATAACCTGTGCCTCCACTGATCAGGTAGTCTGCCGTGCTGAAATATGAAAATAACAATAATGATAATAATAATGATAATGATAATATGTAAAGACACAGATGCACATAGCTGAAAATATGAATAACTCAGTGCCAGGTCTGAATATCCGGTGAGTGTATAAAGATATGACAATAAAAGATGACACTTCTATGACTAGAAGTAATAGTAGATTTGAATTGACATTGATTGTAGTTCTTGCTGCAGATTTTAATAATAATAGTAATAATAATAATAATAATAATAATAATAATAATAATAATAATAATAATAATAATAATAATAATATTATTATTATTATTATATAATTAAATAAACATTTTACTGACCCCTTTAACACAATCCCCCATCCATTACTTTGCGTGACTGCAAGCAGTGTGCATAAATCTATTGTCACTAAAAATAACACGTTTGTTTAGTCTGCCATTTATTTCCAGAGACATTTATCTCTTGTGCAAAACAAGTTGTTTTGCTCACCTCTCTCTTGACCTGTGTTTCTTACACACATGTAGCAAGATCCTATTACAAATGCTGGAATTGAGACAGGAAATGCTAACGAAAGGAATCCGGCCTCGTCTATGGAAACTCCTTTTATACACCTATGACGGCAGTGCATTAGATAAGAGGATTTGCTTGGCTGCCCAGGTAGCAGATAAATAGGCACACAACCAACACTACTTGAAAGTGAAAACATCTCAGTTACTGCTTGAGTTACAATGTTTAGAAGTTATAAGGCTTCACACAATGACTTCCGGAAATCAGAGTAGGCCATGACCTTACAGTATGTGCAGTGTGGTGATAGTTTGAGCAAGAGTATGAATCTGACCTCTCTGGTTCATATCCAGCTTGGATACGTGTAGCGCTGTATCGCTGGGCTGCAGTCTCATGCCCATGTCCATGTGGAGTTAGGTGGCTATAGGCCCCGTAGGGGTGAGGTTGTTCCCCATCTCTGTTTGAGATGCGCGGTCGTGCTGGTTCCATGTCCCCTACAATCCTGCGGTAGTCGATTTGGTAATTGTCCCTCTCCCCATCTCCAAACCGGTCATAACCATGACCTTCCATCTCTTGGAAATCCAGGGCTACAACTTCCACAGGGCCCCACCACCTCTCTTACTCACACACACACTTCAAGCACTTCTGACTTGTTTACACACACACACACACTCCAAGTAAACAGTTGCTCCAGCAGCTCCCAACAGCCACACAGCAACACACACCACTTGCCGTACAATTATAAGCACTCATAAAGACCCTTTGAGTGCATGTTCACACTAATACCTTTCAGACACACCTGACATGGCAGGGAGCTGTCTTGCCATCTGTTTTGTGGCCAGTGTAGCAGTTGTACCCAAATGGCCAAAAATACAAGATGTCACAAATGCAGGTTTGCAGCAGTATGTGTGCAGTTGAGAACTTCCAAAATGGGGGGAAAAATGCAGAAGTAGCAGCTACAGAAGTACCTTAAAACAATGTTGTTTACCCATAGAGAGAAAGAGAGAGATTTTGTATTCCACATTGTCATCTGTCAACCTTGGAGTGTGAGGCCATTACGGCACTCAAGCAGAGCTTTTAGCTAACCTGTTGATGAAGTCGACTTTCTTGGCACACCAAACTCCCTGTATGTTCCCCAGCCGTAGGCATGAACGGCTGCTGGGGGAGGAAAGTCAGGTCTTGCTTAGGTGGCAGCGATTCATCCCTATGGAGGCCCAGAACGCAGTGCTGCTTGGTTATCTGTGGAGCTTCTCTCCCCTCTGTTCTTCCGATGCCTGCTGAGCTTAACTCTGTTTCTGACAGTAGCAGACGTCACTCTCCCACAAAGAGGATTGGGAGCATTAATACAGGGTGGGGTGGGAGTGAGATGGGTTGTAGGGTGGAGTGAGGCAGGAGGACTGAGGAAGAGAAGGGTGGGTCAAGATGATACTTCAACACACTTTCCCCTTGGAGGATTACCATGGTGTAGAGGTGTGCATGTGTGTGTGTTGTTCTTTTTGTTTTTTTGCAGAGCTCAAGGAGACAGAGCTGTGAATGAGAAAAAGGTTAAATCCCATGTTGTTACGCCTTCAAGACAGAGACATACTGTATCCAAGTGTCTCTGTGCATGTGAAGAAAGGAAGAACTTCAACATGTTGCACTGTAATTACTTCTTCACAATAAAAGTGAAGAGTGGCTTGTATCCCAAGGTACTTGTGCATATATATTCTTCTAGTATTCTAGTTGTGTAACAAAATACGCTAATACTTCACATTTTTAAGAATACTGTTTTTGGCTGTACAGTATAATAAAACAAGGTAACTGAATGCAAGGGACTGTGCTTTGTAAGGTCTTCACACAAGTCCCTTTCTGTCTCTTTTTTTGTCTTTAATAGTTCATTGTCAGGACTGCTATTCAGTTTGATAGTAGTGAACATCAAACCTGTACATTAAACTGAGACAGAAAAGTAACTTTGATGCTTGTGATGCCCTCAACACCATCAGCTGCAGGTGACTGACTGACTGCTTGTGACAGTTACTGAGGGATTGAACCAGAAAAGCCTCTTACCAGTCTCTCTCCCTCTCCCTCTTCCTCCCATCCCCTACAGGAAACAAGCAACGGCCCCCTGCCCCCCTTCATATTAATTAACAATGGCAAATGTGTTTGTCACTGACGATTAAGCCATAACCCCTACACTATGCACCGTGTTACTTTTTGTAACTAAAAAAGAAGGCAAGGAGACAATATTTTCTTTCTTTCTGAAAAAAATGTTTATCAAAAACATGTTAAAAAAGTTAATTATATGATGACTTGTTGTAAATACAGTGGAGTAACATGTCAACAAATTCCATACATTAAAATGAACAGAATATATAAAGAACACATAAAATATATAAAAAATAATATATAAAAATGATGATGAAAGTGTAGGAGAGGCAGGGAAAGTCTTTCACACCGCTGTCCACAAAATGCAGGAAAGCCCCATTTGCTTTAGAATTAGTCACCTAAGGGGAAGACAATGTGAAATTAAAAACCTGAAAGACTTGTCATAGATTAAACTATTGTGTTTGAATATTTTAACAAGAGGAAACCTACTGAGACTGTCCACTAGTGTAGACTGATGGTTTTTGAGAGCGTTGTAGAAGGCTGCTTTGACCTTTTCCCCTCCTGGTCTAAGTACCCTTTGATAAATCTCTCTCATTTTCTCCTGGCTCGTCTCTTTAGCTTTAATAACTTCATAGGCTTCATCGTGTACCATGGCTCCAAGATCATCTGCAATTGCCATCACCTCAGAAACTTTCTGAATTAACTTTGCCCTCTTGTCATCAACGAACTTTGCTGTTTTAAAAGATAGAAGGAAAAAAGCATGTACATAAAAAGGCATTAATCAGTTAATGGGACCCTTCATGAATTCCAACATCACGCTCATTTGAGTTCACAGGAAACATGAATTCATTTTCACGACCCTGGACAGTAATAAATACTCACCTTTCTCTGCATTACTCATTATTTTAGTAGAACCAGAATCCTGTTGGCAAAAAAATACTTTTTCAGTCTATTTTGTGTTATTTCTTATACTTGTGCATTGCTAAATGTATTATACACTGATTTGGATCTTTTATGACTGAATGGCGTGTTAAAGATGTGATAATAATCTGCAAATGCACTGAAACAGACAAAGCCTGTTTGTTTCGATGTATTTGCTCACACCCCGCACCAACCCATGATATGGGTTCCGTTGTTAATGATACAAAAAAACTATTTAAAAAATAATAAAATTATATTCCCTTAACATATCTCTTGCACACAGCTACTTTTGGTCTGCTCAGGACTCTCTTTATCTCAGTGACCTGATTAAATAGGCAAAGGTCAAAGTGCATTTCGCATACCTGCATTGAAGATGGGATTTTACTAATTCTGACATGATCCACAGTATCATTTGCCTGTGCCTGTTCTGAAAAAGAGAAAATGGACATCATGTTTTATTGTGGAAAGAAAGGAACAACCTGATTAAGATTAAACTCACACAACTCACAAACAGTGCTGAAAGATCTACCTGGTGTCGGAAGAGGAAAACGGTTTGAATGTCGATTACTAGTCTGTGACTAGAGTAAAACAGGGAAAAATGTTATGCAGTATATCAGAGAAAGAAATAAACAAAAAGTAAATTTTGGATCATGATTAGTCAGGTTTACATATAAATTTCTGAAATTAAATTAATAAGTACCAATGTTGTTCTGACCGCATCATGAATTCCGTTCTCGTGCTTTGAGAACACACTCTCAGTTACTTTAAGGCACTCTGAAACAAAAGCAAAGTTTCATTTTAAATACATAGTGTACATACATACTGTCTGTAAATTACAGCTTGCAGGAATGAGCAGTGGCTTCATAAAGATAGCAGGTGTCAAAAGTGTCAAATTATTCTTCAAATTATTTCTCTGCTTGTTTGATTTAACTATACAGAATGTTCTAATATGGTAAGAATAAGCCTGTATATTACTATAACAAACACCTACCTGTAAAAGTTGGCCTATCGGAAGGATTTTTATCCCAGCACCTCTTCATGAGGTCAACCAGTTCTTTCAAACCCTCCACCTTCATCTTCTCAATTTCATTACAGGGAGGTCTGTCCCCTTGAGGGATCCTCAGTGCCACAAGACTGTATCCAGCCTCTACAGTACATGTGATACGATGAAGACATGCAATAAAACATACAAACACAACTGAGTGTGTGTACATACAGTGTGTTTGAACTGGACGTAATACAGAATAAACAGTGCTTGGTTTGGTTGTAAAGTGGTGCATTATGAGGAAAACAATATAGATGAAATTAACAAACACACTAAAAAATAGATGGTAGGAAACTGACTACAAACTTAAACGAAAAGAAAACTAACAATAAGTCTGCAATGACAATAAAATAAACTATACATACCTCGATAGGGCTCTTCACCAGTAACGATAGACCAGAGCAGGATGCCATAGCTGATCAAGAAAGAGAAAGAGAGGAGTTTTAAAGTAACAGTTAAAGTTTTTACCATATACAGATGTATTTCTTTATTTATTAGTATTTGTTTTTAATGTTAACCTGTATATGTCAAAAGCACGGACAGGTTGATATGATGGATCAAAAGCCTCAGGAGGCATGTACTTGTGTGAGCCTCCAATTGGTCCTGTCGCTTCTCTGCTGCTGTTCAAGGCACTAGTGGAAACCCTGCACAGACCAAAGTCTGCTAGCTACAGAGTAAGAAAGACACACATAATATTAAACAAGCAGTCATATCAACTTTACATTTAAGGTAAACATAAGAGCACTAGATGGCACTCTACCTTGGCCTTAAGGTTGTCATCCAGCAGTACATTACTTGGCTTTAGATCCTGGTGGATAAGTCCCCTTGAATGGAGGAAGTTCATGCCTAGACCCACTTGATGGGCCAGGCGGAAGGCCAGGGGCCATGGCGGAGGGCCAGACAGGTCCTTCAGCAGGGACTGAAGAGATCCTCTTTCCATGAACTCCATCACTATTCCCTCTTTTTGATGGCTTAATGTCTCAAATGGCAGACATCCCTTATACATTCCATAAAGCGTCAGCACAAACGGACAGGAGGCCTCTACCATATTATTAGCCTCTTTATACAGTGCTGGGCTGGAATAAAGAAGGGGATTGCTGAAAGGAGCAAAGAGAAAGCAAAAATTGCAGAGCTGTTTTAACTACTATTTAACATGTGTGGATGTGCATGACTTAATCATTTAAACTAAGTCGCCAAGTTACAGAAAAATTGCAAATGTTTATTCATTTACCAAACACCATCGCGAAGTATCTTAATGGCCACATCAAAGCAAAATTCCTTGTGCCTGGCCTTGTAGACATGACCGAATCCCCCAGAGTCAACTGACTCCCATTTCTCCAAGTTTTCGTTGCCGATTGTCTTGTGTCTCAGCAGTGCCATCTCCTGCAAGAACATGCAACCTCAATGACAGAAAAATCATTAAAGCTACGAAACATAAATAAAGTGGTTCATTGACTGCTTAGATATTTGTTTTTTATACATCAGTGATTCTTGAGATCAGGGACAAAACAGGTTTTGATTTTCAAAAAAAAAATCTTGATTATTTTAAAAAACTATGTATACATATTTTTTTAAATGAGGCTTTGCCTATATAAACATGTTTTGGAACAACCTCCCAGTTTTAAATTTTTGTCATAAATAACATGTTTGCGGGATCAGAACTAGATTTTTGTCAACACCATTAGAAACATAGAAATGTCAAAAAAATTATTTTGAATGACCTTATCACAAATATTTTTACTCTTAGCCATTTCTTGGTTCTCTTAATTGTACACACATGTTTTTAAATGAATCATATCTCCTTTTAAAAGTTAGATTTGTCAATGTTTAATAGTTACGGTTTAGGTTTTATGTATTAACCAATATAACATTTAATCTCCAATATGAACAGAGATACTTAGAAGGGTTCAAATTACAGATTAACTTTGAAAATGCAACACCATTATGGACAAATATTCTTGATGGAACAAAACATATTATCATCTTTTTTTTAAAACAACATAAAGTCCATCTGAAAGAGTTGACAAGGAGTCGACGGTGTTGACACAAAACTGATGGTGGTGACAAACATGTAAGAAACAAAAATATTTAATTCAAAATTATCATTGAACTCTCACAAATATTGTAACATTTAACAACAACAAGATACGAAGCAAATACATTTTATAAACATTTTTTTTGGATTAACATCTCAAGGGAGTACAAGGAATATTAAATAAATATATTTTAATTAATAAATAAAGTTAAGATTATTACAGACAGTAAATAAATAAGGTAATTATTACAAGAGTGACTAAATAAAGAAGCTAATTAAAAGAGATACATTTATGTCTCCTTGTAAAATTTAATTACTGTCTACATTTATTTATCTTTAACTTTATATTTTGTGCATTTAATCAGATGCTTATTTATTTACTGAGCATTTATTTATTTCAGTATTTATTTCTGAATTTGTCAGGATCAGTCCTCCATAGGTATGGGGGTGCATCAGTGCCTACAGCATGAGTGAGCTGTATGTGTGTGAGGGTACTTCTGACACAGAGGCATGAATTGAGATTTTAGAAAGACATCGGTTGCGATCAAGCTTACGTTTCTTTCCGGGACATCCATGCTTATTTCAGCAGGACAATGCCAGGCCTCAGTGTGCACAGGCTAAAACAACGTGGCTTCATACACACAGACGGCGTGTTCTTTAAAGGCCTGCTGCCAGTCCAGATCTGTCTCCTATTGAAAATGTATGAGGCATCAGAGTCAGACAGCCGCGGCCACAAACTGTTGAGCAGATGAAGTTTTGTAGACTGCTCAAAAAATAAAGGGACCACTAAAATAACACATCCTAGATCTGAATGAATGAAATAATCTCATTAAATACTCTTTTCTTTACATAGTTGAATGTGCTGACAACAAAATCACACAAAAATTATCAATGGAAATCAAATTTATCAACCCTTGGAGGTCTGGATTTGGAGTCACACTAAAAATCAAAGTGGAAAACCACACTGCAGGCCGATCCAACTTTGATGTAATGTCCATAAAACAAGTCAAAATGAGGCTCAGTAGTGTGTGTGGCCTCCATGTGCCTGTATGACCTCCCTACAACGCCTGGGCATGCTCCTGATGAGGTGGCAGATGGTTTCCTGAGGGATCTCCTCCCAGACCTGGACTAAAGCAGCTGCCAACTCCTGAACAGTCTGTGGTGCAACGTGGCATTGGTGGATGGAACGAGACATGATGTCCCAGATGTGCTCAATTGGATTCAGGTCTGGGGAACGGGCGGGCCAGTCCATAGCATCAATGCCTTCCTTTTGCAGGAACTGCTGACACACTCCAGCCACATGAGGTCTAGCATTGTCTTGCATTAGGAGGAACCCAGGGCCAACCGCACCAACATATAGTCTCACAAGGGGTCTGAGGATCTCATTTCGGTATCTAATGGCAGTCAGGCTACCTCTGGCGAGCACATGGAGGGCTGTGCGGCCCCCCAAAGAAATGGCACCGCACACAATTACTGACCTACCGCCAAAACGGTCATGCTGGAGGATGTTGCAGGCAGCAAAACGTTCTCCACGGCGTCTCCAGACTCTGTCATGTCTGTCACATGCACATGTGCTCAGTGTGAACCTGCTTTCTTCTGTGAAGAGCACAGGGCGCCAGTGGCGAATTTGCCAATCTTGGTGTTCTCTGGCAAATGCCAAACGTCCTGCACAGTGTTGGGCTTTAAGCACAACCCCCACCTGTGGACGTCGGGCCTCAAACCACCCTCATGAAGTCTGTTTCCGACCGTTTGAGCAGACACATGCACATTTGTGGCCTGCTGGAGGTCATTTTGCAGGGCTCTGGCAGTGCTCCTCCTGCTCCTCCTTGCACAAAGGCAGAGGTAGCGGTTGTGGCCCTCCTATGGCCTCCTCCACGTCTCCTTATATACTGGCCTGTCTCCTGATAGTGCCGGCATGCTCTGGACACTACGCTGACAGACACAGCAAACCTTCTTGCCACAGCTCGCATTGATGAGCCATCCTAGATGAGCTGCACTACCTGAGCCACTTGTGTGACTCCAACTCATGCTACCAATAGAGTGAAAGCACCGCCAGCATTCAAAAGTGACCAAAACATCAGCCAGGAAGCACAGGAACTGAGAAGTGGTCTGTGGTCACCACCTGCAGAACCACTACTTTATTGGGGTTGTCTTGCTAATTGCCTATAATTTCCACCTATTCCATTTGCACAACAGCATGTGAAACTGATTGTCAATCAGTGTTGTTTCCTAAGTGGACAGTTTGATTTCACAGGAGTGTGATTGACTTGGAGCTACATTGTGTTGTATAAGTGTTCTCTTTATTTTTTTGAGCAGTGTATAACAAAAATTCCAAATACAAAATTGGCATAATTAGTGTCTTCACTTCCCAAATGATTAGTTGTTATCTGAGGAAAGGTAAGGTTACACAATGGTAAATAAGCCTCTGGCCTAACATTTATTTGAGTGTGTGTTGCACGCATGAAATTCTAACTTTGTTTATATTTACAAAATATAGTTACATTGATCAGTAAAACTATTGAAAATCTTTTCTTTGTACTTTTGTCAGTTAAATAAAGGGTTATGTAAATTAATCCCAGATTATTATTTATTTTTTATTGGAAAATATCACAACTTTTGTGGAAATGGGGTTTCTAGGTGCTGGCATTCATGTGCTTTGTTCTTGAGGTCGCTTGGCTCTTTCTGTACTTGTTTCTTAAACCATCTCTTATATCTCTTTTCTGTTTCTTACAAATTACTGATGTTTTTTATTTTGCCCTCCTCCGCCCTATTCTTCAATCTTTCACTCGCCTTTCTCAGGAACTCCACTTTCAGCTCAGGCTGGCTGTTTTTTCACCTTCTTTTCGATAGTCACTGTTCCTTCTCTTTCGTTCCTCCACTAATAGCTTCTCAATAGCCATTATGGTCTGAAGTGCATTTCATTATGCAGTTATGAATAAGCATAAGCAAATGATTGATAAATATAAGCAACACCTTATTAAATATTGAGTACTTGAGAGGCTATGAAAGTAAGATTCAATTTAAAACATAATATATGATAAAATATGATACAAATCTTAGATTACATTAATTATGGTGTTGACACACTACGGTTGTGACATGCAAGGTATCAACAAGTATGGTGACATGGTATGAAATATATAGAATCTAAAAAAACTTACCAGAGCTAGAGTGGTTTCATAACATTAGAAAGAAGAAGGAAGTGATAAAGGGTCCTCAGAGTTTTAGTAGCCTTCAATTATTCCTGATTTTTTTTAATTTAAAAAAAATGTCTGACAGTGTTGACAAAAACCCAGGACACAAGTTAAATCGTCTAAAAAGTACATTAAAATCTGTTTTAAATTGTAACTTTTGATACCTATTAAAATATTTACTGAACTACTGAAAAAAAGTAAGTATAATGGTTAATTTTGCATTACTTTTAATTCTTTTTAAGTTATTGTAATGTAATGACATTATTTAACGTTAATGACCCCAATTGTCCCAGATCTCAAGTATCACATTTTGATTACTGCGTATACCGTCTCCTTGCTTTTACACTGTCATTATAGCAAGAGCAAGTTTTTGTTGTAAAAAGATACCGATAAATGTTTTTATGACACCGAGCACTTTTTATGAGTTGTTATTTGTATTTGTTCTACTCACCGAATATCCCGCTCATGTGCTGTCCCTCACATGCAGACCCTTAGTTCTTACCTGCATCGAAAGACCACACTAGTTTCGTGTCTCTGTTCTCCAGCAGCCTGAAGCTGTAAAACTGAGGGGAGGAGTTTAGATTGAGGGGAACTTCCTGATGACATAACAGGAACATTAGTAAGAATGATAATACTTGTTTATCCACAAAGTTTGACTGTAACTTTATTTCAGTGAATGGCAAGAAAGTGTTGTTCATATCACAGCCAGATAAAATAGCTTAATGATATAAGAGGGCCAAAAGTGCACACACAAAACTGGAAAATTAATTCAATGTTGTTAGGCCTACTATTTTTATATTCGCTGTAGAAATATGCGGCGACAATTTTTTTTTCATTCTGTACAACAGGCTTACGTGAGCGGTAGCACACATGCACTGTGAAAGGAAGTTATGGAGGGCCCATAGGCTAGTTGTAATAATCTGAATGGGGTGGCAGTGTCTTAAGAAAAAAAACACATGCAGAATGATTGCAATGATTACAGATCTGGCAATCTCTTACCTATGTCAGACTAGAGATTTATTTTGATCTAAAAGGAAGATCTGATGAGAAAGAGACTGCATTTTTAATAGCCTACTGAGTGAGCCTTAAAGTGTGAGGGATCTGACCTGAACCCAAAAGGTAGACAGAACACACACAGAAAGTGATTTATTTGAACAAAGAAGAAATGCGCAGGGAGTCCGGAGGCTGGCAAGGGTTAAGTGCTGGATCCTGTCCGGTGTTTTCTGTCACTGGCAGGTTTGGTAGTGAGGGGTGTTTGTTTTCTGAGGCAGAGTAGGCCACACAGCGAATGGAATGAACAAAAACACGCAAACACAAGCAGGTGATCAAAAGTCAGACTTCTATATAAAAAATAAAATAAAAAAAAAAGATTTAGTAGGCTATGGCTGGTGCGTCGCGAAACATACGGGAAATTACTTAACCATGGCGGGGACAGGGACTTCCTTAAATATGGCTGGATGTAGGAAATGAGCGACAAGTGTAGGCCTATAGGTCCCATCCCCGGAATTTCGCCACTGCCAGGAGAGAAAGTAAAAGTAAGAACTCTGTTGCAATCATAAGCAGGGCTTGTGGATTTCGGCAGTGGCGGGTAACAGTCACTCCCACTAGCCACTTTGGCGTGTTGGAAAAGAGTGTAGTTTTGTCAAAAGATTGATAACAAACGGATTGTAATGTGACACTACGACACTACATTTCCCATGAGTACTACCTGCACATCGTGTTTGCTCATTGGTCCATTAGTGAAGCATATTGTCTCGCAAGCGAGCTACTGACCGACAGCACTGTGAACTAGAAGACATTGTGGAGGTTAAACTCGAGGCTGGCCGTCGGACCGAGTGCTGTTTTGGCCTGCAGTTAATTATCAACTTAACCAGCGGCAGCGATGACAAGGAAAGCTTTTTTAATATCACGAGAATCCACACAACATGAACCTCTCACTCTCTCACCTCTCTTGCGAGGGTGCGCACGCCAAATATGACATCCAGACTTTTGTCAAAGTAATTATAAAAGTTGAATCTGTCACAGGGCAGCCACGGTCCCATAGACCTGTAGACCGTGATCTCTGTCACGCGACTGGTCGCACGCACAAACACATCAACACAGTGGTCAGTCAGTGCGTGAGCGTGCGTGGCCGAGCAGCGTGGAGAAGAAATGCACAGCAGAAAGAGAAAAGGCAGAGCTGAGATAAAGAAAAGGCAGGAGGAAAGTGCCCTTAAATGCTGTAAAATTACACATGTATTCGTGATTAAGGGACGTGGTGTTACTACTAGCAGAGTTGCCCTTATATCACATTAAATCTTCCTGTCACATCTACATTTCCAGAGTTGATTATTAAAATATAGAACTATGTTTTAATAAAAGTTGTCATGCCATAGGAAAACAGAAGATGCGTCTGTATGGGAATAATCTGGAGATATGACCTGTACTTGTTTCCTATCTGCAGTTACTCAGAGTGACCACAGCTTCATGATGATAAACATAAATCAAGTCAGAGCTCTGAGGAAAGGCAGATGCAAATGATTCTGGTGAATTTTTTTCAGTTTAGTTTTTATCTTTTTAATTAAAGTTTTTCTCCATTGGTTTGGCTCATTTCTTGAAACAGAAATTACATTCACAAATCTCTAAGATCAGTTGGTAAATCAGTCTTACAGTTCCGCACAACACTGTAGCTCACTTGCAAAAGCTCATACCTCTCCCAAAACTGTTCACTCATTCTCCAAAACTAAATTCATTTCCCATACAAAGAGTCAGTGCCAAGAAAATGGCAAAGATCCTTCTCAATTGCTTTGGCTCATTTCTTGAAACAGACCGGACGTTCTCAACACTCTTGGTGCTTTTGCCAGAATAACGTGGATGGTTCGGCACAACACCATGGTTCACCTGCAATTGCTCATACCTCTCCCAAAACAGGTCACTCATGTGTCAAAACTAAATTTCCTTCTCATTTAAACAGTCAGTGCCCCCAAAATGCTTCCTCCTTTTGGCATTGTGTAAGCACTGCCAGTCAAAATCTTTAGATGTTTTGTCACTATGGCAGAGGACCACTGAAATATCCCTCATGTCCACCTTTCAGTCTTAGCCCAGTCCTTCATTGAAAATGGTTACTGTACTGTTTTTTGTCTAGCTGGTGTCTAGATGGTGTCTTTGTGCTCCTCGGCCTCTTCCCCCTATTCCACCACCATGCACCCTTACTCCTCCTCCTCCTCCTCCTCCTCCTCCTCCTCCTCCTCCTCCTCCTCCTCCTCCTTCTCCTCTTCCTCTTCTTCCTCGAGCAGGCAGTTGCCCTTGTTCATTTACTTGGCCAGGTGCCTCCATGTTCAGAAATTGTACTGGTCCTGCATGGTCAAGCTCTTTACATACATTCACAGTAATGGACAGCACCTATCAGGTAACTAAACATACTGTTTGATTGGTCATCTGAGATGTGTGACACTTAGTCAAGTTCTAGTTTCACCTGACTGTCAATTGCTGTAATAAATTTATCAAATGTTCCAAGGGATTCATATATGGTATTTATGGTATTATGTTCTTGACTAATTTTGACAATTGAACAGACTATTGTGCATGTGATGACTTATACAATGAAATGACGCTGACACGTTTTGGAGTGAACAACCATTAGACTGCAGAATCAACAATCAGTTTAGATCAACAAGATCTATTCACTTGAAAACTGTGCTAAATGTAGGCTACCTGTACTTCATCATTTGCAAAGATGTACTGAGACATTGAGACATGTACTTAGACATTTGCAATTTGATGAAATGAATGAGAAATTCAATTCTGTTGTGAACAATTGCCAAGTGGTTTGGAATTTTGTCCATGATGTTTCGAGAATGTCATTTCTGTTTCAAGAAATGAGCCAAACCAATGGAGAAAAACTGTAATAGACTACATGTTTTCAAAAAAGGAGCTTTACACACAACCTTATAATACCAAGTAGTAATGATATTAGTACATTTTAGCATGCCATTGTCAACTTTAATTGTATAAAACATAATTTCCCAAAAACAAAAATTTGGCTGGTGAAAATGCTGTCTGGCTACTTTGGCAAACCACTAGCCACATTGGCTAGTGAGCAAAAAAGTTAATGTCAAGCCCGGATCATAAGTCTAATGATAATTTTCATTATGGATTAATCTGCAGATGATTTTGTCCATTAATCAATTGACTAATTGATTGATAAAAAAAATCTGAAAATAGTGAGAAATGTCATCACAGAGCCCAAAGTGGCAACTTCACATCAGCAGTCCAAACATTAATAAACATTCAAATGATTAAAATAATTAAAAGTAAAAGCAGCATATCTTCACATTTGTGAAGCTCAAATCATGACATTTTTTTACACGAAAAATTACTTTATCACGGTTGCCATATTACTGTACTTGACTTTGATTGATTAATCGACCAATCATTTCAGCTGTAGGCTTCTTGTGTAAATGTTGGGTAGTTTATTTGCAACAAAACATATTTTTTAAACTCTTCATATATTTTGTATGTGAAAATCTTACTTTGTAAAGGAATTAGTAACTGAAGCTGTCAGATAAATGTAGCAAAGTAAAAAGTACAATATTTATATATAGGATAGAATGCTATATATACTGTATAATATTGCCATCCATCCATCCATCCATAGTCAACCTGCGTTATCCTGCGTACAGGGTCGCGGGGGGGGGCTGAAGCCAATCCCAGCTGACATTGGGTGAAAGGCGGGGTACACCCTGGACAGGTCGCCAGTCCATCGCAGGGTATAATATTACCATACTTTATTATATAATTTAATGGAACTAGTTCTTAACCTGCAGGTTCTTTTGAGGGAAATCAAGAAAAATAAAAATATTTGTTATTAATGTAACTATCATTAAAGATTCATATTACAAATTTGAGCACAATACTATGATTATGTACTCAACTGTTTACCCACCCACAGAAACATGCAAATGATTTGCTCATATGTAGATAATTACATTTTCACAATATTTAAAGCTGAGCTGGCGCTAATTAATTGCAGTGAGTTTTGCTTTCATTCTGGCATTCATCTGTTGGATATTTACATGATTTCTGACCTTCTGTCTATCTCTGTCTCATTACTCTCTCTTGCATAGATAAAAGCCACGCTGAGACTGGCTAAATTATTAATGCCAAACACAGGTCTGAAAAATCAGTCTGAAGCACGAGTGTCAGGTGTCTGACAGCTACTATGGTTCTAAATCACACATGCACACCCTGCTCATTATCTGAGCTGAGGTGTTTTTACTCACATCCCATGCTGCCTTGCTGTTTCAGCCGGCATCGATAGGCGCGGTCTCGCTGCATTTCCATTGCTTTCTCCCCTCCTTCTTCTCCACCCACCTTCAATTATGCTCAGCACAGTGTGGACCTCTCTCACCACTGGCTGCTCTCTCCACTGAATCTCTATCCTCCCGGCTGCCTTTTACCTCATCCTCTGTCCTTTTGAAACTGTCTATCATACTCTCCTTTATGTGCTTCTCTCTCTGCCCTTGTCTCATGCTGATGATATATGAGGCAGAGGATTAGTCTAAAGGGGACCTCTCTGCGCTGGATCTCTGAGTGGAGAGGTGAGCGTCTGTCTTTCCTACCACAGTGGAGGAGTGCTTTAGACTGGGAGCATTACCGATGCAGGTTACATCCTCTGGAGCAGCGAAAGGACAGTCTCTGTTGAAACTGAATAGACTGAGAAATCCATGCGCACGCCTCGATGTGCTTTGTGTTGTTAGGAGAGTAGACTGAAAAAGGGAGGCAGAAGGCAGCAACAGAGGGAGGGGAGCATTTAGCAAGAGGCACCCGAGTCACAGGGGTTTGGGGGAGGTGGGCGTGGGGTCTGCTGGGAGTGTTTTAAAAGTGAAAGAAGGAGTGTGTTCGGGGGGAGGGTGTGGGGGTCTGCTCTCAGATCAAAGAACTGGAAGAAGGAGGATTGCTTTTGGCTCAGTCTGAAGAGTCGCAGAGAGACTGGGGAGTCACAGGCTCTCCAGAGACTGTGGCATCACAATTAGAGACCAGAGGCTGTCTGCAGCACTGACTGAAGACAGAGGGAGCTGGTTGAGGTCACAGTGGGAGGGCCAGTCAACGGGCTTTATCTGGACAGAGGTGAGCTTGCTTTCTGAGTGAAGACTCAGAATAAGAGGATCGAGGAAGAGTACAACGAAGGAAGTCCCTCCAGGGATTTGCCTACGTTCCCCCTTCACAAGAATCTATAGGAGGATCCCATCATGGCTGTCCAACTCATGCCTGAATCAGCCGTGTGTTTGCTCATGGTAAGTCTCGGAGGGGTATAGTATTGCTGGTGCTGTCTAGGGTCTGTCTTTGTTTCTTTCTTTCTCTGCCGTGGCTCTCTCATCACTCTTTCCTCATGGCAAATGCCTATGCAGCCACTTGAGCAGAAGGTGAGGTGTCATCTCATCTAAAAGGGATGTTTCTTGTTCGCTCCTCCTCTTTACTACCATCTACAAGTTTATTTTCCCATTTAGGCTCAGAAGCCACTTTCCATGCTTAAAAAATGTGTCTTTTGCATCCAACTCAGAAAACTCTTTTTGTTTAACCAAGTGTTCAACTACTGCAGTGGTCAAGTGTGGTGAGAAATCCCTCACAGATTACTGCAGGCATAGGGTGCAATGCTGAACATGGTGTCTGTGCACGTTGAAGATGGACGTCATTTACTGTCTTATTATATGGGTGTGAGCAAAATTATGCGTGTGTGTGTGTCTGCAGTGCATGTAAATAAGTTGCCAAAAGGATGTGCTCTGTGTGTGTGTGTATGAGTGTGTGATCATTTCCCATCTTCCCATCAAAACTGATTCAATTCAGTTACACATCATAGAGAAAACAGTTGTTCTGCAGCCCACGACAGAGGATTTGCAGGATCTTGTTAGTGTAGAATCCAGTCCCTCACTGACATGAAACAGATTGGCTTGGCTTGGCCTGTTTCAGAATCTGGCCATAGAAAGTGATAACATAGAAACACTTTTTGTGTTTGAACAACATGCTTGAAGCCATTGAACTCCTCTCTCCCCCTCTGTCCAGCCTCAGAGGGAAACAATGGCAGAGTAGCTTTGCCGCATGTGAAGAATACAGATGCCTTAGAGGCACAGACACCCTCTTATGATAAGCTTCGATCAAATGGATGTACACTCAGTATGCAGGGCGACTTTGTATGAGAGAGCGTGTTCTGCTCATTCTCATTCTATAGTTTTGGCATTCTGCAGTCCCGGGGGGGGGTCATGCATCGCCACACTACCTGCTATCTCCACCTGTCATGGCTGTCTGTTACTATGGCGATAGGCCATGCACTCCACTCGTGGGAGAGGCAGTGGTAAAAGGAGCAGGGTGAGAGAATAGTACGAGAGATGATGGACAGGGCAGATCAGGAAGAAAGGTGAAAACGGAAGTGTGAGTGATGAGGGCCGGAATTGAAGGAGAAGAAGTGAATAAGAAAAGGAGGAGAAAGTGAAAGTCGGCTTTTATTTCCCCAGAAAGTGGCACACTACAACAAATAGTATCACCTTTACAATTTTCTGACCTTGGGTGGCGTGCAGACAAGAATGGGTTCTGCTGAGCATGGTCTCACATCGATGGCAGCCAGTTGGTGTCCCTTGACTCCATTTTACACTGAATGTGTTATCATTAGCATAGAGGGCGTTCCCATACAAGCTGACGGCCCCTGTCACCCCAGATTTTTTTTTCTGTCACCCTAGCTCTCACAGAAAACCTAGTTTACTGCCACAACCTTTTAATGTCAATGTCCTGTTCATGATTATAACCCTACATCTGTAATTTTCTCACCATTCAGAGCCACTCTTTGCCTGTTGGCATGAGCAGCACACTTTAATACGGACATCACTGGCTCTTTTGGTGTTTCTTTATTTATGGTTGTTAGGCTTACCAGGGCAAAGGAATAACATGACTTTCTGTTCTGTTGAATTTTCCTTTAAATACACGCGGAACATGATTGACATCGGATAACTAATTTCAGAGCTCAGTGATTTGTTCACAAAGTCCATGGCACCTATTTACACTGACGTGTTTATGGCTTGAACCTATCTTAATTATTAATGGGGGGTTTATGCAGTGCGTATATGTGTGTGTACGTGTGTGTGTGTGTGTGTGTGTGCGCGCGCACATGTGTTTGCCATATATTGATCATGATTCCTGCCTCTGTGTGTATTCATATTTAAGGTGAATAAGTGATTACAGGAGCTGCTTATTTGCAGACAGCTCAATACACCTATCAAACATTCATGTAAATCATTTAGATAGATAGATAGATAGATAGATAGATAGATAGATAGATAGATAGATAGATAGATAGATAGATAGATAGATAGATAGATAGATAGATAGATAGATAGATAGATAGATAGATAGATAGATAGATAGATTCTATATTATTTGGCAGGAAGTAAAACCGCATTCAGCTACTACAAACAGGAGAAATGATGGTTTGTGCTTTTCTGTCATGCATTTGTCATGGTATAAATTAATACAGTTGGTGTTTTAGTTCTCCTCTGGGCTTTATTGGTCTGGAACTAATGGGATTGGCCCAGACGTACAGTAGCTCAGCTATAAAACTGAATGGCCTCATGTCTGTCACAGAGACTGGGCCAAGAGGGGGAGAATTATGGCCAGTATCCTAATATTGTTATGAATGGGTTGGATCAATAAAATATTATGACTGGGAGGAGAAATTGATGAATGCCTCTTAAGGGAATTATACTCTTCATCTCCATAGATTAATTAAATATGGACATGTTTTTTTACATACAGCCAATATAGGGGGGTTCATGCCAATTGTATCAACATGGACAGACATGGCATCTCTCTCTCTCTGTCTGCCTGGTCTGATGGGTTTCTGTTTTAGCGAAGGGTGAAGAGATCAATAACAACTCTGTCTCCAGCTAAAACACACAGAGACATGCTTTCATCTGATATTGGAACAGATCACAAAGTAGATGGTATCATTTGACCGCAATAGGACATTCAATAGCGTTCCTGCTGAGATATCTATGCCAGGAATTTGACATGTCTTTATCCTTCACCTGAACTGGAATGCGTGACTACTGCTAAGTACTGGACATTTGTTTTGTGGGTTCAAACTAATGTGTGTGCTCTTTATTGCAGCGTTCCTTATGCACTTTGAATGAGAACTGGAGTAGCTGTATTCTTTGCGACCATGCTCATTACTGAGCTGATTAGCTCTGCTCTTGAGTTCTCTGAGAAGAGCAGCTCTTATATCTCCAAGATGGCTATACCCTTGGGGTACCTTGTAGTGCAAAATGAAATGACAACAATGCCAAATTAAATATGGGTTTCATAAAGAGCCACTTTGAATCTGGACGTTTTGATAAGCATAGGCGGTAAACAACAGATTTGATTACAGGCTAAATCCAACAACATCTAACAGGCTCCAGTCAGAAGGTTTAGTTTTTTTGATGTAGCTAATCCAGGATTTATCACAAGTTCAGCACATTCAGATAAAGTGTCACATGGAATTATAATTAGAGAAGGGGATGAGGCTGTCAAAAAATGGGAACACAGTAAATCTCAATGTTCTGCTCAGGCTCATCTTGTTTTATTTTTTTTGCAGATCTCTGTCAGAGTGGTTGTCTTGTTCCATACAGTATGCAGAGGCAGTTGATCAATATGCATTTTGCTATCTGTTACTCTGGGCCCACAGCACATCCAGCTGAGAGAAACCAGGGCAAGTTGGTATCTTGACACACACAGGAGCTAAGTGGATTATCTTTATATTGCTGAAGGGGTTCTGCTCTGCATACAACGAGAAAACAGCAGCTCACAGCACCACTCCTCCTCAGTGATACAGCAGCATGCATGTTAGATGGTCTTCTGCCTGTTTCCTAAATGGAAAAGCTCTGGTGTAGTAGATGACATCACAACACACCTGCCAAAGCAATTCACAACATGTGTGTAAAGTCAGGCAAAGTGTGTGAAGTCATGTTATTAACCTGATTGACTTGATAATCATGTTGGAGGAGTTATTTATACTCGGGGAAGCATCCAACTACGATACACTGAAAGAAACAAAAAACAAAGACCTCATGCCGCCCTTCATGTTGGCGTCCATGTCTCTTCATTACCGTCTCTCATTCAATTATCCTGTCACTGAGGATGGAGACCAGATGACTCAGTATGATCAAGCCAGAGGATTCATTCAGCAGTAATCAAATCACTGCTCTATGACGTGATGTACTGAGTGTGTGTGTGTGTGTGTGTGTGTGTGTGTGTGTGTGTGTGTGTGTGTGTGTGTGTGTGTATACATGTGACTTAATTGCAATGTGCATTAGCTCGTGCCAGTATGTGTGCCCATCCCTATAAAAGTGGGTAAAGCTATATAGTGGTCCAGACAATGAAACATTGAGTCATTGTAATGGTTGGTGATTATTTTTCCCTACATAAGATTGTTATTGTATCTCTGTATCTTCTGTATTGTATTATTGCCATCTCTGATCTGATGCACACTACAATAGAGCCGCCAGTGCACAAATGGAGGAGGTGCTGAATAGCATGGGGGAGGGTTAGCAGGATGACATCATACTGAGGTAATTGATTACTGCCCTGTAACAGTGGCAGAGGTGAAGAAGCAGATAACATTATGTGTAAGAGTGTGTGTCTGTACGTAACTGTGGTACTTTTGGTGTGTCTGGTCGGAGAGTGCACAGTAATTCAGTCATTCACATCTCATTCTCATTCAGTAACACATAGTAAATGCTATGAGTCAACATGTCACTTTGAAGTCTACCCACAATCCACACTTGTGTGATCACACACAACTGTACACAACACAGACACACACACTTTCATATTACTTCCAGAACAGAAAGCAATCTCAATGTTCTCGTGCTGAACCAATTTATACCCTAGATGCCTACCTCTTATGGGTGATTAGTATGAATAAGAAGCACAGGCACAGATGGCATTTCATTATTGCTGTTACTTTTTACTGATTTTGTCTCACTATTTGTTACAACTCTTGTGGTCCTTCTTTATCTCTGCTTCGCTTTTTCTTGCTTATTTGTTCTGTGCTAATATAATAAATAAATAAATACATTTTCCAGTTCATCATTTCCCCGAAGCTGCAGTCTAACTGCAGAACAGTCATGCTTGAGTGATGTTAGGGGCTGGTTCTGCTGATGTAAGCGAACTAAAGCTGTGCTGTTGCTGCAGGGGCAAAGAAACACTTTACAACAGAAAGAAATGCTTTTGACACACCTCATCATACAAAGTTGTGTTCAATCTGCTCATTCTCTTATGATGACGAAATGAATAGTGTTAGTTAATACACTTGACTTTTTTTGTTGTGTGATAAATATGAATATTAATAGGCTGTTGTGTTCCTGGACCTGGCCTACAACACAAATCAAGGCTGTTGTGTGAGGTATATAAATCCTAAACAGCATATCTTACCATAAGCAACATTTCAGTATATATAAAAAGGGAAGAAAGGAAACCTTGTAATGTTTTGATAAATTTTGCTGATGTAAAACACCACAAATCGTGGTACAAGGAAAAGCAACTATACCAAGATCAAACATTTTGGATGCTTTATCTCTTTAGGACAAACTCATTAAATTGAATTTGAATGTTTTTTTGTTGTTTTTTTGCTTTCATTGCCCAGTGTAATGGCTGTGTATGTCACTGACCTGCAGATCACCGCTGATGCTCTAAAAAATATTTGCAGGTTCTACAAAAAATGACGACACCTTCGGCCTCGTTTTGAAACAATTGTGTGACATATAGCTACGGCTAGATCAAGTCAAAATATATCTTAGTTCAAGTTGGCCCGAGAGAATATTTATTTATCTTAGAAACTTGAAAAATATGTATTTTCACTTGTACGTCTCAAACACAAAAACAGCAGCAGGCCTGCAGCAACCGCAGAAGTGTGTTGATAAACGTCAATCGTTTAGCCACCAGGGGGCAGAAGAGCAGCCTCACAGACAAACTAACTGTACGCCAGTTGACGCCTCATGAAGTTGATACTGAAGTTGCAATGTGAAGTGAACGTTCAGCGGAAATGAGGCAACTTTATTGTCCCACATGAGGGCTGTTTATGGCCACATGACAAAATGTAAGTCTGATATTTATTCTCCTTTTAACTCTGGTTTAGTGTCCTCCAACTGCAGAGAAAAAATGTGTCTTTAGCTCGCCAGCTGCTGGACTTTGTTCACCATCTAAGCTAGCTAGCAGCTAACTTGTCTTATCTGCCATTCCTTGCTGGGCAGGTGGCATACCGCGTTTTTTTTCAGCCAGCTGCCTACTCCTGCTGGAAACAGGGCTGATGAGAGTAGCTTAATGTGCGGACCTTTAAACTACAGACTATGAGCTTAAATTGGCAGAAAAGCTCAATAGAGCCCAGCGACCGCTTACAATACACATTAACGTTATCATTTGATTTAATGTTACTATAAAAATATTGATTAGCGCAGGTTTTTGCTATTATCTGGGTGTTATTACATAATTAGTTGCTTCAAGGTTGAATGTAAACCCATTTGCTGAGCCCACAAAGTCATGGACACAGCTCAGGTTTTGTATTGATTGGAGGTTTGATTGTCTGGTGTTCAGCTTTGAAAGTTGTCCATGATCACAGTATTGATTAGCTTGTCTAAGATCAAAAGGGATATCATCGAGGAACTCTGCCTTAGGCTGGATTTGGCTATAACCTTTGTGAAATGGTTCTCTACAGATGTTAAGCTGAAGATTTGTTTGTTTGTTTGTTTGAACTTGCTAAAATGTAACTATTTTCAACTCACTAGGAGGCGAAAACACTAAAACTAAATGAGTGAGTAAACCAGAGGAAGGGCAGACTAGAGAAACGGTTCACACCTCTCACCACATGCATAAATGCATAAGGGTTTCTGTATGTGTGTCTGTGAGTGTGAGACCACAGCATACCTTGAATCTCCTGAGCTATTTACACTGGAGCCTGTTTAAGGACTATTGATGAGCTGCGGAGGTGATGGCGCCTCAATTCTAATTGACTTCACCAGAGGATCTGCTCGCTCAGCTGTGTGTGAATGTATGTGTGTGTGTGTGTGTGTGTGTGTGTGTGTGTGTGTGTGTGTGTGTGTGTGTGTGTGTGTGTGTGTGTTTAGCCAGGGGAAGGTCTCAGGTGTGGTTTGTGTGTGTGAAAGAGAAGTGCATCCACTCCTGCATGTTAATGTATACAGCAGGCTCTCAGTGGGGTGTAACAGCGTTCCTTCTGCGTCTAATGGCTGGCTAGGTTATCAGCTAAACTAAGATTGTGTAGTTGATGTGAGGAATGGGTTAATGAAACCGACATTAACGAGCAAGACGTGACCCAGCATGTGAACACTGGCAGATGCTCGTCAACGTCTGCCAGTGCATCCCTGTGCTCTGTCTCTCTGCCTTCATCCTGATGTTTATTAGGGCTCTTCTCCATCTCTTCTTTGGCTACCTCTGCCGGTTCATTGACATGCACAAAAGTTGCTCAGATGAAACAAGGCTCACTAATTATGCGAGTCTTTGGTCGATGCAGTGTATGAGTTTGTGCATAAATATGGGCTGAGATGTGTATTTGCATTCGATGTAAGATACTGGCTGTTTCATTGATCGAACAGCAGCAGGACAAAGAACTGCAGCTTTCTTCCCGTCTCACCCACACAGACTCCTATACCGCATACTCACACATGACCTACTATATGGTGCAGTCAATCAGTGCTTTCAGAACAAACAAAATGTTGAGATAAAATTCCTGCTCCAGCTTTAAGAGATTCCTATCTAATTTCAGTTGGCTTGCAGGATATTACTTGCAAAATCCACACATGATATTTATCTGACGGCTGTCCCCTTTAGAAGGTCAAACTGCCGTGGAAATAAACCTTTCAGGGTAGATAGATGAGGGTTTTCTGCTCAGAGCTGCAGCATCAAAACACAGTAAGCTCGGTGTATTCCAGTTTAATCAATCATAGCCGAATCTGAGGCAAGTCTCTGGGTATGGTATAGATGCACTGCATTTACCAGCAAAGGAGGTCAGCTAGTGTACTCCGTCTACTGCTTTTCATTTTGTTTTTCGATCTCATCTCTTGGCTTTGACCTAACGTGAACTTTCTGTGGACAAATTTGTTGTGAAAGTGAAAGACAAGTTAAAGTAGGTCTGACTCACATTTGTGATTATTTGCCTTTGCCGCATGCTAAGTTTAATGCGACCAATACATAAATTACTTTCCAGGGCAGTGACAGTGTCACATTTGCAAGGTGCCACCTGTCATGTGTGCCAGGGCGCAGGTTTAGGGGAGGGGCAGCGGGGTGGCATGGGAGGCGGAGAGTAGCAGAGGCACCAGGCGGTCTGATTGGCTCACCATCTGTCTCTGGGACCAAGCAGATGTCTGAGTAGGAAGACCAATCTCTTTTTGCTTCCAAGTTTACTTTCTCTCCCTTTTGTGTGTATATCTGTTGCTTTGAATGTATGTGTGTGTGTGTGTGTGTGTGTGTGTGTGTGTGTGTGTGTGTGTGTGTGTGTGTGTGTGTGTGTGTATAATTTTGTGTGTGCGCTACAGTGTGTGAATGCTTCTGGCGTTTCACACTCCGGTTGACACAGGTCCCAGTGGGCCTGATTGTCTTCCATATGGAGTGAGTTAACAGCGAACAGGTCCTTGTCATAATGATGAGCTGTCTTGTTAGCAGCACTGACAGGATAGGCCAGGATAGCCAGGGAGAGACCGGTGAATCACTTTGCACATGATTCATGTTCAAGCTATACTTAACAAAAATAAATAAATTTTGCCCCATGATCCTTGATCCCTTACCCGCCCTCTCACTTCACCCTCTCTTGCACCATGGTTCCACTGTCCGTCAGGATTAGCTGAGAGTCTCGCTTGTTAACATTTTAATTGGCAAACGCACACACGAGCAAAAATTTCAGACGTAAAACATGCACGTTCAGTACACACACACCTGTGATGTGAACCTGTGCATATTTATTAAATTGATGTTTTGCTGAATCCTCTTTTTTAAATGAGCTGCTGTGCCCAAAATTATCAGAATCACAGGCCACAACAAAAAACCAAAGCCATCATACTAGAAAAGAGGAATGTTCTGAGCACACTGATGAATTTGAAAGGAACTTAGTTAGCAAAATAATGGTTCAATAGTGTCTTTGCTCTGTAATGTGGTATTTGGACGGTCGGTTACTCTTTTTTTACTATTGAAAAAAATTTCTCCCATACCATCACACACTTGTTGACTCAAATATTTAGTGAAAAGCCAAGCAAATATTCTGTAAATACTGTATATTATATATGTATGTCTTTATCTCCATTATGCCACAGTAGGTGGGGAGGTGTTGGTCTGCTTTTGACAGTGATTTCCTGTTGGCTCATAGCAAATGGCAGGAGGGGTGAATGACCTACTGTTTCCACTTCGCTTGAGTGAAATAAAGCAGTGAAACCGGAAGCGCCGAGAGCGTGCACCAACTTCCTGTTTGCTACATGAAGCAACACGATTTTTGAGAAATGTGACCTAATGTGTGGCTAAATGTTGAGGAACTCTTGCACTACCATTAACACTCTAAAGTACTGTTGTCTCTTTTTTCTGCACAATTCATGGAGTCACAAATAATTTCACAGTTACATTTTTCACTAGTTCATTTTTAGGGGTCCAAGCCCAAGTGGGGCTGGGAACCGCGATTGCAAGGCATCGCAGTTCCCAGTACCAGCGGAGCTGGGAACCCTATTGTAATCGTTCTCGTTTTTATTATTATTCTTCCGTACGTTTTCGCCTAATTCCAGTACTGCAGCCTAGACGGTAAGTGCTACAGGTACGAAATTTGCAGGTTTAGTTCAGACCCATTAGACGACGGCATACGAAAAAATTTGCACACTTCTACCGCTAGGGGGCGCTACAAGCAAGGTCCAAAACATTGCACATTCAAGTCGCCACATACATCATACAGGCTTGTGCTCCCCAGATTGATACGCGAAAAACTCTTCCGGCTATAAGCTAACGATTACTCACGCAAAACGCTAGTAACAAGAAATGATGTCATATCTTTGCTTTGCAATGGCCAAGCGACACCAAACTCGGAGGACTTATGTGGGACGCCCCCTTAGGGCCTGTGCAAAATTTGGTGTAACTAGCCCCTAGGTGGCGCTGTTTAACGCGAAAAATTAGTTCTGGTATAACCACAACTTGCTTTGACGTGAAAGTTGTGCCAAATTGTTCAGCCCCATGCCCTGACCTCAGGCACCAATTTTGACCCAAATGTGCCCATAGTTGGCGCTGTTATTACGGATTAAACACGAAAAAAAATAATTGACTTACATTCATTTTATATCTCCAGAACCGCAGGTCCGATTGACACCAAATTTGGGTCAAATCTTCCCCATGGGCCCCTGATTACACCTGACAAATTTGGTGAAATTCGGTCCAAAGGTGGCGCTATAATTCAAGCTGGAATGCCGTGGAAAGTCCCATTGAAATTAATGGGATTTCAAACCATGCCACAATTTGCCTAGGTTTGGAAATGCCGATCAACACCAAACTTGGGGACCTTATGCGGCATGACTTCCCCAAGAGCTGTGTGAAATTTGGTGTCAATCGGCTAAAAGGTGACTCTATTAATAATTTATGAAAAAACACTCCCTTTTGCTTACATGTATTTTATATCTCCATAACCACAAGTCCGATTCATACCAAATTTGGGTCAAATGTTCCCACTGGGTCCCTGATGACACCTAAAAAATTTGGTGCAAATCGGCCGAAAGATGGCGCTGTTATCGATGCTGAAATCTATCACTACATCCCATTCATTCCAATGGCATTTTCAAACGCGGGACGTTTTGCCTCTGTTTGGAATGGCCGATTTAGACCTAACTCAGGGACCTTGTGCGGCACGAGTGCGGGGCGCCCGGGACGACTGGCGAGCCCTCTGCGGGCGAGGGGGCGACTTGCGCCGGGGGGCTTGGACCCCGCTTACAACTGCTTGCAGTTCTAGTTGACTTTGTTTTTTCTTTAATAATATCTGTACAGATCAAAAATAGCCACAAAACAGGGAGATGCCTGAAGCAGTACTGAATTGGGTCCAGTTCAGAGACTGACTTTGCAGCATCTCCTCTGTAGCGTTTCTCACTTCCACAGGCTAAAGTGTGACCTTGGTCGTCCTTGCAACAGCTGCCATGCTTTAATGCATTTAGAAATAACCTTTAATGCTCAGTTCAAGAGTTGACAACCTAATTAAAATGTGATTACCCCAAAGGTACTTAAAGTTGTCTTTGTCTTTGAAATGATCTGCTCCATTCTATTTCGATGCATTCAGTTGAGGTGTGGTGGTAATTTTTAACACAAAATTAATACTTTTAATAAGTAAATAAGTTTATTTATCATTCCAGCAATAAAAAAATATATGAATGTACAGAAAGATAAAGAAGATAAATCCAGTGTATTCGGTTTACTATGATATAGGCCTAAAACAGACAAATCATCACATTAGTGAACCTGACACCAGAGAAGACATGTTTGGGGGTTTTTTGTTTTAAAAAAAGACTTTAGGGATCATCAGAATAGTTACTTAAAGGATTTTCTGACAATTGATTATTCGTGGCAGCTCTGCGAAAATCTGAATCTAGTATAAGACCTGATTTTGTCTAAATGAATATACATAGAACACAGTAAAAAAGTAACACACTTACAAACCCGTAATAACGAGGATGTTAGGTGACTCACTTTATTTGTGTGTGCTTAACATAACCAAGAGAGCTGGGTGGCTGTATATAAGGAGGAATGGTGGTTTTTGGTGGTTTTTAAATATGGAAGCGGTTCCACTTTGAAACATAATAGCAGAGCTGTGATAGGATTTAGAATAGTAGAGGGGGTTACCACCACGCATATTTTTAGAGATGATTCACCATGGAGGGATGAGGGAAGGGAGATGATGAAAGAGCAGGACACAGCGGGTGAACGAGGAGCACATGCAGTAAACAGTTCATTGTAGCTTATCTTGTCCGCCTCTAGAGGGAGCTGAAGACTATTGAATCAGATCCAGGTAACATCTAACACACACCAGAAGGAAAGACTAAATGATGCGTGTTCTTGCTTTTAATGATGCTCCATGAATGTCGCACGGCTGAAGGGAGAGTAGTGTGTCTCTGTTCCGTCTTGTCCTTTGAATGGCATTTCAACAGGTGGTCTGAGCACAGTTGCTTAGTTAAAGCGTGCAACCCCTGCAGGTATCAGCAGGTCATGGAGCAGGAAGGTCAACAGCGGCTGCTACTCCAAAGCATGTTACTTTAAATGGCATCTCCCCAGGAGTCTGTTCACATTTGTACCACAAACACACACACAAACACACAGGGTAAAAACGGTTCCTGATTGTTACTATCAAACAAAGTCTTTTTTTCTGTTGAAGTCTGTTTTTTTTGCTGCTAAAAGGCCACCAGGCTGACTGATGACTGATATCAGAGCTGCTGATTTCATGCATTACAAGACCTTAGCCACACTAATCCCCTCTGTAATGCATAATACATTACCCAGCAGACACACCAGCCAGCAGCCCATATAAGTATTGCTTCATAGCCACGTCTCATATAAGCATGTGCATCCGATTTTCAAGATGTTGTTTCAAAATGATTCAAATTAGATTCAAATAAAGTTTCTCTATGTTAAGTATAATCTACTGTACATCACTGTAGATAGCAAAGCTTTTCAAATGATGCCGATCACAGCATTCATGTTTTCCCTTCGGTGTTTCCTTGGGGTTTCATTTCTTGCTTTCTATAAACTGTCCATTTCCCATAGACAAGGAAGTGAAGGTGCATGCTTTTTTAAGGCACCAGCGCACCCACAGCCTCCTAGTGCTGGCTATCCGCTGAGCAGCTTCACTTGAGCCATCAGGACTCAAGTTCCTTGCAAATAAGGTCATCTCAGCAGCAGCTAATGAGGGAGGAGAAAGCATTTTACCCTTCTGCTTTCATCATCCCTTTATCAGGCCAGTCCAGAGTTGAATTCAGCTTATCCCAGCCTCTGGGCTACTAACGCTGGTGAGGCTTGCTTTCATGGTCTCCGACTTTGCAATAGAATCCAAGAAATATATGGACTGAAGAAGAGCAAATGACACATCAACACCCCATGACATCCATTATGTCATGTATGGTTTCATCTCCTCATCTCCACCTCTGATGTGTGACTTCAGTTGTAGGTGCAGACGGACACTATATATCCCCATTAAAGCGTGAAAATGTCTCTTCTTGATGTTTCTGCTGTAGAAACATTAAAATGTGTAGAAATCTTCTCGAGGTGAGACGTTTAGTGTCTGTATTCACACACATTCTCATCACATTGCATTGTCGTGTTTTTTCCACCATCTCTGCTGCTGCTTCTATTTAGCTGTTGCATTAAAATGGAAATGCCTGAAATCCCATTTTGAATTGGAAAACAAACCAGCAACCCCCCCACAGCAATATCTACAGCATCTCATAAATTCCTTTAATGTTAAAGTAAATCGGAGCATAACAAAGGTAAACCTCCATTCTAATGTTGGATTACAGTGCGTCCACACAGACTTAAAGATATTCCCATAGCTACAGTGGTGGCTATCACAAGAGTATTTGCAGCAAAGATAATTCATTTTCCTATCCATATCTTGCTGTTTAAATAACTGTGCAAACTGGTTATTACCATTTAGATGCCAGTCTGTTTTCAGTCATTTTCTTTATCATATCCTGAAACAGAAAAGTAATCTCACTCCAAGAAGAATCTCTGCAACCTGTTAATAGATGCATGTTAGTGCTACGGACTCTTGAACAAGAATTCAGTTACATCGGATCAAAGATACAAGACAACAAAGAGATGAACGTGATAAAGAAAAAAATGTTTTTCTATTTTAATATTCCAGTAAGTGATGGCAATCCTGATCTTATCAACCTGGAGATAGCAATTTGAACTTGCTGTTTCCATTATCCTTCCTATTATTGCATCTTCCCTTCAGTCTTTACATGCTTTTTTGCATTATTCATGGCTACTGGAGACTTAACAAAGATCAAAATTGGCAAACAATATGCCAGTTGATTTGTTATCTTCTATATTTGCATTTGTATTGACAAATTCTCCCACACTTTGTCTTAAGAAGGTAATTTTTCTTATTTGAACAGAGGAAACACCTGCATGTTTTGTTTGAGATGTAGCAGTAGAGGGCAGTGTGTGGATGTGGGTGGGCAGTGCGTCAGGACTAGCCCATGCAATAGTGAGTGTGTGGCCATGCTTTGGGCATGTGTGGGAGTCTATGGCTTGTGTCAGAAATATAGAAATAGGTCAGATTTCTGTGGGTGTCCGTGTCTGCAAACAAAATCAGCATGCTTAACATGCTCTATGAATAGGAGGAGACTTTTCATGAATGTGAAATATATGAGTAATGACACCTGATGGTAGATTAATCTGGATTTGGGTTGCAAAGATTGTGTTGCTGTTAACCCCCATAAAGACACAGTAAACTGTAATTTAAACACAGTCAACTCTCAACCACACAAGAGGTTGAGAGTTGATCGAGTTGCGATATAGATCATGAATGTTGCGATAACGATTAATTTTGATATTGTTAAACATATGTAAAAACACAAGTTGATGCGTCCTGTTTCTGATATGTTTCCCCTTTTAACACATCTTCTCACTTTTGCCCCTGTCTTTTCTTTCACTCCTCTGATGCTTTGTTTTTCTTTTCTTTTTTCCTTTCTTTCTCTCTCACTCTTCACTCCCACTGTCGAAGTATGCACAGATATCACGTGGCATGCTCCATATGTTCGTTCATGCACTGACACTAGCATGCGCCAATGATACACGACGATCATTATATAGCGGTTTCAAGTGGGCTTTTAATCTAACACTACTAAAAAACAGAATATTGCATACTTTCGCAGCATGACATTGTGAGGACGATTTTGAGCCAATACATTGTGCACCCCTAAACCACGCTGTCACTCTCTATGTGTGTCTCTCTCTCCCTCTCGCTCTGCAAGGCTTGCTGTGCTGTCTGCAGAGAATGCTGGTTGCCCCCGACAACAGTTGCTAGGAGACCATTCTGGAGTGACTTCATCGGGCGTCCTTACACCGTGGCTCACGATGAATAAAACCAGTTCATCTTTCCCTCGAACCCAGAATGGGCCTTAAAAAAGGGGGGAAATATTTTATAGCACTGAGATCAATACGTCAGTGCACACATACAATATGTGGTGGGGAGGAAGTGTTTTCATATTAGTGCTGCTTTGTTGAGGGAGTTGCATCTAGCAGAAGCTTTTTAGCTGCCGCGAGATGTGTTGTTGTGGAAGAAATGTGAATGTAGTCGGTCTGGTGGCTGCGTTTTTTGTTGAATCTGGCTAAAACAACTCATTTCTAATCAGTGGGGCCAGAAAGGCTGCTTCTTTGGCGAAGAGAAGTTATGGAAATTAGATTGATTAAATACCCTCTCTTCGCTGCTATTCTCTCTTGCCCACTCTCTCTCTCTCTCTCTCTCAATCCCTTATGTCCTTCTCCTGCAAAACCCTGCTCACATTACCCTCTACCATCCATCTTTCTCCCTCTCTAATTCTCTGTCTCTCTGCAGTGGTGAGATAAGATGTTCCTCCCTCTGAGATGTACCGAGGTGTGAGAGAAGAGGGGCTTTCCCTCTCTCCCTTTAACTACCTCCAGGACTTCAGGCCAATGAGGGCAGCCAGATGTAGCAAATGTACATCTCTGTGCATACTGGTGGAGGACATTTTGTGTGTGCACGTGCGAGTGTGCGTGCATGGGCCATATCAACGTGCGTGTGCAGCATGTTTCCTGGGATTGCTGTTTAATGAACTTTAGATTGGATGTCAGACAAATTCCCCCTGGCAACAATCAGCCCAGCTCTCGCAAACATGGCCAGGACCCTTGGCTCTGGGAATGGACTAAAGTAGTTTCACACTCCAATATATCATAGTAAATCTCAGCCTTCCTTGGCCATGAGTCCGACACTAAACAGCAGTAACCAATTGCGCTAAAATCTTGTTGAAAGCTCCTGGAGCAGGGACAAACCTCTCTCAGTCTTCAGATGTTCAGTATGCGCGTGAGTTTTTTTAAGATATCCCCGCCTATGACTGCTGGAGTAATTCCTGGATTAACCCATCTACGGTACAGCAGCTTACCTCAAGACTCCACCAGGAATGCCGGATTTTAAATATTTAATGACGATAATGTGGTTAATTGATTTAGACAATAATTAACACTCTTCTCGGCTTACTGCTTTAATCCCACAGATACATACCGCAGAGATCTGTCAATATTCATTTAGCTCTTGCTCTTTTGCCTCTGCAAATGGTTTAATCTGGATGCTGAAATAAAATATGGCAGTTGAAGACTAAAAACAACTTCACACTGCAAAACAAAACAAACCATGAATTATTTTTCCCGACTGAAATTGGCACCAAAACATGTAAAAACCTGCAATAGTGGGTTCCAGTCTATCTCATTTTCCATCAGACCACCTACAGTATTGACAGTGATTGTTAACAGGCACACATCTTGTCTCTCCAGCTCCCTCCTGAGTCGATGCTATTGGTCTGTGTGAAGAAGTCCCAGTGCGGTGCACAAGAGTCAGCAAGCAGTTCCCTCTCTAGTGGCATCGATTTAGCTGTAATGCTGTGACGGGGTCGCACATTGACTTATGGGTCCTTCTGTTCGTATGCCAGACACCGAAGCACACACAGTGAATAACGATGCATATGTCTCTCTTGTATTTTTCTTTTTCTTCCTCTCCCTCTCTCTGTCTCCGTTGTGCTCTGCCGCGTGGCTGCCAACCTATCTTTGATCAATTTGGTCACCTGGGTTGCTGGACCAGGTGAGTTTTGATATGGTCTTGTATTGTTTAAAACACTCACACAGGTCCCTGGATGAAATTCGACTTTAAATAAACTAACTAAGCTAGTGGTTGTCTGGCTAAATAAACAGTGGAATACTGGAACAGCCACAATGGCAGATGGGGCAACAGATTAAAAGACAAAAAGACATCAGGTTGAAGCATGGAGTTGGAGCCGTGTCTAAAAGAAAGAAGAGAACCTCTAATTCTCCTTTTCCTGCTGTGATGTAGTTTATTTGATAATCATTGCAATTAATTCCTTTGTTTCCGAGTGAAGTTACTGTCTGTTTAGCAGCAGCTAATTACCTCAGCACATTGGACGTCAGCTTTTTGCAGAGTAATTGCAGCTCTCAGTAGAAATACAAACAGCCGGAGAAAATTACACACCATTTTCTCATTTGTCCGTGATGTGGCCCTCGTACATTCGCTCAGTGCAAATTCTGTTGTTTATACTGGAAGAGTTGCATTTGGCCAGATGGATCAGAAAGTATTGTAGCAAAATAATTAAATACTGAAGAATATTTGAATCAAGGAAATGCAGCAAACAAGAACTGCAAGGCATTAGAGCAATAAATCAACACACTCCGACCAAGGTGTGTCATCAGTTCACGCCTGAGTGAAGGAAACGCTCACAAGGGATTCATTTGGGGGTCCAGCTGGGGCGACAGGGACGGGTTGAGAAGGAGGAGGAGGACGAGAGTGGAATAGGAGAAGGGGGATGGGGAGATAGAGGGGGCAGGGATGGGTTTTAAGGCGATGTGCAGTATATTGCAGTGTGCAGTATTGTCCTGTGATTGTGATGGTTATCGCCCCTTGTATCCGATGCACCCATTCTAATGTACGTCTGGCAATGTGCAGGTTTAATGGTGACTGGGAAGGGTTGCGGGCAGGGACAACGTGTGTGTTTGGTGTGTGTGTGTGTGCATGTGGGATTCGCTGACAAGTTTACATTCACTGTCAGTAGTAATGCGTGATGGTGATATATGTGGCTGTATGTCACAGTGGCTCGCCAGACACATGCTCTTCGAGCCTGGTCAACAAAAAAAGAAGCACATTTTCAACCTCGCTTTACCCTTAAACAATATTTCTGACAAAAATACAGTTCTGGCTAAAAACATCATCTGAGAGCCAAGCTAAAGTAGAAATATATATTCAGATAACAATTGGTAAAGAGAGAGAGTAACCAAAGTATCAAATGAAGCATTGTTTGGGCGAAAATTTAGAAAGGCCATGCAGCGAATTGGGAGGAGTAAATGTGCTCTAGGTTTATTTGTAACACTGCATTTAGGTAACTACCATGGTTCTGCCACTCATCTGAGGTCAGAGGTCAGCTAAATAATGAGATTTGAACTCTTCCCACTGCCTCCCTATAGAGACCTCTACGGCTCTTATCCAATTTTTACATCATCAATAAGTGTGTGTGGGAGAATTGGAGGTTTGATATAATGTGTGCCGTGTGTGTTTCTTCATCTGTGTCTGTTTTGTGTCAATGTGTGCGTGTATTAGCATGTGAGCATGTGCTGTGATACATCATATGGTATGATGGCGATGTTCCGTGTGAAGCGCTAAATTGTCTTAAGTGAAGTCGGCCAAGGAATTTTTTCCTATGGGAAAATCTACTGGTTATATATATATATATATATATATATATATATATATATATATATATATATGTATATATATATATATATATATAGTATATATATATATATATATTATATATGTGTATATATATATATATATATATATTTATATTTATATTATTTATGATAAGACATTAAAAGGCAAGGCAAGGTTATTTGTAAGTGCTTCACATAAAGCCTACAAAAAAGTTTTAAAAGAGTTAAAAAGAAAATAAAAAACAGACAGGTCTCTCACCTTTGCTTATTTTACTCCTTCTCTCACTCATTAATAAGCTCAATGATTATGAATGTTGCATCAAATTTCACCTTCTAGACCCTTGAATGGAGTTTTTGTTCATGGCATACGTATTTGATCACGCAAAATGGCAAGTAAAACAAAACAAAAAAAAGCTGTATACTCTTAATTTTCGGGACACTCTGATATTCAGCATTGAACAGTTTGGTACTACCTTTGCTGCATTACTCCACACGGTGGTTGAATGTTATTGATCTGGGCCACACATTGTTGCGCTGAGATGTCTGTGTCGTCCAGGCCAGCCTGCAATCAATGCCGTTATGTGACAGCCGGTTCCAGTCTATCTGCTTTTTCATCGCTGTAATGGTTCTGTGACAGTATAACATGTCGTCATATGTTTTCAGCTTGTCAGCACCAATCAATCAGTGGGCCACTGACCACCAGCTTTAACACCAAATCATCATCAGGCCCATTTACGTTTCTTATAGAAAAGAGAAATGATGGTGTGGGTTGTAGCGCTATTTTACAAGCATTGTCTATGATTTTAGAATTTCACCATGAAATAGCCATCTGAACAAAGGCTGTTTAACTGTTTGCCAGAAGAATGCCTTGGATCTTTGTTCTTTGAACTTCTTAGCACTCTGGACTTTTCTATTCTAAGTAATTTATCATTTAAAATGTAAATACTGTTAGTGACAGTATAAAAGTGGTGTGTAATGTTCTGTGGTACATGTCATGGTAAGAATGTGTTATAAAGCACATAAAGACTAAGGAGGGGTCTTCAACAGTAATGTCCGCTGTGGTTAATCTAGTTAATTTAATGCTTTTTTTGTCTTATCTGGGTCAATACAGAGAAGCCAGGCTAAAAATAATTGAGAGAGAAAAGAAGAAAAAAAAAGAGAGAGAGAGGGCTAGATAGCTCTTCACTTAGTGTCATGCAGTCCAGGCAGTGAGGCTTGTTGCATTCGACAGTTAAATCCAACCGCTGCGACAAAGAAAGGCAACAGGGCACAGGAACGCACCGATTTTTATCTGTTTCAGTTTTTTAATGGTCCGACTCCTCTGTGCACCTCCTACCCTAAAATACACTGTTGCCACAGCAACGGCGAGACGCAGCTCAGAGCCGAGGTGGTGGTTTGTTCGTATTTTTGCCCGTCCAAAAGGATAGAACATTAACACACACTTAACATAAACACACACAAACGCCCAAATCCAGTGGCACTCAGCCATCTCTCTTCACGTCAGCTGTATTACATGATGCATGCGAACAAGAAGAACATGGCGTCAAACCGCTATATCACCTGTTACATGCTACATGTACAGTAGGTTATGGTGCAGCCATGTGAGCATGGGCATGTGTGGAAAGACGGCACGTGTTTGCGTGAGTGTGTGTGTGTGTTAGAGAGGGTGAGTCATGCCTTGTCTATTAAGAGAATAGAGGGTGATCAGGTTGCTAGGTGATTAAGAGCCACTATTGTCTGGAGGGACAATAGTGGACCCGAGAGTGCCCTCTCTTCTTCCATCTCTTTCACACACACACACACACACACACACACACACACACACACACACACTCTATAAATGTACATTTTGTCTGACCCCCCCCAGCTTGGGGCTTGAGCGGGAACAAGGAGTTGACAGTGAGCAGGAGGACCGAGAAAGAAAAGCATTATGGGAAACTGATAGGGTGAGAAGGGACGGCGGGGGAGAGAGAGGAGAGGAAGAGAGAGAGTGTGAGCAGAGAGAGAGAGGACTAGCAGGAGAGCTGTACCATGGGAAAAAAAGACCTGCAATCATTTGCCACATTGAAGGGAACAAATGTAGCTGGAGGCAGTGAGGGAGAGTGAGAGTGGAGAGGACAGGCAGAGAGAGGGGGAGAACGAGAAGCCAAGGAGAGACAGTGAGAGAGAGACCTTCCATGGACATTGCACATTAATACCACAGTGCTTTGTAGGGGAAGATCACCAACTGACAGGTCTGAGGAAGGAGGAGAAGCGCTGGGACTTTGGTAAAGCCCTCTCTCCTCCTGCTCCCCACTGTGTGTGTGTGTGTGTGTGTAGGGACATAGACACACACACACAGACTCTCTGTGTCCCTGTCATTGCGCTGGGCTCTCTGGGTGGGTAGGGAGCTGCGTTGTAGAGGAGATGTTCACTCTGAGGATGAGACAGCGTTTCTAACAGGATCTATTCGCGGACTGGGATAATACGCCGGCGCAGCTGAGGGGACTCAAGCCCACCGGAACCAACTGAATCAGCCATGGAGGGACTGCTGTCTCCAATGAGGACGCGGGTAGGTCACCAATGGGGATTTACAGAGCAGTCCAACTACAGTTTCCTCCACAGGAATCAATCACCTGAATGGCATGTAGGGAGAGAGAGCATGTCTAGCAAGCTGCTGAAATGAACCAGTCTGCGCTGCTGTCGCTGCGGGGGATGCAAGAACACGAGCTGAGAAGTTTCCGAGCTACCGGCGTTGCTAGGGGACAAAATGTTTAAGCGTTGCAAAATACTGAAATGCAGTTTCAGCTTGCATGCGCTGTGTACATGCACGTTGGTGTGTGTGTGTGTGTGTGTGTGTGTGTGTGTGTGTGTGTGTGTGTGTGTGTGTGTGTGTGTGTGTGTGTGTGTGTGTGTGTGTGTGTGTGACGATGCACAGATTAATAAGGGGTTGTTTTGAAAGAAAGACTCAGTGTTTCAGAGTGGTGCCTATCTCCCTTTAGTACAAACCGCTGGTCTTTTTGATTTGGGGTAGAGGAAGACGGAGTGGAGAAAGATGTGCGAGGGGGGAACTGGCTTCAGTTTGTATAATGAATTGGGTGAATATAGTGGCAATTCACTATTGTTCTTGTTATACACGACCTTCTGTGTTACATATTCATGTCTGTGTAACATTGTAGCTTTTAGGTTGGTGTTTCAAAGTACTGTGTGCTCAGAGCATCCGTCTGACAGTAAATGTCTGTGCCCTACAGAAAAGGCTAATGAAACAAGAAAACGGTGTGTGTGTGTGTGTGTGTGTGTGTGTGTGTGTGTGTGTGTGTGTGTGTGTGCGCGCATGTGTGTGTGTGAATGTGAATGGGTGTCACTGTCAGAACACACTAGGCTGTTTGTCTGTATCCATGTGCCTGCATGTGACATCCAGCACAACTGTGTAGACGGTAATGGACCCTGAAAGGTGTCTCCCTCCCAGTTGAGATTTGAGATGAAAACCTGTTAGTTCCGCCCTGGATTTTTGTAGATATATAGTAGTGAAAGTTAGCGTGTGTGTAATATGTAAGAGTGGGGGAGAGTTAGCTGGATAAGGTAAGCACTGTAATATAGCAGCTGTGATGGAGTTATTAATATTTATGAAAGCATGATTGCATTTTTTGGAAGGAGAGTGTGTTAGTTTCTTACAGTTACAGCCATATCCAGACAACACTATACAGTAGGGCTGTAACGATTATTTTTCAGGTAGATTAATCTAATGATTATTTTTTCGATTAGTCGTTTTGTGCATTGTAAAGGAAACAGAAGTTGCCTATCACTCGATTTACATACAAATTTATCTAAAATAAATATAAAAAAACATGTCTAATCAATAAATCAATATTTTATTCAATCATCCTGATGAAGCACATTAGAATAATGTGCTTCATCAGGATGACAATAGTAACATATCTTAAAATCAATCCTATTTCCACGTTAATGATGTTGTGATAATAACAATAACAGAGATTAATTAGGCAACTTTACCTAAAGCTTTAAATGTTTCTGACATGGATTTATTTCAATATTGAGTAATATGCAGTATGATAATCAAATGTATTTCTGCATCAGTGTGGGACAAAGAAAACAACTGAAACGATTCACAAACTGTACAGACAGTCACAGATTGTCTATAGATTCAGCTGTTTTCTTGCTCAAACGTGGCCGTTAAACAGAAAATATAAAACGGCCGAACATTAGATGACACACGGTGTTAGCAGTGGGGCAGAGATTGCTTTTAACATGAAAGTGATAAAGAAATACTTTTTTACGGACTACGTGTCCTTGTGCTGATAATGTGCCATGCTTTTGCGGGGATAGAAAGTAAACAAGATTTGCGTTGCTGCCATCAGTGCACCGGGATCCTTTCGCTCCACGTGTTAATGCTGCTTCACCTTATTCATGGACAGCAGTTGTGCTGAAGTAAAGCTATTTCCAATTCACGGAGCTCACACAGCAGCACGTTGTTGAGAATGAATTAGCAACCTGGTCCTCCCCCCTTATTTTACCACCACTGGTGACAGATCTATACTGTTCAACCAAAAGGACATTCTCAATGCATACTCCACCAACTATACACGTGGACATGTGCATATAATTGGATGCTGTTTTTGGACATATAGCATTGACTCCCACACAAGCTTCAACTTGTGAGGATGATGAAAGGGTTAAACCACTGGGATGACCTGATGGTGTTGTCACACATGAGTACACCCATCACCTCTCCTCCCTCACCCTTACAACCCTTACAACTCATCCTTCTTCATTTCATTGTAGTTTTGGACCCTTCTTTCCTTTTCCCTCGTGGAAAGATGCTCCACACACTCCTTATTGTATTTAAGCCAGGAGTGTCTCTTCGTCGCTTCCCCATCCTGTTTGGCTGTCCACCTGCCCGTCTGTCTGTCTGGCCCTTGCTGTGTGTTTGGCAGTTAACATGAGCGCTGTAATTGGTATTTGCAGATCGGCCCATGATCTAATCCAAAGAGGAGCGTTAGTGGGCTGTTTGGAGATAGACTTGGCTTCAAAGATATGGCGTGGAATCAAGCCTGCTATATCTGCGCTGTCTGCCGCCGTGGCCAGATTTGAGAGAGCCGTGGGAATCGCTTTCAATGGCTAAATGACTTTTGCATTTATCTTCATCAGCCACATTGAGCTTCACATGCCCCACAGTCGAGCTGTGTATCTCAGTTTTGGCATCAAAGTCACTTTAGTAGATTTATGTGAATGAATCACTGCATAATGAGCCAGTGCAGGAGTCTCACAAAGTTTACACTGAATAATCTCGCTTTAATGCGCTTTTTCGCACCCTCATAGATAAAACGAGGAATATGTAGTGAAAACAGCAACTTTGATTTGTGTTTTCTTCCTATCTTTCTGTTTACTTTTCAACAGCAGCAGAGGTGAGAAAAGTAAAAAGGGCAACAAACCCCTTTCACAGTAGAAAACAGTATATTACGTTACTTGCACCCAAAAAGCGCAACCGCTTTTGTTGTAAATCTGAGAAAAAATCTTTTATGGGATGTGATGTTTTGCTCACATGAAACCAAAATTTGGTACTTTTCCAATGTCAAAAGATGAAAAAGAAAAAAGAAAATCAATTTCTTCTTGTCTTTGGAGGACAGCGTGCCTCTAGGTCTTGCTTCGGGGATACACAAAAGGCGACCTCAACCTAAAGATAACAGGCGAGGAATAGCAATAGCCTGTAAAATCTGTACTACTGCTAATCCCCAGTTCACTAAAATGGGAAAATTGTGCTGAGATGGCTGTGTAGGCTATCTATGGGACCACAGAAACAATCTCATATCTCCTCAAAGCTCCCTTTCCTCTACCTCGCTCCGGCATGTTTTCAACTCCCCCCCCCCCTGCACTCTGTATCACTCTTCCTCTTTGTTTCTTTATTTAGGATGACAGTAATGGGCAGTGAAGCAGGAAAATGGAATAAAATAAGCATCAATGAGCTGCGTGTCTGTGTCTGTGTTGCCTTTGTGTAGTTACATACAACGGAAAAGCAGGTCAGCAAAATACACAGCACGCAGAAACCTGAGGGAGTCTGAAAAAAGTGGCCAATTTGTTATCTTCAGTGTCCATAAACTTGGCTCACGTGTGTTCCTGATTATTAGTCTCGCTTTATGTCTTTTTAATGTGATGCCATATTTTGGTATTGCACTCAGGACATTACTGATTCACACAGTCATTTTTGCACATGATTTCTACATCTCTTTTCTGCTTAACTGTGCACACGATCCACTTCTTGTCTTTTTGTGGTAAAGATGAGGGGGAAAGGATTCAGACATTTTTAACAGAAAGACTCACATTCACAGAATCTAAAAGAGAAAGATCAAGATCCGCGTTGGTATCCCCAGTTGTATGTAATATATGCATATAGGTCAGTAGAACAAGGAGATCTAACTTCATAGAAATCTCCCATGTGGCACGCACACATCAGTTAGTTTACGCGTGTGTATCAGCTTTCCCGTCAACTCCTCCTGTGTGTTAGTGGATCAATAGGGAGTAGTTATCAGGAGATTAACCCTGTCAATGCTCTTATCACTCTAATCAGAGAGTCCTCTGGTCTTCCTCTCTCGCTGGCTCAAACACTCTTACTCCTGTTCTTTTTCTGCTGGCCCGCTCTCTCTTACAGCTCAGTGTCACCGCCTCTCTCGTCTCCAGCCTCTCTCCTCTTCGGGTCATGTGTGTGCACATGCGTGTCCAGCTGCCCATGACAGATGGGGCCATTAACAAAATGGCCAAGGGCTTGGACATACATGCACACTCACCCACAAACACATATTTGTTCCATTAAGGAATGGCCATTTCACACACACACAAACACACTCACACCTTCCCTTCTTTTTCTGTGTTGTTGTATTAGCTCCACCACATCGCATCCATACATGCACACCATCACAAACACTCCAACTTGACATCAGCCTGACTCATTACCCCCCCCAACCCCACCCCACCCCAAAATCCCTTTTCCCCCACCTCTGCCTCTCCGCTCCTTCTTTTCCCCCTCCATCCATCCATCTAATCTATGCACCTGGTTCATTAGCAGGCAAGCGGCTGTCAGGATGGTTAAGGTTAGGGTGGCATGGAGGAGAGGATGAAGCAGCCAAAAGGGAAGTGACCAGTACCGCATCCCTGAAGCCAACCGCCTCGCTGCTTGGGTGAAAATAATTAGGAGAGAAAGGCAGGGCTGGTGGGGTTCAGATTTGGAGCACAAGGTGGGACTGCCTTTGGCAAGTCACTCAGAGATGGAGACACACGCAAGCACACACACACACGCGCGCACACACACACACATTCAATGCACAGCAGGTTGGCTGGCAGCATTTAAAGGCCAAAGTAAGCAGCAAGGAGGAGGGGGGGTGTCTGGTTGCTGGAACCACATGGGGCACATGCAAACAAACAGACGTGCTGAGACACAGACACACACTCAGTGGATGTAGCTCATCTCCCAGCTGTCACCTTAGACTACCAAGTACATTGTCAAGGGTAGTCTCTATTAGGGACGATTTTCAATCAATATATAGTAATAATTTAACAGTAAAAAAGTATAAAATAGATGTAACTGTCCCATTTTGGTGAAAAGAATATTTTTCTGCCATATTATATTAGACATTATAGCTAATAATATTTATTAACTTTATTAGCTTCTGATGTCTTCAGACAGTACAAGGAAAATGTTAATCCTGACATAAGAGTCACTTGTGATACATAACATAAATCTATGCATTGATGACATACAGAGAGGCGGGCAGACATTAAGAGAGGCAGAGCTGTTGCTTTACTGTGTAAGATAAGATCAGTGGGATGCCATGTAGAGAGAGATCCTCCCACAGTTCCCTGTTTGAAGCTTTTTCTCTCTGACGCACATCTTCACTTTCCACCGTTTGAAGATGTGGCACCGCATGTCAGCCATACGCCATCTCTGATCGTGTCTTTGTGTGTATGTGTGTGTGTGTGTGTGTGTGTGTGTGTGTGTGTGTGTGTCTGCGCATGTGAGCGTGCCCTGCTGTGTCAAGCATGTCAAATGTGCTTTTGCCCCCTTGAAGAGGCCCGAACGATGAGATCAATCAGAGCGCAATTGAGCAACCGGGGAAGCAAACCAGCGATGCACTTAATGTTAGGTGTTGTCATGGAAACACGGGGTGCAGATTTTCCACTTCATCGGCTGTCATCAGTCCACGGGCATTTTAAAAATTATTTCCAAGAAAGGTAATTGAAAGATGGGAGGGAAAATAATTCAATTGTCCGAAGAATCTAGGTAGAAGACACATCAGGACACAGACGTATCGTAATGAGAAATTCACTGTAACGCCATACTTCAATTGAGTGCATTTGTACTTGTGTGTCAGTGTTCAAAACCATGCACTTTAGATTAAAGAGCCTGTAGCAGACCTATTATGTATAGACTCTATCTGTGTAATTGCATAGAATAGACAGTCCCAAGAGACCTTTCCCTGTACTGCTTTTAGCCTTAGCCTAGAGAATAAGAATGGCAATTACACTTTTCTATATTGGAATGTAATCACAAGTATCCACGAGCACACAGCGTGTACACACGTGTGCACACACAGGCACCTGTGATGAACGAGCCGAGGATTGGTTGTGTCAGCTCTGCAACAAAGGGTGACCCTGCATTGAAGAGGTATCATACATCACCTTATCAGTAGATCTACATAGCTCAGACAATTTTTCCTCCAATTGTGACTGGAGGAGATTTACAAGTCTCCTCCAGTCACATGCACTCAACCATTTCCTCCACCCCACTCTATTCTGCCATTTCCAACTCAACCAGACCGGAGACCCACCGTTTCTCTCTTTTAAGCCATCCTACCTCCATCCCTATACATCATCCCCTGGGCTCCAAACTGTGAACCCTTTACATGAGCAGAGAGGAAGCTGGCAGCTGTAAACAGGAGTCCCTGGATTTGATTGGCTGACCAAGAACTGGACTGGTGTCAACATTGTCCTGAGGGGAGAGAGAGAGGTGTGTTGTTGTAGACAAAAGGGGATAGAAACAAAAGAACAGCATGTATTGTGGAACCTAATTTCCAAGGTGCTAAGTACATCTATATCAACAGAAACACACACCATAAAACACCTCGGCATTTAATACTCGCAGTTGGTCTCCAGCAGCTACTGCGCTGTTCCAGCTCTGACCTATTCACATGCACTGAGGGATACTGGCTCTATTACAATTACAAATGCAGCCTGAAGCGCCACGTAGTGCAGAGGAAAATCACTCCCCCACCACCGCAGGGACTCAAGTTGGATCCCGGACTGCATTGTTGCTTGCTTTTGGCCTGGACGACCCTTTGAACATAATTGGAAAAGTCGCAGGTAGGAAACCACAAAGGATCATATCCGAGTAACATCTCTCAAATCTGTTGCTGGCTGGCTGGATCACCTATTTAGGGGTGATTGCTTGGAACTCCATGTGTTGGAGCTCATAATGGCAGATGAAAAGATTCAACTTGTGAATCCATGTGAATCAGAGGTCACGATACCCAGGCCAACAGTTATTACGACAGCAATAAAAACGTCAGTGCAGGAGGAATTGGTCATTATAAAAATGTGAGAAAAAAGGAAATCATACACAAAAGGAAAATAAATATACAATTTTGTATTTGTATTTTGGTTTTGTCTGGGTTGAATACTTGTTCAGTTCTTTATGATAGTAGAAGACAAAACAATAGAGAGCCGACCATAATGGCAGACCATAATGTTACAGATTTTATGGCTGACATCTAAATATTTCAGTGTTGAATAGCTTAATTTTCCCCTTTTTTGTAGTTTAGTCATTTCAGTTTAAAGTCTTCCGTGTAAATAGCATACACAGATTTTACATTTGCACTTTTTATGCTCTAGCGTCCTAATGTCTTATTTATGATTTACATACATGACTGCTCAAGGAGACAAAGATGTTGAAAACTTTCCCATTCACGCATATAGATGCACACACAAAAAGTGCATACCCACAAACACATGCATTCTCACTGGTCAATTTGCATGCTCCATAAAATCTACATGCATGGCTCCAGACATATGGACTCGTATGCTGCCACCAGACAGCCTTATTGATGTTGGCTTGTCAGCCTCCCAGCACCAAGGCTGGGGCTAGCGGGTTCAGAGCTGCTGGAATGAAGGAAGGAAGGAAGGATGGATGGATGGGAAAAGGGGAGTGACGGAATGGATGAAGGTGATGGTGCCAGGATAAAGGAGGAATAAATCTGTTTAGAATTGGACGTGGATGGGGAGATGATTCTTTAGATCTGCTCTTGATTTTCTGAGGCAGTAGTTCATGACACCACAGGCAGTTTACCAATCCCATCCCACTTTAGAGATGTTATTGGTGCTTCGTAGGGACAAAATGCAGCAGTGAGGACCATGCTTTTAATAAAATATGTTTTATTAAAAAAAGCTCTGCGCAAAGAGATTGCTTCCAAAGAGTGTGTGCACATGTTGGGGGTACACGTGTATACATTTCAACTGGTGTGGGGAATCAAACCTTTGATTTTCATTCCAAGCTTGCCTTCTTTCTTGCTTCATCACCAAAGTGTAGGGAAGCACTTTCTTGTATTGGACCCTTCTTGTCAGTTTTTCTTCCTCTCATCACCAGTCCATTTCTCTAGTTACATACACTGCAGTGGTTGCCAGATATCATAGTACCACCCTTCTCCCATGTGTAGATAGCTGCCATTACACTGAATTAAACCCAAATATGAAATCAAGGTTGCCAGATTGATGCTCTGTCATCCTCCAAGGAATACTTACATCATGCTAAGTGTCTCTCTGACCCTCGATGCTCTCATTACTGCTTGTTAAAACAATTAAATGTGACGTGTGTCAGATTTATAACTCACCCCTGTGTGTGTTTGTGTGTGTGCATGTGCATGTGTTTGTTTTATTCTGAACAGATGTGAGCATCTGCCATTGCAGTTAAGGCCATTAATACGTGTCTAGAGGTGTTTGTATGTGGATGCCTCTTGTTTTCGGCAACAGCTGTTGTTATTTGCTGTGTGTTTGTATGCACATTTGCAATTTGTCTGACATACTGTACTTGATTTTAAATATACACATGTATTTATGAGACACAGACAGGCAATGTAGGTGTCTTTTTGGAAAATGTTGGAAAATGCAGTTACTGTTGGGGTTTCTTTATCTGCAATTACACACATGCAGACATGAGCATGCACATCTGTAAACACACACTTAAAACATGTGTGAACAACTCTCACAAATAGAGTGCCTTTAAGCTTTGGAACTTTTTTTCAACATTGGACACTGAAGCTTGTTTTTCCCACAAAGCAGGACACATTTTAAACTACATGTCAACACTTTTCCAGGGCTTGAACAAAACTAAGGAATACATAAAGTAGATAATAAAGAGGAGGCCAACCTATGTCATTCAGTACACCATCAATCTTACATGGAATGTGGTCCTGCAAGTCTTCAAGTGGATGCAGTTGTTGTTTGGTAATTATTATGTATTATGTACTGGTCTTCAATACAAGCAGTTTCAAAATTATAGTGCCACAGACATAATGTAGTTTTTGGAAAGGCAAAAGGTTGTTGTTTCCCACAGGCACTGATCCATTTCTGTGGTAACCAATGTGTTGCAACTATCCTGTTGTGTATGTGTTTGAGCTTGCACCCTTTATACCTGTTTATCAGTGTTAATTAAAAATTTTATGAGACTTTTACATTATCATTGCACATTTAATCAGATGTCATTTGGCGTCCTTGGTAGTATCTGTGTTTTAATTCCTCTAAAGTCCCTTTACATGTTCTGTTTCTGTTCTATTTTATCAACCTCTTAACACTTTCCCAGGGCCTTTTACCGTGAAGCTGTGTTTCACACTCTGGCCACCAGAGTGCACTGTGTGATGGGATTCCCCTTGTCTAGCCCAAGGCCTCCCTAAATCATGAGCCTCAGCACTTGAAAGTCCAGTTGCCTTTCTTTGGTTGCAGAAGAGTAGGCCCTCTTGGGCCTGTGTTTGAAGTGGTGTCCGTACTTCTTCCTGTAGCTCCTTCAGTAAAGTGTGGGTTAGAAGAATCTCTTCACAGCAGCAAGTGAGCATCGAGAAGGTCAGAGCTGGTAAAGAAAAACTCCTGACATTGCTTAAGATTCGCAGCTGTCAGGTGGAAAATACAGCCTCCTCTTTGCTATTTCCTGTCTGATGTATGGAGCCAATAAGCGGAGACCTTCATCTCTATTGAGCAGTGGTCTGCTTCTCTGCTGCTGTGTGTGAGTGCTGGCCGTTTGGCCCCAATAAACATCCAGCTTTATTGGACAACTCCACAGCTCCTCTTCTCCGTCATTACAGCTTTCTGTAGGGGACCAGGTGGGGAAGGAGGAGAATTGTGCGTGTGTGTGTGTGTCTGTATGCATGTGTGTGTGTGAGGAGGCCAGGGAAGTGTTATGTGTATAATTAATGACCTCATCCTGCTCCTCCTGCTGTCCAAAAAAGAGACTAAGAGGCGGTTATAGACAAAGAGCAAAGATAGTAAGTGAAATCAAGAGAGAAAATGACGGAGAAAGGGGAGGACAGGGAGGGACAAAGAGAATGAAGGAGGGAAGCATATGTTAATGGCTGCACTTAATAAATAATTAGCTTTGTCAGTGCCCGAGTGGCTGTCCCCCTGCTGTCTACTGGAGGGGCAATTACATAGCTTTCACCCCTCCCGTGCTCCCTTCCAAACAAATCCACCTCCTCTTACCCCAGTCCTTTGTTTTTCATGCTCCCAACCTTCAGCACTTTCCTGCTTTCCTTCTCTGTCATAGCTTCAGCAGCTCCTCTGTTCCCATGCTAATAATGGGCGCTCAGTGTAAATAAGTGGTAAATACCAAGGGACGGGGCCTTGGCTTGAAGAGAAATCTGGGACTGATCAAGCCCTGCCTGTCATAGCACATCTTTTTTTCTGACTGCTGTGAGGAGGCGTGGCAAGGACAAAGACAAGCGAAGGGTGGGAGGTGACTGGTCTGTCTAGCAGCGGACTTTGTGGAGGCTATAGTCCCAGGGGGTCAGTGTGGCCCTCCTCTGTCAACCTATTCTTTCTCTGGAGCCTTCTTCCATACCATCCAGTAGTACCTGACCCATCAGTACCTTAAATTGATAAATGTAATACCATCCAACTGCTCAGCCGTGATTCTACATTTTACATTCACAATGATGAGAGAGATGGCCTGGAGTAATGACAGGAGGTGGAGATGATCTCCTCAAATTACCTTCTCTTTACCTGAACCCTAAGGGCTCTCCTCCTCCTCCGCCTCCACTGCACGTTAACAAAGACAGTCAGCCTGAGTCATTTGGCCAGTGTTTGGCATAGAGTCTGCGTGACAGCAGAGGAGCCGGTGCACCTGTCAGAGGTGTGGGGTGGAGGGTGTGCCCATCTGTACAGTTTCAAGCAGCATAGTCCCATGCCTGTAGCAAGAGGTGGAGCTGGCACAGTCTGGCTTGGTTTACCACACTCCTGGGAGAACGCGTGCATGAGTGTTGTGGGTTATAGAATGAATAGGTCATGTTCTTCATTACACACAGACACACACGCACGCCACACACACACACACACACACACACACACACACACACACACAGATAAAATGTGTTAACCCATGTTTCCCCCTTTTTCCAGTATCCCAGTATTTTCCCCTGGGAGTACGATCATGTATAACCCATTTCCCCTCATGATCTGGCCTGTAAAGATTAAATATGTAGCCGTATCATCAAACATTTAATGCTCACGCTGCTACAAATCAGATTCCTAATCGTGTGAGGACTATGGGGACGGGGACTCACGTGCATGTCTTGATCCAAAGTTGGTGTGAGTGTGCTGTTTGCATGCTCGAGTAATTCATAAAAGTTGTGCAGACTTGCAGGTGGACAGCAGTGTCTGCACACCAGAGTGTTAATTGTTAAATCTGTGTTAGGGAAAGAGTGCTTTCTTATCCACTTAACTGTGTTGGTGGGTACGTGAGCGTCTGTCTGTGTATATTTGTGTGCATGGCGAAGGCTGGGAAGCCTCCTCGGCACTGGGTAAAGTGGGCTAAGTTTACTGGGGCAGAAAATGCTGGAGCGTGACTCAATCCAGCGCCTTCATACAACCAGCTTCTCAAATATGCCTCTGTCGCATTCTGTCTGCTCAGTGCCTCTCGGACACATACTCACTCTTTGGTGAGAGGCTTATATGTAGGACGGAGAAGACTGAAGCAAAGGCTCAGACCAAGTGAGAAAAGGTGGAAGGTGTATTTGTTTTATGAATGCCTTTTGATCCGCCTGCATATCTGATATTCATTTTTTACTCAAATATTTCAAAGTCCATTTACTCTAGTTAGTCTGGGTATGAATGGGCCTGACTAAAATCCAAGGTGACTTTCACTGCAGCAAGAATGACATAAGATAGTAGAATGCACCTGCCTCTTCTCTCACAGGCCTTTCTAGAAATCACCCACACACACTTCCATGCACACTCACACACAGACACACACATGCCTGCTCCCCGAGACACACAAATAACACAGAGCCATTCACTATAATGTGGAATGACAGATTTGGGGTGCGGAGTGAAACAGCAAAATTCTGATTACTAACAGTGCTGCAGAGAATGACTTAGCAGAATCCCTTTCATCTGCATTTGCTGTCCGTCATCCCTTCGAGGCTGACAAAAAAAGACATGAATGGAGATGAAGAAACCAAAAAGAAGATAGAACAACTGTCAGCAAATAGATAAAAATACTCAAATAAAGAAACAGACCTACTTTATATAAAGATATGTTAATAAGAATGCTAATAATAATCAGGTAGATTGATAGGGATAGGAAATGCAACAGAAGGATTATAATTTGCAGTAAGTCAACAAAACAATTTTAGGCCATTTGGCCAGACACATGAGCAGCTGACGTGCTGTGTGTTGCATTCCCTGTACACTTACAGACTTTAACACCTACTTGTCCGGTGCAATAAACCTTTTAGACTGTTAGCTGCAAACAGATGCTTAAGAGGCTTTATCAACATGTCTGGAATAGATACTATTTTGAGTCTGTGAGTGTATGCGCGCAAACTTCAAACCACTTGGAAGATTGCCCAGAGTTTGATTAGCACATATCCCTATATTCCACGCCAGGTGGACTTCACGATCTATCAGGCTCACACCAGCACACGCTCTGTAGTCTTGCTCATAATTAGAATTAAAGACCAAAACTGTCCTCAGAGCTTTTTGTCTATGAATCAGAATCAGAGGGACTTGTCAAGGCCAGTTTTGTGATGCACAGCCTGAGTTGCTGCAGTAGCCACCACTCTGGTGTTCTCGCTGCTTACTGGATTACTGGAACAGTTCACTTCAAGGAGGAACCCGGCGGTGGAGAAAGATGGAAAAACTCCTCGATTTAGAATGCTGTGCTGCGTTTCATCTTAAGGTGCTGATGTGGTAAATTGTAGTGAAGTTGATCATTATCTAACATTTGTTAATATAGCAAGTTTGGTAGTTTTAATGTAAATCAATTTTGAGCAATTATTTGCTGAATAATGTACCATTTCAAATATCTATTTCTTCTATCTATACATTTACATAATAGTTATTGTTTATTTATATCTGCATGATAATGTTCATGAGACACTGGATGCTTGTAAATTCCACCTTGTGTATTTTCTTTCATCTTTCATCTTAATCACACACTAATATGTTTGTGTGTGTGCATTTGTAAGTGCACCTTGTATATGTGTGATGGAAAATGATGCATCATTTGCTTTTGTGTATTATGCAAAAGGTGAGGTGACATGCAGTTCTCTTTCTCTGAGGTGGCTGATGAAAATATTTCACCAGCAATTCATTCCACTACCTTCACTTGCCACCACACACACTGGATTATACACAGAAATCTGGGTTTTAACCCAAGCTGTGCCAAGGAGTCACAGTGGGACAAGCTGTCCTGTGTCGCCTCTCCGTTGGGGGGCTAAGCTCCTCACTCGTGACGAATGCTGGTCTAGATAGGCTACCTGCCGCTCTCGATGCTCTTCACTGCATTCAGTCGCCACGTGCCACCTGCTTCACACGTCTTAGTGGCCATATACTGTCCATCTTCACCATGCTGGAGGGTATTTATAATGCATGAGCGGCATGCAGATGAGAATTAGACGGATACTTGAGTGAGTTATTAATGGTGGGGTGTTACATATTCACTGCAGGCAGCATTAGGAGTGACTTTCAGGAAGATGGGAATGCCTCCTGAGGATAACAAAGGACTGATGAATCTGTGCACTCTGTCTTTAACACCCAGTGATGTGTTTTATGGTGTCTGTGTGAATGCATGTGTGTGTGTGTGTGTGTGTGTGTGTGTGTGTTGTGTGTGTGTGTGTGTGTGTGTGTGTGTGTGTGTGTGTGTATGTGTGTTTGTGTCCGCTGTGTAATAGACTTGGTCACACCCCAGTGTTCCTGACCACAGTTGACGTGAGGACTGATGAGTGGCTGATCCTGTCAGCCAAGAGAGGTCAGAGAGCAACAGTCATTGGCACTCTGGGTCTGTATGGCTTAGGAAGAGGGCAGGAGGGAGAGATAAGATTGAGAGGGATGTCTCAGGGACACAGTGGGGCTAAGAGAGAGAAATTAGGCAAGAAGAGAGAGAAGAGAAGTAGCACATGGAAAAAGGTTAAATGTAAGACGTGGAACCAAAATAGTAAAGTGGTTTGATTTAGAGAGTAAGGAGGAAGTGTGACCATCAGGTTAGAGGATCAGCTGCATAGTCCATCACAATAAATTGGTTCAATAAGAGCAATTCATTCCTATGCCAAAATCAACTCACTAATTTAGTTATATGGCTTATACTCATCAATTACTGCATTTTGCATGGTTACTATTGACTCTCTGCAGGAACCTGATGCCTTAAATGTAGTAATCAGGGTAAAGTATTAGAGAACGCTGGTAAAAACTGCTTGTATATTCCTGAAAAACCTATAAACCTAATTTCTTTGCTATGTACTGTATGCATTTACTTTATAAAAATGCATGTGCATGACAGAGACTACTGTGTGTACACCCTAGTAGCGCAATGGGGATGAAAAGAATACTTTTATACATCCTTATGTCAAAAATAATGAGTAATCAGGAATTTAATATAGTACTTTAATAATGTTGGGGGACTAACTAGAGACAGGTTAACAAAAGAATGATCATAATAAAAGCGACGGATGCTGAGATAGGCTGACTTTTATAGGTCAAGCTCCAGAAACCCTAGTCCTACATTTCCCATAATGCAACTGTTAAATGCCTCTTCTAATCAAAGGACATGCCTGCAGTCTGAAACACAGGTTTTCTGTCAAATGCTTGACGTCTCGAACCGAACACAAGATAACCTTGATGACATCAGAATGACATAATGAGGGTTACTTTCACAGGCTTTAAAGCCCCTCAGATTTCCTGCTTAACCTGCTTTCTTCCTGTCACTTGTTCACTTGTTTGCATGTAAATGTAGTTTGCGTCTCCCTCGTTACAGTCATATCCTGTTTGTTGGTGCAGCCCAGCTACACTCACTTTCCCCATTACCCCCCACAGTCTGACTCAGTCTCATTGTTTCTTTCTCTCTGTAAGTCTGGTCAGCTGAGAAAGGATGGGGGTAACATTCCACCAGCATTTGCCAGAAAAACAAAAACAACCCCTCTCGCACCAACATCCTTCGTCCCTCTGCATCCCGTCTTTTCTTCTAATTTCCCTCCTCCCTCCTTCAACCATTGACCATCTGCAATGCACCCTTCCCTCCCACCGCTCTCCTTTCCAATCAGCCCTCTACCCCACATGCCCTGTCCTCTGAAACCCCCGCCTGCCCCTCCCCATCACTGTTACATAAGCTTCCAGTGATAGATCCAGGCCATGTTGCTGTTATTTTCCCACTGTGTGTCTATTGGAGCCTCAGCATCCATCAGGGCCAGTCCTTAATGAGGCCGCCACAAAGGCCCATTGATGAGAGGCCCAGTGTGAGAGACGATGACCCCAGCCAAGAGCCCCCAGAACTGGGCATCAGCTGCCCTAGGCTCCCCCTCCACACAAAGACGTCCACTGTGGTCAGAGACCTGAAAGGGCATAGAGAAGAAGAGGGAGAGAGAGAAAGGGAGAAAAAGAGGGAGGAGATATCCTGTTCAGACTGAGAGAATGCGACATAGCAAGATATCAAAAAAATGAAACAGATGTATGACTTCATCACAGAGTAGTTGCTAGCTCCCCATTAAGCCTTATGCTTCCTCCTCCTCCTCCTCCTCTTCTCTTCCTCCTCTGTGTGTCCCAAGAACAGTGAGACCCACCCTCTGCCCTCCCTCTGCCAGGGAGTTGTCAGTGTCTTTATCTCACCCAGGGATCATAACTCAAATCTGAGGAGTGGACTACAAGGCTGTAGCCTGTCACAAATCCTCATCAGTAGCCAAAGGTTGCTCAAAGGAGCAATCCAAGCTTTTTGGAAACATTCGGAGTACTAAACAGGATCCAGGCGGGTTTTAGCAGCTGAGTTTAGTGGAGATAGATGTGTTTGTTTATCAGTTTTGGACTGCAACTGGTCGTTTGGGAAGGAAGTCTTGGATGGAAAATGACAGGAGGATGTGGACAAATGATGCTGGACTGTTAGAAGCTGTCATGGCACGACCTTTTGGAGAACTGGGATGTTATATTACTGACATGGCTTAACTATCAGTCAGTTTCCCATGACTACACTTAATAGAGAGGAAGATAATAGACTGTATTGGCTGATTGAGAGTCCTTAAGTCGGTCAAAAACTCTGAATCTCTGTGGTCTTCAGTGGCGGTTTTCGGATCAGCTGAATGATGACTCTTGCGTCACGACTCGAGGACTTAGAGGTGACCCTGGAGCACATGCTTATGGATGTCTTTGTAAGTTTGGCCACTCTTTCTTTTGTTTACTTTTGTTTTAATTGTCTTAACTGTCACAAACTGCATTTAACAATGCATTTATATTAGTCATCTTCACCATTCCTCTCTCTTGTCTCTGTGCTTCATGCGGGTGACCTCTCCAGTGCATAATTGCAGTGGAGACCAGAGGCCAACATATGTTCACGTCTCTTTCCAGATGCTCTCTTATTAATTAGCACAAAAAAAACCCAACACGCTGATTAAACCCACACAGGGAGATTTAAGGAATAAACTGGCTGGCCAGGAATCTAACCTGGACTGCATGGCCTAAACGTGACTCACCACAGGGTTAGCTCACAGATTTAAGACTTGTGGAATGTTAACTCAGCATGTGAGGAGCTTTCATCCAACCAGCTCTGTAATATTAAATCTAGGTACTGGGCTTATTCTGTCTTTTTGTGAGCTGAAGCCCTCCTATTTATCTGCAGATAGGCGTAAATCTTTTGATTAGGATTGAATGAAATCTCAATGTGAAGGAAGTGAGGATTGAGAATGAGGAAATGACGGATGAAAGAGGAATCAGAATGAGAAGGAAACTCTGATGGATGTGATAGTCAGGTTTCTATTGCCCGTGACGCTTGGTTAGAGTTAGATTACTCAGGCCCCTGTGGTTTACAAGGCATTCGGGCTGTGGGAATGAAAAACTGCTCTACAATGCATCCCTCTCTCTCTCACACACACACACACACACACACACACACACACACACACACACAGACACACACACACACATACACACACACATAGATACACTAACATGCACACATTTAGATACAATAACACACAAGCACATGCAGACTGCCTCTGTAGGCACACAAACACACACATTGTAAATACGACATCAGAATCCCTGGTTGCTTTGATCTGCCGGCTGCTGTAATGAGTTTGGTCGTTAAGCTGCTGTTTGCCTTTAACATTGTTTACAGGCACAGGCATCTGTTGGAGGGAACAGTAATCTGTCCTTTCCTGAGATATACTGCACTCCCAACGAACACTATCAGTACTTGTTCCACTGCTGCAGGGCACCGATGTCACAGATATGCAGATATTTGATGCCTGAATCCATCAACTGCTTTCGGAGATTTGGTCATTTTCATATATCCAACAGACGATTTATGTCTGAAGCAATAAAGATTAGTGTTTATGGCCGGAGCAGGATTTGGATTATTCATGCACTGCATGTAGGATGGAAAAAGCGGGAGGAAAATGCTTCCTTCCTCTACATTTCCTCTCAGCATCCTAATTATACTGCTTATTTATTCATTTCTCTAATTGCTGGAAGAGACTTGAAAACAGACGGTTATCTGGCCACTTTGCATACTTAAATGAGAAATATTCAAATCAACGGGCACCCCTTTCCAGGCCGGTTGCTTACTGCGCGTGCGATGCATGCATCCAAACGCACATGCACACACACACACGAATGTTAAGACATGCAGACATGAGCAAAGAAGAGGCCTATTTCAGTGAACCATCAAATAAAGGCAGGGCGAATTAAATAGTTTTATGGGAAGGCTTACCAGCAGCAGACGTGTGTCATGGATCAGGCATCTTATACTTTGGAAAACATTTTGTCAGTGTTCCAAAACAGCAGACTAACAGTAATATACTATATGTATGAAAAGTGTGGAGTGTGAGTTCAGGGATTGCAACTGGGTGTCCGCATACATGTAAGTGTTATGTGTGAATTAACCCAGCAATGAGCAGAGACAGGGGTCGTCTGAGGAATATTAAGGGTCATTAGAATAATGACAGTGCTTCTCCATCCTCCAGCAGAGAAGGACCTCCAGAGTCCTATTTGTGCTGCTCATTGGCTCAAAGCAGGAGCTGAGTGCAAAGCTGTATTCCAGGGCGCACGGCTGTTTTCATTAGCACAGCAACGCAAATGAATGATTCAGGAAAGCCGAGAGGATGAGACACACGGGCTTCCTTTACAACCTCTTTTACTACAAGAAAAGGAGGTCACTATTTTGTTGCCTTGCTTGCTCGCAGGAAGCCAGAGTCGAAGCGGAGTCATTTGCAGCAATGTCATGTCAAGACTTAACGCACAGGACTGCACCCACCCCACAGTCTCCAACCCCGCCCCAACATCTTTTAGGAGATAAAGACTTTAAGAGGAAAAATATCAGTCATCTGTGTTACTATATAGCTTGATTTCTGTGACAGTTGCGCCACAGAGGTCTCATTCACATAGCTGACGTAGCAACACTGCCACATACACAGTGACGAGACCCTTTGACGTAAATAAAATAACATCATCTGTATCTGCTGATTGGATTTTCTTTTTTTTTTCTTTTTTTCCCCCGGCTGCTGTAAAATGTCCGTTCATGGCGTCATATCAGCTCCTGCCAAAGCAGCCGTGTATTGTGTTGCTGGTCGGCTGAGCTGTGTGAGCTGCGAGGGGAGGACAGAGAGAGAGAGAGAGAGAGAGAGACGGCAGCTCGTCTCTCAGAGGCTGTCTCACAGTCTCGCACAAAGGCTGACAGTCACGTCAGGAAATGAAGCGTTTTGATTAAAAATGCATTCAGTCCTTGTGTAGTTTAATTGAATCTCCTCCTCGTGCACCCCACAAGAATCTCCACAACCCACCACCCACCGCCAGCATCACCACCCATGTCTTCTGTGATGCAGGCCTGGAGGACGAGCCACGCATCCCTTCTCTCGCTTTTCTTCCTTGTTTTTCTCCTTCCTCCCCCTCTTCTCCTCCTGACAGAGGAAGACCTCAGCTGGATTGGACTGTTTCCATCGCAGCTGTACCGCTCTGCTCTGCTCCTTTCAGCACAGTCTCCTCTCTTTCCAGTGGCCATAAAGCACAAGTTCATAGCTTTTGGGAGTGCTAGTCTGCCACAAAGGGCCTGCGGTCTCTGAGAAGCGTTCAGTCTGCCAGGAGCACAAACACTGTAACATACTGATACCAAGAGCTTGTACTCTCTACACTCCACAATTGTATCACAGCATTGTATAGTATGTGTGTCTATCTGCATGCAATGGTTCTCTTGTGACTGTGCTACTGTAGATGTGTTGTTTCAGATGCCATTGACTGGGTGTGTTATGTGCGACCATTCTGTTATGTAATGGGACAGCATAGAGGCAGACAGAAAAGAAGGGGACTGAAAGGCAAGGCAAGTTTATATGAATAATACCTTTCAACAACAATGCAATTCAAAGTGCTTTACATAAGAGGGACATGCAGCAAAGCCCCCCGGCCAGTATCTAATATTGTCGCTATGTGCTTTAACCATTCGACTTTCAGGACACTCCACTTTTAAACCTCTGCTCTGTGTATTGTGTATTTTTTCTTATTGTCATCAACTCCAATAAATATACCAAAACCTTTGCTTCGCGTTAGTCTGTCTATTAATACTCCCTACTACCCTTTTTGTGGCATTCAGACCTGAGGCCATTCATTTCCACTGAAGACGTAAAACTGAAAAAATGTGTCAAAAATATGTTGCTTTTTTTCCAATTGCGTAATTTACTTCCTAAAACAGCTGGGCACTGTACTTTCTTCTCAACCAGGAGTCAAGTCAATTTTATGTATATAGCCCAATATCACAAATTTGCCTCAAGGGGTTTTATAATCTGTACAGTATACCTCTATCCTTACCCAGAACGTCCACTGAGTCCGGGTGCATCATGTTACTGCTGCGCCGCTGTTTTGCTCTGTCCTCTTCAGCTTCCACTGGAAGTGTCCCGACGCGTTTCAGCAGAAGAGCACGTTGTTGGCTTGTTGTTAATTTGTCCTTTTTTGTGCTTCTAGTATTAACATCAGCTCTCTGTCAGCTCTCTGCATCGACATCAGCTTTCTGCAACCTAGTTTTGTTCCGTTGACTGCACAGCTGCATATACCACAGGGAGCATTTCAGAATCAGAGTGTTTTGTGTGCCAGGACGGTGTATGCGGTGTCAACTCAAAATAAACTATGTGTCCTTGTAATTAAGCAACATGTAAGTGCAATGGCGTAGCTCATTTGTTTTGGTCTATGGCACCGAAGAAACTATAAGCTATATCAGGGTTTGGCTACACAGACAGTACTTGTTAGAAGGATCAATTCATTGTTACTCTTGGTCTTTTCATAGGGTTCGTTGACTAAATGAAAAATATAAAACTGAAAGAAAATAGAAATATATAGGATGGATTAACACATTCTGTGTTATAATAAGTTCTGGGAAAACTTTAGTTTGCCCCATAGTATGAATGCAATTTGAATAATATAGTCAGATTTAGCAATCATAAATGTCTCATTCCCTTGCCTCATTAGTCGTCACTCGGCAGTGAATGCCGAATCACCCAAATAAATAGAGAAAAGACAATTATCATAAACCTCAACCAATTTTTATGTGCACACCCATAAACTAACCAGCTATTATCAATCTGCCTTCAGTCTCTGTTGTATGCATGGTCCACATTCTAATGTCAACCAGCACATGCAGAGGCTTCCCAGATCACTTAGGTGAATAATTCAGAAGCCTTGTATGCTATTCACTGGGGCAAATTGCAAATCTAGAACCCCATTCAAGTTTGCCGCTGCCCTCATAATAGACTACTGATTCGCCCATTGGAATGATATATTCTAATAAGTCTGAATGTGAACTGCACTCAGACAAAGATACAGGAACATTTTTTCAAGGCAATGTCTACGCACTTAGGGTTATAAACCGAGTACATTCAAAGAAGGAAGTGATTTTTCAGTCTGTCCTTATCCCTTTAGTGCCACTGGCTGAAATTATAATCACATTGAAAGACACACGCAATATGTGCGCACACCCACACCTATACACACACACACACACACAGTCACCTCACGGAGGGGTTGAACAGATGTTGTGCCGAACGACATGGTTTGACCAGGACAACCTGTCCCCATGTTCCATCAAATCTCTCCGAAATCTAAATATGTCCCAGTTTTCACAATGACTCACACAAATGTCCCCATTTCCTAAAAAGTCCCACAGGCTATCTGTTACCTTTCTGAGCATGTAAAAGTGTTTCCCAGGCCTCCCTACACAGAGGGGATGATAATTGAAGTGGATGCTCCCCTGTGGAGAAGTCATTATGATTGGTTCTGGTCTGATGAAGGGTGGGAGACCCCCGCTTTCTGCTCATCTCATTCTTATGAGGCAGAGAAAGACAACACTAGCATGCACTTAGAAGCATAGACAGAATCACACCATGGGAAATGAATTGAATTACGCTATCAGGGTGGTATTGTTTAGCTATATGACTGTTTATCTTTGTTTTCTGTGCAATGGTGCTGTAACTCAACCCATTTGGAATTTGTGGAGCCTTGAAACATAAACAATCAACCCCCTCCTTCACTGCCCAGGATGGAGAGAGAGTCCAGCTAGGGGGCATTTCCTTAAACACACCCACCCACACACACACAAACACAGTCAGGAGCAGGACCACTGGGATGAGTCAGACACCCGTGGGCAGAGACTGGCTGGGTTATCAGAGTAAATTAATGCGTATTATGCCGGGATTCTACAATTGCGAACCATTGCTCTTATTATTACAACTATGAACAAAGACAGAGCTTACACACACAAAAACACACAGTAGACACAAAACTCAGATAATCCAGACGCTTTGTTTGCACCTCCTTCATTTGCATCTCCAACAACGCAGGTAGTGATCTACCCTCTCCCTTTCTTTTCTCTCTTCTTTGTCCCTATCTCTCTCTCTCTCTCTCTCGCTCTCTCTCTCTCTCTTGTTATGGTGTAAATGTATAAATAGCTTTTAGTTCATTTTGAGGACATCTGGTGTGAACTGATCCTGTACAGTGAGGCATGACAGAATCTCCCAGCTTTACGCATGATTTTTGTATTTTTAAGGTTTTATTGTGTATGCAGTTTTGTATTTCACATATTTTTATTACCAAGCGCAAATCCCACTTGCCTTTATTTTTGTGTGCTTGTTGACTGAAATGGGTCATTGTGCATATAGCCTGAGGCATCAAGTTTTTATTTTTTATTTTTCTTCCTTTTAAGACAAGGGCTTATTACCTCGCTGGATTTGAGGCAATGGAATTTAAAAGATCAACAACAAAGAGCTGCGGAGGAGAACAAACGAACACAAACCATACTTAAACTGTTGAAATAGGTGACTTCATTGTCATCTCCCTGTCAAGGTGTCATATGAGATCCCTATGAAAGAAGCGAGGTTTTGTCTCCCGAATAAGCAGTGGCACTTAATCTCCGTTATCGCGATCTGAATTAACATCAAACACACACACACACATCACACAGAGTACCAGAGAAAGTGCAAAGATAAATGAATTGTGTCTTGGTACGTGTCTCCAGTATATCGTCTGCAAGACCTGGATGTTTGCACACTAAGTTTATAAATAGCCCTCTGATATTTCTCATGTAGGCTACAGTCACTCACACACCGATGTGGGCCAGGGTATTGAATAAATAATGCTTACTGGGGATTACAGCTGCAGACGATTTTCTCCTGTATGCTTGTCGCGCGTTGTGTGGGGTTTTTGTGCGTGGATATGTGTGTCTATGTGTCCGAGTGTGACATATATATAGACATATCATGTCACTAAAGCCGTCGGGGGTCCTCACTTTAAGAAATGATATGGGGGATGGAAAGAGGCTTGTTTGCTTGCTCATTTTGACTCCTGGCTTTAATCTGATTTTAAACCCTGTGGCCCAGCATCGAATTACCTCATAACTCTGATAACCAAGCTAAACCTTTCTGCTTATAGTAATGCTGAGTTAAAACACCTACCTAGCCCATGCAAGACTTTTGCTTCTACACATGTGAACCTACTGTACACGCGTGTGCATATGCATGGCGAACATCTGTATATGCCTGCACATGTGCGTGCGCACATGTGTGTTGATCCACTTAAGTTAATCAGCTGACAATCAATCCGGTATTGATGTGCAGAGGCAAACTGCTCAGTGTTGAGTGATGATGAGAATATGACAGTAAGTCACTAGGTGCAGCTTTAACTCATGAGTCCAATAGCTTTAATGGACATGTAAAGACCACTGTGGCGGATACAGAGGACTGACTCAGCTCTCTGTGGCTGCAGCCATCATGTTAACAAAGATCTCCAGAGCCTCGCAGTAACATGTCCAACGCTGTCACAGCTTTTGTGGGAAAAATCCAGGCTGATTTCCTTACTTCTCTGCATGTAGACGTTGGACCAAGTGATAGAATGATCAATAACATAGCATACATGAGCGCTGTGTGCGCATTAACGGCAAGGATGTGTGTGTGTGTGTGTGTGTGTGTGTGTATGTGTGTGTGTGTGTGTGTGTGTGTGTGTGTGTGTGTGTGTGTGTGTGTGTGTGTGTGTGTGTGTGTGTGTGTGTGTGTGTGTGTTTGTGTGTGTATGTGGATCCCCCCCTTTGTGTCCTAGTCCAGACAGTGCAGGGAGAGAAAGCTGGATGTGGGATTTTCAAGATAATCTCCCTACCAGATGGCAAAACATCCCATATTCCTTTTGAGGTTCCCCACGTGATCTCTTGTAAGGGCTGAGTGTGTGGGGTGTGTGGGTGTGTGTGTGTGTGGATGGTGTATATATGTGCTCACACACAATTATTATTGGATCACGTGTGCGTATGCTAATAACAGCCGTAACGTCACATTAATCCAGTGACCTGGTTAAGCCCCCAACTGAAGGAAGTGAGTGTGGGAGGCAGGGCGGGGGAGCTGCCAGAGCCAGAGTAGAGAGCTGGAGAAGAGAGAGGAGAGACAAAGCGCGCTCCCTCTCCCTTTCTCACACACACTCATTCACCTCGTGAGCAGCAGAGTGGAGCGTAGCTGAAGCAGAATGGGAAGTGTTTTAACACAGAGGGAGATAGAAGCACAGAAAGGCACGTAGGACCAGTTTGGAGGGGCTGCTGAATCAACATCACACACTTCTTTCCTCTTACACACCCACGCGCTCGGCTCGCGTGAACCCAGGCTTCCAGGCTGGACGGCACAGCAAGGACACCCACCTCCCACACTCGCACACATGCTCACACGCCCACGGACACACACACTCTGGAGCGTACTATGGTGGTCCAGGGAGCGGTGACGCCCGGGAGAACCCGCCGGCTGATGCTTAAACTGCCGGTGGGGACTCTTCGGAGGAACAGTGGAGAGAGGGTAAGACCCAAGCTTCCCTCGTTTCTTCTTTCTCACTTTCTCCCTTCTTCTCTGACTTTGCCGCTCTCTCTCTCTGAGACAGTGTCTTGCCGTGCTGTTGTGTGTGTAAATGGGATTTAAAAAGGTTCTCTGCTTAATCCAGGGGACGGTATTAGATGTGAGTTGGTGGAAGGCAAGTCAAGAGCAAAGCTTTTAATCTCTCCAGTGGACAATACGTCTCTGTGTTTCTCCTCCTGTCAATCTGAGTCTGTCAATCTTACCACGACTCTGTCTGTCTCTGTCAACCGCTAATGTATTCCACTGAGGTCCTCGGCTTTCAAGGTTACAGGGAAGTCTCACTGTGGGAGAGCCGTCTTTGAGTTCAGCTTGTTTGCCTGTTACTGTCAATACAATTGAACTGACTTGAGACATGAGTTAGCTTCCTTTTATCAAGCGAAGCCTCACATAGCCTTTCTTTCAGTGTGATTTTAAATGCTGGATCCCATGTTTTAGACAGTGGATATCGTTTTTCTGCCAGGCATCACAAGCTTCAGTGTTTACGTGTTTGCATAAATCTAGTGGGTGTGTGCTGCAGGCAGAAGATAATAGTTTCCAGCAAAGCTTAAACACGGAATGTGCTTTGCAAAGTTAACCTTTATGTCAGTTGTAAGGACAGGCTGTAACCTGCCAAGTGATTCACCACGTTTGCTCTTCAGCAAAGTTATTTACACCAAGAGAGAGAGAGAGCTGTGTGTGTGTGTGTGTGTGTGTGTGTGTGTGTGTGTGTGTGTGTGTGTGTGTGTGTGTGTGTGTGTGTGTGTGTGTGTGTGTGTGTGTGTAAAGAAAGTAGCACACAAGTTTGCAGCTGTGACTGTGCGTGTGTGTAACTCCCAATTGCATTCATTCTGTGATGCATGTCAGCACTCTTTCATGTTGATAATACACTGGTATTACATGAATCAGTTTTAAGTAGAGTGTGTGTGTGCAGGTGATGAGCGAGCTGGGCTTACAGCCCCTTTCAAACTCCTCTCCCAAAATCATGAGGTGCTTATTGGATCATGCCGAATTGAATTTCAACTCCCTTTTTGAAAATCTCAGTCTTCCTACTTGATGTTATGTGACTTTAGTTTCATTAACACGCCTCTTTGATGGAATGTGACTTCTAAATGCCATGAGCTCTTCTGAGAATCGCGGCCTCTTTGTAGTTCTCTCTTTGATTGAATATGTACACAGAGGACACAGTAGTACACACGAGCGCAAACATACTGTACCCATGCTATCGTAAATTACACAGTGTGGCTTCTGCATATTGGATGAAAACTGCTTTCACTTTAATAAGCCCAGACATAGGACTACATATTCCCACTCTGCTTCAACGCAAAAATAACTGCTTCACCCTTTACATCTCCTCGCATAGAAACACTTAAAACACAACCTGCTTCCTTTGCCAAAGACGACATTTATAGTCAGGCTGCACTGAAGTAAGGGACTTGTGAGGTCTCAGACAATTAGAATTTACTCTGATGCTTTCAGCTCGGGGTGTGTCATTAATTCTGTAGTGGCTGGTAAACGGATTAACTGTGATCTGACTGAATCTGGCTGGCTGTCATAATACTGCTTGATTGGAGGAAACTGAATATTCACTGTCCTTTTGAGAGAAGTAATTGCTGCTGGTTGATTGGCTGATGCCTGCACGCGAGCACACACACAACACACACACACACACTCAAATCACCTTAATTAATGGAGAAAAGCACATTTTGTCACACTGGAATGGAAGGAGGTCTATCTCTCTCTTTCTCTCTCTTTCCTGCTCTCCTGATTGCATTGCGCTCTCTCTCCCTCCCATTCTTCTTGCAGCCAGCTGTGTGCAGACAGACTGAAGGGGGATTACTTGTTGTGATTTACATGCACTCACTCGCATTATTGTACTGTTGTACTGGACTGGACATGCATCAGCTTGATATGTAAGGGAGTGAATGCATCATATTTTCAAAATAGTCATCTGTCAAACTGCACCGGCAAGAAAAGTGTCCAATTACCTGACAAAGACTTTTTTAAAAGAGAGTTTAAATCATCAAACTGTCACACTGCTTCCTCTCCTCGGTAGTGCAGGTGAACAAAGCTCAGTGATCTACTGGTTTATACCGCAGAAGCTCTATGAAGGTTGACTTTAACCTTCCCATGTCCTTACTGAGCCACTGAAATACTTTCACTTCAACACACAGCTGCAGCGTTGTCCTGCTACAACTTGTCATGTTAGATAACTCATTGAGTTATCATTCCATCTCCGCCATATGCAGCTGCACGAGCTGCATAGAGGAGTAAGAAGGTAAACATCTTTTGACAAGAATCTGTTATCTGTAATCTCTAAGCAGCTGACTGAGCGGAGCAACAGAAGCATGTGTTGTTGCACACATAGATCCAATTAAAAGCATTTTGCATACCTGGGGGGCTAGTTTCCCATATCCTTCAGCATTTCCCATTGAACATGCAGAGGTTAGTGTGTGCGCTTTGCCACTGGCGAAACACTTCTCCAAAACCGTTTGCATTCATTAAGTCATTTGAAGGATGTTTAAAAAACAGAACGTCCAGACTGCTTTTCACCTATCAGATTGCAGAGTGAAAAAGACGGACCATCTTCTCATCTGTGCCCTGTCACTTAACTAATGCAGATGAATGGTCTCACGCCTTAGCAGTAGTTTCTGATGGATGTGGATTTCTATCACAGTTAATTGAGTAATATCTACATGGAGGACATAGCCATCTTTGTTCACAGTCAACAGCTATGACACATCTGAACAAAACATGCCTCGTTAACCGCAGAACAATAAAAAAGGAGGCAAACTTGATTGCTCCCCCTTTTCTCTGTGAATCTCTCTCTTTTTTTACACTGCATTTTCTCCTTCTACCCCTTGTTATAATGTCTCAAAATCCCTGCCGTCATATCTAGACATCTCATTTTCCATTTCCCCTTTCCCGTACATGCCTTTCATTACAACATTAGTATTTTGAGAAAGTTAAAGTGGCAACACATGAGAGATCAGCATGGACAAATGGGAAAGAAGGACTTAAAGATTGCCCAAGCAAAACAGTAAGTAAGTAACTGTTTACAGTTTAACGTGATGGCGATAAATTGCACAGTTGGTGTTGACAGTTTAAAACAGCTTCTTTTAAAGGATGTTTCCTGTTTAGATTACGTTTCATGTTTAGATTACGTTGGTGAGCAGACTAAATTAGGATTATCCACTGCCTTTGTTATCCTGCTATGATGTTAAGCTGCTCAACTATTTACTGTGAAATTAAGAACAAAAACAACAAACAAACAAAGGGAAGACAGGGTGTGAAAAAAAGCGAGACGTGTGTGTGTGTGTGTGTGTGTGTGTGTGTGTGTGTGTGTGTGTGTGTGTGTGTGTGTGTGTGTGTGTGTGTGTGTGTGTGTATCTATATGGGGGGTGGGGTTTGAACACAGATGAAAACATTTCAGATTTTAGGAGGTTGAATCGCTCTCCAAGGAAACATGTTGTTGTCAGGGGCACCGCAGGGGAGCGAGGGCTTAAAGGTGGGAGGGGTGGATCACTGTCGAGAGACTGAGAAGTTCACACAAGAACAGAGACTTAGACACATACATATGTTCAGGAAACACATTCATGAGCGGAATAGGAATGCAAACAGACAACAGTGTGACTGTAATTTACCCGAATAGGCCTGAGAGCTAGAAGCAGCCAGGCAAGCGTCAAGGCAGGAATTCTAATCGATCCTGGTTACCTTTAAACATCTTGACTGCACCAATCGCAGAGAAGGTCAGTGCTGGACTCAGGCATTCTGTGGGTCAGGTTGATACTCTGCTTGTTTCTTGTCAGGCTGATCTGATTGTCTCGACATTAGAGTCAGGATTAATTTAAGCAGCTGCAAAGTCGTTGCGTCAAACATTTAAAATAAGCATCTATTTTTTCTTGTATCATCCCTCTGTTACCAAGTATCAGTTTAGAGCTTTGAGTTTTTGGCCCCACAATTCTGCTCTGCCTCGCTACAGTATTGATTCCCAGGGATCTCAACCTGCCCCCACTCCGCCAGACAGTAGGTGAGAGAGCTGCGGTCAGTCAGTCCAATTAAAGAGACAAAGAAAAGGGGAAAGAGGGGAAAGAAAGAAAGAGGTGGGAATAACTGGAGCTAAAGGGTCCTGAAGGCCCCCTCTTGCACCACACCCTGTTCGGCATGAAAGGGGACCCCCATTTTCTCCCCAAGGCAGCTCAGAAGGAAGAATGTTTTTGAGCAAGGGAGGAAAGGGAGGGGGGACAGGGGAGACTCCCACCCTCCTCTCCACCCTGTCTCTTTCATCACTTTCTGCTGTGTTTTTTTCCTGTCTTTTATTTCATGTCCAAAATCAACCCGCAGACCTATACACACACGGCCCAGCTGTGTACAAGTTCAAAGTAAATCTGCACAGAGCATGATCAAACAATGAAGAGCTGATCGCCTATTGACTGTGAGTGACGGCTGAAGGCAGTGAGCTGCTGATAATGTGTTTTCTCTATGGAGACAGTTTGCTAGCAGGGTAACTATGGTGAGAGTGGACTCCTCTGTCCTCTGCCAAACCATCCCCAGTGGATAGATGTGTGTGTGTCCCCGTCCTCTGTCCCCCTCATGCAGAGCTCAGAACGATTTCTTCATTATCTCTGCTGCTCTATTCTCAGAAATAACTGCATGGAATCCTTTGAAGAACGAGAGAGAGAGCACAGAAAAAAGACAAAAAAGATGAGTGTGGGCTGATGGGAAGGAGTCTGTTAAATTCCATCTCCCCCAAAACAGGATGTGGAGACCCCGAAATGTTCCTTAAATATCCCAGCACAATCTGTGCCCTTTGTTAGACAGAGATAACACGACTCAATGTGAACGGAGGCACTGCCTGTGACTCACTCATATGAAGGGGTTTATTCATAGTTTATGTGTGTGTGTGCTGTATAAGCTTGTGTGTGAATCCTGCTATGAAAAAGTAAGAGGAATCGAAAGGAGAGTTAGGGAGAGAAAGAAAGAATATGTGTTGTAAAATTTACAACGCTTGAAGGTTTTGAAGCTAGTAATTGTGTTGTGTGTGTGTGTGTGTGTGTTGTGTGTGTGTGTGTGTGTGTGTATGTTTGAGGGGACATGTGGGCGTAAGCACGAGTGACAAAGAGAGACACAGAGCGGGAAAGGGTTAGAAAAAGAGAGAGCGCGAGTGAGAGAGGTGCAGTCTCTTGTTTTCCCGTGGGTGTACTGCTGCAGTAACATAGTAATCCTCATTAATATTTATCTGCCAGGCAAAGTGGTGGGAATGATTAGCTTGAGAGTGTGAGTTACGTGTGTGTGTGTGTGTGTGTGTGTGTGTGTTTGCGTGTGTGTGTGCATGTTTTCTTGAGTGAACACCCCTTTCTGCATGCGTGTATAACATATCGCAACGTACTGTACAACAGATGAACTAGGTCAACTTTTGTATTTAAGAGACTAACAAGCCCTGGTACTTCAAAGGCTTTTGCGTCGTCGTGGGGGCCTTTCATTGCACACACCCAGAGTAAACAGTATTTTCATTTGAATTATTCCAAACGCACACACGTGAACAGGGATACCGAAGCTCATGGCATGCACATATATTCGCACACACACATAGAAGAAGCTCCCCAGCTTTCTTTACGTTTCGTTATTGATTTTCCTGCTGGCACCTCTAATACCATCACATTAAACTAGACTGATTGGTATTGAATTTCAGACTGGGCCTATACACGTATGTCACTTATAATCTCTGTCACTGTGACGGTGGTTTGTGGGTGTGTTAAAAATGAGCCTGCAAATTGGTTTATAGTCACTTAAAAATGAAAGAAAAGAAGGGAAGTGCACAAGTGGTACCTGCATGTTTCCTGTGTGTCATACAGACTTTACTCTCTTGAGCCGTTTTTGTGAGTGTGTGTGCCACAGTGCCTCAGCTGAGAATGTTCTTGTGAATTTATGGTGTCTGTGACCCATTTCCCTCCACTGCTCTCCCTCTCTCCCCCCTCTCTCTCTGACTTGCCTGCACTCTAGTGTAACGCGCCTGAGTGGTGATTAGAGAGCAGGAGGAAGATTGAGAGATACAGAGAGATGTGAGGGATAGAGGAAAGAGGGAAGAGAGAGATAGAAACAGGAGAAAGTAAGAGGGTGGAAGAGTGTTGTGAGAGCAGAAGATGAAGTAGAGAAAGTGAGAGTTTACTCCTGATGGTCCCATTTTCCTGTCTGTGGGACTGCAATGTCCTCACAACTGACTGGTTGGTGCATGCGTGTTTGAGGCAGTGGTGAGACGTACATTACCTTGAGCAGTCTACTTAAGCCTAGTTCACACTACACGATTTTAAGCCCAATTTGCTGGTCTGCGATTGTCAGGCTGTGATCAGGGGTAAATCAGCGGCCGATCGGCAGCCACCAGTCATTATGTATAAACTACTCAACGAAGTTTCAAAACGGCTCTCTGACGCATTGCCGACACCGGCCAGATATCTAGCATGCCAAATATCTGTTATATTTGTTATATATATTTGTTATATTTGTTATATATCAATATTCTATACTGTGATATTGCTACTTTTTACTCAAGTATGTGAATGTGTGATAGAATGAACAAAATAACACACATTATCTCACTCGATTCCTGTCCATCACAAGGTTGATCCCAAATACTGTCTTCTTCTCTCTCTGTCTTATTACTATGGTAATAGCTGGCCAGCTGACACTCTGGTGCTGACTGTTTACATCACAGGGCCTGTGTGACCTTTCCCAGGATTCAGCTGGACATTGCACACACACAGAATCATGGGAACAGTGCACTGTCATACCTAACATCCCGCCCCCTCCCTACCACAACAAATATTTACAATCCTCATAAATTACAGTGGCTGAGGGGTGAATGTCTCCAACCTTCTCGTGTTTAGCTCCAGCCAAACCCTGATTCATGTTGGAAAATTCACACTGTAGGAATGCTACACATTCCTCAGGGTTTCTCAAGATCTTACAGGGCAATGTGAGGCTCTGAGATAGAGGCGTATAAAACTGGTGCTGTGGAAAGAGGGATGTTGGAGCATGTGGTTGGTAAAATTAAGTATTTTTCAAAAGATGCAAGTTTATTGCATTATTGAGGATTAGGGTTTCCTGCAATCCATTCAATTAGCCATCTGTGCAAAATATAGAGCGTAAGAGAAAGTAGCACACACAGAGAGAGAAAAATAGAAAGTACCTCCTGGGCATCACTAACAACACATGTTAGTATTTTCTCATTGTAGAAAAGTAAAAAAATTAATATCTACTTTGTATGCCAGTAATTTACTTAGACTGATGTTGGCATTCAATAACAGACAAATGGTATGAGCATCATATAACAGTTTGTATGCACACGCACCAACTCAGCAGTACAGGAGCGACCCCTTGCATTGATAAACCCTTCCATGAATCAGAGTGGGCTACGAAAGGCCATTTAATCCACCCACTGTCAGGCTGGGTTCGGTAGGAAGGCAGAGAATTACTACTGTACAGTACAGAATTATTGAATTCTCTATTGATCAGCGTTTGCTGAGGAAAGTGGAAAAGAGAAATCAGTTCAGCTGGAAAAATATGTGAGCTTTATTTCTTTTTAAATGGTTAGACTGACATTTATGAAATCCTTAGTGACCCGGAAGCTCAGGAAAGGTCTGTCGGAGCTAGTAAAAGTATGTGCCTGAGTTCGATTTCAGAATTATTTTGACATACACACAGAGAACATTGATCATTTGAGCTGTATTGTTTCAGCAGTGCTGTAAAGCCAAGGGTTTATTACAGACTGGCAAGGATATACACACAGACTGTAGGCTTGGCACAGGTTGTATGTGGGGGTTGTATTGCCTCCATGTGGCCATTGTTGCAAATGGATGCACGTAAGCAAATTTAAGATCAGCTTCATTTTGGATTTCTCTCTCAAATAAACGATTAAGTTTGATGTAATCAATCATATTTACATGCTTTGCACATTCTGTGCAAGGATAATGTGTCCAGTTGGTAGAGAGCAGCAGATGAATCAGACATTCTTGATTTTTTAGAGGAATTAGGTCAGGTCAGGATACTCCAGCCTGAGAAAACCGGCTCAGAGGAAAAACATCTCCTTTTTTAAAAACATTCTGGCTAAAATCCCAGTACTGTTAGAGAGCAGCATTCAAAGTTTTTTTTTCTGTTGAGTGGCACTAATTGGTCTGTGCATGCATGAATATAGTGTCAAGTCTGACCAGGTGTGTGAAAAAGTGTGCATAGTGTGCAAGGTAAGCACATCCCTCTCTCCTTGAAACGTTAGACATTGAGAGAGAAAGAGAGAGAGAGAGATGTCATCTGTGCCTCTCTCCTGCACTGGACTGATTGCTCTCCATGTGAAGCTGTGGTATGGGAGTGCATATCGCTTTAAAAACAACTACCAGTCAGGGAGACTAAGAGATCGGCTGCATTTCCTTAGTGGGAATGTTTGTGGGGCTCAGACCAACGGACAGAGGCTGCATTGCTTCAGTGAGAAATAAAGAGAGAGGAAGGGAGGAGGAAGAAGAGAGGCAGAGTCAGCTGGGACCACTGGCTGTGTGGGACTGGGACAGAAGGACTAGCAGAGGGTTTGACCTTGAAGAAGCAGCAGACCGCTGAATCCCAGAGAGACTGAGAGGACAGGGAGGGACAGATACAGCAGAGTAGGCAGCCACAGGGTTATCCTGTCTTTCTGTGGCTTACCTCTGGAGATGACCCAATTATTATCTGCTGGAGCTAAGTGGTATCAAGAGGACAATAAAGGCTAATTCTTCCTCATTACCTCGTTACCTGGGCCTCTGTGGATTTTAACAGTAATGGCTCACCTGTGCAAATAAAGGTTTGTTAACATGATACCTGTGGATAGCCTATTGACATCAACTCAAACTGCTGTACCTCTAGAGGTGTGTCTCTCATCACAGAGAGCTGGTAGTCAGTGAAGTAATGGAGGCAGTCTTGTTGGGTCTTGACGAGGCAGTCTGTACCCGGCAGGGTCTGCTGTGGACTCTCACCTCAACAGCCCTTCGACGCCTTCGTGTGCATGCCAGGAACCTTCCTGCACCCCTGCATCTATTACACACACACAGGTGTGTTTCTAGGCCACTCTACCAGGTAGGCAGCGCCTCACATACACTCAAACATAAACTACATGTTCTTGTGCACATATCCATGCATTCAAACTGGAACCCTTGCACCTTGAAATGCAACCCTAGATAGTACATTTAAATCTATTAAGAGGTACTTGATGCAGACCTTCTACAAGCTAGGCCACCAGTGGAGATGCATATCCTGTAGAAGAGACTGTTATAAATGGAGGATTCCACACTTGTGTCAAGACTTAGGACAGAAGGAGAGAGGCACGGAGTAAACAGATGATGTACTGTGGCCCAGCTATGTCCTTCAGGCGATAGACCCAGGGCATGACTGATTTGTTTCATTAAGCATTTAGGACAGAATTGGGTTAGATCTTGTGGCAGAGTTAGTGAAATGGGACACATCGCTGACATCGCTTTATAACACACAGTTCAGGTAAATGTGGAGTGGTGTCCTGCCAAGTTCATCTATTGCTGCTTTGTTTTACGTCGTTGTCCCCGTGTAGTCTTCTTTTGTATCTGCTTTGCTCAGCAGAGCCTTAACAGGAAGTTGTGTTGCTAGGGTCACTATTAAGGAGCCGGTAACTAAGCTGTTAAGCTGGTAAGTGTTTCTATGGATATATGAAAGGGGTATGCTTGCACCTAAAACACACACTGACACTCTGTTTTATAGGCTGTCTGGTCAGTCACCCTGCCTCCATCGCCAAACACGTTTAATCGCACTCCATGGCAACTTTTGACACGCTAAATGTGTCCGTTTGCTTCAAAATTGTTTTACTGGCGATTTGATTTTTTTTTTAAAAATTTGTTAAAAGCTACTGTGTGTTTCTGTGTCGTGTGTTTGTCTAGCTGTGATTCAGCAAAATGGTCGATCAGTATTCGCTTCACCATGTCTGAATCGGTACTCAGGGCTTTCATGGAGCCATTAGTATTCCCGGGCGTCTCACCTGCCCTGTGTGCAGCTGGCACCACCAAGACAAACCCAACAGGCTCACAGAGAGAGAATTACCAGGCATGTTGCTAGATAACAAAAGGGCACACACTGTACTGTATCGTACAGAATCATTTTACAGCATCAGTGGAGTAACTTAAATACATGTGCATGCACGCAAACATAACACCATATGCCTTTTTCCTGTCTTTTTTTGCTCTAATGTCCTTTTTTCCTCAAGAGGGAAATAAGCTGGATTGTTATTCTAACTTTTGTCTTCAGATGTGTTTTTATGTGGCTTCTAAGTTTAAGCATCCTGAGGGAGGGAAACACAATCAGAGGAAACTGAAATCATATGCCAGACCTCCCTAAGACAAACCTTTCCTTAACATCCCCTAAAACACCATTCAAGCAGAGGTCTTTTAACACTTTCCTAAACATCCTCTGGACTTGGGCTTTGATGAGCTACAAACAACGTCTCCCCCTGGCCTGACAAAGTGGTACTGTCCAAGGTGGAGCAGTTAATAGTGGTGGGAGTTGCAAAAGCAGGGAAGGAGGGGTCAGTGTGTCAGACTGCAGGATGGGGATATCCCTTGCTCAATGCACTGTCTCTCAGCCCGGCTTCCTCTATTATTGTTAATGAGATACCCAGCCTCAAACAACTGGCAGACACACAATGGTGAGAGAAAGAGACAGAGTGAGCAAGAGAGATGACTTAACTGTGTCTTTATGTTTTATCAACCTGTTTTCACTTTCTTCACTCCTTTTCCATCTTCTTCTTTCAACCTGAAATGAAATACACTCCAGTGCTCCAATCCACCCCTCACACCCACCCCCCGCACTTAAATTACTTCTTCATTTCTTATTTAACTCTCTCTACTCTCTTTTCAACTCTCACTGGAGAAGACATCCGTCACAAAGCAATCCTACATTCTCAATCAGGACAGCAGTTTTTACTCCGCTCCGGCGTGTGACACACATGATCATTTTACATTCAAAGTGCTTTGCGTGTTGCATGAAGGGGCACCCTGTGTGATTGAGCTGTGGCGTTACAGTAACTAGCAGACTGCAACATTTATGTTAATGGTGTTTGCTCACACAGACATGCTCTTATTTCTCTTGTGAGAGAACGCAGCTGCGTGTTCACACTTTCATACATCACGCGGAGTAATATTGACTCAGCAGCCTCCAGTCACACATTTTCCTCTGGTGATATGACCTTTTAAATAGGGTTAGCACCGACAGGCGTGTGAGGGCAGTGCTCTGCTGTGCTGTGTTAGACAGTGTCTCTGGGTAATTGTTTGTCATTTCTCATGTTGCTTTCCTTGTGGCATTGATTTCATCTGTGTACACTGTATCTTTTTCGCCTCTCATTTATCTCCCACCAGCCCCCCCTCACCACCTCATCCCAAAGGCAGGATATCCTGCTTGGGGAAGAAGTAAGGTTAAGGACCATAGCAGAAACAGGTGGATGGACCCCACCCCCCACCCTGCTTAGTTGCAAGCATTTCTTATTTACCTGTAATCATCACCGTTCTACTACAAGCCATCATTTTGTTCTTAAGAATGTGAAGTGACATGTTGTTAAGGAAAACTCATCCTCGGTGTGTTCAACATCCTTGACAAGATAAACATCCTAGATACACCAAGTCTCTTTCCTATTATAGTGCTTCCTAATAACAACAGCTGACAGGAAGCTGGTTCTTCTAGATGACAAATAAACTTAGATCCAAGCTGTTTCCTAGCAACGCTACTCCACTGAAAAGTTTCATACATATTTAAAATCTCACATTATATCACATCTGTCATACATATTCATTAGACCTCACTGCTCTGTTAGCTTGTAGGCTGTACTGCATCATATTTAGGATCGCAACTCAGGCTACTCCCACTGAACTCATCTGGTCCTGTTTCCTGTGAGAATAGCTCTGTCACTGATCATATTCCTTTCCCACTGACGAGTCCCAGCCCATTGTAATACTAAGCAGAGACGCAGCAGCACAACTGTAAAATAACCAACAGGCACAATCCTCCCTCTGTCAAAGGAGCTAGTTCATTTGTGTCTGTTCAGTTACTTCTATTGTTTGTGGTCCGATAAACTGTGGGCTCAGACAAGCTGTGGTGTTTTCAAGCAAGTGCATTTCTTGGGAGAACAGTCCACTGTGATTGCCAGCGGCTCCCCTGAATCAGGACATGATTGTACTCAGTTCAGTTGTGGTTCAGTTTAAGTCTCTTTGACTCTCATGTTCAATTTATCAGCCATTTGTTCTCATATTCCACTGAAACAGTCAATAAATAGACTCATGACAGGCAGGCAAATATCCAGGATAGGAAAGCTGCGTGTCCTTGCTAATTCCCAGCCTTATTTCTTTTTTCCCTGTTTTTCAGCCAAGTAATTATTGGATAGAGGTTGAAGTTGAACTTTTGACTTCCTACTGAAGAATTTGATCACTATCCCTGTCTGGCAGCCATCTTTGTTCTCATTGCCAAAGTCGGGATCTGTATGTGAGAAAATCTTTTCCCAGAACCGACCGAGAGAGAGAGGTTTAGCGGCGGGAGTAGTAGAGGTCCACACCGGACATTGTCTCAAGTTTTTTCCAGCAGTTTGTTTATTTATTCATTTTTTTGTGGTAATTTCTTAATGTGTTTGCAACTAGCCGGAGGCATGTTTGTGTTTGATACTCCTGCATAGACGCACACACTCACACACACAAACACCCCTCTGTAGATTCTGTTGGTGGTTGAAGCCGTTTACAGTGTCTCCCTGGGGATAAGGTCTTATTTGCATAGTTCGTCTGGAAAACATTTCCACAGCTCCATTCCCAGGTTTATCAAATACCCAGTGCGTGAGTGTAAATCTTTGTGTGAAGGAAAAAGGAAGTGCAAGGGCTTATTGATGTCTGAACTTAAGTAAATGGCTCCTGTAGAGATTCATCAACAGTTCAACCATGGCCTCTCCATAAATCATAAATCACAATCGAAATTTTATCTATCATTCATATTTTGTTGCTATAAATGTGTATGACGAGTCTCTTGGGGATTTGCAGTCTTGTTGCATGTTAAAAATTTAAAGCGTGACGCCCCTCCTCCCTCATGTGCCATGTCATTTAGTTACTATGCACCATAAGCACCTTAGCAATGCCAGAATCTAATTTCTCTGTTAATGTGACAGTATGGCAGACTACTTGATTGGACGGCCATTCACTTGATTAATTACAGCTGTTTGCATGCTACCACAGTCATCCCAAAAGAACCCTGGATTTTCAGATTTAAGGTAGGATGATATCTATACTTTGGCATTTCCAGCAAAGTTGCAGGAGAAAACACATATTAATGTTGCATTAAAGACAGTCATATTTGTGATATAAGTGTTTTTGATTTCATATTAAAGGATTGCCAAATATGAACACTTTCGCAGATATCAGTTGCCATGCTGGAGACTATTCAGATGTTGAACATGGTAAAACACACGGGTTGCAATATCTTGCTGGTGTTTTCTTGGGACAAGGTTGAGCGGACTACTAGATAAATCTGGCCGGGATCCCTCTAAATCCTCTAAGTGTGTCTGTGTCGTGGCCAGAGTCACAACTAAGTGGCCGGGGCAGACATGATATATAAGGTTATTGGAAGTGGTCCTCTTCTGTTGAGTGAAGTGATAGGTTTAACTGTGGCATTAGTGACGGGGATATAAGGGTTTATAATGTTTTAAATTCAGAGGTTAGGGCCTCAGTATAGAATGGTAATCCCAGAGGATTACTATGAGAATCTAGTGAATATCTGAGGAAATCCCTCTCAGGGACTCTCAGATCCTCTGTTTGTATGGATATTATTTCCTCTAACAGAGTGTCCACATGTGTTTACCGAACAGAGGTTTAAAGTTCTGTATGTGTGTCAACTTTTATCTGACCACAGTATATTTCCATATAAAGAGACTCTGTAGAAACAGGGCAACTTACTGTCACATCAGTATCAGTCACATTAATGCTGAATGAGAGTGGAAAATATGATGCATACATGTTCGGACAAAGTGGAGCTTAGTCATTGATTTCCCTTGGTCCTTTGGGGAGGCATAGTCAGCCACTATATTAATAAGTCAGAATTTTGAGATTAATGTGAAAGCTGAAGGACTCCATGATGGCTTACACACATTTTTATTATACTCACTTTAATACTGCAAATGCCTCTGAATATAGTATGTAATAGTGTCTACACTTGTAGGCTAAATCATATAAAGTGGACACAAACAAAACAGAAGACTTAATGTATGCATGCTCACATAGGCTTGGGAACCCTATGTTGCTTGTATACTGGTATTTGTGTGTATGTGTGTGTGTGTGTGTGTGTGTACATGGAGGGGGGGGTTTCTGGGTTCACAAGGACCTACAGCACAAGCTTTCATCAAATGATTCAACCACTAAAGCTAAAAAATGAACCCAGTTCTCATCTGGTACTACTGTGCCACATGATTGATCAGGTGTTTTTATTTATTGAGCAAAAGCTTTCCACCTCCCACCTTCAGATTCTGGCTCTCCCCGAGGCCCAAATGGCCAAATGGAAGACATGCAATCTCTTTACAATGACGGGATTCCCTTTGGACAAGAGGAATTGTACACACACACACACACACAGACCACACATACTTGCCAAAGGGCTCTCCCTGCAGATGAGCTGGGTCATTTTTCATTACTCTGGCTCAGAGGAATCAAGTGTGTAGTAATGGAGCACAGTCACATTGAGCCAAAGCTATGGAGGGATAAATCCCAACTGCAGAGCACGATGGAGGCAGACTAGACAGGCTGCAGGACAGAGACTGCAGAGGGGCATATAGCTCTTTTTCACTCCTCTATTTGTCATTAGAATACTTCAGACTAGATCCTGGGGGAAGATGAGAGAAAGGTCTGAGGCTGCAGCATGTTCACTCTGTCTACTCTTATCTCACCATTGCTTCTGGTTTCTTTATTATGTTGCCTCTCTTTGTCTGCCTGCTTCATCTCCAGTTTATTCCCACTTTCTGTCCTACCTGTCTGCTTTACTCTTTACAGACTCTTCCCCCATGCATTTTATGCCTAGATATCTTGGCTGTTGAAGCGTGCGTTTGTGTTTCTCATGTATATACCTCTTGTATGCACCTGTCCCTATACTGTTCTTGCACATATACCCTCTTACGTCACCTGATCCTGTATAGCCCAAGGGGGAGCAGGGGGAGGTATGATGAGGGGGTGGTGAGGTGGAGTGAAGTGTAAAGGGGTTTGTCTTTTTAAAATTGTGAGTGTTGACTTTATAGAGTGAATGATTCCCTTGCCTTTGCCATCCAGGGATCATGATACGGTCTTCAGCTGGACTGAATCACTTTGTGATCGAAACCTTTGTTGCTTTCCTTTTAACTTTAAGTTTATACCCCTGGGTGTTACCTTCCAGCTACAGTCTCTTGGCTTGTCTTATACTGCCTCCTCCTCTAAGTGCCCTACATTTCTGGCATCAGTGTGCATGGCGGAGACGGCTAGATCTCCCAGAAAGTTGTCATGACAACTTTTGTTTGCGACTTAGGTTGGAGAGCACGGAGAGTGAGACTGGTCAAACATTTAAGTGCATGTGTGCGTCTATGTGTGTGTGTGTGTGTGTGTGTGTGTGTGTGTGTGTGTGTGTGTGTGTGTGTGTGTGTGTGTGTGTGTGTGCTTGACAGCGCAGGTTGTGTCCATGCCACTCAGCTAAAGAAGTAAGTGCTTTTTAGAAGATAAGAGTTATTATGTGGATGGAAGCTCACAGAGCTCCTGTAAAGCCAGTGCCTTGAATGATGTCGCTCTGTGGCTGTCTCCCTAATTAGCTTGGAGGGTCTTTGGAGGCCCTGTAGGACACACACACACACACACACACACACACACACACACAAGGGCAAAATTAGCAAACAAAAGAGAGGATTTGGGCCCTTTTTTACCCAAAACCCTTTTCTCCTCTCCCCTGCTGTTCTGGTCTCAGGCTACATGTTTAATAGGCTTGTAGAATACATTAGGACAGTGGCAATCACACACAGGAGTCTGCAGACAGGACTGTTTAATATTCAGCATGCTAAATGATTAGAGTGTTTGGTATTCTATCCAGTCACAGGACAGGGGATAGAGGCCACTGGAGTTCAACCGCTCTGCAGTACACAGTGCCCTTGAGTTTAGGCCACAAGCTATGTGTGTGTGTGTGTGTGTGTGTGTGTGTGTGTGTGTGTGTGTGTGTGTGTGTGTGTGTGTGTGTGTGTGTGTGTGTGTGTGTGTGTGTGTGTGTGTGTGTTTATTTGTTTATGAGAAACCAAAAGAGAAGCAGCAGAAAGATAAATAGAGGTCGTGGACGAAGATTCATCAGTCAGCAAGGTTCAGTGGGTTTACAGGCACTAAAAGAGAGCGTACACACATACTGTATATATTTATACATAGGACACTATTACCAGTGCAGAACCAAACACCCTACTTTACGTCACTTTGTCTTTCCGCATGCATTGCCAGCAGTATTGGTGAACACAGAGTCACTTGGTGATTTCTCACTGTGTAAATTATAGATGAAGAGAGGAGGTGTAAGGTAAAAGATCCTTCCCCTGTGAATGATTCACACACACACACACACACACACACACACACACACTGACAACCTATATCCTTGCAGCAGATCAACCCCCATGATCACCAAGACTGTGTTTCATTGAGATAAAAGTCCTGAAGACATGACTTCACTCGTACCTATTTGTCCTGAAACCTCCCTGCTCTGCTTGTGTCGGCTGTAGGTGATCTGCCCACCCCCCCGCCCCTGTCACTTTGTCTTCTGTCCTTCTGCAAAAGCTGCTTTACTTACTGAATCACCTTCAATCGGGTTCATCCACAGAGCAGATGTATGGCTGTACCAGATGCACATGCACACACCAAGCTATACACACAGACACACAACTGTTGTGCTTTTAAAGGCTTTATCAACCAAGAGCTCCCTTTGGACTGGAATTTAAGGAAAGTGGAATAACCCAGACTATTTTGAATGAAGCGCATCCACATAAAAAAACAAAAATGTAAACGATCACTGAGTGCAAACCCACTCAAATTGTTGGTAGCATGTAAGAAGGATGACCTGCATGCAAAAAGTGGCCAGTGGTGACTTGCTCTCAGACTGACACACTGTGGCGCAGTATCATCGCACTGTGCCCAGGAAAGGCTTTTATTTGCTTGGATGTCATCAAGGGAGACGTGGTGCCTGTGCACACGTGTACATCTCTTTTGACCCAGTTCTCTTTTTTTTTCAGCCACATAGTTTTGGAATCAGTGAAAGCAACAGAAGAGTGCATTATGGCTTGGGGAAAGGAAGAGAAAGGAAAAGAAACAAATGAGCAAACTCCATGGATGTGGGCATGAAACCAAGGGCTAACAGAGAGTAGAAAGATCTTTTGCATGGATATGCTAGCTAAGAAAGAATTCAAATGTTAAAATGTCTGTAATTAGGTGTACGAGGAGTAATTTCTTTTAAATGCACCATTGTTTACATGTGCCAGTTTTGAAAACCTAGCCTGCTTATTTTAATTTCACATACTATAATGCCACTGTTTGCTGCATTCTTTCTTAGCAGGCATACACAAGGCAATGTCAAGTTCCTTGGTTACTGATATGGAGGGGGTGGAGGGGTGGGGCAGAGGTGATACAAGTGTGTGTGATAGCAGTTTGTGGTTCGCTAGCATGCCATCTCTCGGTGTGAGAAGAAGCTGCCATTCCTGCGGACTGAGGACTGTGGTAAACCAGGTTCTGGGGTGGTGAGTAACCCTGTTTCCATCGAGGGTCACAGTCAGCGGCAGTCACCTTTAGTGTGGCCTGACGCACACCAGCAATGATCAGGCCTGCATGTGTAGACACAAAGTTTAAGAACTTAAACTTTCATGTGCATTTACATATTGTGCAATGTTTGAGTAGTTCAGCTGACGGTATAATTGTTTACAGGGTGTTTAATACACATTTATGGTATCTTTTAAAGGTTTAAGAAGTGATGTTGGGTTGAATATTTAGAAGAGAGAGTGAAATCCTCAACTGGTGGACTTTTGTTTTGGTGAGATTTGCCTGTACTGATATTTGGATATCTATCATTTTCTTGTTTTCCATTGTTTAGACCTCATTGTGGTTGAATGAATCTGTTAATTTGGGGATTTTAAAAAATGTGGTTCATTTCACTATTGTCAGTTATTCAGGGGGGGTTCAAATGTGCATCATAAGAGCCCCCACACATAGTTTAATAGTCTTAATTCTTTACCAAGTAGACAGACACCCGCTCAATACACTTTAGAGTACACATTAAAGTTAATATTACTATTGAGTGTAAGTAAACAAATCAAAGGCCCCGTTCCCTAGGCCTGTGAAGCGGAACAGGATATAGAGACTATATTAAGGCATACTACAGATGTGTGGTGAACATATAAGAAGCAACTCTTGTACATCCTCTGGTGATTTTCAGCATGCGCAGGGGCGACTCTTTGCAATTCATCGGGGATTAAGAGCTCTCCTAGATGTATATGGCAGCCAAGTTGAACTGAGGCAGAGATGGATTTGCGTGGCTTCAGAACAACTAAAGTTTGGATCACACAAAATCTACCATAAAGCATGATTTCTGATGTCTTTATTGTGCCAACTGAAACACCTCACAGCAGTGTTCCCAGTCAAAGTGCCTATGTAGTGTTTAAAATTCATAAGCATCTCCATCTGTCAGTTTTAGTGGAAGTTGGGTTCTGTTTCAAGATGTGGAGAAACATCTCCTGAAAAAATCACTTTGGTAGAGTCTGGTAATGGAGCTTTGTAGTAAAATGAGAACAAAGCAGAGTTGGCTACAGAAATATCTCCAGTTTGTTTGAAGTGCCAGTGTGTTTCTGATTTTAAAAAACGCCCTAACTGGAACCACATTTCAGTTCCAAAGTCACTCACGGGCAGGGAGGGTGGAGCTGACACACACACACACAGACATATATACACACTTGAACAAACAAAACAGATCTCTCCCGGTCAGTCGTTTCTCTAGACATTCCTGGCTGCCTTTCCATGACCCACCCTGCTCCGTCTCCCTCTGTCGCTACATAAAGCACTAGGTGAATAAGAAGAACACGGGATTTGGCTCTGCTATTATTTTCCCATCATGTTTTCAATACCCCATTCAGCTGAAACTGTAGAGTATTGCGAGCTACAGTATGTTTTGCTGAATCTCGTGTTGTAATCTAATCTGCACCATATGCAGATACTGCCACATTAAAACTGACGACGAGTCATAAAGCCTATTCAGCTATAATGATCTCAGCGTCATAAATCATCATCGGACTGCTCGTGTCAGACCACGTTTACTTTCAAAGTGACGTGTTTAAGAGCGTGTGTGTTTGTTTAGTCTCCATAAATAGGGGAGAGACGCAGACAAAGACAGACAGAGCAAGACAGAGAGTTAGAGCATGGAGTGTATATGTGTGTATGTGTGTGTCAGTCTTAACTGCCTACCGCAGCGTCCCACAGTCAGGGTTAAAGAGATTCTCCATCTTGCTTCAATTAACCGCTCAGCGCTGTTTATATCACATTCCATCAATATAGGCTACGTTTTCCAGCGCAGATCATTGACCCTGTTCCTCTGCCGGCCCTAAAACCTGACTCTTTATACCCAGTGCCTATTAAACCCACCTCACCCATCCAAACCTTTCCCTTTTGGACCCCTACTCCATAGAAATACACCAGATCAGCACCTCATTATGACCACACCTCGGCCCAGAATAGAAACCCACTGGCTCCATAACAAGGCTCTGTCAGGGCCCAGATATGTCACACCTACAAGTGTTTCTCACCTTGTGCTTCTTGGCAGCACGCTTTGTAGGTCACTGAAAGGTGACAATGTACAGGGAAGTTAAAGGGTATGAGCAGTGGACAGAGAGGCTCACTAAATCACAGCAGTTTGTTATTGTTCCTTCCTGCCTTGCTTCCTTTTCTGGCTTTCCCTGGCTTTTTTGTGAATCTGATGCCCCCTCCCCTCATTCAACTTGCCTGGAGCTCCTCACATCCATTCCAAACAGGAACAATAATTCATAAACTCTTGTAGTTCAATTGTCCAGGTTCTGCTCTACTCTTCTGTCTTTGTCAGCTGTACCCCATTCCCCCGCTGCCTTCTCTCTCCCTCCCTTGCACTGGTCAAACAACAGGGCCCTTGTGATAGCAAACTGAGGAAGCTACCAATAAAGGGAGATATGTATTTGACTGGATAAAGCGAAGGAGGGATGGGTGTATGTATTAAAGCCAAAGAAAGACTCATCTGGAGATGTTTAAGTTGGACAGGCCAGTTTCCGGTGTCTGGAACAGGCCCAGCATATCCTGAAACAGAAAAATCCTGCAGGAGGGGAAAGGATACACCTCCTCGTTTCTCATGTGACCTTCTATATTCAGCAAACTAAGCTGAATTTTGGGTTGCAGCATGGTAGCAACCAAACCGTTCCAGCAAAGCACATTTAATTTAATTACATCTTTGTATTGCTTAAAGTCTGGGAAGAGTAGTTTTGATGAATCCTGTAAATTTCAGATTATGAATTGCCTCTTTCGCATATGTTAAATATGGTGCAACTGCATTTGGCTCAGACAAACTGTGTTTATGACACAGACTATCTGAAAAGTTAAGAATGAATGGTGAAGTATCCCTGATGCTGATAGCTTAGCAGAAGGTGTACTACATATGCATGCATACTGTACATGTGCAACATGCAGCCTCACACTGTTTTCATTACACAGGGATTCATGTACTGGGATTCGTATAGAAAACAGACTAGCCAACGCTCGAGTCACTCAAATACTTTATTGACAGTAGGCTTAGCCCTTCCTTCACAGCACAGCACACTAGTACCTATTTATGGTACCAAAAACTGAACTGATTTTGTTATATTTCCAACTTGTGGTTTCAACGGCTGCTGCTCCAGCTGTGTAAGGTGAACACAAGTGCCCAATTTAGGTCATACAAAAAAAAACAGTCCAACGGCTGCAGTGGACTGAAGGCCAAAAATCATTCAAGCAAACCAAACCTGAGAGCAACGGGATGTTTTGTAAGTGCAGAGAGAGAGAGAGAGAGAAAGAGAGAGAGAGAGAGACCAAAGCAAAGAAGTATCTAACTGAAACTCCTGCATTCTTTTTAAACATGTAACCATTTTTATCTATCAAAATCCACATGGTGTATGCTTAGCATGTGACTGTATTGTCAAAGTAATGTCACACGAGGACAGGGTCTTTGAAGGGAACTCTTCATCTCCCATAAAGCGTGCTTTTCTGAAAGTACAGCTGATTTAATAAAGTAGGCAGACTGCGATCACTGCTCATTGTTATGTATCAGCAGTGCATCGCTTGTGTTAGAGGCAGACTATTAGTGTTGCTCTGCAGACACAGATGTCTGTTTGGGTTTGTAAGCACACACACACACACACACACACAGACAGAGAGAGAGAGGTCTGCAGTTTCTCATGGCTGTGAGCTGCTGCAGAAAATTTCCCCTCATCTCCTCCTCTCCCCGCCCCCACATCTTGCCTCCATTATTCCCGTGTTTTCGAAGCAACTCCGATGACAGCGCGAGACATAGCTGGCAAGTGAAGGCAGTCTGGAATACGGTCGTTTTCTTCCGGTCGTCCCCCTCGGTTGCTGACCGTTGGTACGGTCTCCCGCTATCCGCTCGTTCGCTCACCGTTTGTGCACGGTGCCGGTAGCCAAAGGGGAGGGGGGGGGTTGGTCGTCCGGGACTAGCCCCGTGAGAAGCGCTCTGCTCTCGGAAGGAGTAAAAGGAAGCCAGCCTTTGAAAACGCTCCACGGTCGCCGTTAACTACCGCCGAGTTGTCTGTATCTTGAGAGGCGTAGATATAAGATGTGACGGCTCTGTGGTGTTTAGAGGATGCAGGGAATATACAGAGAGCTGTAATTAACGTTAACTAATGGTCACTAACATGGATGCTGATGTGCCTCCTCCCTTAGGCCGGCCGAGAAAAGGGGTGTTTTTTGATGATTTTCTGGCAGTAGCACGACTCGGGTTTTTTTGGGATTAATAATTCGGCGTTTTCACCCCTCCTCCCTCCCTTGGAGCCGGTTTTTGTGTGGGAGCCTCGCAGGGAGCGTTTGTTTGCAAGGTAACTAACTGATGTGCCGTCGCCAGCACTGACCAAGCATCACTGTCAACCGTCTGTTTGTGTGTGTGTGTGTGCCTCTGTAATTTTGGCGTCAGCTCCAGCGAAATAATGAAACACTGTGAGCATGGCTGCTTTGCACATTGCTCATTGTCATCTCTTTTAATCTCACAGACAGAGGTTAGCCAAATGAAATCAGTAATGTGTCAGAAATGTGGGTGGGTTACAGACACCAGGACAAGTTGATGTGGCTAATACCACGTGTACCTCTTACACTGTAATGTCATGATTAAATTATGCATCAGAGGTCAGTGTCAAGATTCAGTGATTCAGTCATGTTAAAAAAAATCTCTTTGCAAATAATGTGAACTAGCTGGCTGAAGAGTCTCACGGTGCAGCACATGAAGTTGAAATATTCCACATTTCCTATTTTGTTCAACCATGTTAATGACAAAAAGCTATTTATGAAAACTTTACTGCATTTGGTTTCATGGTGTATAGAAAGTCAGCAGCATGTGTCCAATACCACAAAGTGAATTTTATGACTAAAACCAATAAGCGTCTGTCTCTGCCAGATTGGGCTGCCTAATTTTAGCCTCAAGGCAGTGATTTGTTACCTTGACGTTAAGGTTTGTACTACTCCCAGGTGTCTCAAGCAGAGTGCTAGTGAGACTGTGTGTACTTGTGAGTGTGTGTGTACACACTTTCTGCATTGCAGTTGAAAGTATTGCAGACAAGATACTAAAGTAAGATGTTTGGTGTTCTGATACTGGAGTTCTGTCCTCTCTTCGATCAGATGTCCAGGTTCGAAAAATGTAGAAAGAAGATAGGTTTAACCAGCAAAATGTTTTTACAGAAATTAGATATTTGCTTATAGTCTGATAACTTTTCACAAACTTTTGACCCCCATAACATCCCAGGGTTGTTGTATTATCTATATTTGGTTAAAATAACTTGTGTTTGTACCACTGACCTGCTGCTCAGTAGCAAAGGTAGTAATTAAACTCCCTATATACAATGTAAACATGGAATTTTTTTTGGAAAGGTAATGTAACTCCAATACAGGAGGGTGGGAGATGAAAATGTTGGAAAATGTCACTGTATGCACAGGTGCACCTAATCTAAACCCTCAAACCACAGGAGATCATTCCTGAGTGGGAGGGTAAACCAAATCCTTCAAAGTAGCTAGAAGCACACACACACACACACACACACACACACACACACACACACACACACAAGTAGCCTTTCAGCAGAGTTCACACTGGGATGAGTGTTGAGACACAACTCTGTCACTCCTCTACCTCTCTCGTTTCTGGTATCCTCATATCTCTGTTAAACTCTCACCTCCAACCAGACACCCCAATGCAAGCTGGCATAACTAGTGAGAAAGTAGGTGTATGTTATAAATGTGCTCATGTTGTGGACACGCACAAGCCAAATTGCACAAGCATATAATATGATCTTCATGGTGAAGCGTTACAAACCAGTTCCGCTTGTGCTCATGTCTATTTGGCTATTTTTTGGATGGAGTTCTCATCAGATGTTTGACAATGAGGAATGAGGATGTATCCCACTTCTCCCTACTCTTTCTTTTCCAACATTTCTTACCCTTCCGCACACACACCACCACCACCCCTTTCCCCCCAGTCTCCCTCCTCATCTCCCAGATGTGAGGGAAGTGTGGGAGGAGCCAGGGGGTGTTTGTGTTCCTCAGGGTCCCCACTTCCTGTTAAAGTGTAGAGAAACTCCACATGTGCTGAAAACACCAGTGCACACACAAACATACACTAAGATGCTGAATACTCTGGCATACATGTACATCTTTTCTTGAAATACTGGACATTATTTCTGCAGCGAATTGTTAAACCTTCACGTTGTCGTTTGAATTTTATCATGCAGTAGCAAACTTTCACACTGGTCTGGAGAAATGGCCTTGCTTTGTCTGTCATGTGCAATGTTTGGTCTAACTTGTGTGCATGTGGCGCATATTTCCCACAGTTAACTGTTTCATCATTGCACCTGCTTTTGTGTTTACGCTTGGCAGACGGATATTATCAGTTTCAGCTGCTCTCAGACAAATACATCTTGTGAGCATTGTCAGCAGGCAGCTTCGCTCATTGTGATCACTGTAGTCCACTCATGGATAATAGATTTCCTGCTCAAGGAGGAATGTTAGGAATGTCCGTGAGGAAGAGAGCAGCACAGGACGTTGTCTCTATTGGCCCATTGTGTGGTTAGCTTGGCTAACCTAGTTAAGACTTCACTGAGATAACAAGCATACATGCATCGTACACTCCAAGCTTGCCACAAAACAAGTCTATCATACTTAATGATGTGGGGATGCATAACGTTCTTGTTTGTTGTTTGGAGATTTAAGTATTTTTCTTTGTATGATTGGCAGACCCATACAAATGTCCGCTTTTGATCTGTTTAACGTAGTAAAACAAGCATATTAACAAGGCCCTTGACTTTTTGCCTCTTTTTCTCAGATGACAGAGGGGAGGCGATGTCAGGTCCACCTCCTGGACGACAGGAAGCTGGAGCTACTTGTACAGGTGAGTGCCCACACACCCTGTTTTCCCCTCTGTCCTTCTTCCCTTTCTTTTTGAAGACTCTCATTTCCTTAGAGCGAGGAAGAAGCAATGTCTGGTGTGCTGAGGGACTCAATTACTGCTGACCGAGGGAAATTTGGTCAGCAGTAGGTGACTGCGCTTTCTTGGTGCTCACCTGATCTCTCCACATGCACACATAAACAGCAACTCTTACTTCCCCTAAACTCATGCTCATTCTTCATCATCTATCCCTACTGCCCTCCCAGAATTCCCCTAGCAATACCTGAGTCATCTAACAAAAAACATCAGCTATCTACCTGTGTGATTGAAAATGCTTCATCTTGTCCTCCTAATGTCTTGGACAAACAAAGCAGCATGCTGGCCACCTCCCCCTACTTCCAGCCTTCAGTCCTCTCAGCAGGACTTTCTGCAGTAATGACTAAAAGCAGCAGCAGCAGCAGCACCCACAGTACACCCATCTCTCCCTTCTTTTGTGATTTAAAGGCCCTACCCTTTTCAGACAGCTAGTTGCTACTGTAGCTCTGCTCCAGTCTGCTGTCTGTTCCAGGGTTTTTGGAAGTTTTGTAAAATCACACATTAATAAACTTTTCGTTACGAGTGGATTAGATTAATTTACAGATTGTGTTCTCTCTCTGCACAGTAACTTCTCCCTACACTTCCACTTTACAGGGTTCAACATTTTGTTTTGTTTTTCCAAAAATCTACTTGTCAGTTTTTACTTGCCCCTATTACAGATTGTTTTATTTATTAGAGGTTATCAAATGACCACAAGAATAAAGTTAATTGTCATGTTTAATGTTTCTAAATAATCAAGTAATTTCATCTGAATAAGGACACAGTGTGTCATAGATGTGAAGCAATAAACGTTCTTGGATATCAACATTGGTTGGACAGTTTCCCTTCATTCTGCCAAGAGATGGACTTATTAAGTGTGAGTGAGTGATAACTTATCATAAACTTTGTCTTTACATGCTGCTGTTTTCTGTCAGGTAGCGATGGGTATCATTAGCATTTTTTGATATGTTGTTATTGATACTCTTTATTGGTTCTGTCTGTGTTTTCTCGGTTACTAAATAACTTTAAAAATATGTTATTTAAAAAAAAAAGAATAAATTCATTGTAACAATTTGCTATTAGTGTTTGTGTAAAACATAGAGGATGTGAGACTGTGTGAGAGCAGAATAAAATACTGCTTTCTACATCTTAACACGTTTATGCTTGTTGAACTGGTGCATTGATGAAGTATTGGCTTTTGACTCGTAAAGGTTTTATTGCATATACAGTAAGAGCACATTTGTCGCCTACTCAAGCAATCTCCACCACGGCTGGTCTGATCTGCTGTCTGCTGACTTTGCACCGTGTGTGTTTGTGTTTTTGTGAAGTCTCTCATGCCTGACACAGAGAACAGGAGAAAGGCTGCAGCATGATAATAAATTACAGCAAAACAATGTGTTTAATTAATTCATTTTATTGCTTGAGTTGCCAGATTACTTGCCCGACGTGGCATTTTACTTGCCTAGGGCAATCTTACGGTTGAGCTCTGCTCTTTCTTCATTGGTCATCTATAAGACCCCTCTCATGGTTTGGCTTCAAAGTCTGAAGCGTTTCCATTAGAAGCTCCTTCTACTCTTCCTAAGCTCCCTCAGCTCCCTTTGGATCTGACCATTACCTGATTCCACTGGAAAAGGTAGAGATAGACAAAAGAAGGTAATTGCCCTGGAACAGGAGAAGAAGAGCAAGTGGAGAATAGAAAGATTGACAGAAATGTAGGAGGTTGAGAGTGAGAGAGAGAGAAAAGTGAAATGGGAGCTTAGGAGCTCTAGGTAGACAGGAGATGACACTAAAGAGATGGGAATAGAGAGGAGAAAATGGAGGGGGGAGCTGAGGAGAGGTCTGCTGACTTTCTGATTTGATTACTCTGCCAGAACTGATCCTCTCTTTCAAATTGGTACTTCTTTCTGCCCTTCTTCCTACTCTCTCTCTCTCCATCTCTCAGACTTTCCACTCTTCACTCTCCAAAGCTTCTTTTCTCATTCAGCACCTGCCTTGCCTTTACCTGCCTTTCCCTGTCTCTTTTTAACTGCAGCAGCCCCATATCTCATCCTTCCAACCTCTTCAGCTCATTCTTCATCCTCTTGGCCATTAAGAAAGGAAGTAAACAAAAGCAGAGCCAAATTACAGTTATCTTTGTTTTATGGAAAGACTTTTACAGGTACTAGAAGACAAGTTGTGAGTGAGAAAAACTGTTCAGTTTACAAGACAACATACATTTGCAACAAATGGTATTGTTCCTGTTTACCATTAGCATAAGAGAAGGCATTACAGACAGAATAGGGGATGGTCTTAACACAGGGTTCCTACACAGTAAAAAAAAGTGTTAATTTTACTCTTTTGTTTTTTTAAAGACTTTTATCTTGTGTTATACATTAACTCTCTCAGAGGATCATTTGTTAACTACAAAAATGTTTGCCCAGTAACATTTTGAAGATGTAAATATAGCTCTTCCATATTCCTAAAAAAAATTGAAAAATACAGTTTATTAAATAATGGTGTAACAGACACACTGCGACAACAGCACCTCTGCATTATGAAACCTATTATTTCCCATGGCATGCACCTCACCATGGTGGTTTATTGCTGCGATAAGCAACACGCAACGCATTACTTTGTGAGCTTGCGTACATGCCACAGATGAAGTTCAAGTTAGTTAAACTTTTGTGGTGCACCTAGTGGCTGGCAAACCCAAGTCTTTTCTTATCTTCGCTACTAATTGTGTGGCAACATGAGTTTAAGTTATGCTGGTCCACCATTGCAAAACGACCAGGTGTCAGGAGGGCAGTAACAGTATATAGTATAGCGTTAACATACTACTTCATTAACTTATCAAACAGTGTTTGATAAGTTTGGATGCTTGTCAAAAGCATGATCCCTAGTTTCCCAGCAGTCAGTGGAGTGCTTTCATGAAGACTCCTGGCTTCAGCCAATCGGTGTGTTTGCAGTGTGGGAGTGGGGTGACATTAATACTTCAAGTGTTAAAGCCAGGATCAGAGTTAAGAGTAAGAAGTTTAGAGTTAATATTCATACAATTACACTCACATGTTTGATTCAGTAATACTTTGTATTTATACTCTGTTTTGACACAAACTCCTTATCAACTAAGAATCAAATATAATATAATCTGCATTTACTCAAATTTTACTACCAAATATTTAACTCCTTTAAATTTGCTGTGTATGCAGTATAAAAAAGTATGTAATTTTAGTCATTTTCAGGTCTAATTTTCAAGATAAGTATGGACAAAAGAAAAGAGAATATGGAAAAGTATTTGTTTTCAGCGACTAAACGCACGCTCCTATGCAGATCTGCCTCTTTGCCTTCACGTCACAGAACAACATATCTTCCCAAATGCCCTATGCTGCGTTCCAGTTGGAGGTTGTTTTCATGAAAACAAATTACACAATAAATAGACAATATAATGGCAGAAAATTGTGTGATTCTATGATCTCTTAATATTATCATTATTATCACTTATCACTTATTATTGTTATAGATATGTATTGTGTTTTTATCTTTAACCTTTCCTCTCCTATACTCTTTATGTTAGTCCATCCACATTTACTAGGGTTTGAGATTGTTTTGGCGTTCTCCCTCTCTTGTTGTTTCTCTCCTCTCATGGAATGTTCATTCAAGGCTGAGAGAGGATGTCTGTTACCCAAAACACAGAAACCTAGACAGTGTAAATGATGACGCCCGATGCCGCCCTAGGTGGCAGGTCTCTGGACCAGCTGTATATGTGTTTTAGTACTTCTCTGTTTATTCTCTTTTGTTAAATAAATTCTTCAAAGACAATGGTTGGTTGCAACTCAATTCTTTGCTCAACCCCTCACCAGGAATATAATTTCCACGACAGGCAATACTCTTATACTATGATCCCATCTAGCTATGTCAGTAGGTGATCTGAAAAAGTTAGTAAATGATGTGTATTTCCTAATGTTTTCAAATAACTTTTGTGCAAAGACGATGGTGTTCAGAGATTGTTTACCATAACCTGTTACATAATAACACTGGCAACATATTTTGACATGTTTACATGCAAAACAGGTTATTACTATGTGATAATATGTATTATTTAAATTAATACGGGCAAATATACTTTATGTTGCCTTTAGTTGTAATTTTTTTGTATTGTAAATTTTAATGAACACCAAGGACACTGCTGAGAGAATTGTGTGTAAGAAATATCAGTTTTTCATGGTCAGCCATGTTTTTTGTTTAAGTCTGGCGCCGTGCACCTGGAATGCTTGGAGGTCAGATGTTAGAAATTTCAACTGTAAAAACCAAGTTGTACAGGAATCCAATAATAACTTAACAAATCTGGACATCCACAACCAAACCAATATCTCTAATGTAATTTTTTAAAAATTGAAAATGTATGAGTTATTTAGTCATCCAAAAACTAAACAGACCAGACTACCCTCCCTGCATAGGGAATCCATACATTTATGGCTTTGTTTCCTTTTCTTTTTTAAATGTTAGGGCAGTACTCCAGTATTAAACACTCAGTTGGACTATTCCATGTCTTCACTGATCATTTAACAGCAGTGTGGTCAAGTCTGTCGTGCTGAGGTTTTCATTTAAGTTCCTGTAGCCTGAAAGGTTGGCTCTCATTCCTGTCACTGACTTGTAACATTGACCAGCTGTTCAATCCCATAAGAGTCATTCACCTTTTTCCTCTTCCTTATCCCCTCCCTCCTACCTTTGATACTGTGACCTCTGTGGTTTATTTATTGGGGCAACGCCTCATTGGTGGGAAACTGTGTGCTAGAAGGCCAAAACACCTATTGACCAAGCCGTAAAGATTGAAGCTAACTACCAAATACACCAGAGGGTGAAAATATATGTCAGTCCTATAGCTATCGCTCCCTAAGGCTAGAGGGGTGTAGGTTAAAGAGTGAACAGGGTATTAACTTGTAAAACAGTGTTGCTCTTCCATGCCGATGTTTATGTGAAGAACTCGACATTACTGTAATAAAGAAAAACTTCAGGGTTTTACTGTAAGATTCTGAGGCACACTTCTATATAAAATGTATTAGTTAAAAATATTAAAACATGTAGAGCATGGGGATAAAAGCCTTTTCCTTACCCACCCTTGGACTCTTAAGGACTGCCACTGATAAATCAGTTAGCGTCCCATAAATTTGACCAGTCCTGTAGGCGCCAAGGGCCTGGCTAGCTGTTTGCAGAGATTGGACGGTGACTTGCTGCCAGCAGGCCAAGTGAGCTACTGTTGTGTGTTTGTCACTTGTCTGGAGGTTTGCTTTAGTATGTCTCCCCGTCCCTATAATTCTTGTGCTGTTAATTACCTGTGCTGCTGAAGAGGCACAGGCTAAATGTCTATTAGTAGTAATGCTGTCTAAGCTAGCAGATAGCTTTACTGTCTGATAGATGGCTCCATATATGTTTGTACTGTATGTGTGTGTGTGTGTGTGTGTGTGTGTGTGTTTAGTGTGCTATATCACTTACTATATTACCTGTCATTCACTGTCTATATCACTATTTTGTTATCTACCACAACATTATTAAACATCCGTTTTTCCATCTCACAGATAAGCTGTCGGTATGTTTGTGTGCATGTAGAAGCGAGTCGTCGCTTGAAGTGAGAGCCAAACTTAATTATGCTATCCACTGCAGCCCATGTGTCTGCTTGGTATTCAGAACAATTTTGAGGAAAGAAGCTCAGCATTATCTTACAGGGCTCTTTCTGATCTTTTTTCATCTTCAGTCATGCACTTCTGTGTGTATCTGGGGCTCATTTGGTCTCCGTATCATCTTTCCAACAGTTTACTCTATGTGTCCACGTGTCTCTGTCCCCCGCCCATTGTTTGGTGGCATGGATGTAGTTTAATTGATATTGTTGCCAAGGCAGTTGACTGCTGTGTGGTAATGAGAGACCACCATTGTATGTGTCTCAGACGGAACCAAAACGTGTATTACTGCTAATACTATAAAGACAGACTGCTTCCAGCCCTAACATTTCCACATCTAAACTGTTTCGAGCACTTCAAAGAGATCTGGTGTTGCTCTTGTGTGTGGCTGCACTCCCATTTGGAGAAACAACAGAGCCAATCAGAGCCTTTGTGGATGGGACTACCGTTTTTTTGTCAGACAGATCTGGACTTAAACATAGTCAAGGTCAGCACTTTAATCTATTAAACTACATGCAGCCTTTCATGTTCTTATTCTTTGCTAAGAGAGGTGAATTTATCATTCTTAATGTGTACATGCATTTGAAAGTTTTTCCTAATGTTCCAACATAGCAGTCAAGCATAGGAGTCTACTAGATAATTTACCAATACCGTAGGGTTGTGTAGAGATAGTAACATAGAGACAGTAGCCATGTTTTCTGTTTAACACTATAATCTGGTACATAAATCTTTAAAATATGGGAGTTTAAGACAGAATCACACTATATGTTAGCATCTCCTCAAGAGCTGTCTAACGCTTCTATTCTCTCCAGAGCCTTTTTGTGTTGCAGGATCACTGTAGGCATTGCACTTATATGGGATCTAGGTCATTGGAGTGAGTGTGCGTGTGTGTGTGTGTGTGTGTGTGTGTGTGTGTGTGTGTGTGTGTGTGTGTGTGTGTGTGTATGGTGTGTGTGTGTGTGTGTGTGTATGCTTGCTGTCTGCATGACATCACCTCCTTGTCTTTAAATAGCTCTCGGTAGCTTCTGTCACTGAAGTTGTAGTTGTGCAGCGAGTAGATAGTACAGAACCTCAGGAGGAGATTCTCAACAGTGTACACACTGTGGCACATGTAGTCATGCGGTGTGTGTGTGTGTGTGTATGTGCATATTTGGTTGCACACAGTCTGTTTTCCTCTTATCCTCCTCTATAGTTTATGTACCCAGCACAGCATATGCATGCATGTTGTTTATGGGCTTGTGAGTGCAGATTTTTTGTGTGTGTGTGTTTGTGATGAAAATGTAGGCAGCTAGGCACACCCATGGTTAACCTCAGGGTGGGGCGTGCTGTTACTCAGGATGTCACAAAGCAGCAGCATATGGCAGCAGTCCCCAGCCTCTGCTCGGCTTTAAGATGCTCCTCATGCTCTGAGTGTTGATGAATGGAGGTTGTCATCACATATAGCACTGACAGTTTTCTACAGTATTAACTAGCTAGCAGGCTCTTAATGCTAGCTGCAGCTCTCTCCCTGCAGTACAGTGGTTGAGCCCAGAGCCATGACTCTGCAGTAAAGGTGTGGGTCAGAGAGGGGCGGAAAGGAGAGAGGGAGGGAGGGGAAGGGCAGGATACCTGCACTGTCAGCAACATCCACAAACTCCATCCATCTTTCTCGCACTCTCTCTCTCCCTCTCTCTCATTTATTTCCTCCTCCCTCGCTCTTTTCCTCTTTTCCCCAGTGTTTGTCAAAATGCTTAGTCATTGCAGTAAGTCAATAGCTGATAGAATACATTAACATAAAGCTCTTCCACACTTGTTCCTACAGTGTGATGAACTACTACACCCACACACAAGACAAGTTTTAACTAATAAATAAAACCATACAGAGAGCAATACTAATATTTCTGTCTCCCTGCAGCCCAAGCTCATGGCTAAGGACTTGCTGGACCTTGTGGCCTCCCACTTCAACCTCAAGGAGAAGGAGTACTTTGGAATTGCATACACAGATGAAACGTGAGTCACATTCAAGTAGTAATGCAGTTAAAAACTACAGTGTACATGTTCTGTAGCCCAGGATTGCCTCTTCAGTGCATCTTGTTTGTGTGTTTGTGTTGGATTGGTCAGTGTAGCCAAATAGTCAAAGTCAGTATCAAATTTCAGGTGCCACCCGTGGTGTTGGTAAACAAAGCAAAAAGGCCACTAGAGTTGAATGTATGTAACTAGCAAGTTTGACAGTACAAACATAATACAACAGTACAAAATACAATCAAAACATTTAGTATTAGTACTTAAACATTGCTTTCAATGTGTTGTACATGTGTACATGTCTTTTCCAAGACCTGTACAAAACAGTATTTTGTTTCATTTCATTAAGCAAAGAAATACTACTGTACCCACTTTTCTAGCATTAACAAAGAAGTCTAAAAATAAAAGCTATTGTCAAATAATTTAGCAAGATGCTGCACCATATATTAAAACACCACTATGAAAACTTCAGTTGCAAGTACATTGTTTGAATATTAAATATGGTTCCAGAAATATTACAGTTAAATGTGGCTGTGTTGAATTTCCAGTGTCCTTTTATGTATTAAACTGTTTTGTTTTTGTTCTGTATAAGCTTATTTAGGTATAAAATGGCTCTTAGATTTAAAAATGTTCACATTTAACTTAAAAAAATAAAAACAAAATAGCCAAGGCTGCCTTCATTCTGGTCAAATTAACATAATCATGATCTGAGCCATAAACTACGTACGATAAGATCCCTAGTTATGAATGTTTCCACTGTTATGATGAGGCCTTGCTCTGAGCTAGCAAATATCACAAGTCCATGTCTGCCAGAAGGCTTTCTACAAGGACTGCACTTTGAAATGCAAAAATGACATTCAAATGTGTTTTATTGTGTTTGGTGACCTAGAAAGACAGAAGCACCGTAGCATCGTCCAGAACTAGTCATGCAAACATACACATGATTTACATACAGGCAAACGTTGCCTTTTTTTGTTTTATGTCATGCACCCACTGATGTCAAGCAAGGCTGGCCTCTACTCTGTGGCATTTTTACAGCTGTGATTATTTAGCCAGTGTCAGTACAGCAAAGCAGTATCAACTTTGCAGTCTTAGTCCCCCAGGACTAATTCTGTGATGTGTAGATTTGTTGCGTGTGCCTGGGGAGAGCTGACGCCTCAGCTCTGACCGCTCAGTGGTCAGAAAGGCTGTGTGGTCGCGTGGGAGGGGGAAGGGAGAGATCAAGAGACAGAGACAGAAGGAGGGAGAGTTGGAGAGAGATGTTGCTCAGTTGCTCAGGAGACCATGCAGGGTTACCAGGGTGACAAGCTGTCTCTGCAGTTTTTCTCTCTGTTGGAGAGGGCAAGAGAAAAGAGAGAGCGAGAGAAATGAGAGGATGTGGGGGGGGCGGCAGAAGGGGAGAAACGGTAAAAGGAAAACAAAATTCGGGAGGCTTAGGGAGGAGTAAGCGTTCATTGTTGTGAGATGACATTTTGGTGTATCCTTGTTAGATATTCACACATGTCTGAATGATAGCAATGATTGGTTGTTTTGTCTCATCAGGGGCCATTTTAGTTGGCTGCAGTTGGACCGCAGGGTATTAGAACATGAGTTCCCCAAGAAGTCTGGTCCCATTATCCTCTACTTCTGTGTCCGGTGAGTCTTTCTTCATTAACACCTAATTTACACATGCCATGGTCTCTGATTAAAGATGGTGTTTGAATGTGTGTGTGAGAAAGAAAGAAAGATTAACAAGAGTGCATCTGTGTATGTGTATGTTGTTTTTTTTGTACACACATGCATTTATGTGGTAATAGGAACAGTTTAACGAGGTTAGTTATGACAGGCCCCTATGAAATTGCTTTTGACCCCAGTGTTTAACTCCCGCCACGGGGCCTCTCAGCCAATCATGAGCCTCTTAGACCTCATCAGTAAGCGCTGCATGCAAATCCCATCAAATAGCTTTGCGTGAGACTGCAAAGTACCATACTCCAAACAAAATGGCAGAATGTTTTCTCTATAGGGAAAGAAGCCTTACAATTTCTTCTCTATGTTAGTACTATAGATGTACAAGCAGTAAGACAAGAGCCGTTGCTGACTCGTTGGTAAAAGCTTCACTTGTCAATGTCAATATAACCCTAAACAAGGCAGAGAATATTCTGATACTTGACTCAAACTGTGATGAGGCATGTGCCCTTACAGTGTTCTCTTCGTGCTGTGTTGGAGTCATCTCCTCAGTTAAAGCCAACTCTTCTTTGACCTGCTGTTACAGGGTTACAAAATCACCCTACAATCCCACTTTCCTCTCTCAGCCCTTTGTACTGCTCACACAATGGCCCCACACATACATAAAACACTCCTGACTCATAAACAGGCACTGGATCATGTGTGTATATGTGACAGACATACACAGTGGATCTGTTTGTGTGTATGTGGGTGTTTTATCTTCAGTAGGTAATTGAAAAAGAAAGGAAAAGCCACCTGACATGAGAGTAGATTTTTCTGATCTCTCTTACCCTCACAGCCCTCCCAACCCACTCTCTGCCCAAAAAACAAAACTCACACATATGCACTCTAAGTGAAATCCTGAAAGGGAAAGCCAAGGCTTTGTTTTGGGTCCTTGGCTGTTCTTTGTCCCCGACATATCTCAGTGATGTCATAAACACCCCAGGGACTGAGCCTTGGTTAGCAACATACATAGTAACGTGACACACAGTAGCACATTAACTCTGCTAAACAATGTCACTTCCAGGTTGACATTTACTACATAGCTCAACTCAGATCACAATGAGGTGACTGTATAGCAAATTCATATTGTTAGCACATAGACCTATTGTTCCCTATTTAGTGAACAATGGTATCATTGTACAATGTATCAAAAGCTGTGCAGATAAGTATGATTGATTGCTATTTCTGCTGTTTTGGTCATTTCTATTTCAGTTAAGTTGCTTAGATATTCATTTTTATCACCAATGTGTTTCTTAGAGCTAGAGCTGGGCAATAATAATAATAATAATAATAATAATTTTGCAATATGATTTTCCTCAATAACAAAATAACAAATGTTCAATAAATATTTGATTTAATTCACTTGAATCATGAACCAATTAGCAGTTCATTTTTCTATTAAGATAAAAAGTGTCATGTTCTGACTGTAAATTAATCATCTGGTTTCTTCAAGTCAACTTTCACCCAAGAGCAAAAGTCAGCCTTTAAACTTGAAAGATTTAATGATTTGACATTTATTGTGGTGATTATCAATGTCGAATGATTTTTTTCTCCTGAAAATTTTTTTTGTCCATATCGCCCAGCCTTACTTATATAATACAACATACCATATAATACAACAGTGTCTGTGGTGGAGGTGATGGGGCAGTCAGGGTGTGGGTCACTGTGTGTATATTTGCACAGACTAATAGGTGTTTGAGGGTGTAGGGGTGCCGTGGCATAGTGAACTTTGACACCATTGTGAGGCTTCTCTTCTGCCATTCAGTCCAATCTCTAACCTCAATCTCTTCAAATGGCACACTGACTACACCCCCCTTCACACACACACACACACACACACACACTCTCTCTCTCTATTTCTTAGGCACATGTACGCACACAGATGCAGATTCAGGACTATAATGGAATAACTATCAGCCCAAATGTCAAGCCTGAATCTATTATCAATCTGAGCATATTGTTTTCATTAGCATAATATAAGCTTTTTTGTGTGTTTATGTATGTGTGTGTGTGTCTGTGCAGGCGCCTGTATGTCATGTATTTGCATGCTTGTGCTGTGTTTGTGTGATGCGTGTGTTCCCAATAAATGCTAGGCAGATGCCTGCCTCCTGCTGATTCAGTGGGTGCCCTTTTGGATGCTTGCTGCTGTGCTGGCAGTGTGTGGATGTCTCATAATCAGTGTGGCTTTAATTAAATGTTCACACTGAATATTGACAAGGCTCCTCTCATTCTCTCTTGCAGCTCAATGGGTCATGCGATTTAAGCCCACTAATATTGATCCTCCTACAATCCCTCTCACTCAATACCTTTACACTCATGCACACACACATCGACACGTTCATTCATGTGTGTTCACATGGACATGTACTTAGGTGACACTTAAGTCATGTACTGAGGTTGGTCAATATGTAATATTTTGATGTAGGTTTCCACCAAAGAAGAGGTACCAACGAGTAGCTTCTTAGCATACCATCATAGCTCCCCTCTGGCTCTGCATGCATTCATGAGCTAAATTTAGACTGCGTTATTATGTTAGTTCTCTCCTCACCGCTCTGCCAGAAGTGGGTTACTGTGCTTCTCTCTCCAGTATGTGAGTGTGTGTGTGTGTGTGCGCGTGTGTGTGCGCGTGTGTGTGTGTGTGCGTGCGGTGTGTATGGAATCACTACACACTGCTGATGATGCAGACAGGGAGACAATGTGCGAAGTGCATCATGTGCACATTCAGTCCGTATGTGTGTATGTGTGTTCAGATTGTGGAATGTGCTCACACTCACAAACTAATAATGGATCATTGCCAGCCACCATGGTGGGAGAGAGAATTGGTTTAAGGGGAAGTGAAATGATGTTGGTACACAGGGTCAGCCTTTGGTATGGTCTGCCCTCCTCTGGTCATTTTGGTCATTGCATCATTTCTGTCTGCACATCTGCATATGACACTGCGCATGTTAAATTTGTTCTCCTACATCATGTGTGTGTTATTTTTGTTGCTGAAGCAGGTACATAATACTCACTCAAAAATCTCACTGATTTTTTTATGAGCTTGATGGTCAATGTGTATCCAATGTGTTGCCTTTGCTGCAAATGTATTGAAGCCTTTCCTTCTGTGTTTTTCAGGTTCTACATAGAGAGTATATCCTACCTGAAGGACAATGCCACTATTGAGCTATTTTTTCTTAATGCCAAGTCCATCATCTATAAGGTGAAATCATTATTTTATTGCCATAATTCCTATTCCTAATACTTTTGGCTTTTGATGATGGAGGGTGTATGTTTCCTGAAATGCTTTACTGTCTTATGGATGTAATTTTGTATTTGAAACCACGTTACAAGATTTTTGCTAAAAAAAGCACAAGGTGTTCAGTGGTTGGAGTTATGCAGAGTATGTTGTTAGAAGCATGTCACTTCATTAGCCCCGTTTTGGTTCAAAATGAAGAGATGGTACAAGAGGCCGGCTTAGACCTTGGTGCGTCACACTGATTTGGTGAAGCAGAAAATGTGAACCATTTGCATCAGCTGTTACCCATCATGTTATGTACTGCACCACATTCCAGCAACTAGCGAATAATTTGACACATTTACTACCATCTGTCAGTGTTTAAGCACATTAATTTCAGCTGTTCAAATAAACACTGACAGCAAGTTGCCCAAAAATAAAATTGCAACCAGCAGAAAGCGCTTGAAATTATTTAGTAATAGTATAAAAGTATATTTTGGACATTTGGTGATTGACTTAAAAGATCCCACTCAGGGAAGACCGTTTGTATGTTTGCCCTAAAGTCACCAACTCACTTCTTTTATCATTAGTCTATCTGCAGCCCCTGCACATGGATATAATGTAGGCTGGTGTGCAGTACATGCAGTGTTACCAGTGGCAAGCAGTTATTTGTCATGTCCAGAAGAGGGTGCATGTGGCCTGAAGGGAAATAATGGGCAAAAACACCCCAGTGAAAGCCCTGTAGAAAAATGTGACAGTATGTACTGAGAGAGGTAGCTTCATTAAATCTGGTAAATTTAAATATTGTGTATCATCCATGAATGAACATAGAGCCAACTCTTTTTACCTGTATTGTTTGAGTTTTATGAGGAAAAAGTTAAATGCATGCTCAGTATAGTGCCTCATGTACAGGTTTATTATGAGAAGTTTAAATGCGTGCGTGTAGTAAAGCAAATCTAAGGTGCAGGTTTTAGTTTGTGTAGTTTAAGTGTAGTTGTACAGACTCTCAGTTCAAGCCCCATCTGTCTTACTGTACTGTGGCCATCAGGGAGACACTAAAATTTGAAAGGCAGTGACTTTGTAGCTAAACAGTCAGGAAGAGACTGTTCCACAAACACAAGGTTTCTGATTCAGTCCTACCAGTATCTCTGTTAAAATGTCTTTGAAGAAGATATCGGATCTCTATCTTTTCCTTTATAACAAGTTGCCCTGATAAGAATGTAAGCTTAACATGAGTGTGAGGTACAAATGATCTCCTTAGCAGCTCCAGCGGTAGATGACCCTGACGACCCCATGGAGGGAGAGAGGCAAAAAGAGAGAGAGAAAAGAAATATCACATACTGTAGGATTTTTAGATAAGATGTACACATTAGATTCTGCATTCAGTGTGTATATAACTAGTGACAAACATGTTCTGCTGTGCCGTGGGAACACATAAAGTACAATAACACACAGTATGTGATGATTTGCAGCCAAGCTGGGTGGTACCCCCAGAGTGGGTTTGTTCTGTCTAGTGTTTCATCCTGGCTGTGTGATCTCCCAGCCAATTAAGAGGTGGATTGTAAGGGTAACATTCCTGGAATACTTGACCCACTACTCACTGCCCAGTCACCCTTATCCTTCTCCCCCACAATGCATACATAGTATCACATGTATATGTGTATATAACACGAATCATCATGCAGTTAAAGAAACATTTTTGGTTCAGTCCAATTTCACCCTCACACAGAAATTAAATCACCCATGCTTGTACCGCTCTGCCTCCTTCCTTCTACATGTCCCCTCTTTCTAATGCCCCAATCCCTGTACCTTTTCCCCAGGAATGTCCTCGTGTAATCAGTAACCAGTAACTCCAGCCTAGCCTCAACGTCTAAACCCCCTCTCCCAACCCCCTTTCACATTGCCTCTAATCTCTGAGCTCTATCCACATGAAGAGGTCATGAAATTAGAGAAGGGAAAGAGGAAAAATGGAGGGGAGCTGTAGGGAGATGAAAGGATCTACCGACCCATCTTAGATAAATGGATGATGATCATTTACTCCAAACATTGGCACAGTGTGTGGTTTATTTATTTAATTGCTTCCAGCAGTAGAAAAACGTGCCATTCATGGACGCTGTCCTCTTCTCTCTTTTCTCTTCTTCTTGCAGGAGCTTATCGAAGTGGACAGTGATGTTGTCTTTGAATTGGCTTCCTATATTCTACAAGTAAGAGAAAGTTTGTTTGTGTGTTATGTGTGAGGGTGGATGTCTGTCTAATGAATATCTGTTTTTCAGCGTTAGCACAACTAGTTATTCCAGGGGGCTGTTGCTCTGCAATGAAACTGTTCTGAAGTTTTCTTCCAAAATATCTTCACAAGCCTTTGATCCAAATTGACGATGATTAAACTCACATTATCTACTGCAGTCATAATTGGTGATGATTAAACTCACATTAACTAATGCAGTCATCAATCTGTCAGTAATCTGCAGTGATGCTGGGAGGTTTTAAATCCTGAAAACCTCAACTGTTTTGTTGGTTGCAAGATTCTCGGCTACCAGAAAAAATTCTTGGTGCAGTCAGTCAGTGCTAATATAACACAGAGTATCAGGGAAACTCTTTTACTTCACAAATTCTCCTCAACTCCTTTCTCTCTCATATCCCTCTCTCAGAGTAGGTCAGTCCATTAGCTGTGATGCTGCAAGGTCATGTTACACATTGACTGGGATGAGTGGTTTGTCTGTGTGTGTGTTGTGTGTGTGTGTGTGTGTGTGTGTGTGTGTGTGTGTGTGTGTGTGTGTGTGTGTGTGTGTGTGTGTGTGTGTGTGTGAGTATGCGCTCTTTATGCAGGTGCAGATGTACAGTATCAGTTGTCCGCACTGTAGGCCTTCAGAGGTTTCCCTCCAGATGGAGGTTTAATGTTTCTCTCTGATTCCAGCACAGCAAGTCTGCCTGCACCTTTGCTTATGCAAACACAACATAAACGCACATTTTATGGTCACTACTCAGTGCTCACAGATCCATATATGTAAACTGTCCTTTCTTTGCTCACTACTTTTCTCTTTCTCTTTCTGTTCCACAGGAAGCTAAAGGCGATTTCACAAGGTAGGAACACTAGCTCAAAACATTAGGAATGTCCTTTTGTTATTAGCGTCTGAAGAAAAAAGTGTGTGTGTGTGTGTGTGTGTGTGTATGTGTGTGCGCGTGTGTGCGTGCATGTCACTATGTGTGTGTAAAGAAAGACAATACCATTGGGCTTAAAAGATTTCCTAATATATCATAATATATCAAGAAAACAACAACTTTATTCCAAACATATCAGAATCAGTCTTTTAACTCAAATTAGTCACATAGTTAGCTATGGAGCTTTCCAGTCATGTACATGTGTCACAAGAGCTGTGTTCAACATGTGGCTCTTCACATATGCTTCTACGTTGGCCTGTAAATGTATGTCATCCCTCATCCCTTTGTTGTAGCAGAGATAACAGACTACAGCTTCCATCACCTCTGACCTCACTTCCGCCAGTGAAAGGAGTAAATAAATGGAGTATCCTGTATAGCAGGCTGGAATGTGACACACTCTGGAGACATACCTTCACCCCCCCCCCCTTTAACCCTTTCTCCTACACACGTCTCCCTTTTTTAAAAGCTCCATAGACCCTGCCCTGTACATATGTCTTCATAACAATATAGTATACACCCTCTTTATATTGGCTTTTCTCCTGTGGTTCTTCAAATATCCAATATGACCAGTAATGTAGTGATTTAGTGATTCTTTAGGTATTACTTTTCTAAACTAAATGTCTAAAATAATTTGCCTTTGTCAAAAACAAATTTATCAAATTTGTATTTTGTAATTCAAAGACCTTTATTGAACAAAGAGTGATGTTCTTGATGTTAGTGTAATAAGCTGTATCAGTCTTATTGTGTTTTGCCTTTTAAATAATTTTACAGGTATTTAAAAAATATCTTGCAATAAGTGAATCTGCGTAGCAAACAAGTTGACTTTCTGTATTAGTTTCAAATGATTTAAAGAAAAACACGATTTTAAGACGAAGTCACGACGCCATAGTGCACCTGCAGACAAGAGCTTGTTCAAATTGAGCTCTTGCCTGCTCTTTCATCATGCCCAATGCCAAAGTTGTGCACACAGCCACATATACCTAATGAGTAGCTACTTCAGTGGATATCAACCAATCCAGAGACACAGCTGCATTTACACATGGGATGGGATCTCTTCCAGGACTTTAGCTCATAGGTTGTCATGTTCTCAGGGCTTTCCCCAATCCTCTGGGGCCTTGGCGGAGGCTGGAGAGAGGCTAGGGGATTAGAGTGGGGTATTAAGATCTCCTGCCACTGGAGGTCTGAAAACTGAATTGGGGGCCAAGTCTCTTTGACTCTCTGTGTGGTTCCCTGTCTCATTTGCTATATTTGTCTTTTCTCTTTTACTCCTCCATCCCTGTTTTTATTTCGTTTTATCTTTCTTTATTTATCTTAAGTGTTTCTGTCTGTGTTTCTTTGCCTTTTTTCTCTCATGTTTCCAACTGCCATTGTCTCTGCAGCTGTTCTTCTGTCCTGAGATAGACAGCGCCCAGTCTCTGAAATAAAGTATTTAGGCCATTCATTCCTCTCTCTTGACTAAACAGAGATCCCTTCCCACCGTTAACATTTCATTTCTAAGACGGTTCTGGGAAATATTCCCTTTTGCTTGAACTTGTTGCGCTAAATATTTTAGGTGTTCCTTTTTATGCCATTCAGTGGCGTCGCCTAGTCAGTTTTTGAATGAAAGGCCTACAGCAGAGAATGATTGTTCTTGCAGAAATAGTGTTGACTATGTCTTGTGGTTTCTCCCTCCCAGTAATGATGCAACCAGGTCTGACCTGAAAAAGCTGCCTGCTCTGCCCACCCAGGCCCTAAAGGAGCACCCATCTCTGGCCTACTGGTGAGAGACTAGTCAGTTAACCAGAAAACCACCACACGATTGCACAAGCTCTCATTTTCCCTTTCATAATAATTTTCCCTTTTTTCACCTTATTGTACTGTCCTACAGTGAAGAGCGGGTCATAGAGCATTACAAGAAACTCAATGGGCAGTCCAGAGGACAAGCTATTGTAAAGTAAGTGTGTGTATGTGTCTCTGGTTATTTTTGTCCAAGTGTATGGAAGACTGTGTTATGTGTAACCCTCATATGGCTGTCTTTCTGCTCCTCACAGTTATATGAGCATTGTAGAGTCTCTGCCCACATATGGAGTACATTACTATGCTGTAAAGGTACAGTTTTACTACTCTGCCTTTTCTTTTTTTCACTCACATGCACCACACACATTTTTGTTAACTGTGGACATGCAAGCAGGCAGTTTAAAATTTGGAGATAAGATGGAGCTTAAAGCTATTTGTACATTGTATTCCTGTCTCTGTCTCTCTTTTTCTTCTCTTACTCTCTCTGTCAATCCCGTACACATGCACAGCCTTCATTACGTTTTTTTTTGCTGTTGTTTTTGTATGTTTAAGGACAAGCAAGGGATCCCATGGTGGTTGGGTCTGAGCTATAAAGGCATCTTTCAGTATGACCACCAGGACAAAGTCAAACCCAGAAAGGTGAGATGTTGCTCTGTCTGATCTCTCTGCACCACAAACAGTCCTCTGCAGTCACCACTGTCCATTTTTTTTCCATGCAGTGAGTGAGGATATTTTGTTTGAAGAGAGCACTAACAATGCTGTACAAATACTACTGTCTGGAGGCATTTGGTCTTGGAATGTTTTGCATCCTGTCCTGCTTTTATTTCTGCCTCTCTGTGAATAGCGTCCTTCTCCCAGTCAGTGCACCCATTGGGTCGTCTGTGAAAACCTTTCTTATGTCACCTCTGACCCCCAGTCCTGTTAAGGGCCTTGATCTCTGGCATTCAACCATGTCTCATAGGGTGTTAATGGGGTTAACAGCATCCCTGCATACTGACCCACCACCACGACACTCATAAACACACACACACACGGGAATTGGACTGAACTCTGAACTCACTATCCTGATGAATACTTCCTGTCTGCCTCAGCCTTCCTGTTTGCCACTAACATGTTCTGTGTGTGTATGTGTGTGTCTTGGTTAGCGCATTCCAGTCTAAATGACTATTTCACCACTGAGCCCCATTCCTGCCTCATTCCCAAGTACTCCAAATATTGTAGCTGCTTAGGTGTTCACCATGGTGATGGAAAAAAATGCAGTCCACTTGCAATGCAATCCACTTTATCTCACATCGACATCACCATCACACACGCCGAAAACATGCTGGGAAAGCTGTGAAAAGGTCACAGACTGTGTTTTGTCCTACAAAATGTATATACATATGTTGGTTGACAGAGTGAGAAATGGCAAGTCATAGCTTTCTCTGAGTTAAATGCCACAAGAAAGAAGAAGGAAGAAAGTATTTTAGGGAGAGATGAAGGGAAGATAGAGTTAATAGTATTCCCACACACACTACTTACATACATAATACATTCAGCTGCCATAGCAACAGTCAATGTGAGTCATTGGCCCGTTAAGCTCCAGTACTGACCTCCTCACTTTCTTCCCCCCTCTCTGTGTGTGCACACATTTGGAAGCAGGAAAGAATAAGACAGGGCCTCCTCACCGCCCAAGTGTGATTGTAGTCTAAGGAGCTTGACCCAAAAGAGATTTGTGGACTGCATGTCTTGTTAATGGAACATCACAAGACTGATTAAATCCCAGTGTATACACTTTTTTCCAGTAATAAGGCAGACAAAAGAGGGTGGGTGGTGTTCCTCTCCAAAGAGTTTCACAGAAACAGACACTCAGAGGTCACAGGATGCATTCCATATGTTATGGTAGTCACGAGAGTCATCACTATTTCAACAAACCTGCGGAAGAGCAGTTGATTTGGTGATTAGTCAATCAGCTAGCCAGTCCAGTACCAGTAACCACAGACTCAGAGTGCACGCACTCATCAGTAGCTTGACACTGCTCAAGTTTTCATTCCTGTGACTCAGTGAGGTAGAGGCAGAGCACTAATTATGAGACTTTATTATTATTCATTAATAAGCAACTAAGTGACTTCAAGTCGTGCTGTATAATAGGTGTGTGAATGTACCGGAGGCAGTTGTGTTCAATTAGTTAGTCTTTTTACGAGGGGAGATCCTGTTGTTTCTAAATGTAGACCATCTACCGCACCCTCCACGTTTATTTGAGGATGTTAAAATACTTTTCCTGCTCTGCTCACCGCAGGCCAAATGCAGACACACATACAGTACACACAGATAGGGGTTTACAACTGAACCACACACCGTACTGATGCCTCATTAGTGTGCTCTGAATCATTTAGGCAGAGATTATAGGGTCTGTGTCTTGGCTGACCACCTGGCTGACAGACTTAAAGCTTAAAACATAGTAAGGCTCCTGTCAACACTGTGTAGACATCGCAGGAAGGTTGAATCAAACACAGCTAACTATGGTTTAAATTCATTTCATCTCACGAAACTTTCACTGCATATTGAGAATACCCACCCGCTGACTTCAGTGAGCTTCTGTCTGTGTCTCATTAGAGAAAATAGGCACAACACAGGCTGTTCTGATTAGTTTACAATAAATGTCATCCCTCCAAAACACAAACAACCAAAACACAAGCCACAGGAAGTGCCCCCAGTGTATCTGCATCTCCATGACAACTGGTGGACATAGTATTGCACGCCAGAGCCCATCCCACGGGTGAAACAATAGTTTTTAAGACCCTCGGGTTCAGTTCTTGAAAAGAAAAATATCAGGCCTCACTACAGTTATACCGGCCTATGCTATTTAAACTTTCTATTCTTCCCGTAATCCCCAGGGGAGTCCGCTGCACCAAAGGAAGGCCTTTACACTCTATCAGATCTGACCTTTTCATCTGTAATGGATGTGTGCTCGGGTGCACAGACATTATTATGAGACAGACGTGGGGTCTGTGCACATGAGCACCCAGTTGTTCATGAATAATGACCAGTCACTTCCTCTGCTTGTGTGTCCTGCCATTGTGTGCGAGTGTTTTACAGTCAAAAGAAGGAGGATTTACACCACACCCTCGCCCTAAGAACAGAAGCACCCAACGGCCTTGAGTTCCTAAGAAAGAATCTGTCAGCCATGTTTTTATCAGTGGTATTCACTGTCGTATCATAATGACAACAAAGGTTTTCACTAACACAATGGGCTTATGTATCTGGAGCACTTTTTGATGTCTAATTTTAAACTGACTTAATTGCACCTTGTTGCAGAGCACGTGACTGTTGTTTTAATACTCCGGATGTATGAACGCTATTTGAACACTTTCATGTGTACAACATATCCAGAAACATCAAAGTCTACTTCCAAAATTGCAGCAGCTCTCTTCTGGTGATGGAGAGGACGACTTAGTGGTCTCGTGCCTGAACACAGTTACAAACACTTAAATTATCTCCTCAGCTCAGGCCCATATGTAGCCAAACACACACACACACACACACACACACACACACACTCACTCACTCACTCACTATCTACCCTGGCCGCTATATTTAGCACCATGCTACATTAGCACTTCACACCCCATTGAAAGTGTACGGTACAACAACAGTTTTGATAAGAGTGCCAATTTTCTTTCCTCACGCACACACACACACATACAGTGCATCAAAACATACATAAGGTTGTTTACATACTATTTCATAATATTTCTCCACCTCCTTCGCTTTCCTCCCTCTCATCGCTCTGTCCATTGTTTTCCCAGGCTGTTAAAATTCCTGGGCTGTGACCTGTTCCTCCCTTAGCTCCCTTTCTCCTTTTTCCTCCCTTATCCTGTCATAGCTGTGTTTTCTACTGTACTTGGTTTCTTTTCTCCTGTTTGTCATTTTTTGCTGCTTAGTTTTACTTCTTTTACTAATGATTGGTAAGTGTACGTCAAAGGTTTGTGTGTGTGTGTGGTTGTGTGTTCTCATGTCTACTCCAGCTGATAGATGCCCACACTCTACTCTTTCTCTAACAAGAAACAGACTCAGACTTTGTGAATGTGTGTGTGTGTGTGTGTGTGTGTGTGTGTGTGTGTGTGTGTGTGTGTGTGTGTGTGTGTGTGTGTGTGTGTGTGTGTGTGTGTGTTGTGTGAGTGTGTGCATACAGAGGTCTGACTAAACAGAGCAAAGGCACTTCGATTGCTGGGCCCACAGAAAGCCTCTTTCCCCCTTCATCACTCCTCCCCTGACCCCTTGTTACACACACTCATGCACGCACACACCTCCCAACCACAGAGCCCAGAGCAGGAAGCACAGTCCCTGAGGGAGGGAGGAGGGGTCAGGAGGAGGGGAGGCATAAACTTCCCCTCCCTCCTCAACGCTCTTAGCAAATCTACAGGAGAGGAGGAAACTTAACTTTACACACACTTTCTCTCAAGCAAGACACACATGCCTGCAGATGGTGAACACCCACCAACTCATAACGTTCTGGAGTACGTCTTGAGGGAAACTTTCTCGCCCAGCTGGCTTTGGCTGCATTTAAAGAGGAGCTGATGGTTCGTAAAGGCCACGGAAAAGAAGGGGGGGGGGAGAAGCCGAGCAGAGGAAAGAAAGCCCCCTCCCTCTCACACCACGCTGTCTTTCTCCAGAGTGAGGTCATCTAGCAAAGGGATCCGCTGTGGACAGGACCGCCTGGTCTGGACCTGATCAGAGTGCCCCAGACTAGGTTCTCCCTCCTCCACCTCTTTTTCAGCTCCTAACTCCTCCTCTTTGTCAGCTTCTTTTTATTTTTTTTCTCCTCCTCCTCATTATGCATTGCATTTTCTCTCAAAACAAATTGGAACATACAGAAAAGAGAACAGAGGATTTGGCTGAAGGCTGTGTGGATTTAATGTGAAGCATGGTTTTTGTGAGCAGCGCTGAAGAGAGTGTGTGTTTCTCCTGAACTTCAGGTGTTTCAATGGCGTCAGTTGGAGAACCTCTACTTCAGAGAGAAGAAGTTTTCAGTGGAAGTTCATGACCCCAGGAGGTAAATTTATATCACAAATATAAGACTGTGGCAACTTGCTACAGAACTTTTGTTGAAACAATTTATCTGTGGGGGTTTGCTACATGATGGACTCAGCTCTTCATTGATTGAGTCGTTATCTTATACCAGTTGTACTTTAGCAATTGAATGATGAACTGTCTCCAGCTAGTATTTTGAAGTGATAAAAATTTCCCTCAGTTGTGGCCACCTTCCAGTAATGTAAATTACCGCTGTGCCATATGTGAATGTGTTAAGATTCAAACTACATACGCTGCAGTACAGGAAGGCAGAGATTGAAATCTAATTCAATAATGGTTGCAGCATTTGTCTTGGCAATTGAGCAAGATATTGGGGATGTCCCGGTGGAGCCCGACACAGATTGATAGGCTGATTATTAACACACTTGTGTAGCCACATGATTCACAAACACATGTGCTCTTTCACACACAGACACACACACACAGGGCAAAGCCTTGTTAGTTGACCACAGAAGGATAGATGACTGCGCGATAGCTGTTTTGCGGAGGAAGTGACCTCTCTTGTGTTTATTTAACATGGCTATATATGTGGAGTGTTATTCTACAGACGTGGGGAGGGAGGGAATGGGAGAGAAAAAGACAGACAGGGTGAAAGAAAGAGCAGTGGTGTTTTCTTTAAAGGAAGCTGTCATTAGGGTAAGCTGGGCTGTTGCTCAGCTACAGATGTGTGTTTAAATAAGGATGAGTAAACAATGAGGAACGACGTGTGTGGCTTTGCAAAAGAATATCTTTATTATAATATATCAGGAATATTTTTCTCCTTCTTAACAGCAGCAGTAGTAATTGTGTTAGTTGTGGTGGGGATGTGTTCACTGTTGTAAATATGTAGCCAATATGTATTCAGTGAATATAAGGAGGCCTTGTGTCCGCTCCTACTGTAGGGCGTCGGTGACGAGAAGGACATTTGGTCACAGTGGCATCGCTGTGCATACGTGGTATGCCTGTCCTGCCCTCATCAAGTCCATCTGGGCCATGGCCATCAGCCAACACCAGTTCTACCTGGACCGCAAACAGAGCAAGGTCAGTCAGGCCCTCCAGATACGCACTCACACTACAGACATGATCAGAAATACAGCAAACTCTACAGCTTAATAATGTACTTTGACAAACCCTCTCCGTTTTTGTCTGTCCAGTCTAAGATCCATGCAGCACGGAGTTTAAGTGAGATTGCTATAGACCTCACGGAAACAGGAACTCTGAAGACCTCCAAACTGGCCAACATGGGCAGCAAGGGCAAAATTATAAGTGGCAGCAGTGGCAGTCTGCTCTCCTCAGGTCAGTGCATGGTCAGTATGTGTGTGTGTCTGTGTGTGTGCGTGCGTGTGTGAGCATGGGGGTCTTTGTGTTTGCGTGTGTGGCAGCAAGGGGGAGTCTCATTGACAACTGGAGAGACAGAAACAGCTGCTTCTGGAAAGAGGCCATAGATTCTTTGCTGAATGTTCACACACACACACTGTACACATATATCCATTGTCGTTCTGTATATACAGAAAACCATTCCCACCCTCCATGGCACACAGACTCATCCTCCAGAGGCCCCTACCCTCTCTAAATATAGTGGGCGAGGGAATGAAAAGGGCAGTAGGTCAGGCAACTTTGCCACAATGCTTATTTGAACAAGAATAAGTAACAAGTGTGACAGGATGATTTGTACACACTCATTCTGATCTCTCCATAGCTCATCATCCTGATCGGATCAGTTTTTTCCCTTGACCTCTTTTCTCAGTATAGATATATGTAACTCCCTCCCTAATCCCTCCCTTTATCTCCTCAACAATCAATTGCTGGTGTCCTAATCTCTGTTTTCTCTACCCTTCTTTAGTTCCGCCCCCAACGCATATTATACAGGGTGCCATAGCTGTCACTTATCTCATTGATGTCAGTGTGTTGATTTCATGATCCCCTGCTGACTGGAGGCCGTCTCTGCCCAGCAACATAAACATGTCACATTCATGCACCTCCCCTTACCGCCACAGCCAACATGTCTCAGCCTCACTGTGGCTGAATAGCCACATCTAGATCATAGAGTTTGTATGATCAACTTGAAACCCTGGTGGCTGCAAACGAGGCACTTCGCGAATATGGCTGTTCAGCATCACTTAACACATCAAAGTATATTTTGTATTTTAGCTGGAAAAACAGTTTGATGGTCACTGTGAGGGTTTGTGTAGTTATATATAGTATATCTTGTAACAATACAGAGATTTAATGTTTCTATTGGCCACAACTGTTTCAGAAGTGGTTAGTTTTGTATTGTTTCTGTTTCACAGTGAACCACATACATAGAGTCACTGAGAGAGCAACAGACAGAAACGGATTCCGTGTTGGGTGTTTTCTTAAAGCCATGTTGCAAACAAGGCTGGCACAATCTCAGGGCTTTGGAGGTCGTGCGTCACAGACTTTGTTCTAAACTGCCCCTTCCTTGAAACGCTCACACTCGCACAAACAAAAACACCAAACTGCGTTTTCTTATCGAAATGTTCCATTCGCTTCTATGTAAACATCCTGCGTGGATGGCAGGTGCACACACAATTTCTACCTCCCCTCCGCAATCTGTTTCAAAATCACCACAACTCCAAACACACACATATGGTCCTGACTCCTGCCCTCACATTACGTGTTGTCTGTACCCTGCAGGCTCTCAGGAATCGGACAGCTCCCAGACAGCTAAGAAGGACATGCTGGCAGCACTGAGAGCCAGGCAGGATGCTCTGGAGGAAACGCTAAGACAGAGACTTGAGGAACTCAAAAACATCTGCATCAGAGAGGCGGTATGAGATAACACAGAGAGATTTGGCAAATATTTTGAAAACCATGACACTTAGTAGAGCTTCTTTTCCAAGTTCATTTATGTCCTCCTTTTGTTTCCTAGGAGCTGACAGGAAAACTTCCCAAGGAATATCCTCTGGATCCAGGAGAGGAGCCGCCCATAGTGAGACGGAAGATTGGTACTGCCTTCAAACTGGACGAGCAGAAAATTCTTCCTAAGGGAGAGGTGAAGCTTCAACTGCCTGTTCTCCTCAGTGGCCCTTTATCACACTCTCAAATCTCCAGGTCAAAATAGATAAATAAAAAACAAATAAAAACAGGTCATTTAGTGGTGTACATAATACCACTAGTACCTTTGTCAGGCACGGTGATGACATTATTGTAATGTTAATGATCCGTTAATGAACAGAAGATGGGAATTTGAATTCAAAACCATTTTTTTGGAGTAGAGTTACACACTTGTTCAGGATTAACCAAATACTAAACTCCTATAATAGTTGGGCTGATGGTTGACATAAGCAATCACTAATAATTTAGAGACAGAACAGTGAAAAGCCGCAGTCTGAGACGTCTTGGACCTTGTAAAAGTAGTTTCACTGCATGTCTTTTTTGTGCCATGGGTAGATTTTCCAGAGCAGCAGAACTTCTAAAAATAGTCTGGCAGCATTCTCGCCACAGGAAGTGGTGATAGTAGGATTGTGCGCGCGCCTGTATGTGTGCAGACAGTGTGTGTGGGTGTGTGTGTGTCACTGAGGTTGTATGCTTTGAAAAGAATTCAGGGACACAATCTTGCAAAGCTGCCTTGCAAGCAGAAAGACGTTTCTTAATTTAGACTGAACACCTTAAACTCACATACACTCAGACACAGAAGCCGCTCTGGCAGTAGAGTGAAGGGGTTGTTGTGGAAAGGGATTCCTCAGGACTGAGGTCGTCCAGAAGGATGTGGACCCAAGTGAATGCATCATCGTTCTGTCTCCCTGGAGGCAAGTGTGAAATCGTGTGTGTTCTCACATATAGGAGTGCACGGTGGACACAGTGTGTTTCATAAGATTGCCAATGAATACATTTCCTTGTCTATAACCACATTCACAATTTTCTACTATACTATACTATTCAACATCTTGATACACATTTTGCAGTGCAGTAAACATACATTTGACTTGACAGAGCGTGTTTTACTTGGTCCACCTAATAGTCTCTGCTCCACAAATCTCTGGAGGAGGGGAGGATGGATTGATGGAGAGGTGTTATTATTGGGGGGGGGCAGAGTGTCTCAATAGAGAATACCCAGTGGTGAGAAAATGCAGGGCTGAAGCACAGATAAATGATTTCCGCAGTGTGTTTTCTCTGGCAAAACTATTGTGTGTCTCTATCCAAATACGTTGTATGGGAGAGTTACAGTCTGAATACGTGTCTGCAAACTAAGCCTTGTTGGTTTTGGATTGTGCATATATATCTGTTCCTAAAACTGTGAGCAAAGCCAGTGTCTTTGTGCTTGTGTTACTCAGAGTTTGCACTTATGTTTGTGTGTGTGTGTGTGTGTGTGTGTGTGTGTGTGTGTGTGTGTGTGTGTGTGTGTGTGTGTGTGTGTGTGTGTGTGTGTGTGTGTGTGCTTATCCCAGGAAGAGGAACTGGAGCGTTTGGAGCGGGAGTTTGCCATTCAGTCCCAGATTACAGAGGCAGCCAGGCGTCTTGCCAGCGATCCTCACGTGAGCAGCAAGAAGCTGAAGAAACAGAGGAAGACGTCTTATCTGAACGCACTGAAGAAGCTCCAGGAAATTGAAAACTCTATCAATGAGCACCGGGTCCGCTCTGGCAAGAAGCCTACACAGAGGGCGTCACTTATCATAGAGGGTACCAATAAACTCCTATTCAGTATAAGACAATCAGATTGTTTTCATATTTCTTTATTTCTGTTTGCTGTAGTTGCCATCACACACAGCAGTATTATTCTCAAGCAGTATTGAGAGTGGTAAATTTGCATTGCTGCTTTTTGGATAAATCAAAGATTTTTAAAAACATTTAGATACGCTTTTAGATTTTGTAATTGTACAATCTCTTATCTTTGTTCCTCTGTCTTATAGAGGCCAATATTGGTTCTGAAGACAGTTCATTGTCTGACGCACTGGTGTTGGATGATGGTGAGTCTCTATTCTTCACATTACTCCAATAACAACATTGCAACATTCAAGCAATAACTTACTAACATGTGTGCTTTTAATAACTTCACTCTTGTTTCAGATGACCCTCAAGTTACAGGTACCCCCACCTTCTCTCCAGTAGCATCGCCTCACAAGGGCCTCCCTCCTCGACCACCATCTCACAGTCGGCCCCCTCCGCCGCAGTCCCTGGACGGCCTGCGACACCTGCACTACACGCGCTCCGACTACGATAAGTCACCCATTAAACCCAAGATGTGGAGTGAATCGTCACTGGATGAGCCCTATGAAAAAGTCAAGAAACGCTCCTCTCACTCCAGGTATGATGGAGTTTGTCTTAACTAGCGCTTAAATAGAGCTACTGCATATTAACATACATGTGTGAGTTGGTATTATTTTAATGAAGTAGTAAACAACCACAAGTGCATTCATGGCATTGTTTAGTCATCTCAAATGTAACAAAATCAAATTAAAATTAGCAGTAGGTTGTCTATGTGAAAGGAGAATATATGTAATATAATGTGTTATAAATTGGGGTTCTTTTCCATGACTCTTTGTCAAGTCACAGGCGTTTCCCAAGCTCTGGCAGTGCAGAAGCAGGGGGTAGTAACTCTCTACAGAGCAGCCCCATTAGGAACCTCCCTCACTGGAATTCTCAGTCCAGCATGCCGTCGACCCCAGACCTGAGGACCAGGACCCCACACTACGTACATTCCACTAGGTCAATTTTTTTTATACCTATATATATTTATATATATGTACATATATATATATATATATATATATATATATATATATATATATAGATTGCAACTATAAAAATGCCTAGTAATTAACAGACTCCCATCTCCATTTAGACCCCAAATGGAAGTGGATTAGCTACAAGGCTTCCTTTCGTGTAGCTTTCTAACCTTGTCTCTCTTGCAACTTTTGTACTTTCTAAATTAAGAGTAAGAATGCTAATATTTCTTATTAAAAAACAACTCCAACTCAGCCCTCATATTCCACTTTTATCTGTGATTCTATATCTTACAGGTCAGTGGACATCAGTCCCACACGTCTGCACAGTCTCGCTCAGCACTTTAGGAACCGCAGCTCAAGCCTCGAGTCCCAGGGCAAACTGTTGGCGTCCGACCCCGACGCTCACCCGCACACCCTGGGCACACTGGGTAGTCCTGACTTCTTCCTGGGCCCGGGACGCAGCTCCAATGGCTCTGATCCTCTGGACGACTGCTCATCCTGCACCAGCCAAAGCAGCTCAGAGCATTACTACCCCTCTGGTGGACCCCCTGGCAGCAACCCCAACTACTCTACTCTGGGAGAGGACTCCCCCTTCAAAGCCAGGCAGAGGCAGAGGCAACGGCACAGGTAACGTTGGAAATGCAGGGAAAGAAGCATTTTTTGCACAATAACTTTTTTGGCTACATGTATTATATATACAGTTTTGTAGCAAGATAATTGTATGTGTTGTCTGTTGTTCTCTCTCCAGATCTGCAGGCCACCTGGGCTCCTCTAACTCTGGCTCCATGCCAAACCTGGCAGCTAAGAATGGCTCTGGTGGAGGCTCAGGTGGAGGTGTGATGGGAGGGGGACACCATGGAGTTTACCTTCACAGCCAGAGCCAGCCGTCCTCCCAGTATCGCATCAAGGAGTACCCACTATACGTGGAGGGCAGCCCCAACCCTGTAGTGGTGCGCAGCCTGGAGAGCGATCAGGAGGGCCACTACAGCGTGAAGGCCCAGTTCAAGACCTCCAGTTCCTACACGGCCGGGGGACTGTACAAGGAGGCCTGGGGGGGAGAGGAGGGAGGAGAGGGAAGCGGCCGACTCACGCCATCACGCTCTCAGATCGTACGGACTCCATCGTTGGGGCGAGAGGGTGGTGGTGGTGGAGGCGGAGGGGGGAGGGCGGCAGTGTCTGAAGAGCTGCGGTGCTGGTACCAGAGGTCCTCAGGGAGCCTGAAGGAGAGGAGTCACTCACATTCAGGCTCTACCTCCTCCGAGACAGGGTCACAGCAAGGGACTCTGGGACACGGTCGAGGGAGTAGAGTAGGGACACTCGCCAAGGGTTCTCCAGGTGGGTTTTTTTAGTTCACATTAAGGCCTTCTCATATAGGTAAAGAACATGATGATGTGTTTTTAAGTAAAAGCCTTAGAAAGCTCCTGTGTACAAACATGTTGTTTATTCAGAGGTTCTGTCTGTAAATGTCCAGTTTAGAAAATAATGCCCCATGTGAGGCTTGAACTCGCAACCTTCAGATTAGGAGACTGACCCACCTAGCACGAGGCCTGTTCAAGGTTGTCACCTGTGTGTCTTTAGAGGTTATAAAAATAAAAAAACGGCACATGCTGATTTATTTTGTTCATTAAATCTAAGGCTTCTTAGATCAATACATTTTATTCTTAGTAAATTTTTTGTGTGAGGGCAAAAGGAAGTGCTCCATGTGAGGCTCAAACCCACATCCTTCAGATTATGAGACTGATGCACTGCCTACTACACCAATGAGGCCTGAACTTTGTAATAGGATGTGCCTTCTGTGTGACATGACCCCTGAGGCAGGGTCTCAGGTCTTTGTGCTACTGAGGCCCCACACTCACTAACCCCGTATGTGAAACATAGTTGAAATTCCTCTGCCCCTCACCTCACTGGAGCCTCCATTATGTGTGTTTTCTCTGTGTCTCTGAATCTCAAGCTGCATGTGTTGTATCTCATTTAGCATGACTAACAGGTCAGTTCTCCCCATAGCTGCATCCCCTCACAGCCAGAGGAGTATGACGCCCTCCAGTGAACACGCAGCCACGCCCACACCCCCCTGTAGCCCACAGCACATCCTCAACTGGCAGACCGGGTAAGGCACACACTCAGCTGCAGACCTGGGAGACAAGACGTTGAATTTAGGACAAACTGCATGTTGGCTACTTAGCTTCTTTCTATTCAGACCTCACTCTAACACCCTGATACGCTTTGACTGTCTGTTGTATCTGTGTCAGCTGATTTTGTTTTTATTGTTGAACTAATCCTAAAGAATGACTTTTTATGTGATTTTCAAACTTTTTCCATACTCATAATCAAATGGTGTTGCTCCTCTCAACTTTTTTCTGCTGTTTCTGTTAATGTTTCCCTCACCGCATCCGTGTTCCACGTTTCTTCACTCTTTTTTTTCAACCTTTTCTCCCGTCATCTCTCACACCCTCTGACTGCCTTTTCCTCATGGAAAATTCTCTTATTACCTAATATTTGTCATTTCTTTCTCGCCCCTCTTTCCGTCTGTACTAACCCTACATTTCCTTGTGTGTCTGTCCTCTCTCCTGGTTTAGAGGCACAGCAGACAGCTCTCCTACTGAGGACGTCTGTCAGTCTCCCCCTCAGCCCAGCTCTGACGCATAGAGGTACCGTCTGTGGTCTCGGCCTCCCAGTGGTCTGAACCTACAGTGTACTGTTGGGAAAACACAGCAGCAGCATAACAGAGAGCAAAATAACCTTGAAGCAAAAATATATGTGACAGCAGTGCCAAAGTCACTCACAATCAGACATTTATTCATAGAAATCCGTGGGTATACAAGTATTATGCGCTCATGCGACATTTGCTAGTCGCTTACATCATCAACTATGGGGGGCTGACAATGGGGAATGTGCACAATTTCATTGCTCTTTGATGGTGGCAGTATCTTTGTCATTTACTCTTTCTCTGGCTGTATCTGTGTCTGATCTCTGCATGTGCTCTGCTCTGTGGTCTGACACCAACACTTACGGGATTTACTAATAGAAATACTTAACCATCTGCTATATGTGCCGTAACAGAGAACATTCTTTAACAAACAATCTCAGCAGATAAAGACTTGAAACCATTTAGATGATAGTATCTGGAATGTTAATTTACCTTTTGAAATGTAAGGCTTTCCTCTGAAGTCAGTCTTATCTCGGTCTGTGTCGTTCTCTGCAGGTCTTTCAGTGACAGCTGTTTTCTCACCAGCCCCTTGTGTTCAGAGTTGGCAGATGTGCAGTGGTATGGACACGACAAGGCCAAACCTGGAACCCTTGTCTGAGACCTTCCGATAGGGCCCAGAAAAGTCTCTCCTACTGTCCCTCACTATTACCCATCGACAACCAACAACCTCATCCTAATGGCCCTACAAAAACCTTGCCCTGGCCGAACTGGCGGACTGGACACGAGCCTCCCTCCTACGTAAATCCGGCCCTCCATCCATCTCACCACTTCTTCATTATTATGCCCCTCTGTCACAGCTCAGCTGGACAGGGACTCACTCACTGGGCTCTGATAAGGGCTGATTTCACCGGACAGACTGAGAAGTGCCACCTCAGCTGTTGAACTGTGGCCCTACAGCACATCAGAGCCTCACCCTCAGCGCACAAGCAATGGGGGGAAGGAGGAAGGAGCGACGGGAAGAGAGAGCACAGAAAAATATCAAACAAACAGCTCAAACTCATCAGAACCCACCTCGGCATTTCCTGGATCTGTCACATGTTACTAACTCCAGTGCACTGCCACCCAATCAGAGGATACCTGCTGGATTTGAGCCACCAGTTTAAAACCAATTTCCAGGCCCAAATGAACTGTGTCGGATTTTATTATTGCCATTAACGTTGTTTGTCTTGTTTATTTCTCCCTGCATATTTATACATAGAGAAGATGAAACAGACATTTCCCAGAAAATCTGGATTAACAAACATTTAGATGGCAAACCAAGCTCCTCTCAGTTTAACCCACAACCAAAGACAACTACTGGAATGACTGGTCACACCAGGGTCCCTGCGCTGGTGCCCCCTGCAGAAAAGCGACTCAGTCAATTGTATGAGAGTGAATTCACAATGACGAAATCGGGATGGTTTATGGGACTCTTATCTGGGATATTGATGAGGACTATAGCAATAAAAACATTGTACAAGTATATGAACTGGCTTGAATCCACAGAGTGAATTGAAACAGGCATTTTGCCATGTTCTCTGCCTTGTGATGCTTTGGAGTAAGGGATTATTAGTGCATCATGGGGAAAATTTGGAGTTGCGGTTATTGGGTTTGGCATTAATCTATGCTTATTTCAGTGACTTCATCATTCATTTTTATTTAATGTCTTTGGTCTTGACAAGAGTTCTCTGTCCACAACAGTTTGTTTGACCACACGGTGCATTGTGATCACTACTAAGCCAGAGCGTTTGAGGCTGGGGGTTAACATGACCACATCACAAGTCACAAGTACTGCAACATTTGATTCTTGCTGTCATTTTGAAAAAGAAACAAGACTTTCTGAATTTTCCATTTTCACCGCTTGAAGTAAAATATGATTGACTGTCGGCGTTACTTGTGTTTGATATTGAGGCTGTTTGGATTGGATTTCATCACGAGTGTCTCTTCTCCTTTTGGTCTTGGCTCTCTGCCGGGTCTAATCATGCTGAGCATATGTCAGTCCCTTTTGTAGCACTGTGTTTTCTCTCATCTTTCTGTACATCTCTTTTCGGCATGGCAGGAGCATCCTGACTGAACACATATTACGGGCACGCGAGTTTATCAGTGCCAAACATGTCGGTGCTTTATATATTTGCTGTAATTCAGCCCTGAAACGACCACTCCTTCAAGTTACAAACCCCTTCAAATCCCAACAGTAAATCCCCACAGTCTATAGCCACTGTATGAAACAGCAGCAAGCCAGTTGTTCAAACGTACTTTGAAAAGCACAACATTAACAGTGTCTGTGGGGGGCTGAACCTATAATTGGTGTGTTCTCATTTTCCACTCTCAGTGTTTTAATAATGAGTTGTATCAAATTGCATAAGAAGAAACTAGAAAAGTTAGACATGACAGTGTTCTTTTATCCTAAAGGATGGACATGCAGTTTAGGTTGACAGTTATAAGTACCCCTATGTCAGGGCAAAAGAGAAGCCATAGCCTGAGTTGAAACAAACCGTTCTTTCAAAACACAAATCAGTCAACAATCAGATATTCAGAACAGGGTTAGAAAAGCACACCTGGTTTTGTACGAAAGAAGTAGAACTCTGCATGTTTTAGCTATCCGTGAATCTGTCTCCCTCATCTTTTCCTACCTGGAATTTATGTTGGTAATTATTGTTTCATTGTTGAACAAAATCTGAATTAATCTTAAGACAGATTCAACATCTCAGTGATAGAGAGAAGTGGGCATGTAATTGTGGGTTTTTTTCGGTCTTATAGCAACATTATGTCTGGGTAAACATGCTGGTGTAACATGCTGTATGGAACATATCTTACTCTGTCCCTCGTAGTGTTTCCTTTATGCACTAACATCATTTATTAGTTGTTGTAATCTGCCACTTGCTAGACTAATTAAATATGAAGGTTAACCCACTCACTGCATGGTTGGTTCTCTTTTGACCATGCCTGGTGTAAATTTGATCAATTTTTCCCCAGGATTGGAACCAGCACTCTTTGGTTACCTTCTCATAGGAATGAATTACTCCAGAATACTCAAGTCACCTATTAGAGAACACGTTTGACCTTGCTTTGCTCACTCAAAGACTCTGCCCACCGTTTGTGTGCTAAAGACAAAACCCTGTGCATGCCCTGCACATCCACTAACAAATAAAGAACGACAAGACGTTCAACAACTGACTTCTGTACGCTAACATAAGCACGTCTCGTTCCATAGTATTTCCTTGCACCCTGAAAGTCCCATTTTGGCCTTTTGGTGATCTCTGACCTCTGAGCCCGATGTGAAGAAGTGTGACATCCCTCTCCCTGTAGCTCCAAACACCATATTTTCTGTGCCCAATAGAAATGTGTGAGGTTTTTGTAATACTCCGAGAGAAATTAACTAACTCTTTTATCAGTCTTTTCCTGTTATGTACGGAGGGGCACTGTAAGGTTTTGTGGGGTTTTTAACATTCACATTCATTGTTTTAACAATGTTCCTTTTTATATGAACCAGTATTGTTTTTTTTGTTTTAGTTCTGACATTGTAACAACCCTTTCAGGTGCTACAAAATGACCAGTTACTGCTTTGTCACGTAGGATCTAGACATCTCTTCATTGTTATCGATAGATTCAATACCAGGTGTGCAAAATAAAGCTTATTTTAACAAACAGTTTAATAGTAGAACACTTCCCCTACCAGACAATAGAGCATGTAACTTGATTTTATCAGTTCTGTTCAACTGTAACAATACATTAAAGGTGTTGTAGAAAAAAATGTGGAATTGATAAAAAAAAAACTGAATTCCACAGTTAATTTATTCTTTTTTTCTATTAAAAATTTGTATAGTAACTTTACATTTTTCAAAACTGTGCTGTTGGAAAATTGATGAATTTTCAAGATGAGAAGGCGTGGTGGTTCTTGAGAGTAAGAAAAATAAATTATTGATGAATGTTCTCAAGATTATGCCTTTGTCTGTTTTCTTTTTTCCATTTTCATTAAAAGTAAAAACCATGTTATACAAGTTATTTAGCCATTCACTCACTTCCAGGAGGCTCAGATCAAATCCTTCCAGTCCTTCCTGTTGAAAGGTCAGAGTATAAGTCAGACGTATCAAAGGACATCTCCACATGTAGTCACCACTTCCATTCCTCGGGACACACTCACTCTCTTGTCATCACATCCGGGCCTCAGTCACTTCCTTCTCACACTGTGGCCCTCCCAAGAGAAGATGGCTTCCTGCAGAGTCAAAAGGGAGATATACTCCAAAGATAAAAGATATGACTCATCGGCAGCAGAGCACGAGATTAAACAGCTGCACAGATGGATCAAGGCAGACATTTTGTCGTTTTAGATTTGCATGTAACTATGTCATGTGGTTGGCTTCTTACTCAGGTCACAATGAAAACTCTTTCTTTGTGTAAATGCAACATGGAACCATTCAAGTGTATTGGCAGGAAATGCAGACATCTGAACAAATGGATTACTTGTGCAAGAGAACATGTACACTCACATTGTGAAACATTGGTAATACAGACAACAAACACACACAAACAGTAGTTGTGATAGTGCACCACATAGAAAAGTGGTTTCTACCAGAGGAACCAGTTGTCACTTTCTCATCATCCTACTTTCTTTTATTCTCCTTCTGTTCCCATTTACTAATGAATCCCATGTTACTCTTTGTGTTCCCATAGCAGCTCTCCCAACCAGGCAACAGCTGGAAGCTGTTAGCCAGACATGCCGTGAGAAACAAGTTCCTCTGTGATTTTTTCACTCGAACAAGTCGGTTTGGGTGCGTATTTTTGTGTGTGTGTGTGTGTGTGTGTGTGTGTGTGCACACGCATGCATGCACGCTTGCTATAGGAGTTGTATATGACTGTGCTTTATATTCTTAATTAAATCCTCCATCCTTTAAATACTCTAACACATCACACTGTGTCTGTAGAGTTTTAGACAATGAAAGTGAGGACATCACTATGACCTTCCATTAAGTCCTTTAAGGAGCAGTTTTAGGGCTGGGAAAATGTTAAAGTTAGAAGTAGGTTTAGTTTGAGGTTAGGGTAAAGGTAAAGGTGAATGTTAGACATAAATATCTGCTCTGAATTGAGTCAGATAGATAATTGACATCAATGGAAGCTTACTAAAACAGAACATTTATTTACACTCAATGATCATTAAACAGTGAATTCACAGTATACAGATCATATTGTTATTCTCACACAACAAGAGCTCTTCCTGCTCCTGACAGTGTTTATATTTTGAAGAGAAGATGGCCAAGCTCCCTTGATTTTATTACCAACATTTGGACCACACTTGGTCTTTCTTAAGGGACGTTCAATACAATAGTATAGTCTTATACAGTGGAAACCGCTTATGTGAATCATTACCATACAAATGTTGTTTAACTAATTTGCTCATTGGAATCAAGTAGTCTGCTAACAGTGTGCATTTTGGTTCTTTTCATACATTCTCCATATGAAAAGAACCAAACATATGGGAAGAAATCTGAATAAATGATGTACGTCAAGTACGTCAATTTGAAGCATTTGAAAAAGCTGTGCTGTATTTTGAAACAGTCAAATAAATCAGTAAATAGCAAAGCTGCCTGCTTCATCCATGTAATAAAAATACAGATGCCAATTAGATGGTAATCTGTACACTTGCTAATCTGTATATATATAATCTGTATAGAATTGTTGTAGTCTGATGACACATTCACTTAACTTTCTCGCATGTTTAGCGATTATGATGAACTCAGGTAGACCCTTGTTAACTTGTTGATGATGTCACTGGTTGTGGATTACCGCCAGGTGTGGGATGTATATACGTATATGGCTATAGCTGACAATTGTAACTAACCTTAACCAAGTGTGGCATAAACTTTAGTAATGAAATTATTGCACTCGAGCATGCGGTCATATTCTCTTCAATGCATGTCCTCGCCGTGACCAGTACCTAGTCTCTGGTGTGCAGTCACCTGACAACTGATCTTATTTTAATCTTATATTGGCATCTGAAGTAAAACAACTGCATCATCTATTTTACACTAAACAGGGAGATCCGATTTGTTGAGCAGGTTGCAGGTTGTTAAATAAGTGACAATGCCGCCCTCTAGTGTTGACAACATAGCAGAAAAAAATTGGAAAACCAACTGTGAAAACATGCACATATTTCGTTAGTGTTGTGGCTGTCTGTGTTTTATACACCATTGCTTGTTTAATGTGCTGCTTATTTTTTTGTAGTTTTCAACTTTGTAGTTTGTTTGGGGAAGGTATATTTTGAGTTTTTGGGAATCCCAAAGGAGAAGTGATACTGAGTCATCAGTTAGGTGACATGATATAAATTCACAATGTCTGAAACAATTTCCTCAATCAGGATCGCACAAACTGTTCATACCAACCATACAGACGCTGATCAACAACAGTAACTAAGTTTACAAAACACTGTGCAAGCAGGAGTTTGTCTCTTCAGGTCTTCATAGATTGGATTCTTCTTGCTCCAGTAGAGGCCCATTGGTTTCATCTGGATGCTGCCCAAAAAAGAGGAGCAAGAAAACATTCAGACAAATTAAATCCAACAATCTATAAATCCAGACTGAATATTGTGCGTATTAAATTTGGTGTCTCTAATTTATTTTGCTGGCAATGTACTTGGGGAACAACTTCCGACAAAACATTTCATTGTCTATACTATAGGCTACTCATCACAGCAAATTAGCTGACAGAGTTAAAAAAAGCAGGAAATGAGCAAATGGAGAACCAATCTCCTTCTTATGTCTAAGTTATTCTGAATATCCTATCTTACTATATTTACCTGTGAGAGGCGGCTGTAGGCCTGAGAATGGGGACGACTGTAGCGACGTAGGCCTCTCCAGGACAGGAAGAGTATGAAGACTGATGCGAGAATACACTGTAGACTAAATGCTATAGAGCTCCCCTTCGCAACAGTTGAACCAGCACGCTAGTGATAGAGAAGTCAGTGGGAAGAGAGAAAGTGAGGAGGGCCGTTCACTTAGGGCTCAGAAAGCAGTTTTCTGAACACATTCAGCATAAAAGCCAAGGGTTAAAACAAGCTTTTCTTAATAGTTAGACAATTGTTGTCCAGGGGTACGGGTGGATCTCTTGAAATAAGTATATGTATATATATGAAAGTAACCGTAGAGTGTTAGAATTACCTGTTGGATTGTGCTGAGTGCAACAGGCTGTGCAGGTCTGAGGCTGTTAGCCAGGAGAGTGGAGAAGCCAAACAGAAGACTAAAGAGGTTCAGACCCATCAGAGCAATGATCTGTCCATGATTAATGCAAAAAGTAAGCGAGGCATGGCTCACAACATGAGCAAAAAAGTCACATTACAAATTATTACACAAAGACTTCACCTTTAATTTATTAGCTTTCCTCTGAACCTCTATTGCCAGACATCCAGCAGCCACATGCTGTAAAAACAAACGGCTATGATGCAGAATTTGAATCTCTCTCTCTGTATAAAATATTTGCACTGAGTGTATTTCAGTTGAAACAGATGTGGACTCACAAATAGGCTTGACCACACTGGTGTTGTCATGGAGACAGAGCAGTTGTAGCTCACACATGCATGGGTGACTGTGGCAAGTATACAAGCTAAGGCACTGAGGATCTGTACCACCTGAGGGGAAACACAATATAAGAAGCAGGAAGACAGCTTGAAAAGCTTCAGAAAACTGTTAACCAATGGTTAACGGCAAGTAGAATCTCACCCCAGTCACCAAAAGTCTGGTTTTAACCACAGTCCCAAACCAACGATGAATCCTGACATTGATTAGCTCCCCATGATTGGTAACCTGGGTCAGAGGGGGGGTGGAGGGTGTCTCTTTGAAAAACACCTGGTACAGTCCCTCCTGAAACATGTTCTGTGTCATCTGTTGTGCAAGAGCAAAGTTAACTTGTAGAAAAACAAAATGGATGTTGTAAAAGCCCTACCTATATTTTATTCCTGCATCCACAACAGTTCAACACACACACCTTAGATTCAAATGTCACACTTGATTTCAGCCAGTGTGTGAACACTTACCTTCCCACATATACTGTAAAGCTTTAACTCATTTATCCACAGGCCCTCATATCAACAGAAAATGTCATCTCGATGAAATAGGAAAAATCCTTTTTTCTCACTGCTGCTGTTATTCCTCAGTGTCGTACAAGTGATCCAGAGGGTCAAAGTTCACTTGAGTTGGATGATAATGGATGGTTGAAGTCCACTCTCGAGGAAGTGATTCAAGGAAATCATTGGTAATGACTAAAGAGCTTATCAGCTTGTAGGCAGCTTCTTGACTGGTTTCATTTTAGAGACAGAATGAGAGTATATTTTGTGACACTCATTACATCCTGCACCCTAACTGTTACATATAGAGCACAAGAACCAAAATATAAGTTCACAAATAAAAACCATTTTATTTGTGAACCAACTTTTAAATACACTCTCAAAAAATGATTTTAACAAATAAAATAAAAAAAGGAAAACAACTGAAAACAAAACAAAACAAATTACAACAAGTGACCACAAAATCATGTTACAAATATATAAGTTGCAATGAAGATAAACATAACAGTTTAATGTTAAAGACATTATATTAAAGAATGTGAACAAACCAGGATTATAAAGATGACATAGAAAGCCTATGCAATTTAGCTTATGTCGGATATAAATTATGGATATTCCTTCAGAGCCCCAAGAACATGTGGGCCATTCACATTTAAAGGTACAGTATACAGGATCAGCGTGTCATCTACATATCTAACAATAACTTTAAAAAAATACTGGACTCACAGTTAATATGACCAAGCAGGAATATAAAAATGTTAAATAGTAGAGGCTTATGTGCACGCTCTTAGGAACTACACAGATGATAACCTGATCAAAGACGTAGTGGTTGTATTCCCATTAGTGCTCATGTGTAAATATTTAGTGGTATCATTAGATTGATATGAATTTATTATGACAATTTCTTTATACATGCTGAAGTAGAGTCTAATGTTAGTGCTCTGTGAGCTCCATCAAAGGCCCACCAATGCAGTAAGCTGTATGCTACAATCACAGTATCCAACTCAACGCAGTCCACTTAGAATTCATCTAACATAAAATGTTACAAGTTGCTCATTTTCATCAGAATGTTTACTTTTATTTGCTCAATCAGATTTTGGCATAAAAGTATAGCAATAATATGACATCGTATAGACAGCCATGTGTGGAAAATTTTGGCATTCAATAAGCGAAGGACATGCATATCATTTGGTGAATAGTAAGTCATTGTTTACCCGCAAAATCCAGTAACGAGCCTGTGCAATGAACACGCCAGGAAAGCTAAGAGTGACACATGAACAGAGCATGAGTATCTCTCATCTCAAATCACAACTGTTTCTGACTTTAGCATGACTGAAGGCACAAGTTTCACAGGAGGGGGGTAATTAATTACCACAGCATGTTCTGCTATGTGTCATGATTTCACCCTCTATTTCCTCTGTCTTATCGGTCTCATGGTGCATCACTAATATCCTTTTACTCCACACTTGTTATTCCCCACCCACCTACCAGCTGCCCTCAGTGAGCTTTCCACCTCTGCAATTAATTAGATCACTCATCTTCCTGCACACCTTAGCCAACGTCCATCCCTTTACTAAATTGTCTATGTTGCTTTGTTGCTGTAGGTGTCCAGTGGTCTAAAGCAAAAGTCTTACAGTGTGAGTAACTTTTACTCACTATGTTCTGGCCCATTTTATTTAGGGGTTTTTCTCTTATTAGGTCACTACCTAAAAACTGAACAAGGGAAATTTTATTTTAGTTCCATGTGTAATGAAACACTGACTTTTGGACACATAGAATATTTCTATTATCCTAGGTAAGCAGACAGCTGACAGTGCAGATGTCTTGTAATAACACCTGCATTATAAACCTCCTGCTCCGACCTGGTCCTCGTCACCTCCACCCTTCTCATCGTAGTAGAAGATGTTATCTATGCGTTTTTTGCTACAACAACGGAGGTTGTGAGAGAAAGAATGTGCAGACGAGGGGCAAAACGTGGGATGAATCCAGTAGGGACAGCCCCTTGACATTGGGACAATTCTATTTCCAGTGTGTTGTCTTGATAGAGCATGCCAACATCATAGATACGCATCAGGTGAAAACTCCTGTTTGGGGGCCAGGGCTGCCACGTTGCATGCAGGAGGGGGAAAGGTACAGAATTAACACATGAGGAGTGCTTGGATTCAGTTTTGAGCAAATATTTGCTTAGGTACACGTGTCATGGAGAGTTGGACTGTGTCTTGTTCAGTACTCAGCCACCTCGCAGGGTCAATGTGGAGTTTAAATTTGAAGTCAAGAGAAACAACCTGATTAGAACGCAAACAGAACAGTTTGGATGCACGTGATCTGATTGTAAACATGTGTATGTTTGTATGTGTTTGTATTGTTGCCTAAGGTGCTAGAAGAGCTCTTGTTCTTGTCCATGACTGTTAAGTCACTGTGGCTGTCGAGGATGACACGGGTCAAGAAAACTGCACCTCATTTGTCACAGCCACAGGAATGCTGTAAAGACAAGAATGTTCTCAGAGTAAAAAGAAAAGACTTATAATAATAAAGAATAAAAATGGACAGGAGTTTCCATCCATTTTATTGGAGCCTGTGGTGATGCTGAAGTCTCCCCCTTGGTTGCCTTTGATTATCGAGTATTTTGTCTTGGCATTCGTCAGTGAACTCTTATTACCTATAATAGCTACCTAGTCTTTCTGTATTTTAAACTCAAAGATGTGACACCGTATTGTGGAGCATCATTGTTGAGTTACAACTCAATTTCACTCTATAACATGTTATATTGTGACAGTAAACCTACCTACCTATTGAGCTCCATGGTCTTCTCAGCCTTAATACCCTCAACCAGTGCGTGGGCTGACAGCTGTAACACAGCACAAATAAATAATACAAAATATATTCTACTAACAGAAATAAAGATTATAATTTTTTTAAGCTCACACTGTATTCCGCTATCTTCTCCGTGTCCAGTGGCTGGGTCACATACAGCACCCAGATCCCAGGATAAAAGCAAACCCCCCCCCCTCAGGTGGCTGATCCACTCCTGGTCCAGTAAGGTTACTGGACCTTTTCTCCTCATTGCTTGACTAGCTCTAAAGCACAACAGATATTTCTGTGAAAAGAGTGAAAATCCATTTGAAACAGTGTAATTAGCTTAATATTATTGTAGTTACCTTCACCATGAATTTGGGATATGGGCTCCTGTGATTTTCTGGAAAGTTGACTATTGGAGCACCACACTCCTCTCTTCAATCTACCAGACATATGTGGAGAAATTAGACAGTATGGTGGAGACAATGGCAGGGAACTGCTCGTCAGAGTTGTTGTGTTCAAGTTTAATATTACCTTTACATTTACCTCTAGATTTTTACTTCTTGGGACTTCATTATTCAAACATTTGATTCTGTTGTTCAAGCGGCATGGTTGCAGCCAGAAAGGCCAAACACTGAGAAGCAACCATCATTCAAATATCATCCAATAAAAATATATTATCACATGCTGCAACCTTTTTTCAAGGTTTTGCTTTTCAGAAAAGAAAAACACACTAAAAGATGCTCAGACCGCAGATTTTAAAAAAATCTAGTGAAAAATAAAAGCCAATAAATACAGATCGTTCTTCCACCGTCACTAAACTGACCCTCTGAGCTGGATCTGCTGCTTTGCTCCAATGGCAGCCTGGCAAGTTTGTGGCATAACCATCCTTATTGACAGGTTTGAGTAAAGTATCATCTTCCAGACTCAGTGCTATCTGTACTTGTTCTTTTAACTGCATGTGGCTATATTAATCATGTGGTCACTGTGCTTTACTTTGCTCCTTATGATGCTGAGTAGTTGTTTTTTGTAGTAGAGAAAGGTCTGTGAAGAACAAAGAAGCTTAAAGTGACGTCAGGCGCTGTCGGACATGCAGGTATGTGTTTGTGCAGTGAAGCTCGCCACTTTTTTGGCGTCAGGATGCACCTTTCTCTGAGAATAGCAGCGTTTACATAACACTTCAGCATCAGATAGACACGCTGCAACTAATATCCTGGCAGTTTATTTTGAGACGTCTTCTGCCTTGTCTCAAGCAAAACAAATTTTTCAAACAAACATTTCTTAATTTTTTAATATGAAGCATCTACAACTTTCCTACAGCGAGGGGAGTGTCAACGTCAGAACATCCAACAATCACACGGAAAGCAGTACATTTACATAAAATTAATAGTATACTTCACAGCTTACAGGTAGGTAAACTTAACAGGAAAAAAGATGTCACATATTGACAGTCTTAGGCAAACTGTAGACAAGGAACGGTTCTATAACCTTGTAATTACTGTCAACATTTCCACTACTCACCTGTTACTGTTGTCTATAAAATGTCCATAAAGAATACACTGAAGGACCAATGACCTGATAGAGGCAACAATTAAAAATATGTAACCTAAGTTAAGTCTATGGAACAGTGATTTGTTTTTACAGTTCACATATACTTTATAACACTGAAATCTGTCCTTACATTTCAAGTATATAGAAATTAATTAATGTAACAGGTTGTAATTTTTCCCATAAAATGACAACCTGGAGAAAATGTTGTCTATGATCTTTCCCAAAGCTAATACTGAGTGAATTTTTTGTTTTTATCTCTGTCCGTCATTGCAAAAATCCTTCCATTAGCTTTGGTGTGGTCTGGCCAGGTCAGAGTTCAGATACACCACAGTAGCTGTGATGTCGTCCCTGTACATTCGAGCCAGGTCCTCTGGCAAAGTGAGCATAGAGGCCAGTCTCTCCTGGCAGAATTCTCCATACTCCCCAGTGCCAAGAGCATGTCTGATGAGGTGCGTGGCAACGTTGGTGTCTAAGGCGGGGGAGGCCCGGGCTCGGCGTTTTAGCAAGAGTTCATGGATCTGACCTAATTTCAGCAGCCTCTCAGATGGAGAAACTGGAGCCTGGAAAAAAGAATGGACAGTTAGAAAGATACATTTGTGGGATAAAAACACAAGAAAATTACTACTGATTTATTTAAAAGCGGTGTGCTGTGAATTCAGGGACAAACAACGCACATCACTTTCACTCCACACACATACCTGTAGGTGAATCCCACTCAGGTGCTCTCCAACAAGTCGTACTGCCTCCTCACTCCCCAGTTCATCCCACAGCCCGTCAGTGCCGAGGATCAGGAAGCGATCCTGAGGTCTCAGCTTGTGATAGGTTATCTCAGGTGCCACGTCCAGATAAGGCGGAGTTAGGTAGTTAGGTGGCGTGTACTGGTACAGGTTCAGAGAGTCCACGTCCACTCCTGATTCCAGGCTGGCTAAAATGCTCTGCTGCAATTCATGGCTCCACTTGAATCTTACGTCACCAAAGGCACGCAGGGGCATCAGAACCTGACAGCACGGTAAAAGCTTAGGACCTGGGACTTATTTTCTAAATTCAGCAGTCAACAAATTGTACAGTGCCTGTAAACTGTTGTGCTATGAAGAAATCTCACCCCAAGCAGTCTGTCATCAGTGACCACCGTGTCCCTCTCTGAGGGTGGGTGCTGTGCCTTGAGCCGCTCTACCTCAGCCTGGTTCTGCGAGTTGTGGTCCTTGGAAAGGGGCAAAGCGCTCCATGAACCGTCCTCCTCTTGTACCCCCAGTACTGCACGGCAGTCACCGGCATTCGCTACGTGGATCCCATCTGTGCCAACATGAGCCACACAGGCGGTGCAACCGGCAAACGCAACCTGGACAGACAATGATACCTGTGTATAATCATTGGGTGACCTTGACTACAGTGAAGCAACAAAGAAAGGTATATGTTATTACCTGGATGGCTGTGCTCTTCATTAGGTCATTGGAAAGGGGGACTTGAGCCTCCAAGGAGATGTCAGCATCTAGCCGCTTGAAAGCGCAATCCAGAGCATCTGGAGGACTTAAAGAAAAGTGAGATGATGGAAGCATGTAAAAAGAAAGCCAATCACACGTAGGTTTATATGTATATGTAGATACCTATGTATATGGACAGTTCTTCTTACCTCAAACCTTGACCATGTTCCTCATTGTCAAGTAATTCTTGCCAGAAGACTCTGAGGTGGTCGATGTAGAGTGACGCAGATTCACGATAGTTAAAGTCTGCATGGTGTTTGTACCACTGCAAGATGGGAGGAACTGGTCTGCTATTCTCCATACATTTTTCAAGCACCTCCAGGCTCTGCTTTGGCATCATTGCAACTGCAATGTAGTACAGCAGCCGCTCGCTGACAGCCTGGGCACACGCCCAGCCCCCATGGCCGTCAAACACGCCAAAGAGCATGCCCTTTGACTGGAGGAGACAAGAGGAAACTGTACTAAGTTGTACAAGAAGAGGTAAAGAAATAGGGAGGCTGATGTACAGACAGGGAAGAGGAGATGCACACCTGTAAGCAGGTGGCTGCACTGCGACGGTCCTCATTAGGTGTGTTAGCAGCCAGCTGGTTGCTCTCAAACTTTTTCACAGCACTGAGTCCCCTGCCATCAAACTCAGGCACACTCACAGTCTAAGACAGAAAAACACACATGTACAGGGTTAGTCATAACTGCAAAGTTATTCGGAATGTAATCCGACAAAACGTTTCACTTTACTCTGACCTCTGAAACATGTTTGGCTACTGCGTGTTATTAGGTTCTTCCTCTTCTTGACCAGTAATGATATCTATTACCTGCTCATTAGATCGCAAAATACTGTTGATTTGGACCCGGCTGAGCTGGTAGTCTAGATTCTGATGAGTTGAGAGGTGTCGCCCACTTTGAGACCAATTTCCTGATTCCTCACCACTGAAGCACACAAGGTCTGCTCTGGAGGTACACCCCCAGGATGAGAAGTGACATGGGTGGGTAGGTCGAGGCTGAGCAGAGGGAAATGCTACACAGTGGGTATACTTATTGAACAAAAAGAGTAGTGACAACATTAGAATATAATATAACTTACTGAAAGTGAAACTGAATGAATATAAGAATATAATGAGTAAACATTAAGTCAATCAGGACACAAACCTGGAATGGGGTACCGTTAGATGAGTTAAGTGTCAGCGTGCAGCCTGAAGCTCTTTTAAGGATACTGGCGTACACACGTCCAGACATCTCTAATGAGCCAATGCTGTTGTGCGAGTTATTCACCCTGATGTCTATGCCAAAGAGAAAGGGAATTCAATAAAGTTGTGGGGATAGCAGTACGACTTCTGTGAAGACAGCTGACAATCCTGGAGCTAGCGTAAAAGATAGCAAGCTACCGTTAGCTGTTCCGTGAGTTAGTAAGTTAGTAAGCCTGCTTCAAATTAACACAATCATCAACGCGCTATAAGCCAATACCAAGCAGCAAAACGATGATAACGAGTAATAGCATTTCCGTGGTGCAAACCTACAGTCTATGGTGCAAACTGGCTAAATAAGTGTTGACAACACATAAAACATGGTTAGCGTGCTAGCTTCGCCTTCGTTTAATGTTAGCAACAAAGTTTGTACCAAAATCTATACTTGAGCTAAACATTTACACACCGACTGATATGATATATGCCAAGTACTCTGAATAAAAACGTATTTAATCAAATAACATTACGTACAAACTCAGTAATATTACGAATGAATCGACGCCGATCGACAGACACCGGCTCCATGCATGGCAGCGATGCGCCACAACGTCTGACGTTGCAGTCATCTGACGCACTGTTGTCAGTTCCTACTGGTCGCATTTGGGAGAAGAAAGATTGGTGTGAGAAAAAAACATTGTGGGAGCAGTTTAAATAGACGATCTTTGTTTTAGACACCTTTAGCTCGACCTTGCAGGTCATAACCATGGTCTTAACGTTACTCTACCCTAGTCCTACCATAGACTGTATATAAAAAGGGTCCTACCTACATTAATGGTTTGATGACATTAAGTCATATGATATTCAGTCGTCCAATATATTTTTACATTTACATTTCTAGTTAGTTTTATTCTTTCTCAATGTACGTTTTTATTTGTTTGTTAGCTTGATACTTGGGGTAACGTTATCTTTAGTGATCAATGGCAGGTGTTATGCGTTTTGCAATAAACGTTAACATTATCTGGTGTTAACTAAGTTACACCAGATAGGGGAAAAACCTTTTCTCCCATAACTAGCAATGGAAAATCACATAGTCTACATGACATATTTTACTAAAGTTAACGTTCACAAGACGAATCAGACACCGTTGTCCACTACGGACTAGATTCGTCTGTTTGTTTCTATGGTAACGTTAACCTAACGTCTCGACGTTCTGTCACCAACGGCAATGATTCCTGAAAGACACATAAGTTAGCTAAGTTAGCTAACATTAGCTATGTTAATGTTTAGTGATCTTAATGTACCCTAACATTTTTTTCAGTGAGGATTAGGGATTAGCTAACAGTCAAGTTATTCCTGAAGCAAACGTTTGGACATTAGCTTGGGGAAAAAATGTACGTAACTTCATTATTTTTGTTAGCTAAGTAACGTTAAGCCAACGTTAGCTAGTTCTAAAAATATAATTTCTTAACGTGCGTAAATACCGGTAACTCAAATTTGGCTAGACTACCATATGTTTTATCCTGTAATAATAAGTTAACGTTAGCGAAACTGTTATTTGGGTGACATTTAACAATTGTTAATGGCTTTGTTTTTAAACCACTTAGTCATTTAAAGAGTGAAATGGATAAAACAGGAGTTTCCAGCAGCATCTGTAATAGTAAGTGACATTGTTGCTCACTCCAGATGTGCACATTTTGTTTATGATTTTGTAGATGGACTAATGTAACACTTACTACACTACAAATTTACCATTACCGGTATGTCCCCCTGTCTGTCACTGATCTCATCTGCTTTCAGCCATAAAGACAGATCTCAGTTTGCTGCTTGAGTGTCTGAAGTTTCAGATGAAATGTCCTGAGTTGCAGAAACAAGCTCTTCTCACCATTCACTCCATCTGTGAAAAGAGAGGTAATGGTTAACCAACAATAACAGAAAAACACCATTCCCATAACTTTCTCCTACACACACTAACCATCTCCTGCAGCCGTATCAGTCAGTCAGATTTGTTGTTTGGACAAATGTCTTGCTGACAAATAACTTCTAATAATTTACGTCAGTGATATTTAGTTGACATTTATGTATTCACCATAACCCCTTGACCTGATACCTTTCCACTCTCTGTTTAATTATTTCAGAGGACAATGTGGACCTGCTGAGAGAAATGGGAGGCGTGGCATTTGTTTATAACCTCTCCAAATCCAGTATTGTTCATTCAGATGTTAAGGAGACCGCACTCTTTACAGTTGGCACGCTGGCAGAAGCCAATGGTAGGCATGTGTGTGTGTGTGATAGTTGCTAAATTCCAAATCAGTGGCTCGTCTTGTGAAAGATGCAGTCCAAAAAGTTGTGTCCTTTGCAGCATATAAAGCCTAAGATGAATGTGCAAGTCCTCCCCAGTCAACACAGTCCAGCCTTACAGGGACAAAAACTCTACATGAATTTAAGTGGTATTTGTCAACTTGTAAGGTTAAAAATGACCAAGTTTACTGACCAGAAGTTGCTCTACCCAGCTGACAAAGTGGTAAATATTTAATAAACCTGGGCTGTAGAAAAAATCACTGGAAGCTGGCAAACACTGTGCTAGGTTAATGTTAATGTTGGACGTTTTTCTGTATATTGTGGGAAAAATAAAGCTGCAAAGGACACAGAGTATAGCTTTGTCACCCTCTTATGACATATAAAGTTCTAAGATGTGGAGACCAGAGGCTGTGGTCTTACTAACAAGTGTACAAAAAGCCTGTGTACAATCATATGTTAATAACATCACTGCATTGTTGTAACGTGGTATTTTCAAATGCAAGTCTTTTTGAGGTAAATGACAGTTTTACATGTCCATAATACTTTATTTATCTTCCTTCTGGTAGTGTATTGCAAGAATTCCCTGTGCAGAAAGGAGACATTTGCAGACCTTGCTGGTTGGCTGATGAAAGAAGACATCCCGCTGACACAGAAGAGAGTGTCTGTTTATTTGCTGTCTGTATTGGTAGCCAACAACAGTAAGATCAATGAGTTAAAACTACAGGATCAGTTGTCCCATTTAAGTTTTTCTGTCACTTTACATAATATTTTCATATAAGTAGAAAATTTAATATACGATTTGTCAGAGTATGATAAGCTTGATTTTGTTATGCAGACCTTGTAGCCCTCATATGTCTGCGTACTATTGCAGAATCAGGACAGACTTTAGCCCAAACCACTGGCTGCCTGGATATTCTGCTGGACCTCTTCAGGTACTTGCAATGTTAAACTCTTTGTAATCTCATGTAGTCCGACATGAGGCAAATCAAGGAAATTTACATTTGTATGTGTACCACCTATATTAGTTGAATAGTATTTATTTTTGCAGGACCACTTTCCCCCCTCTCCACAGAGGCTACTTTGAGAGCAGCTAATGCTACTCAGACCTACCAGCTTTGGGCATCTGTGTCTAGTGCTCTGTGTGGATGTGTCAACAACCCGCAGAATGGTGATGTCATCTGTGTATTTGTGCCTTGTACTGAGCAGTTATTATGTAAAACATTGATGTTCTTGCCATCAGATCATACCAATGAAATGGGATAATGCATACTAATTTTATACTAACTACTAAGTTTTTATCAGGAGTATGAGCAAAAACAGTTTTTTGCTCAATTGTGTCTTTCTTTTGTCTTCCAGAGGAGGGTCAGCGTGTCTGTGTGGCTGCCTTTCCCATAATAAAGATCTGGCTTCAGCAGATTGATTTGCCACGTACTGAGATTTTTCAGCCCATATGTTCCTTCATAGCAATGACAGTTGCCAACAATTGTAAGTGAAAGATGCAGAATGGCCTGTGCTAAACCTGTGGTTTTCTATTATGTAAAACATCTAAATTGACACTGAAATGCAAATGATTTAATGTCAATTCTTTGATTTTGCAGCCTGTGTTCAGGAGAGTTTTTCTGCCTCGGGGGGTCTGGATACTCTCACTCTTGCACTGGTTTGTCTTGCTTCTGCAGCAGGTACAAGCTTGTTGTCTTGCCAGCTTTCTGTCACTATATCCAAGACCCTGTCAGCTTGCATCACAGAAAACTGTGCGTATCAGTATCAAGCACACATATACCAACAGTTCACTTAAACAACCAAAGTTTCTGCTCCTCCATTCACAATGTATTTTTTTGTAGTGTCTCTAGCTTCGGGCCTGGCTCAGTATGGTGTGGTTTCCCACCTCTTCTCCCTGCTGGCTAGCCCACACCTGGACCCTGAGGACAGGCTCTCTGTTTTACTTACCCTGGGCCACTGCACCGAGGCCTCTGGTTAGGCTGCACAGTAGTGTGCTGTTTGTGTCTTAATATTTTTATGCTAGTGTTGGAGTTTGTTTCAAGTTTATATTTTAAACACTTTAGAGAATTACACCAACTACTACAATCTTCAACAGTCTTCCCTCTCCTTGAATACACAACTTGAGTATTTCTGCCATCCATGTATTTTTCATAAGTGTGTGTTTCTTCCTGTCTGCAGAGGAGCACCAGTCCCAGTTGGTGGAGTGTGGAGGCTTGCCCCTTATCATAACTCTACTCACAGAGGATACTAGTGAGGAGGTTAGGAAGGCTGCTACATTCATATTGCAGACCTGCAAACAGGCCAGTAAGTCAAGCAGTCTTCCGAATCTTGTAGTATTATCATGTTAGATGGACTTTTTTGAAGACCATAGACCATAATTCCAAGCATAATATAATTCCTATTATTATAGGTTCAAAGTCACTCATGCATATTAAGAAATGACAGATAATGTAAAAAGCATTACATGGAAGCTCTGGGTCCAGGATAGCTCAGTGAAGCACTGTGGTCTTGAGGCTATAAAGACCAGGGTTCATTTCTTCTCTACGTCTTCTGTGTGAAATATCTGTTTTAGCAAAGTGTATTAATTTCTTAAATTCTTGCATACTTAAATTAGTTCCACAGAGTTAAAGTGAGATAAAATATATAAAGGAAATAAGTGATGGAATAATACGTGGGTTTAATTTAGAATATGGAGCACTCATATTGACTTGTTTGTCTTTGTCTGTGAAGCCATGTCCTTGGGAGTGCCTGGTCTGGTAGCGAAACAGGCGGAGGGTAAAAATATTGAGCCCCTGACAAACATGGAAGGCTTCAGGAGCTCAGCCAGAGAGCTACTGCACAGAATTGACCTGCTAGAGAAGAGACAGGCAAAGGTCAGACATACATTGACACACGTGGCCACAGTACATTTAGCATGTACAGATAGCGTGGTGACTCTGGTTGTGTGCTTATGTTGATCTTTAGGGGGCTGAGGACGTGCAAGAAGGCACAGACCCATCAACTCCAACTGAAGGGCTATGCCAACCAATTCGACCTCCTGCCTTAACTCTGCCTCTGCAGACAAAGAAGAGCATTAAAATCATCCCCACACCATACAGACAGAGCAGCGCTCATAAGCATGTAGAATCAGGGGGAGACAACAACATTAAACCTCATGTTCTCCTACCTCCACAACCTGACAGGAACCTGATCAAGAATGAACAGGAAAGTGAACTGAAGAACATGAGCTCCAATTACAGTATGGACAAGAAAGCTAAAACCGGTGGAGGGGATGTGTGGTGTTCAGCATGTGAAGGTACCGGATCCCTGAAGTCTTCCCATCTGCAGTCACTAGAGGGAGACAGAAAGCCTCATACGGCAGACAAGTCAGTAGAATTCCTCAGTGTTGATTCTTAATCATACAAAAAAATAAATGATTGCTTTCATAATTACTTTTTAATTTTATTCTGTTTTTGTTTAGTGAGTTGTTTAGGCCCCCAGCAACAGTGATGCACAGTGTACCAAAAGAACCAAAATGTACTGAAGAAGAAGGTAGGAGTCACAGCTTCAAAAAACATAAAAACAATCCTTGCTTTACTCTTTGTTTTGACTAGATGTGGAGTTGTGTAAAAAAAGATTTGAAACATTTTAACTTTTTTTCAAATAAAGTGTATTTTGTGTTAAGAGTTGCAGGACTGTGACATGAGTAAAGTGGGGGAAACCACAGTGGAGGAACAGTCACTCTCGCATATCCGGTGTGCAGGTAGGAGAACATGATTCTGCCTTTCCATCTTCCATTATCAAATGGTTGTAAGGACTTCAAGCAAGCATAGTGTTTGTGTCAGCCTTTACTACAATGAATTTTAACAAACAGGAATTTGCCTTTTTTAATCAGAATAAACCAGACAATTTTGCTGTAGAGATTTTGTAGATGTAAGCTGTAATGATAGTTTGAGTCCATAGAATTTTGGATGCTTATAATTATAAGGATAATAGTTAATTCCTTGTATCCCTGTTCTTTCTCTCCTTTAGGTTGTGTGTTGCCTTTTGAGGAGGTGACTAGTCGCACTTTTGCGTCTCTTCAAAGCTCCTGCTCCCACAGTTGCGACATGCACAAGGTCCTCCAGGAGGCCACTGAGCGGTTCAGGACTCATCACTGCAAGCTTCTGTTCAGACGAGAGTACCAAGACAACACTGTAGAGCAGACAGACCCAGAGTCTGAGAGAGTTTCAACAGAAGAGTCACAGAGTAGATGGAAAAACTGGAGCAGTAAGAGGCTTCAACATTTGAAATTCACAGTAAATCATCTTATCTAGAGGTGGTCTGATTGGTCAAGGAGTACATCCCAGTCACACTAATAGTTACTGCTATGCACAACAGGATTATGGTGCTAACTAGAGCAAATTAATTTTTAGTATTGTGTGCTTCCTAAGGTTGGAAAAAATGTTTTAGGGGTTAACATGATTGTCTTTATTTTTTGGTTTACTGCAGATGATTTTTCTCACCACTTTTTACACCAATCGAATATTAGGTCAATTACTGAATCATTCAAAACAACCACCTCGCCAAGTAGGACAGATAACCAACCAAGTAAAATCAGTTCCAACATCTACTGTGAGGTTTACTTACCATTGTGTTGATTGAGGTCGCTTGACTTGTCACTGCAAGTTGCTACAGCCTCTATGTGCTCTGTCTTTATGTTATTAAACATGTACCAGTTTGGTTGCTGCTGACTTTGGTTACTGCATTTCGCAGCATTTAGCAGGATAATACAATATATACATATTAAAAGGTAGATGTGTAATATGCTACACCACAGGTGCACTGAATTATGGTTACTTTGTTTAACTCGTGCTTTCAGTGCTTGACAACATTAAAAGGTTTGCAAACTTGGAAACTAGTACTCTGAACTTTATCATAGTGCATTACCTTACTCAAGATAAATGTGAAAACTTTACCAATGAAAACATGAGCTCCTGTCAGAGTTTTGATTAAATATGAGAGAACCTTCCATGTGCCTCATGCATGTTGTTGTTGTTCTATAGCTTTTTTTAATGGTGCAGTCAATTTAATTTTCCTTGTCTCCTGCTTCGTAAGTGTTATGTTAGTGTATTCAGAATGAAACACATTATTCTCTTTACCTAATGCTATAAAATTTTGGACTTCTACTTCACAGCAGAAAAGGTGTGCCTGACTCCTGTACATAAAGGAACAGGGAATTTCGAAAGCGCCCTGCACGGACATCATGGAAAGAAGCACAATGGTAAGAATAATGCAGCAAGTGGATTTTTATGCAGCTCTTTAACACACTGGTGTCTTAAAGGACTGTAGGAAATTAGCCTAGATTGAACAAATAAGCAAGAGCACAAATAAACAACAAAATATGCACAAGAAAAACATGTCTTCTTAACCTTGCAAATCTAATCAATCTTATATAACTAAACTAAGGAACATAACATGAGCACACAAAGCAGTTTGTATCTGTCGTAAAAAAAATTGTTCCTGAAAGCTTAACAAGTTATGTTCCACTAAACTAACATACATACACAATATGCTATGTGTGTCATTTGTCTTCTTCTTCCACTTATACTCATAGTCTGCACTTTGATCCCACTGCGCAGAAAAGCAAAAAAGGACATATATACCTCCTACAACAAGACCGGTATGTGTGTGAGGTCATCACAGCAATATCTCATTTATTGTTGTCCTTTATATGTGTCATAATTAACAGCACTGATCTCATCACTACTCCTCTCAGGTCCACGCTTGACTCCCCTGAAAAGGTCTTGTCATCCTGAAGGTATATATGTGAAATCAGTTATGGATATTTTATTTGAGATTACTTTAAGTGTGTGTGAATGTTATGTTTGAGAGCCTGTGGTTGGAGCTGTCCTTTGCTGTGTTCTTCGCAGCAGAAAAACCAAAGAGCAGAAGGAATGTTGAACTGCAGCCAGTGTTCTCACAGTGCAGGCCAGAGCTGGTTCAGAGCAGCACAGCTGTATTAAGTTGTTTCACACTCTGTATAACACACTGTGTGTGTATGTGTGTGTGTGTGTGTGTGTGTGTGTGTGTGTGTGAGAGAGAGAGATTTAAAGGGTGTGCTTCGATGCTTTTGTGTTTTGCCAGCAACATGGTAGTGAAAGGAGAGGCATTTTAGTCTGTTCCACATTATTATTTTGTGTGTTTATTCACTATATAGTGTGCTAAAGTTTACACATCATATATAAGGTTATATTTGCCATCCATCTTGCTTTCCAATTTTGCCAATTCACACGCTCCCAGTCACACGTTCTGTAGCTTAAAAGTTGCTGTAATGTTGCAACACTGACGCAGAGGCACTAGTGTGGAGTGCAGTCTTTCTGTCCTGTCATGCTGAGATTTACTGTATTTTTTTACATCTCTCAGCCAAATGCAGTTTCCAATGCACAGTCCACATTTTCATTCTTTCACTGACCAGTTCAATTGTTTTTTCCCCAAACTTTCCCTCTTCTCTTTTTGTATTAATTTTGTCCCCTTTCTTCTATTCTCTTTTCTATTCCCTCTTCAGTCATTCTTCTCCTCTTGTATTGCTGTTTGTAGAGCAGTTGTATTAGGAATAACTGGTGATGTAATATTTTCTAATGAGGAGTAGGGCAAGAGAGAAAAGAGAAATTGTCTCTCTGTAATAGTCTGGGGCCAGGTGTTGATGAGTAACAGAATGAGTTGTAAAAACCTGGCATCCTCTCACTTTTCAAACCAACCGTAACTGTTTTATGTTTCAAATACAGAGAGAAGAGGAGGGAATAATAGCGTACAACATGCTGTTGATGAGCCGAGGACCAGCAGAAATCGCTGTTCCACTGTAAGTTTGCCTGTCAGGTTTAACAGTTTTGACATGCCATGATGCTTGGAGTAGTAAAATAGTAATAAAATATACAGTGAAAAGTAGAGATGGGAATTTGAGGGATTTAAAGTGAAATCTAATCCACTGCATAAAGGAGAAAAGATTATATATGAATATATGCACATATTTTGATACATGCATACAAACATTACAGATGGTTAAAATGTAATGTTAGGCTAATGTGATAATATTCACTATACAGTGTGTGTAGTTTCCTGACAGTAAATAAGACATACAGTGGGGCCAAAAAGTATTTAGTCAGCCACTGATTGTGCAAGTTCTCCTACTTAGAAAGATGAGGTCTGTAATTCATCATAGGTACACACTTCAACTATGATAGACAAAATAAGAAAAAAAAAAATCCAGGAAATCACATTGTAGGATTTTTAAAGAATTTATTTGTAAATTATGGTGGAAAATAAGTATTTGATCAATAGCAAAAATTCAACTCAATACTTTGTAACATAACCTTTGTTGGCAATGACAGAGGTCAAACATTTCCTGTTAGTCTTCACCAGGTTTGCACACACTGTAGTTGGTATTTTGGCCCATTCCTCCATGCAGATCTCCTCTAGAGCAGTGATGTTTTGGGGCTGTTGCTGGGCAACATGGACTTTTTCAACTCCATCCACAAATTTTCTATGGGGTTGAGGTCTGGAGACTGGCTAGGCCACTCCAGGACCTTGAAATGCTTTTTATGGAGCCACTCCTTTGTTGCCCGAGTGATGTGTTTGGGATCATTGTCATGCTGGAAGACCCAGCCACGTTCCATATTCAAGGTTCTCACTGATGGAAGGAGGTTTTGGCTTAAAATCTCACGATACATGGCCCCGTTCATTTTTCCCTTAACACGGATCAGCTTTCCTGTGCCCTTTGCAGAAAAACAGCCCCAAAGCATGATGTTTCCTCAGCCATGCTTCACAGTTGGTATGTTGTTCTTGGGATGCAACTCTGCATTCTTCTACCTCCAAACACGACAATTTGAGTTTTACAAAAAAAAAAGTTCTATTTTGGTTTCATCTGACCACCTGATATTCTCCCAATCCTCTTCTGGATCATCCACATGCTCTCTGGCAAACTGCAGGATTTGAGTCCCTCTCGGCGTAGTGGTTTTCTGATGGTAGCCTTTGTTACTTTGGTCCAAGCTCTCTGCAAGTCATTTATCAGGTTTCTCCGTGTAGCAGGGATTTTTGCTCACCGTTCTCATGATCATTTTGACCCCACGGGATGAGATCTTGCTTGGAGCCCCAGATCGAGGGAGATCATCAATGGTCTTGTATGTCTTCCATTTTCTTACAATTGCTCCCACAGTTGATTTATTCACACCAACCTGCTTGCCTATTGTAGATTCACTCTTCCCAGCCTGGTGCAGGTCTACAATTCTCTTCCTGGTGTCCTTCGACAGCTCTTTGGTCTTGGCCATGGTTGAGTTTGGAGTCTGAGTATTTGAGGCTGTGGACAGGTGTCCTTTATACAGATAACGAGTTCAAATAGGTGCCATTAATACAGGTAATGAGTGGAGGACAGAAGAGCTTCTTAAAGAAGAAGTTACAAGTCTGTGAGAGCCAGAAATCTTTCTTGTTTGTGGGTGACCAAATACTTATTTTCCACCATAATTTACAAATAAATTCTTTAAAAATCCTACAGTGTGTTTTCCTGGATTTTTTTTTCTCATTTTGTCTCTCATAGTTGAAGTGTACCTATGATGAAAATTACTGACCTCTCTCGTCTTTCTCAGTAGGAGAACTTGCACAATCAGTGGCTGACTAAATACGTTTTGGCCCCACTGTATTCTGTTTTCCAGGCAGGCAAAGGGTTCACTTTATTTCAATGTGTATTTTCAGTATGAAAATCAACTAAAACTTTGTTGGAGTTTAACAGAAAAAAACTGTCTGCATTATTTTATATATGGTATGCAGAAACTGAAAATGATCGTGTGAATTTTAGTCATCTCTTGCATTATAAAAAGTGGTCTTAAAACACAGATGTCAGATGTCAAAGCGTCCTTGAACATACCAGCAAAAGGACTTTAAATAAAATCCTTGTGCTACAATCCTAATGCAACATTGACGCAAACACAGATATCAACAAATGTCAAGTCTCGGCAAGTTGATTTTCATAGCATACTAAAGTTAAAACCATTTTGCTGAAAACTGAATGATTTGCTTTACAGAATGGCTGGGAGTCATTTATGCCATGTGTTGTTAATGGGTTGACATTTGAAAAATCAACAGCATGATCTATTAACATTAGTCACACAGGCATCAGATGATTTTATATATGAATAGCTAAATGAAAAGCAATCACATTTTCTCTCTTTTCATCTATTTTAGATTGTATTATTCTTCTAAGCAGAGCTTTAGTAACTAGGCCATGTGTGTAAGCTAAAACTTATATACAAAGTTATATAGCCGATTTTTGTAACACAGGTTATAAAGTGCTGTACATAATATCAAGCAAAAACATAAAAATGCTAGGTTCATACAAGAGAAAAACATTTAAAAGGTCATACACATACACCCACATAAAAACGCTACACACATGCGACCACAGAAAGCATTCAGCAACCAGACAGAGCTCACAGCACACTATTTGGAGTTATCAAACCGAAAGAAGTGGGTTTTTAAATGTTTTTTGTGTCAGTGGACAAGGCATGAACAGTGTTTTACTGAGGTCAAGCACAGTATGGCAGTCTGATAGTTTGTGAAAGGCCGAACTACATATAATAGGCACAGGTATTGTACTGAATGATAGTAAGTGCACAAGCACGCACATGTGATAATCTACACCCTCCTGTCCATCAGACAAGCTGTCAGGTTTGTCTCTTCAGCCTTTCTTATTGTCATTCTTAGAGAAGGAGGAGGAAAGACTTCAGCCGTGAGGAGGTGCATTACCTACTGTGTGGAGTGAACACTTTCGGCTTCTCCTGGAACTCCATCTTGTGGTCATACCCCTTCCAACCTGGACGCACCAATGTTGACCTGGCCAAGAAATACAGGCGGCTAATGGTAACGAGAAATTCCCCTTTTCAAGTAAGTCATCGTAACTGTCAAACTGCATTTAGATTAACAGCCTGATTCTTTTTTGTCTTCAGAAAGGAAAAGCCGAGGATGCTGGCTGTGCATAACCCGGGTCCTGAGATCCAGTCCAATAATAATGGTTCTCTGTTAATAATTGTGTTGATTTATCTAAAAGACCTTCACTCTTTTCAGTTCAGAACTCTATTTAATGGGGGAAAAATTTCCAAAGAAGCATTTTATTTAATAGACTCATAATATATTGTACTCTCAGTATTTATATCGATTTAAATACTTTGTACATGATTTGCATTGTCTGAAAAAAATATTATATGTTAAAGCATTATATGTTAAAACAGGTGTTTCAGCGACTTCTCTGTCAGGTATGTTTTCATATTAGATTCATGCTAACAGGCTTACACGAACTTTTAAAAACACTAAATCGGAAACCATTAGGACTCTTATTCTTATTGTGGCAGATTTTGAGTGAATTAAATGTATAACCTTTGCGTAAGGGCTATTTTAAAGTCCTTGTTATGTTGTGACACCCCTTATTGATGAATCACCACCGTACTGTTGTCACATGTACATCTACCAGATTTGATTGCAACAGCACGATGTGGTCATGAGTTGCATCAGAAAAAAAGCCCAGCCCTAAACACTTGGGTAACCATTTATACCAATACTGTATTAGTCACAGGCCAGGCTACATTTACTTTGTTACCAGTTTGTGTACCAGTCAAAATGTCAGAACATCTAGTCCAGCAGAAATGGTCATGATCACACCTATTTACACTGAACAAAATTATAAATGCAACAATAAATGCAACCATTCATCATGAGCTGAACTCAAAGATCTAAGACTTTCCTACGTACACAAAAGGCCCATATCTCTCAAATATTGTTCACAAATCTGTCAAAATCTGTGTTAGTGAGCACTTCTCCTTTGCCCAGATAATCCATCCACCTCAGGTGTGACATATCAAGATGCTGATCAGACAGCATTGGTGTTGCACAAGGTGTGCCTTAGGCGGCCACAATAAAAGGCCACTTGACAAGTTTGGTAACTTCTTATTTTTAACAAGACTATACTTCTGAGGAAAACAAAAGAATAATACAAAGAAAAAACACTAGTTCCACTACATCTGCGTGGATTCTTAAAAAACAAATACAATATAATGTATGTAAGTGTGGTACTCTCTTGACAATATTGTGTCACAAAAGCAAAAACCACATTCTGTTTCCTTTGTTTTTGTGCTTTGGCCATCAGAGCCCATAGCCAGACAGGAAATCAACAAGGAGAGGGGGGACTCAAGACCAGCACTTTTGTTTATGGAGCTGAAAGCCTCTGGTATGACAGGAATCACAAATAGTGCAAATCATGCCGTTTATCTATTCTCGGTGCGCATCAAGAAGCAGCTCAGTCTGCTAACTGTAGCCTTTACTAGCGGCTAGCTTGACTGAGATCCCTGTCTAAGGAGGGCCTCTCCCTCTCCACAGGGACTGATCAGTGTGTTGCCAAAACCATGGGACTTAACAGTTCGCCATGCCCTAAGGCGTAGGCTGTTAAAGTTAGGTGTGGCACGACAAGACAAATGTGGGATGGGGATTTAATACGATTATGGATTATGAATTATGAAACTGGAGCTGACACAAGTGGTGCACCACAATGATTTCCTGATATAGATTAACTAATGCATTTGACATAAATGTCAGATGGAGCAGCTCCACATTGTACAGCATCTTAAAATAGCCCTCCCTTTTGTTAGTATTCGTGTCAAATTGGCAAAGTTAGTAGTTATTTGTGTAACTTTCATTTTTAGGCAGGCAGAAGTAGCCTCTCATACCAACCCAGACTATTTTGTCAAGATGTTGGGATAGCAGTGCATCGAGGGCAGGAGGAGTGTGGTGGGAGAGGCATGTGAGGAGCAGATTTCTCATGGACTGAAACGCAGTCACACTGAAGACTTTGACCCAGGCCCCCCGAAAACCTTCTTCCTCTGGAAAGAATGTGGCTTCTCTCCCTCCGCTTTCTCCTCCCTCCCCTCTCGTCCTCCCTCCCACAAGACTGTGAGAAGGCAGTGTCTTTCATACGTGGTCTGTGCTGTGTTGGCTGGAATTTGATTTCCATGTGTATACTGTGTCCCACACATGTACTGGTGTGTTGTTAAACATGCTTTGTAAGAGGGTAAAGCTCTTACAATATGTGCATTTAACAGGTTCAGGATATCCAGGTTCTGAACGTTTATGCCAACTAAGTTCTCATTCCACATTTGAAACAATGGGACAAGCCTAAGGCTTTGTGGCCTCACATCATTTCACCTTTGTTTCGATCTGCTCCTCATTTCCATTTTTGAATTCTCCAATATATAATATTTATTATAGTTAAACACAAAGAAAACAGATGACCAGAACACATGAGGACTAATATTTTTATTTTCACAAGCAAGCCACTACTTCAGTTGAGAAATCCTGTTATTGTATTGCAAACACAATACGATGATGATCACGTCTGTTAAAGGAATATTACAAGGTCCAATTACGACTATTTTAAGGCATAAATGTCAATTAGACACTTGTATCCTGCTATATAGCGGTATGCATATACTGTCTCCACCTTTGGTTGCATTGCTACTGTCCCTTGCCTGTCATTTTGCATTAACTTCTTAGTGATGTGCACTCACATCTCCTCCATAAAGTTTGTTTTCCCTTTACCTCTGTGTCTTCACACTTCCGTTGTGTAGGGTTGTTATATAGCGATGGCAAGTCCTTACAAGAAACACATTTAAATTTGTGTTTGGTGAATTTGCAGAGAGAAAGATTTCTGCTGTCCAATAATACACTCGGGTACACTCATGTCCCCTGTGCTGTTTGAGCCCCTTTACCCCTCACCCACACACCTGCTGGCTATATAATGTATCAAAAACATATTTGTATCAAGATTACATTTTTTTTGAAAACTGACAAGACAGCAGTTTGTTACAGAGTTCATTTGCTTCATTATTAAAGAGAGATAGCAGTTTGCCTTTATTAGGCCACTTTAGATGTAAAAAAAAACCCAACAACCCCACCCCCCAAAAACATTACATCTGTGATTCATGTAAAGGGTTAAGAGGGTTTCGCTGAAAAATATCCATTCACTTCTTTCATAAATCCTCTTCACATCCTGGATTCACATCAGCTCAGTGGAAGTGCTCATGTCTGTGATGGGAGTGTCATCGGGGATCTTGGCATCAGTGGGAATGAGGTCAGCGACAAGGTCATTTCCTTTCAGCTCCAAGTTCTTTAGGAGTCCACTAAGACTTTCTTCGTTGACATCACTCACAAGTTGCTCCAAGTTCCCTGCCTCCTTCACCTCCATCAGCTTTTCCGGAGATTCTGATGTTTCCTCAGACTTTTCCAGCTCAAACGTGGAAACCGCAGACACCTCAGCGCTGTCTTGGTATTCCTGAGTCACCGTGATGTCTGAGGGCTCATCAGCATTAACTGGGGCAGGGATGGGAAGTGGGGAGGGAGGGGTGTTAATAGGCTGGGGAGTTACATCAGGAACACCCAGGTCGATCAAGGGTGGTGAAGAAAGCACCGGCTCAGGGAGAGGCTCTTGAGTAATCAGGTCTGTCTGCTGCTCCAGGGCCTCAGCTATTGCAGGTACTGACTCTGAGATGGGCTCAGGGACTGCCTCAAGTTCTACTTCTGCTGGATTTGAAGTAGGCTCTGGTTCGGGAACAGGCTCTGGAGGTAGTTCTGGAGCAAGGAGAGCTTCAGCAACAGGTTTTGGTTTTGGGGGAGATGGTTCACTAACTGAGAGCAGAGGCTCAGGCTGGACTGGAGCTGGGGCTGTCTTTGCCACAGGCTCCGGTTCGGCATCATTTAGTGGGGCAGCAGGAGCCTCCACCTCTTTGCACTCGGACACACATTCTTCAGGGGGTAAACACGCCACTTGTGTCACTTGCTCCCCCACCACCACATCTAGATTCTCTATTTCAACAGCCTCCGGAGTCTGCGTTATCCCAGAATCTTCTTCTGCCACCACTGCAGTCTGCTGTTCAGTGGCAGCAGTTTCATTGCAGTCGACTGAGCCATCTTGCTTTCTGCCTAGCTTGTTTCCCATGATGAACCTGTGCAGAAGTTCAAAATGAGGATAAAATTATTTTAAATAATAAAATGTCAAATGATATTCTTTGGTTACAAAAAGTAAATCCAAACTTTTCTTTAGCTCAGCATTACACAAGATTCCTGTTGCAGGCACTCTGTTAAGGTGGAGACTTTCTTCCAAATTCATGAATATGCAATTGTTGAACATCACAAAAATAACAAAAGGTTAAGAGAGAAGCAGTCTTAAACATGTCAGAGTTCAGTTAATTGCAGGAGGAAAAATGAGCCAGTTTATGTGTTATGGTACATTATGTTCTCTTCTAACCCTTCCCGTGCTGCATGTACAGCGTGTCCTAAGAGACAGTGTCGAGATTTGAGCATGTCTATATAGTCAATGCCCAAGGATCATTTAAAGCATTTGCTTGTTTGATTGATTATTTCTTCCCTGCTTTGCACAGCATGCCACCTCTTAAGTCACGAACTCCATTGGAAATCAATTCTGGCCAAGTTTTGACGTGCACTCAAAAAATTTACCACTTCATATCACCTAACAGTCCCCACCCCCTAAAAGAAAATGTATAGTTTATGGTTTCCCGTTCTTTTGATTTTCTAATTAGGCTATTCTGTTAAACAACCACACCTTGTCCGAGCTGTGATGTCTCTGTCAGAGCCATGGATCCACATACCCACACGCAGTGTTATTATTCAGCATAATGACATGACAAAAACATCCAGATTATAATTATTATCAACGCAACTAATACCTCTGCTACCATTAATTGCTGGTCTAAGCAAAACGAACAAAGAACCCCGTTGCAGACGACCCCGCCTCCCTCTCGTGCTGGACAAACTTTAAACTATCCAAAGTGTCGATTACGGTGAAAACAGCTGGGGTCTAACGTGCAGCTAAAAACAGATAACCGTTACTAACCTTTTGAAACTTTTTGCGTTGGATTTAAAGCAGACAAAGTCGCAGATGAACTCTCACTCTTGACTTGGTGAAGTCCGCACGTCAGACTGACTGTTGAAGCCAAGTAGTCCTCTGGTTGAGGCGCAGAGTCCCTCAAACGCAGCTGCGCACCGTGCGCGCCCACGGTCTATGCGCGTGCCATGCGAAAACGGCACTTCCTGGGCCAGACTGATTTTGATCGCGTTTTCTCTGTAAACTAACGTAAGTAAACATGGCAAAATTACACTACACGTTTATCTTTACTCAATCAAAACTTAATATCCAGCTATGAATCAGTATTTCATCAAACCAGGTTCACTTTGTCATGTGTTTAAATGATCACCACTGGGTCATGTCTCTAAATTTTCACTATAAGTTTCAAAATGATCACAATTAGTGCTTCTTAAACAGTATTTTAATGGAAGCTAGCGATTTCAATGTTGACAAGTCCATTTCACTTAAATGTGATGTGATCATAATGAGTAAACATGCTGATCAGCTGACCTACTGTGGGTTGAACAGGTGACACATTTATTGCTGTAGCAAGTGCTAGTGCATGTTATGCTGACAGACTTACAACCATCCCATTCAGGGCTGATTTATGAAGCTCACTTAGACAATAAGGAAGTGAGTTCATGCAGAAATATTGAATGTATAGGCACATATAATTTGTCTGTTAAATGCATCTCTTCTGTTTGTACAGAAATTCTTCTTAAGATTTATTTCTCAAATGATCAAGTGTTTATTGATTTCAGTCAACATGGACATTAAATCTGCAGGTCAGGGGTCATGAGGCCTAAGTCAGCTTCAGTCATGGCTGTTCTTTCTGTGAGGAGAACCACGGGGCGCTCTTTTTGGATTTTGGTGTTTCTCCTGCTTATCTTCACTCAGATGTTAACCTCCCTGGTGCTCTTTTCTGGTGTGTTCATCCTCTCCAACGAAGCCCTCATCAGCCCCTTTCGCTTTTGTCTAAAACATGGTCAACATGGTGAAGCCTCCTGTGACAGGTGGTACAGGAGTCCTGTCAACGAAGCTGAATCTGAGATAAAAATTAACATCCTCACAACAGTGGTTACTCTGGGTTTGTACATTCCTGTGGTGCTTGTGGCCTTTGCCCTGCTGGCCATGCTGTTAGCAGCTTACGCCAAAGACAGAGCAGCACTCTGGTTTAGCATGGCCTGCCAAGCTGCATCAAGCCTACTCATCCTGACTGGCATTGTTAGTTTTTTGCTACTCTATCAGTCGTATGTGAGCTGGCAACACATGACCCTCTGGTTCTATATCTGTGTGGCTGTGCAGGTTGAGCTGGTTATCGTAACTGCACTGACCCATGTTTCGGGAAGGAGGCTAACGTCTGACTGGAAATAGCGTCCAAATAAAAATTCATCCTCGCCTTTTTAACGGAAGGGGCGTTTGATTGGTGAGCTTCAAGAAAGTGCCTGATGAAAGTATATAATCAAATCTGGGGTTTTTTAAATGCATTTTTTGTTACATGTTCTTTATGTTTTCACTAAAAAGTGGTCAAATCTGTGTTTTGGGGCAAATGCTGATGAGGCCTACTGACAGATTTTGTGAACTGTAAACTGTACCCTTTATTTGTTAAATCAACTGGAACATACTGTAATTTCTTTTGCATGATGCAACAGTGTTTTTGAATTCCAGGCAAACTGGTTTGAGAAGCTGATGGCAGTGTGTAAATAAAAAACAGAAATAGCTGGTGAATAGGTGCTAAAGAGAATGACACTTTAAAAAGGTGGTAGACTAATAGAGTAAATGCTGACACTTATGTCGCTTATGCTGTTTTGACACTGCTTATTCAAGAAAAACAGCTACCTCCTCTATTAAAGTGGGTAAAAAATACAATATCTATAGTATCTATAGTGGGCATACATTCAGAATTAACATGAGCATCAGTTTCAGATTAATTTTCAAAGGGTTCTGGCTAAACTTTCAGGAAAAGCCCATCTAAACTTTATATAATACCATGTTATCTGTGTTTTGGGGAATTCCCATTAATTTGTGGTAATTCAGAGTAACAGTACGGTGGAAAGATGCAGCAGCTCCATCAACACTGAATGAACATCAGATGGAAACTGCACTGTAAGATTGGGTTTTACATGCGGTCATTAAAAGGCATATGCTGGCATTTACTCATTCTTATGTATATACTTAATAATTAATTAAGTATTATTGGTGTCAAGTCTTTTCATCCACTGTCTTTGGGGCTGTGCTAAAGTTTACATATCAGTGACATCAGTTAAAGCATCAGTTCTTTATTGAGGAAGTTTTAGTATCTTATGGTATTTGGTGAGTACTGATTGAACTGTCTGAGGAATTTGTGATTTGGTGGCATTCCCCCTTTAAGAGAATGTTTTCCATTTTAGTGCAAACACTGAACAAGGCTTAACGCACTTTGAATAAGATGTTCAACATCAGGAGAAAAAGATTTCTCGCACAAGCCGCAAGGCATCATCCTCCTCCGCTGCATCTGCTGGCATCTTTGAGCGCTCTTCTTTTTTGTTAGCCCCCATTTCAACGTTCATAAGACTGCTGTGATCCTGTAGTGGTCCTGACCGCTGACCCTCAGGACACTGATGCTGTGGGCTCTTGGTGTACGGCACCGTTTCCACCTCTGTAATGTCCAAGTCTGTTTCTGAGACGTACGTCGTCCCCTGGGCATCACTACAGTCTGAGAACTCCTCTGAAATCACCGGCTTTGCTATCGTCCTTGGAGAAGCAGGACTCTCCCTTAACTTCACAGTTGTGTCTACTGCCTTGTCTTTAGCCTGTTTGGGGATGGGGGGGGTATACAATGATTCAGTGGATATCCTGCATTTTACAATAACTTTTGAGATATGATTTGAAAATTGTTTTGTTTTTAAGCATTTGTGTAAGTAAGCTGAGACATACACACTGATGCAGGTATAAGAGGACAGATCAGATGACAGACATATTTGATTATCACATATATGATTATTTTAATTTACATTTTTGGATATTTTTATATGAAAAACATTTTTTAACAGTGTTGACATGTTTTAGTATTTAATTTATAAATAGCTATCAATAACTGGATCTTTATACCAAGGCAAATTCGTCGTATGTGAAAATGTACCTGGCAATAAACCCGATTCTGATTAGATTTTTCCAGTACAAAAACATTTCAACAGTTAACAAAGGGAAGCAGCGCCACCTTTTGGTGAGTCAGGAGAACCACGTCCTCGCAGGCACCGTTGGTAAGATATGAAACAGCCGCTTCTACCAGCTCTTTCTCGTTCATACAGTAGAATGCAGGTCTGAAAACATAGCGTATATGTTAGTCAAATCGACCTAAGGTGCTGTAACGGAAGCATAAAATCGAGAGTCTGTCTTGTTTTTTTTTCACGCCAACTAACGTTACCTTGCAGTTTTCCGTTTCCCCCTTCTCTTCAGCGGCTCCTTCTCTTTCTCCTCCTTCTTCTTCGACATCCACGACGGCAGCGCCCGGGGCCTTTCCGACATGTTGGCTCTGTGTTATGAAACGGTACACAATTTGAATATCTGCACAAAGGTTACTGAGATTTCATTCAGTATTAAGTGAGAACCAGACGAACACGGGTTTGCGGCTTGTTGAAGTCACGTGACCGCGCTGGCTGACGGAGTCTTTAGCGCCACTTAGTGGACAAACAATTTATTGTACATTGTTAATCATATGGTTTGTTTAATCTATAACAATGCATCATATTTAATTTGTTGGTAATGTGTTTTGTATATAAATGAATCAGCAAACTAGTAACTAAAGCACTCAAAAAGTGATGTTAAAGGTGCAAATGTAGAGCAGTCAAAGTTGTATAAAATGTGAATACTCAAATGTGAACCCAAAAACTGTAATAAACATACATAAAATAAATATATGAAGTTATCACCACTCACATTTCCTGCACCCAGCTTGATTTAAACATTTACATTTGATTGTATGACATACCAGAGTAATAGTTTTATAGATTTAAATTCGGTTGATTTTGAGACTTGGGCTCATTGACATGCTATTAAAGACATTTTGTCTTTTGAGTATGTGTTGAGAGATTATTTTTGTGTTGTTTTGCAAAGCTGCAGAACAGACAAAGTCCAAACCAAATTTCCCTTCTGGGATAATAAAGTATCTTAAGTTATCTTATCTTATTTTATTGAAGTGAGTTTGGTTTGAATGGGTTTACAGGTGTGAATCAGAAATATACCACTCTTGCAGAAATCACATTCTGTCATTTTTACTATGGTAGTGGCACTTGCCCAAATAGTTGTCACATTACTGCTAATGTTCCTTGTATACTTATTTAATGTATTCTAGCTAATGTATCTTCAATATATTGTTAAAAATAATAGTACAGTGAAAGATTATAATTTCCAAATGTCTCTCTTTCTCTCTCTCTCCCCCCATACCTTCCATCTTCTACAAATGTACAAGCACACTTACATAAACACAGACACTGTACAGTTGGTCATTGTTGGAATTAATCAGCGTTGCAGTAGTGTGCTGTGTAATTAAAGCTGCGTTGCAGTGTCTGCTTTTTCAAATTCACTTTTCTCACCGTGGCCTTTCTGTTGTCCCAGCTTATCTACATTTTCTGTTACTTATCGTTGTTTTAGATATTCCACATTAAGAATATTAGCATAATATTTCTTGCTTCTCCCTCACATATTTTTATTGGCATATTGAGTCGTGTGCCAGTAACATTAAACATTTCATCATCAACACTGTTCGTATAACTCTCACCTTAGATTTGGTCAGATAATAATAGCTGTTTGATGATTTTTATTTTAATTTTTGAACTGCATGTGTGGACAACACTAGCCCTGTGTGTCTTATTCTCGCCGACAGAAGATAATCCCTGCTAGTCTAGTCGCATGACTCATTATTTTCTCACTTTCCACTCTTTTCTCCTCTTTTCTCATCCTCTTTCAATCTCTGATGTTCGAAACAGCCTTGTGTCAGACTCTCACCTTCTGTCACTTTGGACCCAAAGCTGCCTTCTCTCACTCAGGCCTTTTAATTATGTCTGTAAAGCCCCTTCCTACAAGTGCTTAGGCCTTGATTGCAAAGACCAGCTTTGTATATTTGACTAAATTAAAAAATGGGGGGAAAGGGAGAAAAAAAACCTCAAGGCAAAGAGCGTGTTAACAGCCAGATGCACACACAATGTCACTTTCCGTAAAGCTCTCAAGTTCAGCGCATTTTAGGAATGACATGTAATCAGAGGGCTGAACTGGTATCAAATGAAAACAAATCCTCAAATATGACAATATTATTATTATTTACAACAGATGTCAACAGAGTTGCTTTAAGAAAATTATTTTTACTGATCTACATTTCTATAGTTGATAATTATTAGACCTTGTGTGGTGTGTGTTTCTAGTTAAACACAAACCACATGAGGGTTAATAATTACCAAATTCTCAGACAATTCTCATAACTGCATCCCGTCCATTAACAATCCTTGTTTACTATTTACCTTTTTTATTTATTTATCATCATTGTTGAAATAATTGAATACTGTAATATATTTAAACATAAAAATTCTAAAGGCAATGAACTCATCCTCCTCGGGGCTTGCTGCCACATCCACAGATCAGGCCGTGCTAAGAAGATTTCTTTGCTAAAGGAGTAAAGCTCGTCACTGCTTTACTTGCAGCTGAATTTGTAGGTCAGACATGGCCAAAATGTCATGAGGGCATCAGTGGTTTTAACACTGGTTTGATGTTGCTGTCTGGTTCAGAATCAATATTTTAATGAGCCGCATTTTTATGATATTTAGAGATGTAAAACAAGCTGATCCGTAACTACACTGTGCGGACATTTTCAACAGATTTTTGTTTGATATAAAGATTAAATTGGACATAAACGACTCGATCAGGAAGTAATTTCCACCTAATCTAATCTATATTTCCTCTCGTTTCCACAGCCTCCTCTTTAAATGTTCTTATTCTCAGGGCCTTAAGTGGTGAGAACCAGAATAATCTTCTAGTTGTCTTCCTGGGCTTAACCCTGCTTTGAGTAAGGGTCATTACCATTGGCCATCTGTCCAAGAAACGCTTGTTGTGATTGGGCATATGGCGTAAGAGAGAGCAAGATTTAAGAAGAGCAGAATGTTTAAATTGAATGAAGATATGCCACAGGTCACATTGTCTGTCGGGAGACACATAATATCATTTCATTATGTAACCCAGGATTGTATTAGTGTGTGTGAGCATGTTTACTAGTGTGCAGATGTATGTTCACAGATGTAGGCTTTGGGATAACTTAAAGTAACTCTTGTATTGTAACACACAAAGGAAAAGAGGAAGTCAGTTACCTTTTAAGGGGTCTTTCAGCTCCCACTTGGCTGTGATTGTTACAAAACACACGGGAGCCAGTTATTCCCAGAAGAAGACAGCGCAATCTTAGCGCACTCATTCAGTGTGAATACTGTTTGATGATGTGCATAGCTGTGTGTGTGATAAGAACTTATGTATGTATTTCTATCACATGACTTGGACATGGTCATGCAGTTGTCTACATTAATCTGCAATATCTTTATTTGTTTGTTTTTACATTATGGGAACATCTCTGCTGATATACTTCCTGGGCCTGGGAAATATATGCTGGTCTGGATGTTGACCAAAGCTAACGTAAAGGCAAGGTGTAAATTGGTTATGGGTTGAATTGTCAGCTAATCTCTATGTCAGCTGGCAACAGAGAAGCAAAACAGACAGACAATGTAACCATTAAAGTAGTTGTTCAGGCTGTATCTGTAATCAAAGGAAATAGACTTCATTTTTTGACAATGAGGAAAATGCTTCAGGGAACAAATTCCCAGATGACTTATCCTTGATAACAGTAAAACATTGCTCTACTCAAAATATTGATCCGCATGAGGATGCACAGAGTTTAGGTTTCACCTTAAAAATAACACACCACTTAACTTATTTTTGAATGTTGTTGCATGACACTAAAGGACTGTAAATGGGAGATTAGTGGGAACCAAAGACTTTCTGTGAAACTGCGTGTGTGTGTGTGTGTGTGTGTGTGTGTGCGGTTGTTTTCTTGTGATTGCTTCTGTCTCTGATGAATTGGTCTCGAAAGATGTCAGGCGGACAACCCACACAACAAACCATATGTGAATTTGTAATAATACAGAAAAGATGTTCCATGGGAGCATTCAAAGATTATGAGGATTGTAAAGAAGAGAACGTAAAGACACAATAGTGGGGTGAACGTGAAATAGGGATCTTATAATCTCAAATGTTTAGTAATCTACAAACCTTTTTTACAATGGATTTTCCTTTGGATTGTTTTGGACGGCTTTTAGTATAGTTGCTTTGTATAATGAGGTCATTTTTCTTTCGTTTCTTTCTCTGTCTAATCTGTTGTCATATGGGCCAGAGATAAGAATAGAATAGAGTTTAGCATCAGCTCTTCCTGCTGCTTGATATCACATATGTGGAAATCTCTCAGTCACTCTCAGTTGTTGGGACCCTCGGCGCAGTCTGATTTTGAACCTTAAGATGACTGTTATGATTGGAATCATCTATGGGAATGATTAGCTTTAAAAATTGTGAAAAATTGTGTGAAGTTGTTGATGAAATGTTGTTGGCACCTTCAAGGAAAGGATAAGGAAAAGGTATATTATGCTGTAGGTACACTGAAGTAAAGGCTTTCATTGCTTCACTAGAAAACCTGTTTGTCTCCTCAGCTAAATGTTGTATTTACCATAGTGGACTGCGCATGATTCGTTGTGACATAATCTAGCGTTAAAACATCAAATTCCCAATGGCACAAGTAACGGAAATAAAATCTGTCGCGCTAAAATGTGTGTGTGAGGAAAAACCCTCTGCACAAATCAATGTGATGGAAAATGAGAAGTCACTGGGACGCAGTAATCTGTTCCACACTATTAAAGTCCTGACTTGTAGGCTACTCTGCTTCCTCATCAACAGTAATAGGCCAAATCCATAGGGATTTCCTGCCAATCACAGGGACGTAGTAGTATCTTAATGACTTTTCTGCGGGAGCTGAAAAAAGCGCTTTTATAAATTCGGCGGTCTATGTGTGTTTTACTGAACCGAGCAGATCGAGCAACACTAGTACAGATTCAAAGCAAGTCCAGATAGTGTACTACGATGAAGGTAATGTGCTTGGAGAATTTAAAGAACCCCTGGGACTTCTTATCCCTATTGATAAATGTTGCAGTTGAACTGCATGAAATATCCGGTTGTGTAATCACTGACCTTAAAGACGACCCTTTCCTTGAAAGATCATTGTTTTTTTAAAAAGATCTTTTAAATACTCGTGCTGAGAGTGCAAGCATGTGTTCTTTCACAATAAGGAAAAGAAAGAAAGGAGTGAGAGTTGATTTCACTCAGCAGTGTCACCTCGCTTACTCAACCTACACTGCCAAATTAAAGATGATAATTTCATCCTTAAGTGCACTCTAATAAGAGCAATCACTTGCCTGGTTAGGACTCCAATCAAAATGCTAATTACAATCCTGGCCCTGCAAATGAACAGTTGAGTATTCATTATCTTCCTTTAGTTCTACTTTTCTGTCTCTGCTCTCCCTTTGGTGGTTATGTGTCCAATTTTCCCAAAAGGTTGTGACATTGCAAAAAGATGTCTGATTATCCTCATATAACAGTTCACTTGGTAGAAATGGTAGAGCTTTTGAGGATTAAAGGGTAACTTGTGTCTACAAGATGCACTTTCTTAAATTGCTCCAGTATTGAGCGAGTATGCTGAAGACGGCAGACAGCAAAATAGTTGAAAAATACCCTTTAAGTGTGATGTTGGGAATGTCACTGAGACAATGTCACACTGTGCAGTTGCTCATTGTTTCAGGTTTTAATTTGGTTTAATATGTTGCCATCATGCTAGTCACAATAAAGTCCTACAATTGCTGCAAAGGGAAAAAAACACACTTGAATCCAAGCAAATACAACAAAGAAAGGCATGGTTACATCATGTACGCATGCAGATATTTCATGTGTCAAAAAGATGAAACACCAATACTTCATTGCTTTTGAACAAAACGTGATTGCTTCATTACAGCTCCCAAAAGACACAAAAGTTTTTTAATGGTTGTTTTGTTTAACTTTTTAAACAGAATCAGAATCAGAAGGAGCTTTACTGCCGAGTAGTGTTTTACACGTACAAGGAATTTGCTTTGGTGATAAGGTGTTATACATAGACAAACATACATTTGACAGAAATAAATGTAGAAATAAATATGTACAATATGTACATAAATATGTAATAAACAAATGCAAGTTATATAAGAATAATTTAAAAAATAGAGAAAAATAATACAACTATTTGTAGAGAAAGAACAATGTGGCAGATATTTACATGTGCAATTAACAAAATTGTTAATTGTTAAACAAAAAAAAACTATAAAAGTGATGGGAGATTGCAGCCAATCACCTTCTCTGCAGAGCGAATGATAAGTACCAGATGGTGATGGAGGAGGTGAGGATGGACTCAATGATGACGATGTAGAAGTGCACCATCATTGTCTTTGGCAGGCTGAACTCTTCAGCTGCCGCAGGAAGTACATCCTATGCTGGGCCTTTTTGGTGATGGAGGTGATGATCAGCTCCCACTTGAGGTCCTGGGAGATGATGGCGTCCAGGAAGTAGAAGGAGTCCACAGTGCGACTGTGGAGTCACGCAGGATGATGGGGGAGGGTGGGGCTGGGCTCTTTCTGAAGTTTGTGCTCCAGACTGTTCAGGCTGCACCAGGTCACCAGATGGCCAATCTCCCACCTGTAGGCAGACTCATCCCCACCACAGATGACCCCAATGAGGGTGGTGTCATGCGCAAACTTCAGGAGCTTGACGGACTGGTGACTGGGGCCGCAGGTATTGGTGTACAGTGAGAAGAACAGACGGGAAAGAACGCAGCATTGATGTGAACCAGTGCTGATGGTCTGTGATCCACCTACAGGTGAAGACAGGCACGTTCAGTTGAGGGAGCTTGTCCTGTAGCAGGGCCGGGATGATGGTACTGAAAGCAGAGCTGAAATCCACAAACAGGATCCTGGTGTAGGTTCCTGGGGAGTCCAGGTGCTGGAGGATGTAGTGAAGGGCAATGTTTACTGCATCATCTACAGACCTGTTGGCTCTGTAGGCGAACTGCAGATGGTCCAGGAGTGGGTCTGTGATGGATTTAAGGTGGGACAACACAAGACGCTCAAAAGACTTCATTACCACAGAGGTCAGGGTGATGGGTCTGTAGTCGTTTAGTCCTGTGGTCCTTGGTTTTTTAGGGACAGGGATGATGGTGGAGGCTTTGAAGCAGGCTGGCACATGGCATGTCTCCAGAGAGGTGTTAAAATGTCTGTAACGCCGGACACAGCTGATCAGCACAGTGCTTCAGCGTGGATAGGGAGACAGAGTCCGGCCCGGCTGCTTTGCGAGGTTTCTGCCTCCTGAACAGTCTGTTGACGTCCCTCTCTAGGATGGTAAGAGAGGGGGTGGGGTGGGGGATGAGATGGTGGACTGTGGCCGGTCAGTGGTGTGACGGAGGGATGGTGTCAGGTCTGTCCCATTTTCCTGTCTTTCAAAGCGACATTAAAACTGGTTCAGCTCATTGGCAAGGCGTGAGTCGTTCATGGAGTGGGGGGATTTAGGTTTGTAGCTGGTGATCTGTCTGAATCCTCTCCAGAGAAAAGCAGAGTCATTCCTTGAGAACTGGTGTTGTAGTCTCTCTGCATACAGCTCGCACCGTCTTACTAAACCTGTACTTTGACTCCTGAAACCTGGCTCTGTAAATATCTCTTCCTTTTCCAACCTAAGCTGTCTGAGCTTAGCTGTGAACCAGGGTTTGTCATTGTTATAACTCACCCTGGTGTGGAATGCAGCTGTCCTCACAGAAGCTGACGTAGGATGCCACAGCCTCTGTAAACTCATCCAGATTGTTGGTAGTAGTCCTGAAAACAGCCCAGTCAGTGCAGTCCAACCATGCCTGCGGATCCTCTACAGCTTCACTGGTCCATTTATTTGATGTGCTCATTACAGGTTTACAGGGTCTTAGTTTTAAGCTTTAGTTTGAATTTTCAAAGGTTGAACCATGAGTTCTAATGATCAGTAAGTAGTCACCAGTGGAGCGGTGTAACTGCGTCATAGACACTGCTAACTGTGGTGTAACAGTGATCCAAAGTGTTCCCCTCTCTGGTTGGACACTTAATAAACTGTATTTGGGGAGTTCTTGGCACACTGGCGTGCGGCAGAATGTAAACACCGACCAGAATGAATTAAGCAAACTCACGGGGGGGGAGTAAAACGGTTTACAGTTAATGATAAAATATTCCAGATTAGGAGAACACTGCTGCTGAATCACTGTCACGTCGGTACACCAGCCATTGTTAATTAAAAAAAACAGATACCTCCACCTGTTAGCGCGGAGTCCGGTATTGGTCACAGCCACGTCTCCGTGAAGCACAGAACAGAAGATGAATTAAAGCTGCAAACAGCGTTGGGCGGGCCCTCGCACGTGTAGCGCGTCGTGTGCGAGGCGGCTGCGTTGCAGATTCTAGAGCTCTGCCGGTGCCGCTGTGAATTTGCTACACGTTTCGGACGCTGCACGAAGGTGTTATACCTCACTTCCTGTGTCCCCTTTGTGGCGCCACATAGCACTTGGCGCTATGAATATGAATGAATTATGGCGTGTAGATGTGTTCAGGGCAGGACAGTTATCAAGCACGTAAAGTTTTGTGCAGATGTGAGCATGCACACTGAAGTTACAACAACTTCCTGTGTCGTGGCGAAGAGTTGATCTTTGACGCCAAACCACGGACACGCCCATTGACGAAAATTCACAGATAGTACAACTTTTCATCATCAGTGCCTTTAGAAGGCACACCAGAAATTTGAAATCCCTAGGAGAAGTTTGTTAAAGTACAGAGTGTGTAAATCATCCAAAAAATGCTGTAAAATTCAAAATGGCCGACTTCCTGTAGAGTTTAGGGCATCTCTCCAAGAGGCTGATAGATGTGCCACAGAAATTTCATACATGTAGGTCAAACGTGCTATGGGGACTGCTTCGTTAAAGGTCACTTCCTGTTGCCAGTAGGTGCCGCTATGACTGTGGGTGAATGTTGGCATGTACATGTGTTGTACATGTACAGGCGGACTCTCATCCTACATATACAGTTTGGTGCAGATGTGAGCATGTACACTGAAAATACAACAACTTCCTGTGTCATGGCGAATCATCGACACCACGGACAGACCCGTTGAAAACTCACAATTTTTCAATACCTTTAATACCATCAATACCTTTAGAAGGCACAGCATAAATTTGAAGTCGTTCAGACTAAATCCCTAGGAGGAGTTCGTTAAAGTATGTAAATCGCCAAAAATGACCATTAAATCTAAAACGGCCACAGAAAATTTCGTACATGTAGGTGAAACTTTACCCAGGGGCTGCACTGTAGGGGGCGCGAACGAGTTATTTTGCCACGCCCATGTGCGAAACCCATAAAATACGAAATTTTTCACCACTCCTGAATTTTGTGCAAAGTTTGATGAGTTTTCGGGTATGTTTAGGCCCCCAAAATTGAGGTTTGCAGAAAAAAGAAACCTGGCTCTGTCCCCAGTCATAAATATCTGTTCCTTTTCCAACCTCAGCTTCTCACACCTGCTTACTAAACCTGTACTTTAACGTCCTGCACCTGGCCCTGGCCCCATTCCTATATGCCTCCTCCTTTTCCAACATTAGCTGTCTGAGTTTGGCTGTAAACAAGAGTTTGTCCTTGTTATAACTCACCCTGGTGTGTGTTGGTATACAGCTGTCCTCACAGAAACTGATGTACGACATCACAGCATCAACAAACTCATCCAGACTGTTGGTAGCAGTCCTGAAAACATCCCAGTCAGTGCAGTCCAAACACGCCTGAAGATCCTCTTTCACTGGTCCATTGCTTTGATGTCCTCACTACAGGTTCACAGAGCTTTAGTTTCTACCTGTATGCAGGAACCAGGTGGACCATGATGTGATCAGAGTGTCCCAGTGGAGCGCGGGGGGACAGCGTGATAGGCACTGCACTGCATCCTGTGGTAACCCAAAGTGTTCCCCTCTCTGGTTGGACACTTTATAAGCCGAATGAAAGCAGTTAACAGTTAACATGATAAAAAAATTAATGATAAAAAAATTCCAGATCAGAAGAACAATGCTGCTGAATCCACCTTTTGTTTTGCCAGAGACAAAAGGTCGTGGTCCGCTTTGTACCGTTGGAAGCTAGCCAGCTGCAGCGTGGATTCTGACATCAGTTCACACAGCCATGTCTCCGTGAAGCACAGAACAGAAAATGAATAAAAGTCTGTTTTTCCCCACCAGTAGCTGAAGTTTGTCTAGTTTGTTGCACAGTGAACGCACTTTGGAGAGGAATATTGCCAGTAGTGCTGTGCCAAGTCCACGCTACCAGAGACGCTTGAGCGACTCGGCTCAGTTTTAGTAAATGCCAAACACACAAAGACCAACACAGCGAACTTCTTTTCATATAGTACCTTTACATTTAAGCAAATCTGTTTCCTCTGGACCATTGTACTCCTATCATAGAATACTGTTTTTCATCAGCTCGTTGAATAATTTTTACGGAGAGCCCACACACACGCAGCATGTTGAAGCAGTTTATTCAAAAACATTACAGGGCTGCAGTAATGTGCATAGTGGGAGCAAATTAAAGACATCAAGGATACCATTATTATAAAAGCTTTCCCAACATCACTGTAAGTCACAGGGGATACAAAGAAAACACAGTTTCCATTGGCTTTAGCTTGCTATAACACAAAGCTTTCTCTTCAGTAGCAGCAGCACAGGTAGAAAGTCTGGGGAGATTTTGTTCTACTTTGATCCCCGTCTCTGTCAACCCCCAAAAACCTCAGCTTTCTAGGTCCCTGCTTTCCTCAGAAGAAGCAGGTGAGACACCAGCCTGGCTGCCATGGCAACAGATACAGATTTTTAACCTATTTGTTGTGGAGTAAACAAAGGTTTATGTGTTTGTCAGTGTGCATGGGTGCCAGTAAGGGTGACTGGATGAGTGACAGACAGACGGACAGGGAGTAACAAACAGTGATTGTTGACAACTATGGCATGTGGTCATGACAGCTGGCGTTCATGGAGGCTTGTCGACTAGCAGTCGCACAGTCACACTTTGTTGCTGCAGTTCAAATGTCACACTGCTCAGGAGGAGGAGGCATCACAGCGGTCCCTCCACACCAAACACACCCCGGAAAATAAATGATTCATGCATCTTTGAGACGCCACTTTGACTTCATAAGCATTCAGAAGGGAATACTGTTTTAAAGCACAAACCTGGATGATGCAACTTTATGCTCGTGCATTTATTTTGTGGGTGAGTGTGTTCATCTCCTCTTGAATTAATTTACACAGAGGTTGTTACTGCCGAAGAAAAATTGGTCCCACCTTACTGAATAATGATGGCCTTTGAAAACATGTCCCCTGGGCTTTCTGATAGGACGCCTTGCTTTGTGCTTTGCTTGTTGTTTGTGAACTTTGATGGCTGCTGTTGTTTTTCTGTCTTTGTTTTGCAAGTGTTATGTGAGAAACCGGAATGCAGAGACGCAGGAAAGGAAATAAGGTCATTACAATCAGAACATGTATAATAAATATCAAGTAATACTTTTTCAACATAAATTACACACACTGAAAGGAAGATACTAACCTCACCATGTCTTCTGCTTGTGTGAGAATCTGGTCAGCAGTGGTAACAGTACAGGTACAGTGTAACTATGTACATGTACCTAATTACTGTACTTAGGTAATTATAGTTTTCTAGATTATTTCCATTTTATATTTTCACTCCACTAAATTTCTGAGAAAAAAATTGTACGTTTTACTCAAAATCATTTATCTGTTCACAATAGTAACTAGTTACTTTGCAAACTTTGCAAAGATTTTACACATGATCATGTTATTACATTATGATGGATTGTCAAAACTAAACCGCCCAACATAAAGTAGTTAAAAAGAGTCCACTAGCTACAACATATATTATATGCTTAAATGTTTATGCATCAGTAATATTAAACCAATAACAATTAAACCAATAACAAAGGTTTTAATAATAAAACAGTGACATGGGCCATTCTGCTGTATAAAAAGTACTTCTGAGTGACATCTGCTGCAACTGACTCTTCTTTTAAAAGCAGTTGTAAAACATTGCTTTCTCTCAGTGTGTGTGTTTGTGTGTGCATGTGTGCAAGTGTGAGAATGCGTGCATGTACGTCTGTTGTAATCCATGTGTGAGTGCGGTAGGAATAGGACAGGGATTATAAAGACAGTGTTATTTATGTTGAATATTTTACTTGTGTTTTATGTGTTTTCTATTCCATTTGTTTAATGTTTTCTATGTTTTACTGTATAGCACATCATGTTTACCCGTTTATGAGTATGTGCTATACAAATAAAATCTACAAATAATTTTATACTTCTCTTAAAGCATCAGTGACAGCATCACTACTAGCAACACTAGAAAGGCTGGTATCAGTTATTTTCCCCAACAAATGACCAGTCTAAAGTCATATGGGAAATTTAAATGTCTGCAGTTTTGGGTTGTACTGTTTAGAAGAAACTACAAATGACCTGTTTTTAGTTTGTATGCATATGCCCATCCAAGATTGAGTGTGAAAAGCAAGGATGGGATGATATCAGACCATATCACTCATTTACACCCAGGCATCAGTCAAAGTGAGAGTGTCTTTGGCTGCCAGGAGCAGTGTTACATCGTCCACCGGTGTGAATGAAGCCACGGATTTAAAGTTGTAACAATCACCTGAAGAGGCGTAAATCTGCCAGCAGACATAGTGATAAGTTCTGTTATTAAAAGGTGACACATCAAAGAAAAAAATCTCCATCTCAAGTCTTGTCTTCCATTTTTATCACTCTGCAGCTCTAGCCAGCTTTTTTAAGGCTTTGGGCGCTGTGTGTCCTCTGAGAAGAAGTGACAAAAGACAACAGGGAATGCTCTCTGCTCTGCATAGATGGAATGCAAATGCATGTAATGTGTTGACTGATTTATGCCAAGTGAGATTTTGGCACAGGTGCCCTGTGTGTGTGCGTGTGAGAGCGTGAGAGAGAGAGAGAGACAGAGAGAAGAGACAGACAGACAGGGCTGCGTGCATAAATTTGCCTTCTGGACACTTGCCCTGTTTCAGCTAATTAAATTTTAAAAAGTGGGGATTTCTAATGTTGTTCATCATTATGCCAAACAGGCTGTGAGTTGATTACCATATCATATCATGTAGGATGGTGCACATGCGCAATCAGCTCTTCCCCCTTCTCGCGCCAACTGAGCCCAATCTTAAACCGCGAGCAGCCGCAGACAGATCATCGGTTTATGTTGGAGGACGGATCAGTCTGAGACTGACAGACTTGAGCTCTGCAGGAACAGCATCCTCGCGCTGGGAAACTGTACTCATCTGCCAGTTTTTGGTTTTATACTGTAAAGGAAGACTGATCATGAGTCATAAGATCCTCAGCTCCTATATTTGTCCCCCAAATGTCTCTCATCTTGACCAATGGGATTAGAATGAAAATGTGAAAGTTGGATTTTGTAAATTAGTGGTTCTAACAGGCGCTTATCCGGACCATTGATTTAAACGGGCGGAGGGATGTGAGGAACACACAGCTGGTCAAGTTTGAAATCTCCAACTGAGAGGATGCATGTAGGTGAGTGAGATGATCCATATTTGCTATGATTTGAAGGCGTTTGCAGAAATTGTTGCTTCCTTTCTGTGTCTGAGGGGGACTGAGAGATGTAAGAGTTTCCAATCTTTTTTTCGAGATGTCGTTTTCTTGGCAAACATTCGTCTACCTTGTTCACAAAGTTCAGGTGCAATTTGCATGTTTTTGCACAAAACGGTTACTGTCATCACAATGAGGCTATATGGGGAGAAACAGGCTACGTGCGGGGATTTTTACAGCTGCTTCCTAAAGACGTTTTAAAAGACAGGGAAACGCCAAACTAATATTTCTGTTTTGAAAATGTCTCTGGTGTAACGATTTATGGTGCTGAAGTGACAGCTCCGTACTTGTGCTCTATGCACTCTGTCTTAGCTGGCGTAAAAGTAAAGACACGTTCTGCAAGAAAGAAAGTAAAATCCAAATTTTTCAAACGGGGGAAATCTGTTTTCCTTCTTGCATCAGCATGTGGTGGCTCAGTGCCGGACAGGAGGATTTGGGCTGCTGCGGCCGAGTTCCTCCTCCACACACACAGAATATGGTTTCTGTGGAAGTGATTCAATGGAGTACCTTCATTTAATTAACAAACCCCCTGAATTCTTCCATGAAGGGTCAGTCAGCTGGAGACATTGTAGATGATGACAGTGTAGCTAAGTTTCTCTACACTTTCCTTAATTTACTGTTAGTTAATTGAAATTCTTTGTGACAGTAGGCCTACACTGTGTTAGATTCTTATTTGAGATTTTCTCGAGGTTAGATTTTGGATGTCTGATTACAGATTATTTTATAGATATGAAGGTATTGGACACGTTTTAAATAATTTTATCATAAGGCATGGTACCATGGAATAAAGCATTTAGAGGCCTATGTGAGCAGAGTACAAACAAACCATAGAGCCATGTCCACCGCCTACATGATAAGAGCGGTTTGTGAGTTGACGTTCACAGCCACATGCCAACATGCCACTTTGGTGAAAACTCAAACCAAAAATTGGCTTAGAGCCACTGGACTAGCTGCTCTAATAAAGTCATAGTCTATTTCATGTAGTAGTATTTTTATGCTATTATTTTATGACATAGATCATTTTTTGTTCACCAAGAGACATCCTCACGCAGCATATTTGTAGAGAGCAGTTTCTACGATTATCCACTGTATTATATATAAATCTTAGTTGGGGATAAAAGGAAAAGGATGTAAAAATAGTAGGAAGAGTTAAGCAAGCAGATGGTGGAAGGAGCATGTCCTTATTCTTTCCTTGTCAAGCTTTTGAACTCCACACCGTGGCCTGTTATGTACATTTAGGGATTCGGCTGAGCACACTGAGACAAGCAGAGACACACAAATCCTGCTAAGCTCTCTCTCTCTCTCTTTCCTTTATTCCTTGATTGAACCTTTACTCGCATACTGTCGGCTTATTTTACAGTCTGGATATTTCTCCTATTCATTGAGGAGGGATTTGCTCTGGCACAAAAGACTAAAGGTAAGACTGAGGTATCCACTACATGAAATTAAGACACATAATGTTACTTAATTAGGTGTAATTGTCTTCACATTGTGTCATCATTAAATATCATAATGTCATGTGTCTCTTGGCTCTCATATACGTAAAGATGGAGGCGCAGGATCAAAAGTGGTAAACCCCTCTCAGCGGCCGCTGCAATCTCATCAATGTGGAAGCTGGGTACGATACACAGATGGAGGCAGCTTCAGCTCCCCAAACTACCCAAATACGTACCCTCCAAACAAGGAGTGCCTGTATGTATTGGAAGGTAACCAACAACGCACACATGAGCCTGATAATCTCACTGCTGGGAAATTTGGGAAAAGTTGAGCTCCTATTCCAGTTTTCTTGAATGTTGCAGATTTTGCGTCTTTTGTGAGTTGGGTTGGAAATGAAAGGGAATCCCAAGGAACAAAATGAAAAACTGTTGTTGTGATGTAATGTTAACATTGCTAATAATCAATTGGTCCCATGTCTGGATTATATGTAAGGATGTTTCCTTTGTGTTATGATATTTGTATTTGTTTTGGTAACAACGCCATGGCAATATCTGACCAACTTAATATGCAATGCTAATGTTTTCCCTCTATGGCTGTTAAAATACAAACGAGCTGGCAGGCAATAATATATTAAACTTTTACAGCACTTTTCTGGGTACTCAAAGACGTTATACAAAGTGAACACACACAGTTAAAGCATTTAATAAGTACATGGGAAAAAAAGACAAGTAGTCATTTAAAAAGGAATCAGCATGCGGGTTGAAAGGAAAGAAAGTGAGAAGAGAAGGGACCTAATAACAGAAAGGTAGCTAGTTAAAAATGGAATTGTAAAATGGAGGGAAGGGTAGAGAAGGGAAGGAGGTTTACTGGGGAATGCAAGCTTGAAAAGGTGTTTGCCTGTCGGATAACTTTTTCACAGTGCAATCCTCATTATCTTGCACATCAAAGAATGCGTCAAACTTTGTTGTCATTTTGTGCATCAGTTTCTCTCTTTTTATCTATAATTGCTACTGGAGCCCACAAAACACTCTGACCTGCAGTGATAAAAATATCATCACCAATGAGGCAAATATTTTTCACTGCACTGCCCGTTCTCTGATAGCATTATATCCCTGGATCACCTCTGTGCCAGTAGTTGTGATCTGCCGCTCTGCTTCCCCCAGCCCAGCCCCGCCAGAGGATAGAGCTCCTGTTTGATGACACCTTTTACATAGAGGCGTCGTTTGAGTGTCGTTTTGACCATATTGAGGTGCGGGACGGGCCGTTCAGCTTCTCGCCACTCATCAACCGCTACTGTGGCTCTGCCAGTCCTGGACTTGTCCTCTCCACTGGACGCTTCCTGTGGATCCGCTTCTACAGTGATGAAGAGCTGGAGGGGACTGGCTTCCAGGTCCAGTACAGCTTTACTGCAGGTGATTAAAACACTCTGGGATGGTTCATCAATCCCTTTATGGAAATGTTCTCACTGCACCATCCTGTGACTCACTTTGATCAAATGCCTCTGAAAGTGTGATGTTTGACTGTTTCTATAATTTCCTCTATGAAGACCCTGAATTTCATCTGCATGTCGGAGGACTCTTGAACCCCATCCCAGGTAGTGTAACCACACAACTCTGAAATAGCCATCTGAAATAGCTTCAGTTGCATATCTTTATATTAATACCTGATGCAAAGCAGTGGTTGCCTTTCACAATCACCTCTATTCTCCTTTTTCTCTGTTATGTTTTCACGCCTCTTTGTTATTACACTTTGTCACTGTGTGTGGTCAGATTGTCAGTTTGAGCTGTCTGGGGCTGACGGCCTGATCCGTTCCAGTCAGGTGGAGGAGGATTTTAAAGTGAAGCCAGACCAGGCAGTGGACTGCATCTGGACTATACGAGCCCCAGCAAACAACAGGGTACGGCATGTGACATGTTAAAGTTGGACGTTTATGCCATGTTATCTAATGCACAACAGCAGAATAAGCTTAATTTCTTAAATAACTAAAAAATCTACACAAGATGAAGTTGAGGAGAGGGGATGTGATACATTGACAAACAGTACAGTGGTTGAAAAGATGAGCCTGCAGTGCATTTTGCATTCTGCAGAGCCTCCACAACTATTGTGATATATTTGTTCCATATCCTTTACATAATCATAAAGACAAAACATGTGGGCTTCAACTTCATATCACAAAAACACACAGATAAATGCATGTGAAGTTTTTTTAAAATTATCATCCATTTACTGACTACACATCCACAGCTTTTCATAGCAAAGCAAATACACTGAACTACAAAAGAAAATAACAAAATGTACATTGTATAAATGTCATTGCTTATTACAGATTTTCCTGCAATTCCTGGAATACCAGATGGAAAACTCAAACGAATGTAAGAAGAACTTTGTGGCTGTTTATGATGGCAGTAATGCCATTGAGGACCTAAAGGTAATATACGTGTAATATACAGTATGTTACTCCAGACTGTAAAATGAAAGCCCCATGATCTGATGTACTTTATTTGTTGCACACTGTATTGCTTTATACTCTCAGTTCTGAATTTCTCTCTCCTTCTGCTACACAACAGGGTTAACCTTTTTTTCCTTGTCATATATGCTCATTTTAATTAGAATCATAAATATGTAGCAACTGTTCTACAGACCTTGGTGTCAATGAGACTACACATCCAACACTATAAGAGAAAATGGTGTGTGGTTTCTTGCAGGCCAAGTTTTGTAGTACAGTAGCTAATGACATCATGCTGGACACTGGTGTGGGAGTAGTGAGGATGTGGGCTGATGAGACAAGCCGTCTCAGCCGTTTCCGGATGCTGTACACTACTTTTACAGACCGTGAGTTTCTACTTTAGATTATTCTTAACCTCTGTCATTTCACATTTTTACCAGTGTCCTGTTAGTTTAGTTTCTACAGCTTGTCAGGACAAGCACAGTATGTTGCAAAAAGATTTGTAGCAACACCCTCCTGTGGTTTCTATTCAGTACTGCAGCTGTTTTAAGAATAAAGTTGTTAGTAGCAGGCCTGGAATTTCAACATTTTAGGGGCAAGGCCACTTGGCCTTTAGTGTTGTCACTCTTTTGAGGGTACATAGCCCAAATGCCAGAGCAACAAAGTCATCAAATAAAAAAATAATTTTAACTTAAAGGATATTTTAGTATTTTTAAACCTGTGCCCTATTTTCTCTATATACAGTATTTTGGTGTCAAACTAACTAATAGGTACAAAAAGTTTTGGAATGAAGCATATTCCATCGGGGTAATTACGCTGCTTGTTTCTACTACTGACAGTCTCAGACTTTTATACAAGGTCTCTAACAACATCATGGAAAGGATCCCGTTGAGTGACTCCCGGCCCTTTGTTTTTAACAAGAAACAGAAGTCTTGCTGAAGGATAATTCTCTCTCTGAAATCTTGTGAGAGGCAAGTTCTTGCAGGAAATGCCGGTGGAAATGAGGAAAGTGTTTGTGGTGTATGTAGAGGAACTGCTAGCAAGACCTTATATCCTGATGTTACTCCAACACAACAAACTCCTTTCTCCAACTTTGACTTACATTTCCACTGTCATTTACCTGCAACAACTTGCCTCATGAAATTTCAGAGTGACAACTGTTCTTGAGCGAAACTTTAGTTTCTTGTTAAAAACAAAGGGTTTCACCAGGAGTCAGTCATAGGGATCCTTTCCATGATGTTTTAGACACCTGGTATAACAGTCTGATTACTTTTTTTGTGGGCGTACAGTACTGTGCGAAAGTCTTAGGCTGGTGTGGAAAAATGCTGTAAAGTTAGAAAGCTTTCAAAATAGACAAGGTAATAGATTATGTTTATCAGTTAACACAAGACAACCTGAGTGAACAGAATAAAAATCTAATTCAAATCAATATTTGGTGTGACCCCCCTTTGCCTTCAAAACATCATCAGATCTTCAAGGTACATTTGTACAAAGTCAGGGGTTTTGTAGGCATATCATCAGGTGTATGATTAAATAATTATACCAAACAGCTGCTAATGATCATAAATTCAATATATAGGTTGAAACACAATCATCAACTGAAACAGAAACAACTGTCTAGGAGGAACACAACTGGGTGAGGAACATCCAAACTCAGCTAAGAAGGTGAGGCTGCTGAAGACAGTTTACTGTTAAAAGTCACCCACCAAGACACAAGGTAGTAAAATTGCATCAGCAAGGTCTCTCCCAAGCAGAAAATTGAAGGCAGACAGGGGTTTCCAGATGTGCTATCCAAGCTCGTTTGAAGAAGCACAAAGAAGCAGGAAAGTTGAGGACTTTAGACGCAGTAGTTGGCTAAAGAAACTTACTGCAGCAGATGCTTACATGCTTGCATCTCTTTGCAATCAAAAGATGTCAAGCAGTGCCATCAGCTCAGAACTGGCAGAAAACAGTGAGACCCTATACCCATCTACTGTCTGGAGAAGTCTGGTCAGAAGTGGCCTTCATGGAAAATTTGGCTTCATGACAGCCATACCTCCCACATGGAAACAAGGCCAAGCGCATCAACTATGCATAGAACACAGGAACTGGGGTGCAGAAAAATAGCAGCAGGTGCTCTGGACTGATGAGTCAAAATTTTACATATTTGGCTGTAGCAGGAGGCAGGTTGTTCACCGAAGGGCTGAAGAGCGGTACAAGAATGAGTGTCTGCAGGCAACAGTGAAGTATGGTGGAGGTTCCTTGCAAGCTTTTTTGTTTTTGAAAGCATTCTCACTTTACAGTATTTTACCACACCTGCCTAAAACCTTTGCACACCACTAACTTTGACTGGCACAATTGTCCCGAAGGAATATGTCGCAGCTGAAGCCATCTTTTGCAGGTATTCCAATAATTTCCCCCCCCCCCCCCCCACTAGTCATTTCAACATCAAAATATGTGAAAATAGGGCCCAGTTTAAAAATACTGAAATTATCCTTCAAGGGTTATGGATGATTTTATTTTTATTAAATTTTGTCCTAATTTGTAGCTAAGTACTTACGAGCACATAAACTTTATGAAAAGTTTATGTGCTCCTCAATTTTTTATGACAAGCAAAAGGCACCTGATATAACTAAATAGCCAGCCAGTTAAACCCAAAACCTTGATTATCTTATCCCTATTGTCTTCTGTCTTGTTGCTTCAGCTAAAGAACCTTGTATTGCTGAACTAGTATTGATGATCTTAAGGGGGAATATGCAGGCTGGTGCATAAAAATAAGTGGGCAGAGGATGCTTCCCTCATGTCTGGGCTGCTCAAGCGGTGCCCCGGTGTTCCCAGTGGCCAGTTTGACTATGGCTTCTTCTCTTATTCGCTAATTTATCAAACGTTTCAGCTCAGTCAACCTTCACTTCTCAGATGTTCACTCAGTCACAGTTTTGCAGCATTGGCACATCAGGATGAGTTAGATTAAGTCTTGTTGGCTGGAGCTAGATTAGTGTCAAACTATTGGCAGAAATAGCCAGATTTTCTAGCTGTTTATACCTGGCTCTAAATCAAACCCACCACTAGTTATGTGCGCTTACTTGATGTTGCCCAATAAGAATTCAGAGTCTCAACGAAAGACACTTGTATCTAAAATGTGTATGGACAGGAAAGAGAGAGAGGAGAAAACTGCAAAATCAGGTGGGCAGGGCATCAAGGCTACTGTTGGCCACAGGGCATATACACCGGTCAGCCATAACATTATGACCACTGACAGGTGAAGTGAATAACATTGATTATCTCGTTACCATGGCACCTGACAGTGGGCATGATATATTAGGCTGCAAGTGAACATTTTGTCGTCAAGGCAGGAAAATGAGGAAGCTTAAGGATTTGGGTGACTTTGACAAGAGCCAAATTGTGGTCACTAGATGACTGGGTCTTTGGTTGGTACCTATCAAAATTGGTCTAAGGAAGGAAAAGTGTTGAACCAGTCACAGGGCCAAGGGCAGCCAAGGCTCATTGATGCATATGGGAAAGATGTCTGGCCCATGTTGTCCAATCCAACAGATGAGCTACTGTAGGTCAAATTACTGAAAAGGTTGATGCTGGTTCTAATAGAAAGATGTCTGAACAGAGGACTGGGTCAGCATTTGGTGCCAAAAGGGAGACCTACATTATGACCAGCGGGTGGTCATAATGTTATGGCTGATCGGTGTATGTTTTTGATGAGCATAAGGCCAAACTGAAGGGGCATCCATGACGTTCATGGCCATTGTGAAACTCCTGCCCTGCTTGTTAACAATTGTAGAAATGTACTCAATTATATGATGTGTTAAAATATTTCAAACATGCTGGGTTGCCTTGTATCCTTTTAAAAAGAGAGAAGGAGGATATTTGTACTTCATTAAGCACTTTATAAGGGAGTCCCTGTTACACAAGTTTAATTGATTCATTTCCTCTGACTGTTAATAGCTCTGGTTGCTTTGTCAGTGTGTTGGCATCCCATTCTGATTCACCCGTGTTTGTGTTTCAGCACCCTGCAAAAGCAGTGCATTCTTTTGCGACAGTAACATGTGCATCAACACTTCTCTGGTGTGCAACGGCATACAAAACTGTGTCTTTCCCTGGGATGAAAGCAACTGCATAGGTACTCCAGTTGTGCCAAAGCACTTTGTAAATCTTTCTTTGAAAATGTGCTGTCCTGTATTACAATGCGTTATGTAATATGACACATGTTTGTCTGGCTCTGTTGTGTCACATTGAGCGTCCTTGAGGATCTGTGGTTATGATTCTACCCTCACACTCTCACAACATAACCCTCCCTCTCCCCTCTCAAATGTCCCAGCAAGTCTGCAATGCGTCACCCTGATACCAAAAAGCAGTCTATATTTCTTTCAAGCTAAAAAACCTTGAAGGCCCTCGGCTGTGTAGGGGCTCTTAAGCACCTAAAATGATTGAGATGGCTGTTTATCAGCGAAACTGGCTTTTAGTGAACGCTCTGAATTGCTCCTGGCAACCAAAGATACAGACTGTCCTGATGGCTATGGCAACAGGTGAATGACTGATGTACACTCAGTACCTCCAAGTGTCCCTCAAATTTTATCTCTCTGTGTCACTATTCCTATCCATCATCCAGAGAAAAAGACAAAAAGTGTTTTTCACAACATCACAAAGACTCATGCGACAGTAATCTGTGTGTCTACGGGAGTGGTGCTACTGCTCCTCATCATCTCCATCCTGGTGCAAGTCAAACAGCCACGAAAAAAGGTAATGAAATCACAATGGCATTATTTATTATCATGCCACAAAATATTGACGTAGAAATAGCTAATGTGTCAAGTGTGTTTGAAGGTGTTGGTACGTAAGAATAACCTGTTCCAGCGGGGCGACTTCCAGGAAGTGTTTGACCCTCCACATTATGAGCTCTTTACTCTCAGAGACAAGGTTAGTTTGAATACGTTGATACATTATCAGCTGTATATGGTTATTTTCTGTTAACTTTACAAATGTAACTACATTTATCTTTTTTAGGAGATGTCTGGGGACCTTGGGGAGTTATCTGAGGAACTCCAGTCCCTGCAGGCCCTCAGGAGATCCTCGTCTGGCTCCCGCTGCATTCATGAACACCACTGTGGCTCCCAGGCTTCTGTCAACTCTAACAAAGTCAGTCAAGGTGCACATGGCATGGGCAGGGGATTCATGGAGCTCCCTCCTTTCAGAGGGGAGATCCAGAGCACCTTCCCTCCCTTAAGGGACTTGAACAGCAGTCTGCGAAAGAAGAGCTGGCCTAGTATGAAACCAGGGCGAATACAGGGTCATCATGGTATGGGGGATAGAGCACTGTGGCGGCAGGATAGAGTGATGGAAGAGGACGAAGAGGAGGAGGAAGATGGAAGGTATGATGTGTATGTACGCAGAGCAGGAAGCCGAAGAGGGAATTATGAAATGGCCCAGCAGAGATCCTTGTCCATGGACTTCTGAAAAGAAAAAGACAAGGTTATCACGGAAACTACTGCAGCAGCAACTTTTCAATCAGTGCCACAGTTTGGCAGCAGAAGTCTGCTCATTTACGAAAGAGAGGAGACTGAGTTTCATTTAACACCACAGAACAGATGTGTCTCCCTTACCTTCTTTATAATAATAATTATAAAGAAGTGATCCTTGACTTCTTGGTGAGGTGGTGAAGCACACGGTCTGTTACAGAGCAGGGCTGCAGGAGTTTTTAGAAATTCAGGATACTCAAGAAATGCCAACTCTGTTTGGACTCTGAAGCAGCCGGCTGGGGGCTGTTTTCCTGTTTGTGATCAGCGTAGAAGTGAAGACGGATAATAAAGCTGTGTATTGTTCTTGTTATCAATGTATTTTGTTAAATACATTTTACTGTAAAGCATTAAACTGTAAAGATTTTGTTGAAATTTGTTTTCAGTGTTTATGTTCTGCAAGAATGTTTTAAGAGAAAGCGTGATTACATTTAAAGCAAACCATAGAATCTTTTATCACCTGTATTAAAGAATAAATATCTACATTTCTACACATTGACTTAGGAAAAGTCTCCTAACTCTTGCCTTTAAAAGAGAGTCAGTTTTAACAACACATATAAAATTACCATTAGCAGTTCACCTTCCCAGGGAGGTGTGTGTTCTTCTAAAAGGTATGTCACACTCTGCTGGTCGGAAGTTCCCATATAAAATTATTAGTTACACTTTATTGTCCCCGTGGGCAAATTCTTTTTCACAGCACTGTACATGTTAAAGCTTTAAATAGTCAGGGCTCTGTTTGGCAACCTCATTGTTCCTGGTGCTGAATTTTTTTAAGTTTCTTTTTTCTAGACAGCAGCTGGTACTCGTGTACCGTACACATGCACAGCACAGACTCCACAGCAGTGATTACATCACAAATGCACGCAGACTGAAGACGTAGCCTACTGTGTCATTCAAAACAACAATACACTTTTTTTCTGTATAAGCAACAATATAAATAAAAACAACCGGGCTGACCAAAAAGAAGAGTTAAATAATGTAAACAAATGAAATAAGAGAGATCCTTCTGTATAAGCCTGACCTATTATGCCTATTACAAGACTCATCATCCCACTAGTGAGTCAGCCTGTTTAGGCCTGCCATGGGTGCGGGTACCAGTCTTTTGCCAAAGCGAACCTTTCTGGACCTCAGGAACCTGCGCTCAGAGGGCAGTACAGTGGAGTGGTGATTGAGCAGTTGTGTAATGCTATGTGTGTGTGCAATGTAGATGATTGCTTTACAATGAGCTCTGACAGGTTGAGTGTGGGGAGATCTATAATCTTGGCAGATGTGTTGGTTGTGCATATGAGTTTGACCCGGTTTGTGAGAGACACATTGAATAAACAGCTGGAGCAGTAGTGCAGGATGGGTTGAACAATATTTTGGTACACTGTGTGTTGTTTAATCCGATTATATAACCACTAAAGGCACCAAACTGTTTGACATTGGCACAACTATCATTATGAAACACAACTTTTTGGATGAATGCATTGAACATTTAACTGATGGGTTAGCATGTGTTAACTTGTCTAATGCAGAAAACCCAACACACATTGGAATAAACTTTTTTGATAAGCAAGGTCAACATTAAGAATTATTTAATCAGAAATGGATTTGTGTGACTTCCAGTAATGACCTAGAATGAACTGGTATGTTTTTTTTCTCATCATGATAAGGATACACCTTTGACAGACGGCTATGATAGACTGCTTTTAATAACGTGTTGTATCCCAATGAAAATGTCGATGACAATCCGAAAATGTGCTTATTTCAAAATTGTTCATATAGTGTTTTTTGAAATCCCCCCGAATGTATGTGTTCCTTTTCCTATTCTAATGCAGTCACAGCTTTGTGTTCAGCGTGCCAAACTACTTAGATAACCTTGGAGCTTAGGACAAAACACATTTAGAAATGCAGAAAGTCATTTCTAAGCCACAGCCTGTTAGTTCAGTCAGCAAAAACGTATAATTCATTCATCATATTCAGAAAAGTCACTGGGCAGATAATTAATGGAGCAACTATGCGTACACACAGACAAACACACGAACATGCAGTCTTGTTGCTACAGTATGGGTGTTGTTTATGACCGGGAGCCCTGTCATGCACTTGATGTTTGGCCTAAATATAAAATGGCATAGTCTGATGTGCTCAAAAATAATTAATACTGTAAGAAAAGGTTTGCTCTGGTTGGCTACTTTCTACACATGTCCAGCAATCGTTGTGTAAAACACACAGACGTCTTTTTTGTCCATGTGCTTCGTCTGATGCCTCTGTAGCTAATGAGGAGCCAGCCTGTTTAACACTTAAATGGATTAAAGAGAAACTGTTTTTGGGAGGGAGCATTCTACAATGTTGTGGGTCTTTGTGAAACATATAGTACTTTATACACATGATGAAAACAATATATGACTAAACAGCTGATAAATGGGTCACTCATAATGACCATAGCAGGAACAAGATTTATCAAATCTGTCTTTCCCAGGTCCTCTATATTCGCTGAGTGTGGCTGCTTTTTCTGTAACATTATGGTACACAGTCATCATTTTCATCACATGATATCCTGGAATAGGCAGGAAATCTGGGGCACACCAGATAATGGATTGCACCAAGGAAATTAAGTTAGGTCAACAGGTAAGGATGATAAAGTCTGCATGGTTTGATATAACAGTGAAATGACTCAATGATTTGGATCTGTGATAATAGGTCAACTTATTATCAGAATGAAACTACACTATGTAAATGTGTAGTTGTATTTATATGTTTTATTTGAATTTCAGTTATGTGTCTGACACACACACAGTAACATTTAATTGTTTCATTATTATGTTTAAATGTTAGTGTAAGAACTATAGGCTTCTCTAAGGCACCGTGAGGCCTGCATTCCAGGAGTGCCATGTGTGTGTCACCACTGTGCAAGACAAACAAGTACACACATACTTATTTTCAGTTGGTGCACATTTACACATTTTGTTAAATTGTATTATGTTCACTACCATGTCACTACTGTGACTGCAGTGCCTTAAAAGAGCTCCAAGATACAGACAGAAATGTCAAAAATGTTATGACCATTCCCGGTCTCGCCCTACACTAAAGTACACAAAGGAGTGAGTCAGGTGTTCACTTATAAGCACCAGCATGTTGGCCTGCAGTCTGTCAACCATTAACAGAGAGTTCAACTCAGAGACAAACACACACGCTTGAACACAATCATGGAGTTTAGGATAATATAACCAGAGAACGCTGTTCTGGGAGTAAAAGTCATCACTACCAGCTACAGGTGTGCTGGAAGCTGCAGTGATGTTGATAGGTAGGCTACGCATCCTGCATCTTTGACACATTCAAATCAAAAAGGACACATCGACCCTCCCTATTTTCCCTGTGATTATGCCAATGTCACATTGTGAACAATAAATCCGTGAAATCATAGAAATCCTGCTCTCTGTGAGCTCCTACCTACACAAACACACACAAGGAGCAAAGTCAGTGGTTTGCAGTGCAGAGAGGCTGGAGAAGTGAATCAGGTGAAGGGAAGATATGTAATTTCTTGATTACTCAGTTGATGACAGCTCATCACTGTAAGTGCAAAACAACTTTTGCAAGTAAAAGCCTACAGCCTACTTCATCAATACACCTGTTCAACTAGCACAAACATGTAAATATGTAGAAAGAATAGGCCTACTGTTATACTACACTATTACTGTTTCTGCTCCAGAAACATATTTAAAATAATAACTTCTAATCTGGTTCTGAATTTAGTCAGTTAATGTAACTTTTCTTGATTATTTGACGATTCATGTCTCTGAGAGCAGAGCAGCAGAGGAAAGGAGACCGCATGAGAGCAGCAGAGCAGATAATACTAGAAGAACATGTTTTGGGAAGCTGACTAGGCCTCTCTACTTCAAAAATCTTCAAAAAACAAAACAAACTATCCAATGACGGTTTCCCACAAAGATAGTGACACAAGCCTGTGTGTATGTGTGTGTGTGTGTGTGTGTGTGTGTGTGTGTGTGTGTGTGTGTGTGTGTGTGTGTGTGTGTGTGTGAGAACAACCACATATCAGATATCCCTCATGTGTGACCTCAGTTGCACAACCACATACTGTACATACATGTACATATGTACATACTTTTTTATGACCCTAAGTTAATAGTTGTGGTAGTAAACACTCATCACCAAGCAGATATTGTGTTCCTTCTCTCTTGTCTGCAACAACTCAGCCTTCCTCGGTGCTACAACACACACATGCTCCTGACGCTGAACCCTATGTCATTGTAGGTGACACGTACAAATTACATAACAGTGACTACGGAGTATGCAACCCTGACTGGTTTTCCATCATTCTTGTCTTGAACTGCCTATTGCTGAGAGACTGTTGCATGACAAGTCAATATTAAAACAATAGGTCAAAAAGCACCTTATCAAACTATACAAATATATGTGACAAAATATAATAAAAAAGAAACCACGGTGATTCCATAATTCTCTGTGACATATTTTAAATCTCAATAAAACAGTACATTGATAGCACATAAATACAAAACAATTCTACAATTAGTACAGAAGATCCTTTGGCCCCATTCATCAACATGGCATCAGTCAATACTTGTTTAAATAGTCTTTGTGTTCCTTCATCCTTTTCTTTTCATCTTCAGTCCACAAATGAGAACATTTTGTTTTTAGTCTAAACTGTCATGCAGTCATGAAGTGTGCAGGCATGCAGTCAGTCTTCTTCAGGACTGTATGTTGTGCTGCAGCATGACAATGTCTCTCAGTGCGTTTAGAGTCAACATTCAAAAGGAGCTCTTCAGTGATTCATCAAAGAAGGCCAGGCGGTCGTGTGCTATCAGGGGTGTATTCTCCCCAAGAACGGCCTCTGTGAAGTTGGGCCGTCTCCAGGCGTAAACCATACTGTTCAGGAAGCCATGCAGGGACACACTGGCAGCCTGAAATAAATACAAACAATACTATAACCTGCAGCCCTGCAGACACCAAATTTTCTTTTTTGATCAGGCCTTAGTCTTCTGAAACTTACCTGTATCACATACAACCAAAATAGGCTTGGTTGTTCAACATTTGTCCAGATCATCAGGGTAGACAGCAGAATGAGTGCAAGAGCTGCAGCAGGATGATACACAAGACATCAATCTGATGTGTTGATGACATGTATTACATTAGCTTTAAATGTGCATGTGTGTGAGTGTGTACCTGGTGTCCAGCAGAATAAGATGACCATCACCATATTTCTTGCTGTAGAAAACACTCTTTTGAATCGCCTTCTTGAACGTCCATCTCCTTCCACAGGAAAAAGCCCCTCATGCTCATGTCTTTCATACCATTTACCAACCTTATAGTAAATCACCTGAAACAAGAACAAAGAAATGATTATAGTCTGTTTACCCATGTGTGCTGTATATACTAGATGTAAAATTATAAACCATAAGTCCAAATTCCTCATGTGATTGCTCATGACTTACAGAGCAAGACCACAGCACTGGGATCACAACCAGGAAAAGAAAAACTCTGATGAAAATGTCATGGAATATCGCCTGGAAAGAAAAACATCATGTTAGCACAAATGCACATTACTCAGATACAGTAAAATCAAAATAAAACACTTCAAATGAATGAATGAATGTATATAATACATGTCTTAAAAGGAAGTTTTAAGACACTCACCGTATCAGAGCAGGAATCCCTCCAGACATGCAAGAACAAAATACAACTGAGAAAAAAGAAAAATCAAAAAGGTCAACAAAAACACAAACTAACTTTTTTTTAAAGAAGTGACTTTAATGGAAGTTAATCATGAAGGCTGTGTGCTCACCTGTTGCAGTATTGGCTGTCATTATGGGGATCACGTTCCATGATCTGTCAACGACTGGAATCAGCAAAGTAGGTTTTATGAATGGAGTGAGCACATATGCTAAGTACATTGCAATGGGGACCAACCTGTGATGTTAGAGATACAGAATTAAATTGTGTACAACAGGGAGAAGGCAATTAAAGATGTATTATTTAAAAAGATACGGTTAACAAACTTACCACACAATGGCATATACTGGTATGGCAACTATTTTCTTCCTACACAGACTCTGTAAACCGATAAGATAGGGAGAAAGAAATTATTCAATTAGTCCTGAGTTTTTTTGTACAAATTATAATCTACAAATGCAGTGGTTACCTCACCTGTCCACCCTCATCCTCTGTGGGTCTTGCTCTCCACCCTTGGATCGCAGGTCTTTGACTTCCATGCGTAAACCACCACCAGCAGAAATGAAATAAAATAAAATGTCTGGAACAGAAACAGTGAAATAGGGGTATAACAATATATTGTAGCACAAGATATAGTGATGCAAAATGTGGCAACATGCATTATGAAGCTGAAAGAAGGATCAATTGAATCTGATCAGTTATGACTTCTCAACAGTACAAGTTCTTGTTTGCATACATGAAATACTAACAATATTGAGAGTGTATCATGCGGTGAATTCACTTTATCATAACACCCATAGCAGGGAAGATAACTTTTCTTTCTTGGGCTCAAGCTCATTATCTCCTTTACAAATGCTGTACAGTAGCTGCTTGTTCACAGCAGGGTTAGTGAAGTTGTAGTTCTTCTACTATTAAGTAGGAGCTACAAGACTAGCTGAACTGAAATGCAGCATATTATTGATTCTCTAATGTTATATTCCTTTAGTAGTTTATGTTATTTTACTGATCATTTGTTATGTGTGTTGTTGGTTCAACGTACATTCAATGTACATTCTAGCCGACAGATTCTACATCTTGTGATGGGAATTTGATATTTTACTGTGTTTACTGTTTCACCCTGCATTCGTCATCAGAATAGAATGTTTCACTGTGCGGTATTTGATTATTTTATTATGTTGCAGCTAGCTGAAGTTTTCCATGGGCAAGATGCTCGTTAGAGAGTTTTCTTATCAGACTGTCCTTAGGCCTTCATCTCAGGACAGTTTGGCCCTACTCCCTTCGTCCCTAAGATGGACACTGCACACTGTTTACACTCCGTATGTCTGTCTGACCCTTTGCAAAGAATAAAACCCTTAAAAGACGTCTGGATCAGACTCTTTATTTCAGAAGGTTTAATTTCCATTTCAATCTATATAAAGCAATAAAAGCATTTTAAAAGTAGAGGAAATTATTAATTTTAGGCTTGGGGTCACTTCATTTTCATTTCCATCAATTCAGAAATGTAAACTGACCCAGTTAGTTTTGCTTTGATTAAATATTGGACTTTTAAGAGTCTAAATATTTTTCATATCTGCATTTTGAAAGAAACCTGAACTGAATGAAACTGAAGGCCACTGGTTTTGTTCCTATTACATTCATTTCTATTTGTTTTATGTAACGTCAATATCTAACTCTTATCACTGTAAAATATGATATGAATTCAGAAAAGGTAGATTTACATTGAAGTTGATGCAGTTTACCATAGATTTATAGAAACATTTTAACATTTTTTAAAAATTTTTAACTGTTGTTAGTGCATGAAACATACAGCACCACCTTCTCAGTGTGAGAAAACAACACAAACATGGCAAAGCGAAACCGCTTATGCTTTGGCAGCTAGAATGACATGACACGTTTCAGTTACATTCCCAAGTGACTCAGGGAAAATTCTGCAGTGGCGTGAGCAGACACTGAGATAGTGATCAGATCTTCAACCCTTCAACACTTCAGCGAGGTAGATCCAAAATCTAAGTGGACATATTTACCCAAGTCTCTTTCTCTGCCTTTCTCTCAGCTTTCTTGTCTTGTTTAATTAGATTAAACTTCAGACAGGACACCTTCCCCCACCAGGAAATAATCTTGTAAATGATTAATTTGCAAGGCTAAGGGCTTTAATAGCAGTGTAAAAGTAACTGTTGCTCACCAGTGACAGCGGCAGGCTGTATTGGCAGATGGCTACACTGTCAGTGTGAAATTTGTTCATGACACTGGTGGACAAAAGGATCAGAGCAGCCAGGAGGTCTGCCAGGGCGAGCTGCACCAGGAGGTGCACCTGCAAACAAATGCACAAAATAGACGTTGCTTCGCTTTAACACTGCAATATGCATAAGAAAACAAAAATCAATTTCCTGTTGCCTTTTGTCACTGAAAAAGTTTTGTACTGAAACACTTTAATCTGACAAGTTGGAGAGCTACAGCAACTATCAACTATTGAAAATAAAGTATGTATTATCCATTAATTAAACACAACATACAGTAACACAAAATCATGTGCTACCAAAAGCACACACAGAGACAAACAGCTTGACTCACCTGTTCCTTTAGATGCCTCCATCTCAATAGTGAAACCACCAGGACAGAAAAACTTCCAATCACACTGCAGTTAATCAGAAATATGTAAAGCATTAAATAACTGTTTAGATGCTGGTGCATGGTTACTTGAGGTTGCGAACGTCTGATAATTTAGCTCAGCAACACTAAACCTGAGCCACAATGGGTTTATTGTACAGGTCAGAGTCTCTGAAGACGAGATAGATGTCTATGGCTGAAACATGTGACACCTGCATAAAAAGCTGTGAAATGACAGATATGTATATCAGAACCCAGAGCAATACTCTGTTCTCTCTCTTATTTTTTGGCTTTCTTAGTCACAAGCAAAAGAAAGAAACCAAGAGACTCATAAACAAAGACCCAACAGCAGGGTTCACTGAGGTAAGTTTTTAAAGTTTTCAGCAACTAGCTATAACTCAGTACTGAATATTACATTTTCAGAAAGCCACATACGGGCCAATAGAGCTGAAATTTTATCTAAGAACACTCGAAGAATTCAGAAAGAAAACATTAGCCCTCCACTTGTTATATATTACCTTGTTGGTTTATCAAAACAATCAACAATTAGAAACTGAAATTGTGAAGGCATTATTTTGATGATATAAAACACTGTACAACTCATGTTTATATCCCATAATCTGGTTACTATAAAAACGTTTTGCCTGATGAAGGTCTTGTACTGAAACGTTGTGTCAGTATATTCTTCGAAAGTTAGACAGTGTGCGGAAGTTTTCCTTTGCTACTATAAAAACTTACCAGCAACAAATGCTGTTTATTTACATCACAATAATTTAGCATTCTTTGCTGTTAAGGGCAATCAAATATGAAACATAAGGAAGCACATTACCTGGGAGTGAGCAACACTATGTACTCAGTAGAGAGAACATCAATCTGAAAAACAGAATTCAAACATTGTTATTAGCAATTTACCTACTATTTCCCTCCAAACAGTTTCCATGCAACAAAGCTGTTTTTTATGTTCACTTAATGTATTCATGCACAGAGAGGTATCACCTGATCTACCTACCTGATCTTCACTCAGTACCCCATTGATATCCATGGTAAATATCCAATTATTAGTCTATTAAGCGTGCACACACACACACACACAGCTGAAAAACATGTGTTCATAACAGGGCTTTGTGAAAACATGTTTCCTATCAAAGCACAGCTCTATAAAGTCAGCACCTTGTCACGTGACTGCTATTTTGACTCCACCTGTTTTGAGGGTGTGTAGGTTACAGCACTTTCAAATGGGAATCCCCATTCCACATCTTACCTCCAGTCCTTCAAGACATGAATACATGTACAGTGAGGGCATCAGGAAAACAATAAAATGGTATTTCCTCTGTACTATTTGGATTTTCCAACAAAATAACAGATGTGGATTCCCTCATTTCAGAATCAGAATCAGAAATAACCTTCTTTTTTGATTCCTGAGGGGGAAATCTTGTGTACAGTTGCTCACTTGCACACCAAGGCTGTAAGGGACTAGAAATTGTAATAGAATCAATCAATCAATCAATCAATCAATCAATCAATCAATTATTATTTGTCCCAAATGGGCAATTTGTGCTGGAGCAGGCATATTAATACACACACAACACAAAATAAAAAAGAAATATGACAGACATGACATAAACATACAATATAATACAAGAGCACACAACAATGAACATATACACCAGATTCCTTACACCAGTGCAACGTTGGTCGTCCTAGCTAAAAAACAAAAACATTAACAACTATAAAATTTGTATAAAATATATGTACGACTATCACCCCACTAACAGTCATATACTACAACAATTATCCCACACTAGAAAGTTGGTAAGTAAAAATATAAAGAAAATATACAAATGTAAAAATATAAGTAGGTGTGGATATGTAAGCCTGCACTGTTTTACAGGAGGCTAGAAGTGTCGTGATAAAAAGCTGCCATACTAAATGTCATGATAATTTCTCTACAATGTATAACTTTTTTCATTGACACCAACACCAACTCTCTCGGTTACTCTGATATGACCGACTTGAAGAAAACACCAAGCACCCAGGTCGCTCAGTATTTTGATAAACGTCTGTGCTACAGAGACATCTAGTGGCAGAAATCGGTCCTCAATTTTACGATGTGTGGGGAAAACAAAACAAAAACATGTAAACAAGACCTCATCTGCTTATAGCCAAAAATGACGGCGCAGGGTATTTTGCATAAATACAACAGCTTAAAGTTTGTATGAGAATTTTAAAAAACCCCAAAACAATAGCAAATCATTCCAGAAGAGAGTACTGATTTTGCTGTGTGTTGATAAAGTTGATTCAAACTGATGACGTCGTGGATTCCACGTTGGCCCGGACGTGGCACTCGGCAGTAGCCCTGTGTGGAAATCAGAGAAAACCGACCAAACGTTGCTTCTGCTGTGGCTAATATTAGTGCTCTTTTCATAGACTCAAACATCCTCGGCCAGTTATGGGGCTCACCATCTCGTCGATCTTCAGCCAGCTTTTTGGCAAAAAACAAATGCGGATTTTGATGGGTGAGTGAAAGCTGTGTTGACGGGCTAGCTTTAGTGAGCGGCACAGTTTGTAGCTTTAGCTAGCGTTGGGTTAGTTTAATGGCAGTACAGTTCTAAACCTTTCCCTGTAACTTACCTGTCCCAAGTATGAAGTTGGATCAGAAGCTGAATTTAAACTCAACAACGAGTCATGTAAATAACCTATTGTTTGTTAAAAAAAAGGGTTAAACAAGGTTTCTTACCAAGCATCAGCTCATATATTTCGGGTGCTTGAAGTAACGTTACGTTAACTGATGCTAACGGCAACTTTATTCTGAAATCGGCTTAAATTAAAGTAAAAATGTTTATACATTTTAACGTTTATTAAAACTAAGTTTGCCTTTTCGCTAACAGTAACGACAGCTTCGTTGGGAGAACACTGCCATACATTTTTAATCTACTTGAAAAAACATATTTTATTAGTTAACATAAGTCGTTAGAGGGTAACTCGATATGGCGTAACTCCTAATGACGTGTGATTGTGTTGCGTTAATGATCAGTCCTGTTTCCGGACAGCTAGGGAGTGATAATGAATGTCCTCGACATTCAAGTCCATGTTAAGTTAATACTGTATTAAGATCAGCTTCAGTAATTGAGGGTTGTTTTCCCTCCCACTAATTGATGGAAAAGAAACTCAGATGAAAACAGATGATTTGCTTTGTGCAGTCACGTGTAATTAGTGTATTGTCATTGCATGTCCTCTGCTGTCTAGAGATTAGATCTATAGGAAAACGCCTGTTATGCAATTTACAGCAGGTTGTTATCTATAGAGGTAACTTTTATCCTATCCTGATATAAATGTTAAATCACACTTTCCCCCTGTAGTTGGACTGGATGCTGCCGGGAAAACGACTATCTTGTATAAATTGAAGCTTGGTGAAATTGTAACCACCATCCCAACCATTGGTAAGAGATACACTAACAGTTACTTCTAAGTTCAGTTTGATCGTTTCATGTGCACCTTAACATGTTTGACTTGATGTTTGACATGATGCGACATTTTTTTGTGTGCAGTGTTATTAAGACCTGTCCCATCTCTTTCCCCTGTAAAGGTTTCAATGTGGAGACAGTAGAATACAAAAATATCAGTTTCACTGTGTGGGACGTGGGTGGCCAGGACAAGATCAGACCCCTCTGGAGACATTACTTCCAGAACACACAGGTATGAGCTCTCAAATACTTCTAAACAGAAAACCAAGGAAAGCTGCTACAGTACATGAACACACACATTATTTACAGGATTAAATAACTGAAATTAAGTCTATTAGAGGCTCTGAATTTCAGTTTTGATTACTTTTCAATTAATTGTCCAGCCCTAAGAACTCCTGTCATGAAAGTATGGTGCTGAAGCGGCTTCACCAACTGGAATAGTGTCAAAGCGGCCACAGATTACACTCAACATCATTTAATTCATGCATTTATTTTAACTCAAGTGCTTTGCAGCAAATATTTGTCAACACTTTAGTTTATATTTTAAGTATATTTTCCTCTGGCTACATTGCTGCTGTTTGTAAAAGTAGACAAATCTGCATTATTTAATAATCTACAGATTATTTTCACAATTAATTGATTCATTGTTGTGTCTTTAAAATGTGAGAAAATTGTGAAAAATGCCCATCACAGTTTCTCAGAGTCAAATAGGACATCCTCATAAGGCCAAACACAAATATATTCAGGTTTATAATTGTGGAAGATCAAGGAAAACAGAAAAAAAATCACATTGGAGCAGCTGGAACCAGATATTTCTTATTTTTGAAAAATAACTTAAAATGATAATTTGATTATCGATGTAGTTGTTGATTAAGTTTCTGTCAATGAACTAATCCATTACTCGGCTAATTGTTTGGCAGTTCTAAAATTAAGCGAAACTAACCACTTGTTTTTTTCCCTCTTCAAGGGCCTCATCTTTGTAGTGGACAGCAATGACCGAGAAAGAGTGGCAGAGTCTTGTGAAGAGCTCTCGAAGATGGTAGGTATTTAATATATTCAGTTCAGAATGGAATGCAATGCAAGAACAGTGTTCTCTGTGCTGTTTTGAATCGTAATTTGACATTAATGTCGTGACATACAGAGTAGCCGTCTCCAACTTATAGCTGTCTCATACTGTGATGAGGTTAAATCAGAACAAACGATATTGTTCCTACCTCCTGGCTCATGCGGAATGAGTTTCCCACGCCAGTTTGAACAGAGTCTCATTATGCCCCCAGTTCTAGGTCAAAAACTAATCTTTGGGGGATGTACTTTCTGTGGGTTTTTTCACTGTCAACTCTACATTGGATGACAATCCTTCAAACCACCGGGATTTGTACATATTCAAATTAAAATTGCATGGTTACCCCATGAATCTTGGAGCCACTGGGTAACCATGCTGAGCAGTGAAGTAATCAGTCACCTTGTGTGGTGCTGCATCAGTATTACTGACGTAGCTTGTGCATTTTAATGGGTGTGGTCAATGTCTTGATGAATCACCATAAAGTGATGCACACCAGGGTTACTTTTTTTTTTGACAGTGCAATGCATTTTTGATTTTTTTTTTTTTTTTTTACGCTTAATAATCATTTGACATAAACAGTCATTATTTTAACTTGCCATTATGTTACATGCCCTTTTTTATTTTAACTTCGAAGTGCTGTAGGTCAGTGAGTAATGAGCATCTGAGTAGAGTTTAGTTTTTTTGTAAAATGTTTTTAAACTGTTTTGTTAAATCAGCTATTATAATGCTTTTTAAACTGTGAGGATTTGGCTTATTCCTGTCTTTATTTTTTAAAAGTATGTTTTTGTGGGCATTTTTGTTTTAATTTGACAGGGAGGCATCATATGCAACTAACGTCCCCCGGCCAAGCTTAAAATGGGGATGTTGTGATGACAAAGTCAGCGTCACATACCCCTAAGCAACAGGAAAAGCCAACTGCCTTTTTGCAGTACTGCTCAGGGTTATGAACCACAACCAGTGTTGACATCATAGTGTTAACAGCACATACTATGATTGCATCTCTGCACAGTTGATATTTTACTAGAACAGTTTTTGTAAAATTCCTATTAGACCTTTTAAACCCTCCACGTGACAGACATTTAGTATTATCTCTCTGTAAATTCATATGAGATCAAAGTTGAATCTGTTTTTAGTGTTGTGTGGCCTAAAGCAAAGCACATTTATTTGTATAGTTCATTTTAACAACAAGGTAATTCAGAGTGCTTTACATTAAACATAAAAGCAACATAGGGCAAATAAAAACACATTTAAATACAATTAGAGTTAATTAGAAAATAAAAATAGGACAGTAATAGAGTGCAGTGTAAGATATTAATCAAAAGCCTTAATTTAATTGAATAAAAGGCAGCAGCAAGAAGAAAAGTCTTCTGCCGTGATTTCAAAGAACTGACAGTTGCAACAGACCTGCGGTTTTCCAGATAGATGGAATAAAAGCTGCTTCACCATGTTTAGTTTGGTCCCTGGGGACCATCCAAACCTCAAGTTTGGATGTTTCATAACGTAGGAGAAGATCAGAAATGTATTTTGTCCCTAAACCATTCAGTGCTTTACAAACCGACTAACGTGAAATCTTAGAGTTGATGTTCTAATCTGTTTTCTCCCCCTCTAGTTGATGGAGGACGAGTTGAAAGACGCAGTTTTGCTGGTGTTTGCTAACAAACAGGACCTTCCCAATGCCTTATCAGTCAGCGAACTCACAGACAAACTCGGCCTGCACGCCCTCCGTAACAAAACTGTAAGTAATCTCAGGAGAAACATGTTCCCTACACCTGCAGTAAGATTCCGATCTGTAAAGCCCCATCATATTTATCTCTTATCTAATCTGTAATCTAATCTGTTATCTCTGACCCCACAGTGGCACATTGAGTCAACCTGCGCCACCCAGGGCACTGGACTGTATGAAGGACTTGACTGGCTATCCAAAGAGTTGTCCAAGAACTAATGAGTGATGGACAGATGAGAGAAAGAGAGAGAGAGACACTGAAGACCACAAGACAGGAGAGAAGGCACAGACATTCAATCCCGAAACATTTGGTCTTCCAGCGCCAATGTTCAGTAAAAAGGACATGGCTGGTGGACAATATAATCATCTTTGGGAAATTTTAGTATCTCATATTTTTTCTTTTGTTATCAGTAATCTTAGCGTATTATCTCTTGACATAATCTCTTTTTTCTCTCCTTTTGTTCATTTCTTACATTGCAACAAGTTGTAATAACACATTCAGTTGCATGTTGCACAAATGGCCCTTTTATGGAAATTTCCTGGAAACAATGAAGAGAGTGATGAGAGTTGTATTTCCACTAGACACATTGGCCCCTGTCTAAGCAGCATTTGCAGTAATCAACCACTTGTATAATTGTTGGACTTGAATTCAGCCACTGTCGAACCTAGGGTCGGGGATGTGATAGTAAAACCCTCCACAACCCTTTGTGGATATTTGACTCCCTTGCAGACCTGACCCTTTGCTCTTTACTGCTATGTCCTTAGTCCCGTGCCAACTCATTTCTGTAAAGGCCTGTACAGTGAGATGGAGGATTGCTGTGATTTCACAGGTAGATTTTGGTAGTAGTAGTAGTAATAGTGAACCATGTGGAACGTTGTGCCTTCTGGTCCCCCTTTACACAAATCAGAGTAATCTTTTCGTTATGCTCTCTACTAAGATGTTTGGGTTTTTTGCTTTTGAAAGACAAAATAATGCAATAAGACACTTCCTTTTGTGCTGCAGTGTATACTGTGGTGCAGCAGAACCACACCAGTGTCAGTGTTGAGTGCTTCTTTGCGACTTGACTTTGCAACAGGATTTTATCCTGTAGGAATATTTGTGAATTTGTCCTCACTCTTTTTTTCTCCTTTTTTAATAGCCACCATGGAAACTGATTTAATTATCATTTCAGTGCTTTATTTACACTAACAGAAAATCTTTATCCTATAAGAGGAAGGAAGTTTTTTTTTCCAGTGTTGACACATTGTGTCAGTGCAACACAGTAAAGTAGCATGTTTTTGTTGTTTTTTGGCAGAGCTTAGTGCTGAGTTTGTTGTACTGTCTGATGGCAAATACTGTATGATATTCTTAATGATTCTACCCCTGTTGAAACACAAAAAACATACCTGCCCTTCAATTTATTCATGTATACATTCCAACCTATGCTTGCAGATGCTGGAGCTGCCACTAAAAATTGCTAAAATATTTTACAAAAAAGCTCTGAATAAAGCAAATGTTTGCAAAAAAACAGCGTTCTAGACTTGACTCATTGCTGAAGACAGGCGGTTGTCATCTTAGACTTAATGGCTTATCCACTTTCCAAATATATTATTAAAACATTTAATGACTACTGTATTCACAGGACAAATCAGATGACGCTTTTTTAATTTTCAAAGTGTGTTTCATAACTCACTAAAAACTCAACTGGCATAAGGAACTGTGGCTGATAAGAGGAAGTGAAGAAGTGTTTTGCTAACTCTGTTTAGGGCTGTGACTTAAGACAGATCTTATTCCTAGCCTTTCTTTGCTTAAGCACTCACTTTGAAACCACTACACTTCTAAAATATTTTACATCTTAATATAATTAATTAATATCTTTAATATCATTAGGGAAAATGTACTGCTTCTGCATGTTGAAAATAACCCTAGGCAGGCAATCTTATTATGAATAAGAACAGTAGCTTCCATGCGTCTCTCTTAAACTAACAGGTTAAGAGTTAAAAGCAATATATTTAAAATGCCCATCAATGCTATGTTTGAGAAAAACATTGAGACTACATGATCTACGATATATATATGTATATATACGTGTATATATATGTATATACTTATATGCGTATGTGTATATAATAGCTGGAATGGAAGCTATTGTGAAAGTTGACAGTAAACAGGACAAAATATGCTTTTTAATTAAACATAATGTAAACTATTCAGGCATCTGTGGAAACCTAAAACAAATGTCAGTGTCAAAGTAAGGACCGGGCTCACACATGCATTGTTTATTTTGGCAAGTAAGAATACTACAAAAGTACATTACAGTAACAAACAATATTTAGTTTTTCACTCCAAGTCTGACATTTACAAAGATCATAACAAATATGAGAGGCAGGAAGCAACTGCATAAAAAAATATTATTATATATTATTACAAAAGGTATGTAGATGAGGAGAGAGAAGTGGGGGAACATTTTGTAAAGCAAGATTAATTTTAACCAACAGAGAAAATGTTTCATAATATAACACTAACAATGTTGAGACAAATATTTCCTTTTGCAAAACCTGTTTATTTAATATGTATATGTTATATAAAACATAAAACAAAGCATAAAGATGTATTTTCATACTTAATGTAGACAATATTATGCAGGTGATACCAGATGGATGTTCACCATTGATCCCTAAAATGTGCGACAGTTTTCAAATGTTGAAAGACAAGCATTGTGTTTGTAGGAATAACTAGTTATTCCTTGTGGAGAACTTAAATTCTGCCTTTGGTTTTTCTCAATTAGGAGTTTGTGCGTTTATAAATCATGTCAGCAGTACAGGCCACGACTAAGACTTAGTTATATCCTCGGTAATAATTTGAAGATGAGAATAGATAGAGATCGGCTCATTAAGTGTAGATCACCTCACTATTTTCATCCCCATCATTATCATGCCATTATCATTACTGCGCTGCAGGGGTTGATATGTCCAGAGCCACTGCAGCCATGATATGTGCCATTTTTTTTGTCATGCTTGGTCCTGAAGAAATACATTTCATAGACCTTCTGAAGTCAGACTTTCATTTCTTTGATTCCACTCATCTATAATATATTTAAATCTGTTCAGGTGGCTGGTACAGTAAGTGGTGAGGGGAGAGACAATGCTGGTGTGTTTGGAAATGAGACCTGAACCTGAACATCTTGTTCGTTCGGAGTAAACACAAACCCTTCTGGTGCTGATGTATGAAGCTTTAGCTGGTGACAGGTAATTAGGACATTCATACAGTGTTTATCGGTGAAGGTATAAGCATTATATAATTGGCTTGCTATAATGTGTGAATGTCTGTTCTAATGTATTTATGACAGCTAATCAGGCTTAGTGGAGCTGGGTCAGCGCTGTGTGTGTGTGTGTGTATGGGTGGGTTTGTGTGTGTGTGTGTGTGTCTGTAAGCAGCGGGATGATCAGCATAGAGGAGCACATGTGTCTTCTTCTGCTTTCAGCATCCTTTTCCTTCACTTTGCTGCACTCTTAAACTCTGGATATACATTAAATGGGATTTACAGCGTCACTGCCCTACGCAGTTGAAAAGGTAAGTTTTAAATTGAAAATTTATTGAGTATATTATATTATATTGGAATTTTACAGAGCATTTTGGCAGCAGCACACACACTGTCAACAGCTCACGCTCAGTGGCAAGAAGGTGCCATGAGGTTGCCGGTTGGCCCACTTTGGGCACAGATCTTCACATCTTCAGTGTGATAGCTCAGGTTGATCTCGGGGCTTTCCCCTGGTGCAGGATGATGCCGACCATGAGCTCGCACATACCAGTACCTCAGCCTTCATACACCCAGGCCAGGGAGAACCTGGTGAAGGCTATCCCACCCAAGCTCCTCTGTCTGCTGGGCTGTGGAGGAATAGATTGCCGCTATGAAGGACCAGAGTGCTGGAATCTAAATCAACAGGTCATTCGAGGCCTTTTCTCCTCCTGGTGAGACTCTGTGACTGCAGTCTCTTATAGATATTACTGTAGTAGTGGGAGTAAACAAGCTGTAGTTTACTGATTATGAACCTCTTCCTATTGCAGGGTGACAGACGACATTATTGCCATGACACGACCATCCAATCATCTAATTGAGAAGTACAACATCATAGAACAGTTTCACAGGTAACACTTTCTCCTGTGTGTCCTGTGCAGTGTGTGGATATTAATGAAGCACAAAGAGCTGTAGGAATTATGAGCCTTCTTAAAAGGTGTGACAAGGGACTGCTACAGCCCCCTGCACTCATACAGGTAATTAGCTGAAACAAAGTGGGGGGAAAAGAATCCAGATGAGAAATGTGTAAAAACAAAATACCTTCTGTCAATTTATTGGGTAAAATGAGGATAAGATCTCTGACAGTACTGCTTTTTAATTTCACCAATCAGTGACATATTACTTTTTAAATGAGTAACAATAAAATTGTTAATGTATGATTTTTTCCCTAGGTTGAACATCAGATCTATCATCAACATGCAGGTGCACGGAGAGCATGCTCACTGTGGACCACCCCTAGACCCTGAGAGTGGTTTCACATACTCTCCGCAGATCTTCATGGACAATGACAGTGAGATCTTGATACAGTAAATAGTCAACATGGAAGTTATAATTAGGTCTGATAAATTTGCATTATGTTCCTAAAAGCATTCATGTGTGCACATATTTGTATATTTGCAGTCTACTTTTACAACTTTGGGATGCCAGATTTCGGTGTTTCCTCTCTCGTCGGTATAATTGATGGGGTGAAAGTTTTGGCCTTTGCAGTGAGAGAAGGAAGAGTGGCTGTGCACTGCCACGCAGGCCTTGGCAGGACCGGTAGGAATGAAAATAGATATTGTATCTACTGTACATGTAAATGCTGTATTTCAGCTTGTGCACATGTGCCTCTGCTGTGTTCTTGCTGCTCAACAGGTGTCCTGATAGCCTGTTACTTGATCTACACCCTACGCATCAGCCCAAGTGAGGCCGTCCACTATGTGCGGGTTAAACGGCCTCGCTCTATTCAAACCCGGGCACAGATAAACCAGGTGTTTGACTTTGCTCGCCTGCTTGGTACACAGCTGGTCCAATACCCAGACCTCAGCCTGCGGCATGGAGCCCCTTTCACCCTGCAGCACTACCTTAACCGACAGACTCTACTGCTGCATGGCCAGGAGGCACGCACCCTCAGACATACACCCAAGGTAAGGACTTTATCATTATATTACATGTGTCATTGACATACCTGACTGTACTGTAGAACACTTTCCCTCCTCCTTTCTTACTTCCTCTTGATCATCTCATTAGGTGGTGTACCTCCTGTGTATGCGTCTCTCCTGCTTAGCCCTGGGCCTCCCTGCTCCTACAGAGGTCTACAATGAACTGGAGAAGAGGTCAGCACTGAGGACCCTGAGCACAACTGTGAGGGAGACCCTGGTGGCCAAACACTACTTGCCCCTACTAAGGGAGGGTCGTAAGGGTTCGTGGGTAGGCTCGGGGTCAGTATCCTCCTGGGAAGAGCCACTGGGATTTTTGGAGAGGAAGCGAGAGGTGCTGCTGGACAAACGCAGCTACAGCGACTCTGACCTCAACAAGATCACAGTAAATGTGTCTGATTTCACATTATTGTTCCAGAATTACATAAAGTTTCTGAATGTTATCTGTAAAAAAAATTGGTCATAGAGGCTTTTCTCACTTTGTTGCATTCTGTCCTGAAGGATCTGGAGTTCAGTCTATATTGCAACCCAGCAGTTGGACATGAGAGAAACTGGTGTGTACAGGACATGATGCAACCTGATCGGAGGCCAGTCAGTTCAATCCTTGCCACACATTCACAAGGCCACCAGACCACCAAAAAGGAATCTCATACATTCAACATCCCAATATCTGGCATGAGGACAGGCAACAACCGTGCAAATGGGTCTAAGTTCACAGCTAAAAAGTCACTTCCCAAATACTGCTCCAACATTGAGGTAACTGTGATTCTTACTATGAAAACAGCAGATGATGGAGAATGTTTTGATGTTTGAGTAAAACATTCTGACCTCTGTCATATGTAGTTGTGCAGAAATCCACATAATCCAGGCCCAACTTCAGTCGCCCGTGCTGTTGCTAAGGCAATGGCAGACCAAGGTCCTCCAGGAGAAACCATTCTGCAAAGGTCGGCTCTGCTGCAGGTGACAAACACTGGTGCCAACATGGTTTTCCATCAGAACATGTCACTTGACAAATACTGAGCTCTAAAGCCGCTAAATGAATACTGTCACTCACCTGTTCAACAGGAGGAGCTGAACAGTAGCGAGTGTGGCTGGGCTCTGCTGGTCACAGAGTCAGATCCTCATGTCCTCAGTTGTCTGTTGTGGACCTGGCTGGACAAGTTAAGGGTAAGTGGCATCAAACAAGAGGACATAATGCCAGTAGCCTATTCCCAATTATACAGCAACGATGAAGTAAAAAATACCCCTTGACGTTAAATTTCAATTTACACTTCCCATACCATGGTAAACATCATCTTCTCAGTCTTATCTCTGTTTCCTCCAACCTCATCCAGGAGCCTGTTCTGAGTGTAGAGGATGTGGACAGGTTGAGTTGTGGAGCAAACAGCAGGATGCCTCTCAGTGTGCTCAAGAAGGTAAGGAAGCTGATGTATGATCAGTCATCTTTAACTCTTAAGTATTGTTATTAAGAAAGCATTGCCTCCAAACCAAAACTTTCAAAAATTATTTTCAACATTAAATCAATACAGCCACAGAGACAAACCATCTATTGTCTACTAAGATGTGTGAGTACGGTGACTAGCCTGTGTCCACACAGAGAAGATGCAGTGCTGCAACGACTGATGCAGAAGCTTACAAGGGTAAGACAAATGTGGAATCATAGTATGTTAAAGCGCGTGTGCTGGTATTCCATTAGAAGAAGTTGAGTTCAGTTATTGTCCTTTTTTACCAACAGCGCCCCCAAGAGGAAATGGGAAGCCTTGCAGCTTTGATGAAGGTCTTGAAGACCAGTTTGAGAGAAGTCTTTCACAACTCCAGATACCTCTCGAGGTCCTGCAGCACCAATGCTACACTTTGAAGAGCGGTGTCCACAACAACGGAACAGGAGGAGTTTTTATTTTAAAAGATGTGGTATTTGGACACCTGACTTTGGGCAAAATCAAGCGGTGTAAAGGGCACTTTTCACAGAAAACATTTTGAAAAGTTGCTGTAGGAAAAGCGCAGGTGTAAATGATAAACATAACAATTGCTAAATTCCATTTAGTTGTTTCACTTTCAGGGTTCTGGTATTGTGCATGTTGGCTCACTGTCACACTGTAATGGTTTACTGGGACACTAGACTGCTACTGCTTTTCCAACATTGCCATATTCAAATGTCTGCTGTGAAAAAGGGCCCTAAGTGAGATTTGGCTTCTGGAGTTCACCTCCACATCTTAACTTCCTCTTTACAAAATATCACACATCAAGTAAACAATGGATGTGGATTTAAAACCAAGATATTCAGATATTGTAATAAAAAAATAAAAACTATTATCTTTCCACTCATGTCTCAGCCTAAACTGAGTCTTTCTGGTTCAATTTTAACTCTACTCTGCTCATACTTTCACACACTACCACCAGTCATAGAGGGCAATAAATGCATGAAAATGTGTGAATAACTAAAAAAGGAAATTATAAGATGATTTAGTTAGGTTTAGTAAGGTTTTGGGTGAAGTCTTCGGTCATTTTTGCAGCCTGTGTTGGATTTTTGCATTTACATCACTGTTGTTTTCAAGTATTTATTGCCTTTTATGAGCAGTTTGTCCGTCTTGAGTGATTAAAATGGATCAATTTGATCCATTAGAAATCCACCACGTCATATTTGAATTGATGTAATGTTAAACCACAATTAAATTTAGTTTAATAAAAAAAAGGGTGGGATCGTAGGCCTAATACACTTACTGTACCAGTCCTGCATATTGTGCTGGAACATAAGTAATATACTGTATTTTAGTAGATTTAGTAGATTTTAGCAGATTAAATCTGAACAGTGTGACCCTGTGGCCTGTCAGCCTTTCGTACCTAATAAATTATTTACAACATCTGTACACTGTGTTTTATGGATTCACATTTTGGGACTTTCTGCACTGTTGTACACACACATACACACAAAACTCATATTAAGCATGCCTGTCAAAGAGTCATCTCCATGGCAACATTGCCATAGTGAAGTTGACAAGCACTAAACAATCTGTGTTTGGGTTCAAAGCACATGCTGAGTTCCGGGGATAAAACCTGACATAGAGGCAAACAGCAGGATAAAGGACTTTTATGAGGTAAATCATGTATCTATTTATTTAATTTTATTACGACTAAGACTAACTGAACCAAACTGAATGTAGTCACTGACGTCATAAGTTTGGATGCACTTGGCAGACATCTTGTAGTTTTGTTAAAGGCTAACTCACTCTGGGTGTGTGATACACACACCCAGAGTAGGTATGGGGCACTGGTTTTGGTATTACACTGGTTTCACTTTACCTACAAATAACCAGTACGCCTCTATTGTAACATAGTAGCTTGCCCAAAATGTATTTCATTAGATGTCCTAAATAAGTGACAGTGACTAACGTCACTGCAGGAACTTTCACCGCTGTGTAAATTAGGTGTTAAGTTAAAGAAAATGCTACACTATATTTTGCCAGTAGAAGGATTTATCATTCACTAGCCTGCTGCTTTATTTAAGCTAACCTGCAGTTAGACAAGTGAAGGAAATAATCAACCAAAGAAACAGAGAGGAGGATATTAATTATTATGACATTACTAATATGAATAAACGCTTTAGATGTTTCTGTCTTAAAGTTTCTTTGTTTTGTTGGCCTTTATACCCTGAATATTTAATTCCGCTAACTGTACATGTTCATGGTGTTTCAAGTGATAAAATATCTACCAAAATGTAGGACCATTCAATAAACAATTGAAACGTATGTTAAACAATGGAATTTCAACAATAGTTTAATAAGACAAACTAGATAATTTTTAACATCATTATATTTTGAACTCAGTCAGGATTATTTTATATTTGGTTTGAGTAGCTTACTGTACAGAATATCAATGAAGCGCAGCTGCCCCCCCCTTAAAAGAGTCTGTCCACCAAAGCAAATGTCCTTATTTGTTGTAACGAGTCCCAGGCATTTGCAGCTCATATTAAGAAGGAATATTTATGTTTAGCATGAACTAAAATACCTCAAGCACGAGACAGATCCATTAGAAATTCTAATCCAGTTATCCAGTATTGTTCTTTTTCTTTGTAACATAAAAGTCAGTGCATATATGTGCTTTTCATAATCTTCTCTATCTCAAAGTAATGGCAAGCACTGAACCTTGGGTTGGGAGCTGGAGGCCCCACAAGCCAAGAGGGCCCATAGCTGCCCTCTATGGTAGTCCAGGGCCCAAATATGCACTACCTGGACTCACAGGTACAGCCAAAATGGCCATTAAGCCTTTTTTTCAGCACCATGATTATTCTTATAATTGACATTCTCTGTCCTCGTTTCCTCCATTAAGGTATTTCTAAGCACGACCCTACCAAATACAAAGCACCAATGTTCAGCTTTGGGACGCGTCATGACCAGGCCACTGCTGATTGCTCGCCTGGACCAAAGTACCTTGTCCCCTCTAATGTCACCAGAGAGGGTCGTGACGGCACTCCTGCATTTTCACTCCACAGCCGTCCAAAGGAGCCAGGATTGTTCCAGGCCCCTGGACCAGGTCAGCAAAACTCCTTACAGATTAAAATAGACTTTGTAAAAGCACATCTAAATTAAACACTGCTGATTATCCATTAAAAGCTGACAATATGCCACTTTACTAGTCAGAGGTTTATAAAAATTTCCTTGGTGTTTCAGGTAATTACACCCCAGAGCGTTCAGGAAAATCAATCTTCCGCTCTGCTCCAGCTTATTCTTTATCTGGGAGGAGCAAAGAAGGCAGCAATAACCAAACACCAGGTAATATATTGTGTCAACTTTATTTAAGCTGTGGTTTGAGAAGAATATAAACTTCACCTTTCGCTCATACTGTAGGTCCAGCCTCCTACAGTCTGCCCCCTGTGCTGGGGCACAAAACTGTGGCCACATCTGCAGCTCCCACTTACTCACTCTGCGGCCGCAGCAAAATTGGAAGCTTCCATGAGGACCTAAGGAAGGTACATATCCATAAGAAAACTTTTCCTGAAAGAAATCTAAACATCCTGTGATTTACTTTTGTCCTCTATACTTTTGTTTGCCCTCCAGACTCCTGGTCCTGCTGCCTACAAAGTTGTGGATCCTTGTACTTACAGGCAAAAACCTCCCCAGTACAGCATGACAGGCCGCAACTTCACACCTGGTGAAACCACAAAGAAACCAGGACCTGGGGCATACTATCCAGAGCGGGTAGGAAAGCTTGTTATGTCTTGTTTCATCATCACAAAGTATTGTACATTTTTTGTCCATTCACAGACATTTGTCTCTTCCTAGGTGACCTTCACAAGAGCAAAAGCTCCAAGCTTCTCATTTGGACTGCGTCACTCGCAGTTCATCTCACCCCTTATTGTAGATGTGCCAGAGTTATAGCCCCCTTTGTATTGGTACTTGTCACCTTGTCAGGGTTATAACCACTTTCAAGTAACTGAATAAAAAAAGTCACCAAACAGCAAGAATTTGCGTCGGGACTTGAAAATATGAGGGAAACATGCATATATATATATATATATATACATACATATAGTAAAGTAAAGTGAACAGAGTAAAAATCTACCACCCTTGAACAGCATCACTTCTTCTAGGTACACCTGCATAAAGTCATGGGTTTTGTAGGCAATATCAAACAGCTATGTGGAAGGAAAACAACTGGGTGAGGAACATCCAAACTCAGCTAACAAGGTGAGGCTGCTGAAGCAAGTTACTGTCAAAAGTCATACACCATGGCAAGAGTGAGCACAACAAGACACAAGGTAGTTATTTTGCATCAACAAGTTCTCTCCCAGGCAGAAATTTTAAGGCAGACAGGGGTTTCCAGATTATATTTTAGATGCACAAAGAAATGGGTAAGATTGAGGACACTAGATGCAGTGGTTGACCAAAGAAACTTACTGCAGCAGATGAAAGACACATCACACTTACTTCTCTTTGCAATTGAAAGATGTCCAGCAGTGCCATCAGCTCAGAACTGGCAGAAAACAGTGGGAGCCTGGTACACCCATCTACTCTCCAGAGAAGTCTTGTCAGAAGTGGCCTTCATGAAAGACATAGAGTCATGTGGCCTTGTTTCCATGTCTAAGCTATGGCCACAAGGCCATACATGGTGGACATTTCTTACTTTTTGCAGCTGCATTTCTGCAAACAGAATGATTGATTCTCCTCGATGCTGAGAAGTACAGGCAGATACATCATGCAGTACCATCAGGGGCATCTGATTGGCACCAAATTTATTCTACAGCATGACAACAATTCCAAACATACAGCGAGAATCATTAAGAACAGAGGTTCTGGAAGTGATGAGGTGGTATGAGCCCCAAAGAGCCCTGATCTTAAAATCATCCAGTGGGGACTATGTTGTACAGTACAGTACATAGCAAGTTTCTCAGTTAGAGCCAACCGCTACTGGAATAGTTTACTTACTGAACTGAGAGAATGCAAAAATTACTTAACTTTTAAACATAAACTTAAGACATGGCTTATGACAAGTCAAACGTCAATCCAGAGTCAATATCTACGGAACTCCAAACACTGTGTGGCCTTCAGATTAGATCAAGAACAGTGCATAGAGAACTTCATGGAATGGGTTTCAATGGCAGAGCGGCTGCATCCAAGCCTTACCACCAAATGTGCAATGCAAAACATTGGAGGCAGTGATGTAAAGAAAGCCACCACTGCACACTAGTAAAGTGGAAACGTGTTCTCTGGAGTGACCAATCACACTTCTCTGGCAATCTGATGGACAAGTCTGGGTTTGGCAGTTGCCAGGAGACTGCAATGAGCAAAGTGGAAAGTTTGGTGGAGGGGGGATAATAGTGTGGGGTCGCTTTTCAGGGGTTGGGCTTGCCCCCTTAGTTCAAGTGAAAGGAACTGTTAATGCTCCAGCATGCCAAGACATTTTGGACAATTTCATGCTCCCAACTTTGTAGAAACAGTTTGTGGATGGCACCTTCCTGATCCAATATGACAGCACACCTGTACACAAAGCAAGGTCAATAAAGACATGGATGAATGAGTTTGGTGTGGAGAACTTGACTGGCCTGCACAAAGTCCTGACCCCAACCCGATAGAACACCTTTGGGAGGAATTAGAGCGGAGACTGCAAGCCAGGCCTTCTCGTCCAACATCTGTGCCTGAGTTCACAAATGCGCTTCTAGACGAATGGTCAAAAATTCCCATGAACACACTCCTAATTCTTGTGGACAACCTTCATGTGAATGTAATGGCAGGCAACCCTAAACTTTTAACAATACAGTGTCGCTTCAGCACTTTACATAATCTTATATGCCTTTACATACTTCTGTCACTTTTGTAACATACTTATGTATTATAAAGTATTATATTTCTATCGCAGTAACCTACTTCTTGAAGCACTACAGGCTAAGATGATATTGGGCGTTAATTTGTTGCAACCTGCTCAGGGACTACGGATGAAAATTAGCTTTTTAGCTAACTCCAGTATATTTACATTGAAGTGTAAATCACAATGTTGATTAATGTGGATTGTCCTTGATAAATAAATCAATATATAAATAAATCATCAACTCTGACTGGGATTATACGAAGAGAGAGATTCTCCAAGATGTTTGGGCCAACCTCCCTATCGAGCTCCCCAGAAACTATGTGCAAGGGAACCTGGAAGAATTTATGCTGTTTTGAAGGCAAAGGGAGGTCACACCAAATATTGATTTGATTTATAAATATATATATATATCTTTGTTCATTCAATTTGCATTTTGTTAATTGATACATATAATCAATTAACATGTCCATTATTGAAAGCATTCTTACAACTTTTTTTCTTCACCTGCCTTAAATATATGTAATGGGATCTCAAACAAGGGCCTCTCTGATGGTGGCATGTAGAGGAAGGATTGCTTTTTTATCATATGGAAGCAAAATGTGATTGCTTTTTACTTTATACTTTATACTACTTATATTAATGATTTTGTCTTGCAGCCAGGTGCAGAGTTAAGGCAAATAACTTTTGCAAACCCTTACCTTTACACCAATTTAAGGCAAAGGATAAGAAAACGGTTTAACAGTAAAAACCTTGAGGCCTGCCATAATTTGTATTTGACCATTAATTAATGGAATACCAATTCAAAACAAAAAAAGAAAAAAGAAAACTGGCTTCATGGACCGTTTATGTTGGTTTTAGCAACAATATAGTTATTCAAAGTCAGTCAAATATTGGTCAAATATTCCAAAACATTTTTGTCTTACTGTTTTAAACACATGCAAAGAATAGCCACATTCAGTTAACTTAAGCATTTTTGACAGGCACCTGTAAGGACAGCAGTGACCCTGACGAAGTGGTCCTTCGAGCGTCCCCGTTGCATAGTAACGAAAACGGTCGGGAACATCGTGCAACATATATATACAAACTTTTCTCTCTGGATACCTATATGAGTAAAGTAAGTCATTTAATGGTTCCTTATGATAGTCAAAAAGAAAATACACACGACTATCAGGCGACATTTGGATCAGCAACTTGACCCTGTGGTTAACAAATTGTATCAGGTAATTCAGTTCGCGGCGCTAGCATCCGTTGCCTCCTTCAGGGTGCTAATTGAAGATAACACTAAGAACAGCGGTTGACACTTAAAAATAAGACATGTATGTAATCAGTGACCGCCTCTGTATTATTCTTCATTTCAGCTAGCATCAATATTGTTGATGTGAGTATCGACGGACCGGTGAAATGAGCGATATCAAGCCGAACCACATGATGTTAACCTCGGCTAACGTTAACCAATGGCAAGCTAACGTTAGCTAACAGGTAGTCTCGTTGTCAATAACCGTCGGATGCTAGCTCCTCACGGAGCTTAGATCCCTTTGTCAGGTATTTATAAATTCAACTAGACAAGCGTTGGCTAATACAACCATCTGAGTCAAAACGATAGAATTTTAAAAAAATAGAAGAAGAGGAAAATGGCTGGCGACGGTGGCGGCATCCCTGAACTGGACCAAAAGAAGTACGATGCAGACGAACAAGTGAAGATCATCTGTCTGGGAGACAGCGCAGTTGGTAAATCTAAGTGAGTATAATGATAATGAGTAGCTGTAATAATCTTAGCTCCATGTAGTTCTTTTGTGTTTCACGATATTTTTAACTTTCCTCAGTCGAGTATCTGTTGTCCTGTTTAACATTACTTCATTGAGTGAGTTTTTTCTCTCTCTTTCTCAGGCTCATGGAGAGGTTTCTCATGGACGAATAGTATCCTTTACCAGCCTTAAAAAATCAAAATGTAACATGTCAGTCATTTTTAAAGTGCTATTATATCATCCTACCATAGCCATTACAGCTATTGTCTGCACATCAGAAATGCTGTTTAAAGTCAAGCTGGCACGCCTCCTTCAAAGCAGATAGGTTGTCTTGAGAGATTAAGATGCTTAACTATTTCTACAGTCGTCCACAGCAGTTGTCAACCTATGCTTTGACTCTCTACAAACACACAGCCACAGTAGGAAACAAGACAGTAGCAGTGGGTATGTATCATACAAATTGCTTTTGTTCTGCTCTCAGCGACAGCAAATTATTTTACCCAGCTGAAAATCATCTTTCTTGTGGGTTTTGTTTTTTACTCACAGATTTCTGGGACACCGCTGGTCAGGAGAGATTTCAGAGCATGCATCCCTCATACTACCACAAAGCACATGCATGCATCATGGTAAGACACACCCTTGGTTTCAAGACTTGTGCCTTTCAGTAATCCTTTAGTCTGCCCTTTCTTGCTTTCTGCCAGGAACTTGCTTTGATTTTCTCCCGTCTCAAATTCTGCAATGCCCTTTTCACCTTCCCAAGTCAAACAGTCCCGGCACGTCTACAGCTTATACAGAACTCAGCTAGGCTTTTAAGTAGGACTAGTTGTAGATCACACATCACTCCTATTTTAGCTTTGCTGCACTTTCTGCCAGTTAAGGTCAGGATTGATTTAAATTTTTTTAAATCACCTATAAGGCACTACATGGCTTAACTCCTGCCAGCATTTCTGAGCAACTAACCCCTTACACCACCGGGTGTCCTCTTAGTTCATCCAACCAAAAACCTGTTGGCTCTACCGTGTGTCAAATGTAGAACAAAAGGCGACTGTACTTTATATCTCCCTTATCTCCCTTCTCCCATCAGATCAGCTGAGTCTGTTGACTGTTTCAAAAAACATTTTAAAACCCACTTTGTTCGCTTTGCTTTTTAATAAAAGTATATTAAAAAAAATCTGATTGTGTGCTAAGGGTGGTGTCTGGTTGCTGAATCCTGTCTGTGGTTGTGTGTCTGTTGCGTTTGTATGTGGGAGTATGTGTATGACATTTTTTTAAAGAATATTTTTCTCTCTTATGAACCTTGAGTTTTTCATGCTTGATATTGTGTACAGCACTTTGTAACCCATGTTAAATAAGATTCTATATTATTAAAAGTTTTACTTACTTGGCCCGTTCTTGTGCATTGTGTAGAGAAAATGATTAAATATCTCTATGCTTTCTGGTTAAGAATCACACCTGTCAGTCATGAATTGGGATTAAAGATGAAGATGTAAGGCAATCCTCTCTCAGAGAAGTCAACAAGGAGTTGTTAGATGACTGCTGTCTGGCAAAGAAGGCTGAACTGCTTTGTAAACCTTTCTTCTGTCTCTCTGAGGTTTTTGATGTTCAAAGGAAGATCACATATAAGAATCTGGGCAACTGGTATAAGGAGCTGAGAGAGTACAGACCAGAAATACCCTGCTGTGTAGTAGCCAACAAAATTGATGGTGAGTCTAGCTCTGACACTGCACATAACAATGGATAATCAGGTCTTATGACTGCATTAATGTAAATGTTGCAGCAGGATAAGTGAACATGTTTTTTTAGTTTGCACCTGTTGTCTCTTTGCTCTGTCCATTTGGTTAATTGTTTGACCAACAAAATTGACTCTAGATTTACAGATGTGAACATGTTTGTTTTTTCATGTTTGCAGCTGATTTGAAGATGACACAGAGAAGCTTTAACTTTGCGAAGAAGCAAGGACTCCCATTTTACTTTGTATCAGCAGCTGATGGGACTAATGTAGTTAAGGTTTGAACTTCTTTTTGTTATCCTGAAATATTAATGTATTTCTTCATACATTTCAAACTCATTAGTTTTACAGTTAACTGTGTAACTATGTTGAACATGCAGTTACAACAGGATGGACTGTGCTTCCTTTATGAACAAAATTATAAAATTAATTCAGCATATAATTCAGTATAATCTCATAAATTCAACTGGCCCTGTGTGTGTTGATACTTCACACTGTAACTGTCATAAAACAGATGTTCAGAGAGATGATCAAGAGGGCAGTGGACTACAAGCAAAACCCCAGTGACTTCATGGATGAAGTGATGCAAGAATTAGAGGTACACCTCTCTGAATACCAAAACAGTCTGATTACTGATGTACGCATCTTTTGAACTGGTATGGATTTATACAACTCTAACTAAAGGATGCTGACTGCAAAGAATAAATGTTTTATCAGGCAATACTTGCTCTAAGAAACTCTTAAATGCTTTATTATCTGCCTTTGTTGTTTTTTTTAAATATAAATTTTACACAGTTACTCAAAACCTACATTATTTAATTAAAAGAGTATTCGTGTACTCCAACACAAATTTACATTTTAATGACTTTTTTTGTTCATGTGGAAAATCTGTGTGCTAATTTGATTTCTTTGTGGCTGAAATCACTGAAAACACGTGTACTTATGTCATTTGTTGCACTTATCTTATAGAACTTTGACCTGGAGAAGAAGGAAGATAATTCGGAAGCAGATGAGGACGGCTTGAAAGCAGAGAGTCCTGAGTTTGTGTCATAGATGTTTACAGATCCTCCAAACTTTCCTGTAGTCTCATGGATCATTTGTCCTCCTCTGGGGTTGATGCTGTGAATAAATTAAATTATTCTTTTAGTCAAAATGTCAGACATCTCTGACCCTCTGTGATGGACACCATCAACAGGCACATTTTTGGCCCTTGTGAAATGTTGGTCATCTGCTTTTATACCAATGGTGTGTAACTGTACTGGCAGACAGTCTTTTAGTCAGGTTTTAAGTCACTGTCCTCCAACTGTCAAGTGACAGTGACAGGGAAATACACCTGGTTGAATAATTAGGAATTGTGTTGTTTATCAGGGTTAAATAGGTTGTTTTTTATTGTCCTTCATACTTTCTCTGACAATATCTAGTATAATAATAGTAAGGGTAAAATCCTACAGTCAGACTGAATGTTTGCTAATTTTGTGTCGTAATAAGAATGTGAACCTATGAAAAAAAACTCAGAGCAAAGAGAACATGTGATTATAAACCATATTTGCTGCTGTTCTCAATGTTTGTGTGTAGCGTTGTGTGCCGTGCCAGCGGGGTGCTGCATCTGTTGGCTGCTTATGTTGCATTTATTTTATGATGTAATGTTTCTTAGTGCCCTTTAAATGAAAACTTAATGTACCATGTAACCAAATTGTTATCATGTCTCTGATCCAGCAGTAGGCACAAAATCCGCTTCAACTTCAGCATATTTTAAGATACAACTGCCAGTCACATATGAGTACACGTCAGTTGTACTGAACTCTTGTGAAGGTCTCAGCCTTGTGAAACGCTCAACCAGCTGTGACCTTAATGATGGATTTGTGATGGTTGTGTGTACATTCATTTGTATTAGCAGGAAGGTTGCTGGGAAGAACTTTAAATCAGTTTTCTGGCAGAAGGTGACACTCAATTTAGCACACTGTTCAATAATTTCTATATGATGATAATGCTGTGTGCAGAAACTATGTGTATAAATTTACATTTGTCTGGGTTTTTGTGGTGGTATTTACTCACAATAAATTACACTGGAACATACTTGTACTATGGATACAGTGAATTAGCAGACTTTGATGCAGTTCATGTTTTAATTATAAATTTATTACATAATATAACAAACATATATCTTTGTGGTGGAGATATCCTGGGCAACATCTCAGATCTTGCCTCAACCTTCACTGCTGTCACCCTTGCTCTACTTGCATGAAGAATACTAGGTAGCTTCTGGTTAACTTTTGAAATTTGGGCTTTCATGTATTAAAATGGAGGGGGTTCTAATGCAAAAAGCATCCAGAAGTTGCTGGGGGAAAGGTCGGAGATGATTTGCCTGGTCATCGGATGCTGAGAAGGGGAAGGTAACCTGTGAGACAAGGCTGAGGCGTTGCAGTGATACGTCCACCGTTCTAAACTTCACAGTGCAAACAAGGAGAAAACCAACAATGAAAAAAAAAACCTTTGATGATAAGATCACTGGTTCCAGTGAGTGACTGGCCCCCAGTAGGTTTTTAAAAAAGTTACACTGCTCCCCCTACACTATGTAGATTGTGCTTTGTTGATTAGAAAATAAGACAAAGATAACCCTTCACTGAACTTATTCGACCTAATGATGTGTAAGTTTGTTACACGTTGCTCTGTACCATTATTTTGCATCTGTATTTGTGGTAAACTTACACAACTATCTGACCTGTTTTCTACAACACGTTCACCTCTTATTAAGTGTTTGTATTTATATGGGAACAGTAGTAGATAATAACCTTCATCACAGTAAAATCAAGCAATTGTGATACTTTGTCTCAAAATTTAAATAGAAATGTTAATGCAAAGCTCACAGGTCGATGTATGCAGGCTCTACATATATATGTGTGTGTACATATGTATATATATATATATATACACACACATATATATATATATATATATATATATATATATGTATACACATACATATATATAAATTAAGCAAAAACCTGCTTCTTTACAAAATAATAACTGACTGTATTTCCACCTGTCAGAAATACAGAAGGATCTAGCAATGTCTGTAGTTCTCAAGATTTCCAGGAGATGGCACCATATTATTGAGTCTTAACAGCTCAAGAGCGCTGTAACTAAGATAGTCCTAAAGCAAAGACAAATATACAGTTAAAAGTTAAGTTATTTTTTGGCACATTTTTCCTTTGTGTTCTTTGTTCCTCACTGAATCACCTCATATAGCATATTCAAAACTCAGAAACTGAAGGTCTGAAAAAGGAAAAAGGAGTGCTGCCAGACAGAGTGGAGGGTAAAGAGCGCAGATGCCATCTGGGAATGGGTTTACAAAACAGTGACACTGCATAAGCTGTACCTACACAGTTAAAAGGTGAGTTATAGTTGTCTTCCGATATAAAATGTGACGATGGTTTCTTTCAATACCCTGTGGTAACCTCACTCTCTCTGTCTGTCTCTACCCCAAAGGGCCGAGCAGTCCACTATTTGAAGACGTCAGTACAAAACAAGAATGCAGATCAGTGATCAATCTGGAATAGACAATGAATGTATGCATGCATTTTTCTGTTTGTGTGTAAGAATTGTGTGTGATTGTGTGTGTTTGTGTGTGTTTGTGTGACACAGCCACTGCCGGGAATCTCTGATGGTAAAACAGTAAGGCTATATTGGACTAACTCCAAAGATGTAAACCCTAACAATCAACAACACACACTCTCCCACTGTCACGTGTATTCTTATTGTCTCTCTCTCAAACAAATACACACAAGAAATGGAAACTTACACACACGCACAGTCATACACACACGGTACACACACAAAAACGACCACACAGAGACATTCAGCGAATCCAGATGCCTGCATGCGCTTGGACGTTGGGTGGCTTTTATGTTAGCACCTTGTCACCTTGTTTTGTGCAAATCATCCCCTAGTTCATAGATCAGAGTTCAAAAGTTCAAGAGTTCATAGAAAGAATAAAATCTGCTCACCTTTTCCACAGGTGGTTAACTATGCATATATGCCAAACATTCATATATAGATCTATATACTTTTTGTTTTTCAAAAATTTATATGAAATCTATCATATATACATTGCTTGTGATTAAAAAAAGCAAATTTTCATAGTTTGTTCATTTTTACAAGTGTAAGTAAGTTTAGAATGGACAGGATATATATATATATATTTTTCTGTCTTTTTTATGTCACTCTAAAACTCAAATGAGTGAAAGATTTAAGAATCATGTTCCACACGCTACAAAATCTACCCACAGTGTCCGAGGGTAACAAATCAACAAAGGAGAAAACAACAGAAAACAATAAACACAAAAAGTCCAAATGAGTCTGAAGACATACTGTAACACTGGAGTCAGAAGTAAAATGATCAGTGAGGTCACAGTGAGGCAGTGAGTGCTATTCCTACAACCCAGATACAACATTATATTCACCACCCGATTTTTACAAACTGTTAGCAAAAAAAGAAAGGAAAAACAGATGCACACAACTTCTCGCCAAGTGAAACTGCCTCAGCATACTGACGGGATGCTGCTGATGTACGGAGGTTTATAGTGGTAATAGAGATTGCCTGGCCGTCCGTTAGAGAAAAGCTATGGATAAAATGCTTTTTGTTGCGTGAATAAAACTCACTGATTCTCACTGCCAGCAGAAGCTACTCATGAGTACAATTGCAGATTTTGTATTGTTAAAGGAAAATTCAGTTGTTTTTTTTGTTTTTCTTTACAACCTGGGTCTTAGTTCTGGCTGCCACTGTTAATGATAATATTTCACTCACTAAGTAAATTGTAGAGAAAAGAGAAGCAGCGATGTTGCAAGACACAGCCAGGTTGTAAAATACTGAATTTTCTTTAAGACCTTACAGAGGCTTTCCCATCCCCACAGCCTGATAAAATACACACATTTCCTGCAGAAGGGTACACACTCATATATATATATATATATATATATGTATAGTTTTTGGTTATACACCAGGTAAAAGCTGCTTTATTTCAACAGTTTCAGCTTAATTTGGGTTCAGGTTCACACACTTGGATTTTTTAATAGTGATTTCCTTCCACAGAAAAAAGGGAATCTGAAAGAGATTACTACTATCTTGCACCTTTACGAGAATTTCTTCTCCACTGGTGATGATAAAAAGCCCGTTTTGTTTCCGTCTCCTGACGTCCTTCTTTCACTATACCAGACCTTGTGCAGCCTGGTCTGAGAAGCATCATTAAGTGTCACAGGGATGGAAATTTTACTAGCCCTTAAACATTTTTCAGACTGTGGTGGTGTTAAATTGTCCTCACGGGTAAGAATTGAAATGGATAGTATTAAAACAACAGCCAACAACCTCTCCATGCTAGTGCCCCAAACTTCCATCCCTGAGTGATTAACAGGCAAACGATGAGGAGCCCCTTTCACCAATTAGCTGTCTCATTAGGTGGTCCTTACTGTACACTGCTGTAGATAAAGTAGAGTCAGAACCACATCACATCTGAAGCAGCAGGGATGGGTGTCAACTGTGGTCTCAGCCTCACATTACGGGATGCCCTTTAGTATGAAGGAAGACCGTAAGAAAATAAAAGCAAACAACAAACTCTCTGTCCAAGACATGATGCAACTTGTCATGCTACGATTGAAGAAAGGGCGACCATAAGGAAAGTTGTATACCTATGACAAAAATTTCATTTCCATATCTATATACTTTTTAAAATTTCAAATATATATATATATTATGTATATAATTGGTAGAAATGAGTAAACTATTGGTGGAATAAATTTAAAGATTTCTCTCTGCCTTCTATACTAAAAACCAAAAACAGGCGCAGATTAATTTATTATAATTCCTTTTTGCAATATTATCTTTTCTTCTGAAAGCTATATTTAGATACATATATATCATATTCTATAATACCTATATATATATATATATATATATATATATATATATATATATATATATATATATATATATATATATATATATATATATATATATAATATTCCTTTGGAAAACCAAAAAATTGATTATGAAAAAAGCCACGAGTGTTGGTTAAACATTCTCCAAATATAATAGATAGTACAGTCTGGGTACCAAGGCAGAGGGGTTTTCTCCCGTGGTTTAATTTATGGAGCTCCACCTCTGGGCTCCAAAGTCTTCGGTTTAAAAACAACAGCAGGTAAAGAGAAGACGCACCTTTTCAGAGCTGTCCAAAGTCCAGTGTTCATCATCGCTGATCTCTGTATAAATATTTTGAAAGGCAACTGAGCTTTCTGTTTGGAACGAAAATTCATCATCCTCCTCCTTTACTCAAACTGCTAAAGGCTTTCAGAGGCCTAATAGATGGAGGGATAGAGGTAGAGAGGAGAGGAGGGAATAGTGTGAGAGAAAGTGTGGGTGTTACTAAGGGAACAACTGAAGCTTTCACAAATCAAATGTTTTAATTGCAGCTCATGCGATTCTCCTCGGCAAAGAAAGTCCAGAGCCCATTTTGAGGTCTAATCTAATTAACTGCAGGCAAGGAGGTGGGCAGACACTAAGGGCTGAGTAGAGGCGGACGAATGTATTGACTCCTCCTCTTCAGTGCAGTGCCAAGTGCAGGGTGTTAATGCAGAATGGGAACGTAAAGTGTTGCTATGGACCACAGATAAACATTTGTGATGCAGAACATAAAAGCTGAGGAGTAAAAGATGAGGGGTCTCCATCGTTTCCCTTTCCTCATCTCCATATCTTTCTATTCATCTGTGGCTGTGTCTCAGGGTAGGGGTCAGCTCTCTAGCAGCAGTTTTAGTGCTCGTTCAATGTTCATGCGGTGTCCAACTCTTGTCACTCCCAGCTCAGCAAAATCATCCTTGGTTAGAGCCGGGAGGTGAGAACCTTCGATCTCATGTTCCTGAAACCCTGCTCTGTGCTCTCCCAGATTGATGCTCTCTAGCCAGTCTCCGACATCATACTTATTCCAGAGGTGGAGGGGTTTCTGGTGGAAGGGCCGGAGGGCTAAGAGTGGTGAGCCCAGCCCAGGGGAATGGGAAGGTGACGGGGATGGAGAGCGAGAGCGGGAGCGGGCACTGGAGCTCCTCATTACAAAGCGGACCTCTTTAGGCTCCTGGGGTAGGCTGAGGCTAGAGGATTTGAGGATGGTTTGTGGCGGTGTAGTCGGTGAGGTCGGTAGGCCGTAACTTGAGAATCGTCCAAGAGGGTCGCCCCGATCAGGAGAGCCTGAACCTGGGCTTTGGGTGCGTCGGGTGACGGGGTAACGGCTGCCGGGGCGGATGGTGTATGTGGTGCCATAACTTCTCTGAGAAATGGTGTGGAGCTCGCCTAGGCTGCTGAAAAGTCTGAAGGAGATAGGAAAAGACAGAGAGGGTTTCAGGAATGTTAACAGAAGAGATGGCGGTGAACAAAGTGTAAATAAAGGGAAAAAAAGAGACATAGATTTGGGTTATATGTGTGAACTGCTGTACATTCTCTTAAAGTAAAGTTAGTTTAGACTAGAGGTTAATGACTGTTAGACAGACCAAGCCATGTCTCACATCACAGCAACATCGAAGCAGCAAGCTGCACTCATTGGTTATGAGTTACTGAAATTATTTACAGCTTTGAATAATAATCTTTTTAAAAAATCAATCATGAGACGTGTGACTTACGTCACTATTTCAAGCAATACTTTAACTATGCAAGGGGATAAACGGCAGCATTTGAGAGTAAGATGCCATTATTTTCACTGACACCCATCCTATACTCAACACACCTGATGATTAGGGAAATTCCTCTAATGAATTAACAAAAAGCTACTTCCTGTTAAGACATACTCTATTCTTCCCTGAAGTGATTACTGTAACGGTCAAACAGCCAGAGGCTTGGCATTAGATTAGAATTACAGCATCAATCAGATTTTGTTTTACTTTGAATCTGCATAGCACTAACCTGAAGGCACTACTTTAAAATGTGACAAATACAGTACAAAAATGCACGCCACACACACACACACACACACACACACACACACACACACACACACACAGTAAGAGCAGATTTTGAATTTCAGCTTTGCATTGCACATTCCAGTTTGCCTTTTTATGACAAAGACTTGTCGGAGCCAGAGATGACATTTATCCTGTCTTTAGACTTCTGTTAAAGGCCATGTGTAAGTACACAAAACAGCATAATTTTCCAAATTTCATTTAGTCAAAAGAATAATAATTTACCTCTGAAGTGCAGTCAACACTTAATTTAATGCAGTCTACCATTTAGGGAATCTCAGTGACCAACAAACCCAGTCTTACCATCTGCAGAATGAAGAGGAAGAATTGCACACAAACTGGCAATAATTGTTAAGCAGTAGGAAACTGCTGTAGCAGTCACTCAAGGTACAATAAATGATGGTTCATCTACATTTTTAAGTCTGACCCTCTTTTGAAAAATAATAGAAAACCGTTTAAAAAAGGTATTAGTACTCTACTGCTCAAATGGAGAAAAGGTGATCAGAAAGGAGAAGACAGATGGATTAGAGATCAAGACTAACATGAGAGTTTTGTCTAGCTTTGTGCAAGGAGGAAGAAGCGAAAACAGAGGCCTAAATATGGGAAGAGTTAATACGATGGTGTCTGTTTTATTCATGCATGTTAGTGAGTGTCTTTTGTACAGGTGTGGCACAGGTTATCCCTGTACTGCATGTGTTTGGAAACTTTGATATGGGTGAGATTTGTACTAGAGTGTAATGGAACAAAGCTAGCTTGGCAGCGCACAGGCTAAAGAAAGACTACAGGGAGCCGACGGATATGAGATGAGCTCCATGCACACTTACACAGTCGTCCTGCCCTCCTGGGCGCACAGTCAGTTCTAGACCAATCAGATCAGAGCAGCAGGGCGGAGCATGCAAGGTGAGCAGAGAGAGAGCAATGGGAGAGAATGTTAGCATCACTCCATGAGACGCAGCCTGCCAACCAGACTTATAGTCTGCTCCAGCCAACTCTGCTGTCTGACACGCCTTGTGTATGCATGTGTATGCACAGGTGTGTGTCTGTGACTGTATGAGCATGGCTGTGATATATTTTCACACTTTTATTTATGTGTGTGTGCGTGTGATGGTTTTACTGATGTATAAGCATGAGAAAGACAGCAGAGTAGGCTTTAGGACTGGAAGGTCTGACCAGTAGGCTACATGAGAGAGAAATGAGACACTATTCACATATCAAACACTGCACAAACAAAGAAAAACAAATAAACAAACAAACAAATAAAAAGGTGGGCACATGTCCCTTGACATTTGTGGTTGCTTTTGTACTTATTCTGAAATGATGTGGACTAAATTATTTTGGTTGCAAGTTGTAGACATTAATTCGCATTTGTATGTGCTGCACTGTATATAGGGGTTGTGTGTTTTCTGATCAAGAAATACGTTTTAACGTGGTCCAATAAGCAAGACAGTCAGGGACCATGGCCATCCTCAACACAATCACTGAAAAACAAAACAAAGTTATGCAAATTACGTTAACAGAGGAGAACAGAAAACCAAAGAGCACAACTGAAATAAAATGAGTACCAAAGGTTTCTAAACCACCCAGAGCTATGATACACAGCATGTGAATGAGGTGGATACAAGAGACACAAAATACAGCAGCATGTGTGATTTTTGAATGGGTTTAAAAGAGGCACACAGTGGATGGGTTAGGTGGTGGAGTAACATTACAATTAAGGGTGCTGGGATGCCTATGCTGTATGTGAAATGCTCCAGCAGGTGAAGAGAAACAAATCCTTAGGCAAAGAGAGAGAAAGGGAGAGAGAGGGAAAAATAATGGTGTGCATGATCACAGCTTTGTCACAGCTGAGGGTAGTCAACTGTCAGGATGGAGGCGGTGGGGATGACTTTGATTGCATAATCTCAATAAAGGACGAGCCCAATCAGAAGTGAGTGTAACATGTCGTTTTTGATTTCATGTTCACCTTTTCAATCCTAGGAACATGTTGTTATTAAGGCACAAATCGATAACTGATCGATTTTGAATTTGGCTCAGTGTCACAGTGACTTTGTCATTTGTTGTCACCCAGGCAATGCATTGTCTAATAGTACAACACTGGTAAAATGATGTGACTGCAAAACATGTTCAAGTTTATACTTACAAAAATGTTTTCAATTTTAAAGAACTGATGCTCTAAACACAAAACATTGCTACATTTATGGAGGTATCGCAGATAAATTCTACATCCAAGACTTCCAGAAGCAACAACAACAAGTAGCAGCAGACTTCTGTTGACACTAAACTACACTGTCACTCCCACATAGAGGACAACAGCTACGGTTTAAAAATTCTGCCAAGCGCCACCGCTACTCAGCATGAAAGGCCAATTACTAAAAGCCCTATGCTGATCAGGTCTATAAAGATTTTCTATACTTTTTCCCGAGATAGCTATGTAACTAATATAGTTGACAGCAGGGTGGAAACCCCAAAGTGTGAAGCCGTCTAATGTCAGTTGTGTAGGTAAGCTCTTCTTACCGATGTCACTATGATGAGAGGGAACGAGTCTATTCTAACATCTTCTCAATTTTAGATTGTCTCTTGTCTCATCTTTCAGGTCCATTTAATCTGCAGTGAAATTACATAGAAGCACATTTTTTCAGCCTCCTTATTCACATCACCAGAAATGAGGACAAGAGAAGAAGAAAGGAGAGGAACTGGCTATAAAATCAACTGCATCTGAAGAGTCTAGACTAGAGTCTGTTTATGAACAGCACATTAAAAACAATAAGTGTTAATTTGGTTGACTAAAACTACAGTGGACAACCAAAAAAAGCCAGCATTTGTTGTTCGAACATCAACCTGCCAAGCCATAAAACACCTGAGGAAACATTTAAAGCCAAATCCTGTGTAGATTAAAATAGAAGACCACACCATTTATTTCACATAAACTCCATCTCAGGACTTTTGACAAAGTCAGGACTTTGTCTGGTAGTCATGGCATTGACATGACTGTTAATGCCATGATATTAAGGGGATGGTTTTAACATGACACACCATTGTAGTTCAGTCATGTTCAAATATTTGAAAATACATCCTTAAATCTTTGAGGTTATCACTGATATTACTGCAGGATGGGGGATCGTGATAAGAAGGAAACTACAGCTTCTGGTCTTATCAAATGTATATCAGTGATGACTGCAAAGAGCTGTGGATATAAGGCTGTATTATGCATCATTTGAACAAGGATTCTGGGAAAAGCTTAAGGAAAAGTTGGAAGGGGAGCAACTAGCAGGGTTGTAGGTCAGAACCCAACAGTGACAGTGTGTGTGAGATTTCAGGAAGTGCATGCTTCCAAGCCCCGTTACCTTGTTTGCACCAACAGATAATCGACTACACCCCCCCACACACACACACACACACGCACATACACACATACACAATGCACATACACACATACACAAAGAGTGTAACTTATTGACTACTATTGCCTACTTTATGTATCAAAAAACTCAGATCACTTAACTGGAGGCCAATGAGTACAACTGTAACTATGGAAACAAGGAGACCACTGTAAATCTCTAAAAGCAATCTTTTTCTTGAAATTACAGAGCTGTAGCCAAATATTTTATCTTCTTTTGTTTTAATTAGTTTTATTCTGAAGTAATCAGGTGATGCAAACAAGGTAACAAATAATATTGAAAAGAAAATTACATGAAACAAAAAGTATAAAAGGGTTGTTCTCGTTTGATGGGATTAGTTGATAGGCTTTTTAGGAAAAAATATATTTAAAAAAAAAGCTTAGGTTTACCCTAGGGGCTATAACCTTATGGTTTACTCTCTTCTGTGTCCTCACACCTGCAGAAATATAAAGGACTTCATTGTACTTTCAGATATGGTGTGAAAAAACAGAAACCCACAGATAATAGACAAAAAAACTACACTGTGCATCAGACGCTTCAGAAAACCCTGGTGTCACTGCGTGAGAGGCAGGTTTGTCTTTACCTCTTTATATAACCCATAGAAAGATACAGCACATATTAACAATGTTGATACACTAATATTGTTAGGGAATCTAATGCCAGCAATGCTGGTGACCTATAATCTCATTATCACTTACCATCACAGTGGATTGGCTTAAATATGGATTCATTTGCACGTGTGAGTAAAACCACATCATGCACAGAAATAAAACTTAAAGCTGCTGTTTTTGATACAGCCACCAGGTATCTCTCTTTGCAGAGAAATACTATCAGAATTCAGACCAAAATAAAATCCAAATCGTGGTCTATAAAATATGTTTGCTTTTAAATAATGAAACCCTCTGTGTTTGCAATCTCTTTTCCAGTGGGCTTGTTGCAAGAACCAAGAGGGATTATCCACTGTAGACATAAACACTCACGTAAATAAAGAGAAATAGAAAATGTTAATGAACCTAATTAAACTCTCTGACAATATGCAATTTTATTCAATTTTAGATCATTCTTTCTAAAGCTGGGCACTGAAATTGCTTTAGTTTGCTAAGTCTTGCCACCATATGAGTAAAATATATAAATGGAACTTGAAATATTGCTTTGTATTAACACTGTCCCTCAGTGTTAATACAGTTTTGCACTACATTTTACTAGCTTTTCTCTTACCTGGCACCTGCCACTGGTGACTTCCTCCCAGGGTCAAGTGATGCTCCCATTGGTTCCTCTCCCAATGACCTAGTGTCTTTATTTAGCTGCTGTAGTCGTGAACTGAGTTCCCCCATAACAGATGGTTTTGCTCCCTCATCTGCACCTAGCCCAAGTCCCAGCCCACCAAGATTGCCCAAACTCCCAATACCTAGCCCCACCCCCGGCCCACGAGGTTCCACTGGGTCCCCCCACAGCTTGGACCTCCGCTGGAAGAGGTAGCGTGGCTTGGTGGGGGCTAGTCCAGTCACTGATGCTGAACCACCTGAGGGCAGCCCAGCTCCTCCAGCTGCAGCAGCAGCCAGGGCAGCAGCCTGTTGCTGTGATAGCAGCTCGCTGTCAGAGCTCTGCTTCAGCAGAGGGTCCCTGAAGGTGACCGGGCCTTTACTGCCTCCTATCTGGGACTTGAGCCGGGGCTTAGGAGGCACTGGCGGCTTGTCGAGCACAAAGGTCTGCCCGTCGGCATAGGAGGTGTGCGTGGTGTGTGTGTCGGCAGGCTCGCCGCTTTCTGAGGACAGTGTGGACATGCTGGAAACTGTGGAGACGGTGCTGGTGGTCTCGAGGTGGTGGTCTCGCTCTCTCTCGCTGGAGCTGCGGGTATCAGCCTCCTCCACGCCTGAGTCAGCCGCAGAGCCAGACTCGCCTACCGATGGGGGCTCCAGAGGGTCAGAGGGCTTCCCTGAGACAGCTGCTGCACTGGATGGAGGTGGAGGCTGAGGCTGGGTGGAGGTCACAGTTGGGGTTGTGGGAGTTTGGGGTGTTAGTGTAGTAGGGGTAGTGGTAGGGTGGGCAGGTTTAGTTGGGGACACTGGCGTCCCCTGTGCCTGTGCCAGCAGCCCATTGGCAAACTCATCCGGTGGTGGAACAACTCCAATCTTACGGAGCTCCTCTCTTGTTTCCTCATCACTGGAGGACAACATTGCAGGGGGCAGGGTCACTGTGTATGGATCCACATCCTCCTCTGAGCTTCCCTGAGCCAGACTCTTGTCCTGGGCTGGACTGGCAGGACGTTGACTTTGAGGCTGGGCCTGGAGCTGGGCTTGGGGCTGGGAGACTGTGGGACTAGGGGATTTAGCCCGTGGACTTGGAGATTTGCTGGGCTCTGTGGATGTTGGGGCAAGTGTCTGTTCTAGTTCTGAACCCACGCCAACAGCCTGGCCATTACTGGTAGCATGGACCATGATTAGCCCTGCTGTCTTCTGCTGCGACGTATCCATAATACTGATCAACATACTTTTTTTATCCTCTAGTCTCTTCTCCTCCTTCCTCTCCTCTACTCTGGCCTCCATCTCCTGCCGGAATGATACAGGTGATGGTGATGTAGCCCACTGGGGTTTAGTGGGCTGGGGAACTAAAATTGATGCTGGGGGAACGCCATATCCTGCTGCCTTGGCGCCGTTAGGCGAGAAAGAGGGAGGTGTGTGTGCCCCTTCCCCATGTGGAGAAGACTCTTTGGTCTGAGGGTCAATGAATATTACACCCTGGCCTGCTCGCTCTTGTTTAGTCCTAGGTTCTGGGCTACTAGTTGGGGACTGAGAGGTCAGTGCCCTCTCTCTTGCGGCCAGCGCAAGAGCCAGTGGAGAGTTGGGGTCCAGGGGCTTTCCTGTGAGCGGATGGATAAAGGTGGTCCCACTAGGTGAGGGGCTCAGGGCCAAGGCAGGGGGAGGCAGCTGTCCCAGCTCTCGGGTGAGCATCCGTTCATCGATGGAGTGAGACTGCAGTGAGAGAGGGGGCGTCAGAGCTGGTGGTGGACGCCCCTTCCATGGTCCCAACAGAAAGGAAGACAGTGGATTTCCTCCGTTCTTCTAGGCGACGCTCACGATCTTTCACCGCTCCAGCAATCGCAGCAGCGAAGGGACCTTTACCCTGAAACATCATCTCTCCCTGGGCACGCATACGCTCTCGCTCAGCCATCAGCTGCTGCTGGTAGTAGTCTGCACGGCTGGTGTGTGTGTGCCCATGAGTATGTGGGTGTCGTCCTGAGGGTGAGCTCTCTCTGGAGTGGGCTGCAGCTAAGGCCAAACTAGCTTTTTCTTGTGCATCCTCCACCTGCAGTAAGACAAAAACAAGAAAAACAACCAAACATGTCAAAGTCAGAGGGTCTTTGACACTACAATAAAAAATATAACACTCAGAAGACCATCCCCAACATGAAACCTACCTGTAGTTGCTTCACCAGAGGACTTTTTTTCCTCTGGGGTTTGGTGGGGTGTGTACAGTCCAATGCTAAATTGACCTACATTAGCATAAGGGTTGTCAATAACCCGGCCCTTCCTTTTGATTCGCTCAGGTGGTGTAGCAGCAGAAGGACGGGGAATTTCTGTGGGCTCTACAGGTAGATGAGAAGAGTCCTGGAGGATGATCATGGAACGGGCTTTCTTCTGTCTCTCAATGTGTGTGGCCTGTCGCTGAGCGGCCTCGTAAGGTAGGTCCAAGGAGGAGGGTTTGAAGCTGGAGCGTCCTCCAGGCTCATGGCCCTGACTTTGGGTCCTAGATGGGGGGAGGAGGGGGACAGAAAGCTGGGGGAGGACCAGTGTCAAGGTAGTACGGAGGAGGAGGAGGTGCCATTTGTGGAGGTGGAGGAATGGGATGGGCCTGTGAGTGGTCTCGAAGGCTGTCTGTCATAGAGGAACTGCGGGGAAATCTGTGCTCGCCTGCAAGGGCAGACAGCCGATCCTCCTCAGTGGCACCTGATGAAGGAGGGGAGGGCACAGATCATCTGGTGACGGGGAGTAAGCTTGTAAAAAAAGGACCTTTTGATTCCAGCCTTCCAGGTCAATAGCTACTTCATGAAAAATACACTGTAATGCATCTATCTGTAAATTTGTTAACTCACACATTTAATAATGTGTCACAGTTACACAGTAACACAGTTAATCAGGTGTCTCAAACCTAGCTATACAATGTTTAAATAAAACACGTAAAAAAGTATTTTGACTTATTTTACAATTAATTCAATATTCATTAAATGAGTGCACTTGAAAACAGGACAAGCGTTTAATAATACAGAGAGTATTAATAATGTATATCTTCTTTTGAAAGATGCTCTGTACTTGAACATCTGCTCTGCAGACCTGTTTCTGTGAATATCCAATACCCACATTTGCACATTCTGAACATGTAATGCCATGTACTGTAAGTATGTATTTGTAACCATGATATCTGTTTGTTAATCTGTCAAGATTTGACAGGGGAAATCTTGTCAATAAGAACTTTAAAATAATTTGATTAGGGTGCAGCTTCATCCTCAGTATTTTCTATTTGTTGTAGTCTGCTGCTGTCTATATGCTATTCTTTTGTGGGTGTAGTGATGCCATTTACAAAAAAAGAATGACACTTCTCTTTTCCTATAGTCTCTACATGTCAATATATAACCTATAAGTATACTGTACATAAGATACACTATCATTCACCTGATTTGAATATGTACAGGATGGGTGATTGTTTTACCAAAAGACTTGGTCCTGGACATCCCCTTTGGTAGTGGTATGTGGCCTCTCTCAATGCCTGGGTGAAGACCTCCATGGAGAGTCATCCCTTGTCTCTCAAACAGTGACTGTAGCACAACAAAACCAAGAATCTACAGTGTTATGATTCATATTTTAATGCCTTCACAGCTTCAGTAAAATCTGTATACAGAATAGAAGTAGCACAAAGCAGTGATTGCATGTATGCATGCAGTGTAGCATAGTGCTGTGTAGCCCAGGTGTTTTTGAGTATGTTATGTGTCAGATTGAGTTTGTATGGATGCCAGCATAGTGGCATATGCTGTCTGACAGTGTGCTGTGTGTAGGTGCACTCACACTGATCTCTGCTGGTGTTATTCTCCTGCTGGTAGGCCGTTGTTTGACAGTGGCTGCTCTGTAATCTGTCTCTGAGGGCTGAGAACGCAACATAGACTCCTGGGATGCCAACATCTCATCTAGTCTCTCTGTTGAGAAGGAAATGAGCCAGAACTAAATACTGAGACATAAGACCAGGGAAACACTGTGTCATCATTTCTGGTAATGCTAACACAGTAGAGAATACAAACTGTGATTAAAAAGGCATCTCCGAAATGTAGCTATACACTATGATGTGAGGTCATGCTCTATGGAATTGTACAAAATCACTGTTTCAATATAAGTTCAATGTGTATTTTTTGATGACCACTAGGGAGTAAGCACTAAGAGTTGAAAGAGTAGAGAGAGAAAAAAAAGACAAAAAGTGGAGAAAGAATCCACATATTTCAAGTGTTCTGCTCTGCTGTTCTAAATCAACACTGCTTAAAATGACACAGCAGTGATAAATCATCTTTATGACGTTCAGAGAGGTGTCAGTTTCTTGCCTCAGACTCACCTCCTCTTCTCCTCCGAGCAGAAGCTTGGTGGGAAAAAGATTGCGTCAGCAGAGGAGGGAAAATGACAAGAACAAGCCAACAGAAGTGACTACTCTAAAAGTTAGGAGACACACCAAGTTTTAATGACAAAGGGAAAGCAGAAATGTGACAGAAAAGCAGGAAGGGAGTGTGGCGTTTGCTTGCCAACTCTCTAGCACTCACCCAGTTCTTCTAGCTCAGCGGTCATGGACTTAGAGCGAAGTGTCAGGGTGGTGCTGGGAGCTCTCTTGGGTGGCGGGGGAGCTGTGGAGAAAAGGCATGGTGTTGAGGATGAAGTTGAGGGGGATGAAAATCCTTTGGCTTTGCGGCTGAGTGCCCTCCTGGCATCCCCAAGACGTCCAGTCCATCCCGTCTTCACTGCTTTGATCTGGTCAAATTCAGATGAACTAGATGCCTCGCACTTAGCCAGGACCTTGTTCAGGCTACGGTTGGAGCCCAACTTCTTCATGTTTTTCTGTTGGTCCGATGGCTTGTGAATTTGTCTTTCAGTTTTTTAGTCTTTGTGCTGCAAGAATTCCCCTCTGCTGAGGAGCCCAGTGGCAGTAAATGTACAGCTCAGTCCTCTCTGTAACATCCCTAGCTTCCTGAATCCTCCCATTACACACAGAACAACATAATTTGTCTGCTACAATAGGCAGAATTAATAAAATGAGTGAGGCAAGGAGAGGAAGAAAGTCGTCCATCTTACTTTTAATATGCTGCCTGTCTGGAATTTAGCAGGTGTATATCAGACAGAAACGCATGGACACACCAGCTTACATACACATGCCTCCCACAAATAGGGGACCACATGCAGACACACAGAGAAAACTCCCTGAGGGAGGACATAATGCCATGTGGGCTGACAGACGAAGAGATGACAGTAAATTGAACAACTAAGAAAAATGACGGGCTGCCGATTTTGTGCCCCAAAGCCCATGAGAGCCTCCCAATCCTACTATAAACACAAGGCAACTGGGCTGTTATCATCCCACTCAGAGCGGTAAAACACATCTACCAAATGTTGGCTCCATATGCAAACTACAGACTTACAGGTTTCATTAAAAGGATTTAAATCAGGTAAAAAATAATGAGATTATGTATTTAACATGTTAAGTCAGCAGTAATAATGTAATGCCATGCAGTCAGACAGAGACCATCAAGCTACATCTAGCAGCAGTCTTTACATGCTATCTCAAACCCAAGTTTCCTAACACTATCCCACAACACAACTAGATCAGCTCACTCTACCTGATATTGACCAGCTAACACTCAATGCACCACTGTAGAGCGATAGATCTCTAAATCCCACAGACGCCCTAGTGTCTTACTAGAGCCTAACCATCCTGCTGTCGTCAGCGGCTGTAGATCTAGTGTACATACGCCATCCTGGGTACAGTCCATATCAAACATCTTCATTTCCTCACCAGTCTGCACATTCTGGTACAGTAGCAGGGAGAAGAGGAGATGGAGGAGGATGGAAAAAGAGAGAGGACCAGAGACAGAGTCAGAGGGAGAGAGAGATGCTTTTGCTGTAATGTAATGCTTAATTCAAACATGCAGTGTAGTCACCATGGCAACGGTGGCAGTAGTGAGGCCTCGCATGGTGCAGAGAACGTGTGTTTTGTATGTGTGTTTGCCTGCAAGTCTCTGTGTGTGAGCGCGCGAGTGAGCGCGCGTCTGAGTATTTGTGCAAAGGTGTGGCACAATATGCAGAGTAAAGTCCCACTGGAGGAGCAGCACAGCAGGAGCGGGTGTTCAACACAGCTTAGGATGTGAAAAAAAGACACTAAGGAGAAGTTTAAAACAAGAGAGAAAAATCCTGTTTTCCCTCAGCTCTGAAACACTAAACACACTCCATCTTGTCTACAGCTGTTTTCACCGTGTGTGTCTCAGCAGTTGAATCTGTCTGCCCATCTTTTCTTTGATTCACAATAAAGAAAGCTTACCAACCATCGTCTTTTCAGCCTACCTCACTCCTTCTACCTCCTACCCAATATCTGCTGTCTCAGCACACAAGCAGAAATAAGTAAGCTTTAATGGAGGCAACGAGACAATGTTTTGGGAACACAAAAAGACAAAAATAAATTGACAAGAACCACTATGGTAAAGCCACTACAAATAAATGTAATTATGCCTACGTTCCAACACATCTACCATGATAGTGTTTCACTGCACAATGCCTTCATACACTGAAAGCAAGTTAAAAAACTATTATGTTGAAGGACTAGATTTTGGGATATAAGCTTATTTGATTTCTGGTGGGGAGTTAAATGATACCACTATCATAGTTAAATATGATATGCTACAAACAGAGGCATGTTAACTTAGCTTAGCATAAAGACTGCAAGCAGGTGGGACACAGCGCAAAACCACATAACAGCACTGTTAACCTCATTACTTAACACATTCTTGTTTGTTTTATCCATTCAAAAACTCCCTTTTACAGGGGCTTATGTTAGGTACTATTTCTTGGTTGGTACATAACTGAGAATGAAGACTAAAGCCAAGAAATAGTCTGGCATACAACCCAACCCCCATTAAATAGCAAATTGTCATTTTTACACTTCAGATTTTATACTGATTAAACAAACAAGACATAATGTTTTAATTAGTGCCCTTTAGCGGTGCTGATAGGTGGATATTGTTTCTTTCTGACAGAGCTAGGCTAACTGTTTCCCTCTGTTTCCAGTCTTTGTGTTTAACTAAGCTAACCAGCTGCTGGCTGTAGTCTCATATTTAACGGACAGAAGTGAGAGAGGTATTAGCTTCTCTTCTATCGCTCTACCAGAAAGCAAATTAGCATATTTCACAAAATGTCAATCTCTGCTTTCATTACATTATGACAACTAAGCGAACACAATCCTCTATGGAAGACCATGACACTCAGCTCAAAGGTCCAAAAATAGGTACTAAAGGTACCTTCAGTAAAAATGTGGGTTTTTTTGTAAAAATATGTTTAATTGTGCATACTGGCATTAGCAGTATTGAGTAAAGATGCCGATTAAAATAGCTAGACAGGTTAAAATAGCTAGACAGCAGACAAGCATAGAGAACTAGCATAAGAAACAAAACAGATGGAAATATGACAGGAGTAAGAGAGAGACAAACAGAAAGATAGATTAAGAGAGACAATAAGGCTGTGAGTAGCAGGATGAAACTTACTGCCCCAATAAAACTAGGTCATGCCCATGTATATCTGTCTCTGTATCTCAAAAAACACTCTACCACACACACATACCCACACATACACAACTGTAGTGTACACAGTCCTGAGGTCATAGTGCCAGTACTGTGTGGGAGCTGAGTAATGGCGAGCTGTGGTTGACATGGAAACCACAAGGATTTACAGCAGGGTAACGTGGTAGAAATCAGCTTGACAAAAGAAACACACATAAATTTCAAAGTCATCTGTACATAAAACCAACATGGCTCCATTACATTACAGTACAATTCATTATCAAGTAATCAAGACATCCTATGAGAAATGACACGTGCCATGCTAAAATCCCTACGAGCACACAATATACTTTAATTAAGACATTACTATTATTACTATTACTATCCACATTTAGTGGAACATGTTCTATTTAAATCATTGTTTGTAGTAATGAATATGTTTAATATAGTGAACTGGTCTGTACAAAAAAGCACATGTGAAGTAGCATTTCACATGATCTCACAGTTCACATAATATGTCTGTGTGTTTTTGGGACCTTTTATATGTGAAAATATGAATTTAACAGTAACATTTTTTTCCTTAAAAGGGAGGGCGCAAAGGACCTTATACTCTGGTCTTTACCTTTCTTGCGAACGACTTCCTCAGACTCAGGTTTGCGTGTGACAGACACCACCTTCATCAGCAGCCTGTTTCCACCTTGCCGGATCAAGGACACCACCTGCTTATGGCCCACCTTCACTACATTCACCCCATTTACCTAAGAGAAAACACACACAAAGACACATTGAGACATTGTGAAAAGCCTCTGGGAGCAATTCCCTAAACCCTACAGGAAGGCGGCCATTTTGAATTTAATGGTCATTTTTGGTGTTTGACTCATTCTACAGAATAAATCAGATTGACTTAAAATTTTGGCTGTTCAATCTAAAGGCATTGATGATGAAAACTTGTGCTCTCTGTGAGTTTTTGTCAAAGTGCGTATCTGTGGCATTTTACATGCTAGATAAGAGCCGGCTCCCTAATGACATCTATGTTAGTGGTGATGGAGCAATGGATAAGACACATGCCTTTGGTGTGAGAGACCCGGGTTCAATCCCCCACTGTGCCCATTCCACCTTTGTGTCCCTGAGGAAGACACTTAACCCCTAGATGCTCCAGATGCGTGTGACCTCTGACATGTATAGCAATTGTAAGTTGGTTTGGATAAAAGCGTCAGCTAAATGAATAAATGTAAGTGCCAATAATCACTCAACGGCATAGGACCATGTTGTGCCACGTTTGACCTAGATGCAAGAAATTTTTGGGGCACACGTATTATCCCAGGACACACAAAAAAGCCTCTTGGAGCTATTCCCTAAACCCAACAGGAAGTTAGCCATTTTGGATTGAATGTTAATTTTTGGTGATGTTCCATACTTTAACAAACTCCTCCTAGAGCAGGGGTCGGTAAATAAGTCAGGCCAGAACATTATTTCAAACTCTTGGATACTAATGTGCATGTTTAGCTCAGTGGGTAGAGTGCGGGACTCCCATTGGAGGAGTTGATAAGGACACTTTTTCAAATACTCGCAATAAAGCATGTGCCGCATTGCATGTGCGTCCCGGTGTTTGATCCGCATACATAAACCTATGAACACGAATTTTAATTTCCCTATGGAAATTCAGGGGAATCCAATCACACGTTTATGGACAGCTTTTTTCAGAGGTGTGTCAAGTAAGCCAGAAACTCTTTCGAATGTCCTTCAGAACTTTTCAAAGTAAAAGCTCTCAATAAATTCAACATGAAGCATTGCTTCAAAAAAATGTTCTCAAGCTTTTATTTTGGAGGCACAATCATTTAAGAGGAAGTGATTATGTGAGTAACAGTTGCTGTCATGACTGAGATCTATTTCAGCATCAACTGCTATCAATTTATTCATTTTTTACTTTTCTTCTATAAAAAAAATCTGGCCGCGGTCCAGATATTATTGCTGGCAGGCCGCCTATTGCTGACCCCTGTCATAGAGAATTAATCTGATCAGCATCAATTTTTTGCTGTGCAATCTAGGTATTGACGATGAAAAGTTGTGCTATTTGTGTATTTTCTTCAAAGGGCGTATCCATGGTGTGCGATTAAAAATCAATGATATGCCATAAAATAGTGCTGTAACTTCTGTTTACATGTTCACATCCATATGCCAATATTCACTCATAGCCATAGCGCCACCTGCTGGCAACAGGAAATTACTTTTATGGTGTTATGAACTACTCCTAGCTGGTTGGCCACATCCACTCCAAAACTATCTCTGACAACCCTCAAGACACTGATGACGTTATGTTCTGAAGCTTGTGAGTTTTCGTTTCATGGCATGTCCATGGCGTGGTGGCGAAGCTCCATGCTTCGCCATGAAACAGGAAGTTGTTGTAACTTCAGTGTACATGCTCAAATCTGTACCAAACTTTAAATGCTTAGTAATGGTCTCGCCCTGAACACATATGCCAATTGCAGTTATAGTCAAGGCTCTACCTACTTGTAACAGGAAGTAAGCTATGTTATAATCATCATTTGATTCAAATTTTCATCAAGCAGTATCTCATTAATTAACAAAATTAGAAGCTTCACATATCTTCATATTAACAGATTTCTAATTACCCTCTCTGTAAAAATTATGTATTGTATCCAGAAATGCACCATAGTATTGTACAGAATCCTGCTGTTGCTATGTCTTCCTTCTCTGTTCAAGCCCATCACCACTGTGTTCAGTAATGACATAGATACAGATACAGAAAAGAAGAGGCAACTGAAGAGCTGTCCTTCACCTCAATGAGGAAGTCTCCTGTCCTCAGACCAGCCCTCCAGGCCACTCCCTCCACATCCACAGACTCCAGGTACTGAAGGGCAGGGAACGCTGGGGTGGGGGTGAATTCCTCAATGGGCGTCTCGGCTGAAAAGAAACACACAGAGAAATATCGAACAGCTAAGTGAAATCTATAGCTTGCTTTGACTCACTTCTATTAAAAGTGATTGCCAATAACCACAACAAGGTCACAAACAGAAAATATACAAGCTGCAAAGACTATTTGGAAAATATTGGCGGCTGGTTTAAATCTGCTTTATTTTAATTTCCTTGAGGGCCGTGATACTTCCCTTTCAGCTTTCCTGAATTGATTTACATTTGCATTGTATTCAGCTGTATTTGTTGACTAAAGATGCCTTAGTATATTAGGCGGGAATACTAGTAGCCCTTAGTGGATGGAATTCTGTTGCCTGCTGCACCTAAACAACATTATTAATACATATAGTTGCACACAAACACTTGCTCAACTACATGCGTGTCTCAACAAATAGACACACACTTACGGTACACAAGCACACTTTGTTAAGTGAGTGATTTACCACAAACTCCATTTAATCTTGGAGTCTATCCAGCTAAATCACTGACACATGAGAGATCTCAGAGGACCACTAAGTGAACTGCAGTGTGTGTGTGTGTGTGTTAAGGGTACTGGGGAAAAAAAAAAGAGTGAGTAAAAGAGAGCAGGGTGAGCCAAGATCCATGGTAGTGAGAGATGGAGCAGTAAAGCACACTCAGACTCCCGGTAAGGTGCCTGAGAGGGGTTGCCATAGTAACCAGCCTGAGCAGAGAGGCTGGCACGTGCATGAGTAAAATGACTTTGTGGTGATTGAGATGAGTAGAGAGTCGAATCCCATAAAATACGGGAAGGTATGAAAGCGATTGCGTAAAAATATTTTGTGAGGATAATAGACGGGAAGGATATGAAGGGGGTGGAGGAGCAAAAACAAGGACAGACAGAGCAAAGATGAGAGAAACAAGAAAGGAGGGGAGAAAGGAGTGTGTCTCTACTAAAGCTGAACGCCATGTGTGGGGAACAGATGGGACAGCTAGCTGACAGCTCAGCCAAGGATGACGCCACCAAAGGGGCTACACATGCTCTCTCTCTCACACACACACACAAACACACACACACATACACACACAGACGCCTGAGTGCATCTGAGTATACAAGCTCAGTGTTGACCAAAGCTGCTCGCGTTGTTGACTCACACAGTAACAATACAGACTGAGCTGCACTCAGTGACTCAGATCAACAAACTCACACTAAAACTCTCACACGTAGGTAGTGAATGTGTGAATGTTTTGGTAAAGGTGTGTGTGTGTGTGTGTGTGTGTGTGTGTGTTTGTATTTCACCTTTGGCTCCCCGCAGGACAAAGCCAAACCCCTCATTTTCTTTCTTCTGTAAAACAGCATTCTTCTCCTCTATGATATAGTCACTGTAAAGGAGGGAGCAGAGGGAGAGCACTTATTAATCCAACACCATCGTCACACACATAAAAAAAAAAGAGGGGCGAGGAGGGAGGGCAGGAGAGTAAAAAGGGTCGGTCGAGGGGCTTTAGAAATGGGAGGAGATTGAAGCACACACACACACACACACACACACACATACACACACACACACACACACACACACACACACACACACACACAATCACACACACCTGTACTGTATTTCCTTTCCTGTTAACCAAACAAGTTGAAAGCCAAGTAAGAACCCACAGCTCTGGATTCCCAGGGGTTGTACTAGCATTTTGAGACACACGCACACACAGAGAAAGACAAAGAACAAGAGTGACAGTGCGGGAGAGTGAGCAAGCGAAATAGAGAGTCCTCGTGATTGAAGTATCTTTGGGATAAAAACTAAGAGCGAATCAATCTTCCTCCTGATCCTTCAGATGAGACTGCAGCTGAGCAGGGTGTGGGGGGTTTCTGCTAAAGAAACTGACAGTGATGGCTCCGATGCAATATTATCCCCTTACTAATGACAGAGGGAATAGGAGGCAAATAGTAAGTGAGCAGTTCATCACTGCCTGATTTTCCTGAGTGTTGAGGGCGGAGGCTATTAGATGGTGTTAACCTGTGCTACTCTTCACACACTTAAATGTATTTTTTAAAGCATAATTGGCCAAAGCCTGCGAGCCAAAACCAAAGCAGAGTTAGTAAGGCACAAACGACAAAGATATTGCAGCATAACTTCAGTCTTTCAGTCTTTTTACACCACACTTTGACTTGGGGGACTGCTGCCAATTTACAGCCTGAACACTCTGACAAAAAGCCAAGAGCTTGGTAGTATTTTGTGATTTTCAGCATTATCAGTCATCCTACCTCACAGCAAAGGCAAATGTAGAGAGCTAGTGTTCAGGTTGCAACTCAGTAGGTGGCTGCAGTCTCCATTAGCTTAGTTACACTCCACTCTCTCAGACTTACCAAGGGAAAACAGACCTCCTGCTGCTGGAGCCAGGAGACCCGTAACAAACCTTTCTGCAGGAGGGAGGTCAAAGGTTTGGTTTCATAAAAAGCTATATATCCACTTTTGTGCGAATTATTATGCACAAAAAACATCACTAAGATGTTTTGTTTCAGTCCAAACCCTTTTATCCACTATGCTTTCATCTATGCTCTATGGCCCAAAATGCCACATTAATGCAATACGCTCACTATCTTTGTTCAGAATTTCTATCCACCTACATAACTCAGTAAAGAAAAAAACTCTGATATAAGATACACAATTAAAAAAGGTTAATGTTTCCTCAAAATCAACCTGTCCTTTGACATTTGTGATTCGAATATTCCTCAGATTGCAGTCTTTGACTGCATTTAAAGAAATTGTACAATGTAATTCAATTTGTTTTTGTCATACCTGGGACTTTTACTGGCATGTGCAACTGGTATTTCATTCAGACATTCATATGTTGCATCTGCCCCTTTAAACCTTTCATTTTCAGTTTTAGTTGCGTAGCTGTGACCTGCAGTGATTTTGGTCCGTGTTCATTTTTACTGCTTCACCTCTGGAAAGCACAAAGAAATGTACTTCATTTGCTATTTCTCCAGGTCTAAACTAACTAACTATATTTGGTGAAAGGTACTATCTGCAATTCCAAAACAAAAATATATACATACGTAATGCCTAACATATGTAGACTATCACAGGTTAGTGTGAATAGGGTGATCCTAATTCTACAAACCGGGCGCTCTGTTAACATAAGTGACATTTAATCCAACTAAAACCTAGAATGTAAGAATTTTGTAAGCATTTTATAAAAATGCTGACAAAGTGGGTGTAAAGGATGCTCACTCAGAATAGAGCTGTGTCTTAAACTGACAGTGGGGATTTGCAACAAAACCACACATAGATTGCTACTCCACTTTAGAAGAGAGGGGGTGCTCAAGATCTCTACATAGTAAATGCCAGGGACAGCAAAAAGAAAAGAAAGACATTGACTAAATAGAGTCAAAAAAATAAAACAATAAACAGATCGAATAAGAACATCCTGGCAGCGAATCGTAAAAAATATGAAGCACAAAACCATGCATATAGCATATATGAGTGTGTATGCACAGTACACATACACCCACACATAGAGACAAACTGTTAAACAGAATCATGCTATACAATTTCAAATATAACTGAGTGCATTGGCAGCCTTATGCCTTTAGATGGCAGTAGCTCCATAACTCTACAACACCTTCTCACATTGACTTGGTAAGAAAGCAGACTGTGATATGACAAAGAAAACAGTTTGGCAGTACAGTATAAACTAATATACACGGCCTGCGGTACACAGCATGATATCCGGAGAAAGAGCCTGTACCTGTATGAGGTGAAGTTGTCGTAGGATCCCACAGTGTAGTGTCTGAACAGTCTTTTAGTGCGGTCCTCCCGAGTCTCTGTAAATCAGATGAAATACATTTTCATCTAGTCAGACAACCCAGTACTCCATGTTCTGCATTATTATTCAAGCATTACACTGTATGCTGTCATCAAGGACTGATAACATCTTGAAAGACTATAATAAATGAACAAATGTTTTCACATTGAATTAAAACAATGTATTACTCATCTGGTAATTGTTTTATATGTATAAGTACACCTGATATACCTGGTATAAATGAGTAACTGAAATTTAAGATAATATATATACTATTGATTAATAAAGAGACTATAAAATAATACTAATACTAATAATACTAATACTAATACTACTACTACTACTACTACTACTAATACTACTAATAATAATAATATATAAATGAATAAAAACACTCCTGGATTTGATATACATATACCAAGGAATAGTAATACCATCAAATTTCATGTCAGAGGCACTCTGATTGCAATTACATATCATCCAGGGCTCAAATTCCTATTGAACTGCAGTATCTTGAAAGCAGAGTCAGGATTTAGTAAATTAGCTGAATCTAGAAACTTCCCAGGAATGCACCGCTATATTATGATTTAGGAAGAACACAGTTTATCTTTTGGATTCGATTCAGTTCTGCTTGTGGCCTTTCACAAATCCACAACAATTTTAAAATGTCCCCAGCTCTTAGTATGTTAAAATGTCAGCAGAATTTCATTCAGTTAGCACAGAGAGGAATTAAGCTACCACATATAAGTAATTATCATTAACATGCTCCATTTATCATAACCTACCAGAATATAATTGTTACACTGTATTATTTTTGTTTTTTAAACAGTAAAATAATTCCATAATTCTGCCTTTAAAGTGTTTCTTTAAAAGTGTGTTGAGCTCGATTAATATAGTGTGTGTATACAGTATGTGTGTGTGTTGTTCAACATGTGGGTGGATTTATCCTAGGAGAGTGCTGATTTAGACCGATGCACTCCCCCCAATAATACACATTGCACCTCCACTAAACAGCAATCTGCTGACTACACTCCCCAAGACCCTTTCAGGCAACACAGAAACTCTTAATTGGGTAAAGCTGTGAGAGTGGGGGGCATCCTGTTGATTAAGTGAGACACACGGCATGAAGCCACAAGTCTACCCCCCCACACACACAATTCTGTTTCCTGTCCCTTTTTGCTATCTAAAAAAGCCAATACACCAAGCTGTTTGTGATATACCGTATGTGTGTATGAGTAAGAAAGAAACAAAAGGTAGGAAGCGAAAAGGGAAAGAGATCAAAGTAAGTGAGCAGACTTGTAGTGGCTGGCTCCCTCAGATCCACTTTCGCCTGTCCATCTGACTGTGCTTGTGAGTGACAGACTGTCAGCTGAAGCTCTGATAACTGCATCCACTGACACTTGGTGACACATCCAGATGCCAAAAAAAGAAAAAAGGTTTAGCTTTTCTGTTCCAAATTCTGGATTTGTTTCCATCATCCTCTGCTTTTCCTCTCTCACCTGCCTTCTCATTTTCCTCATCTGCCTTTCCATTATAATCTTGTTTGCTTGTGCTGTGGTCTTTGCTCTCCAAGAGCACCACTGTGCGAATCTCAACCTCTCTGATCCTTACACATTTCATTTGATTCTGCATGATTGCAAATCTGTAGCTTTCCTCTTCCCTCTCTACTCATGCCCCAATCCTAGGAAGGAGGTTGTTTAATGAAAGCACCCTACATTACAAAACACCCATATCAGAGCAAGAACCTGAGTCAATTGGTCAGTGAGTCACCTCCTGGTCACTGGCTATGCATTTGACTTTGGCTTAGATGAAAAAAAAAAATTCCCTCAAAACATTTTTCATTGTTAAAAAAAACTACTTTTGGTGATCCACTTGACGTGTCTGGAACTATTTTGTTGTTGGGTGGTATATTTTTGTTATTTTCATGGATTATTAGCCATTAACAGACAGACATGTCAAGATATTTACACAGCCACAAACAAGAGTTTGATAGCTATTGTATGTGAACATCAAACAGTACAACATGTTTTGGGTTCAGTCAATCAGGAGAAGAATTTCTTTCTACAGTCATAATTTTGCTACAGTGCTCAATAATAGAGGGAAAAATTTAGCTTGAAAAGGCTAAACAAACATTTCTACACCTGCAGCATTTGTATTCAAGGGATAGTGTTAGGATGTTACTGAAGTTACTTAAATGTATATTTAAAATGAACGACTTAAAAGGTGCAATGAGATGTTTGACGTCAGAGAAGGTTCAGACTGTCTAGTCGTAAAGATTAGACAATCTTGGGGTGTCTCAACTTCTCGAGATATGGTAGATGGTGACTGGATTCTGTTGTTTAGACCAGATAGCTAATACCAGTAAGAGCCATACACGCCCGTCTCTGTGACCTTGTTTTCCTGATTATATCTAGCTTTGTGAGTTTCTGAGCTTATTTGTTTTTGTCAAGCAAATCATATGCAGCACAGTCATGTTGAATTTGCTCCTGATGCCATTACTTTAGTAAATGCATTCATTAAGACAACAGAGGCTGATGAGAGTGTTTCTTTATTTATCAAAATATAAACTGACCTGAAATATAATTTTATTCCTCAGGACACATCTTATATTTTCTATACTAAAACATGTCTTGCTGTCTTGTTCTTGCTAAGCTATCAGTTACTGCATTGCTCTCTCCACTTAACTCTCCACAATAATCCACAACTTCATGCAACAAGTTCATCCACTGGACTTTTTATTGTGAAAATAATAAATAAAATAAATAAAATCCTCAACATTTCTCCCTGTAGAGATAAATGCCCATTCAAGTGAATAAGGGTGTACATGTAGCTATTAATACCTGCGCAGAGTGTATCTTCGTTTTTGGCACTCACTTCCCCAGGCTGGGTTTATAGGTGTGTTGGCAAACTGCCGAGGTAATCATGTTATGGCAACATTGTACGCAGCAGATAAGTGGTTTCACCGTCCCTTCCCTGCCATTAGATCGTGTACCTTTAGCTTCCTCTGATGCCAAAATCAAGCCCAGTGAATTGTTTTTAATTTACATCTTAGAACCTGGATGACTAAGACGACTGTACACAAACATGAAATGTGCAAAATCCCAAACTAAAATATGACTATAAAAGGCCAGTTGAGGTAAAGTGGGTGCATGAAAATGAAGTATGACATTTCCTCACCAAGAGATGAAAAAAAGAATGAAAATTAATCAAGAGTGTGTGAGTATCAAAAATGTGATGTGTAATGAAGAATGAAGCTGAGTGGGTGTTTTGTGAAGTTATTGGTTATCAGATGAGGTAAGGGGAAGAGAGAGGTGAGTTGAAATCTGGTTGGCATTTTGTCTTTGTCAGAAGGTTACTAAAGACGTGACATTTTGTTAGCACTAGATGTCAAAGGGAAGTAGTGATGAAAGAAGAGGTGATATTTGGGGAGAAAGTTGTAGATGAGTCAGCACTTGTTTTCTCCTGTACGTTCAGAGATTGTATTTTACAGCTCTCACTCAACTTTCACACACACACATGCACACACACACACACACACACACACACACACACACACACACACACACACACACACACACACGCACATGCTCACTCAACCTTACACATCATCAAAAAGCCTTCAAAAAAAGGACAAAAGAAAAAGAGAATCAGCTTAATTTTGGATACGTTTTTGAGCTGGCGAGTGTGAATGTGCACACCGGCGTTTTTTAATGTGTGTGTATGAGTGGTACATGTGTTTGTATATGTACAGTATGTGTGTGCACCTGTGTGCACACCACGTGATACCAGATGCACTCTAAGAGTGTGAAATGCAGTTCATTCATCACAGCTGTCATCTATTTTGTACAGCCCAGGAGCATCTAAAGGCAAGGACCTGATAGCACAGATAACCTAAACTCCACTTTCATCTATCACTCACACACACACACACACACACCCCTCTACCTATATACATGCAGGGATTGAGTGACACGACAAAGGTTGTCCACTGTAAGTAAAGTCTGTTGTTTATGTTAATGTACATTAGGAGGGTTTATTATTACTTTCTTTTTGTTTGCTTTCGAGGACAGGAGGCTACGGTTTAGCACCAGATGGGAATAAAACAAAGAGAAGCATCTTCAAATCTGCAGCAGAGGGGCAGATAAGCTCACTTCATTCCAGAGAACAAAGACAATCATGAACTTGCTGGGTGTTACTCAGATAACTATTTATATACAGTCATGTTAAGCATATTAAAGGATTACCACCTATTCTGAGTACCATGTCAAAAGTGGCAGTTGGTTGGATTTAGACATACTCTCGCAGTTTGGAGAGATTATGGATGTCCAGGTGAAACATTCAGTTCCTGTTCTCCTTCAAAACACTCACACAATATTGAAAGAGCTACAGGTATTTCAGACAATCAAAAAAAGAAATTTTAGAAAAGAAAATGTATAATATAAATATATATATATAAAAAAGAAATAGCAACGTGAAACTGCATAGGATTTAGTAAACAGAACACAATAGTCCCTCATTGAGAACACAATGAGGGACTATTGCCTATGAGTGCCCATTAGGAGGTGGCCTCAGAATGTGGTTTAATAAGAGAGATCTGGTGAGAATGACATTTTCATTAGACTGCAAATGTTGCATCTGGTGACAGAAACACAAATGGCAGTAATGGCATCCTTAGAAAAACAATGTGTAGCACACGAAATATAGAATGAAAACATTTAGTTTAAGTAAAAGTGTTATTTTGTGCTGCTTGCTGATGGACAAACATGGACAGGTACAATGCTTACAATAGATAGATAGAATTAGAATTTCTTAAGTTGCCCTATCTCCATCACTGACTGATATAACACAGCAACACTTACATTTTCTAGAACAAAGGAGGTAATACATTTGATTTTTCTAATGACATTAAAAGCAGTTAATATGAAAAATCCAAAAACAAAACATAAGCAAATTAGGTTGTTAGCATGAGCAGTGGCAAAGACACAACTTCCCCCAGAAAGTCAGTGTAAAGAGGGGGGGAATGCATTTACTGAAGCATTGAGGCTTTTCATCCACTTGTGTTGAGCATTCAAGATCAGGAATGCACTAGGGGCACCTACTGGTCAAAAGACTTTACAGCAGGCAAGTAAACCGTTTGTTAGGGCTGTGTTCACACATGCAAGTCAGTTTACACTTGCTTATGACAAACAAACCTGAGAGGTAATGCATGCAGTGGAAAGACCTATCCTGCATAATTAGAGTATAAGTAGAAATACTGACCAAGTTCTTTGACTGACAGTAACTACTGTCCACCTGAAAACAGTCATAAGGAGCTCATGAGGCTTATAAAGAAATACCTGAATGAGAGAGTTATTTTAAATAGTGCTGGAGTCATCATAAATAACAGTGCACAGAGAGAATCACAAGAAGGAGACAACATGCTCAGTAGCGCAAAATGATAATGAGTTTCACAGTCCTGTGACTCATCTGCTTCATGTTCACACCATAAACAAACAGCACAAGACTTAACCTGGAAGCAGACTGACACCCACATTTTTCATGCCGTCTCTGTACAGTTATTTGATCTAAACCACAGTTTTACTGGCACAGTTTTAACACCCAATTAAACTAGACTTTTTAATAGCATCCTACAGGTTAGGTATGAACACAAAAAGCTGGGATGTGTTCAATAGTTGGTACAGGCCACTGAATTAAACTGCTTATGTCACAAATAACTACAAATAAAATAATACTCATCCTTCAGTGTTGGCAGCCTAATATAATAAATATCTGACTAAAGAATAAAGGTGGTGACAGAAATGTTGCTCCTGGCTTGACCTCAGCTTCATTGTGATGATGTGGTTAACATTGTTGCACTGTTGGAAATAACTGGAGATTTGTAGAAAGGGCTCAAAGCCTTCCTGATGATGTCTGATACAGCTCTGCACGAGGGACTGTGGTGGATGAAGTGTTTGGATACTTTAATTAAGTAAAAGTACTAATACCACACTGTAAAAATACTTGGTTACAAGTAAAAGTCGTGCTTTGGAAATGTTTGAAAATGGGGTGGGGGGTTAAAGGAGTCCAGGGGTTGCCACTTTCCCAAGCAAAGGTTGTGATCTATAAAAAACAAACTTGACTGGAGAATGTGCAGTCCTCCACACAAACTCTGAGCCATGCCTACACACATAAACTGGACAAATGAGAAATGGCAATTCACATGGCAGAAGGATGAAAAGTTTGGAAAAGACTGAACTGTGTAAAATAAATTGTATAACTACCTCTGCGTATTATAGGCCAATAAAACTTAATGTAACTATTGTTTTATGTACTGTAATTTAATAGTATTAGTTCATATGCTAAACAGATGAAAACCTTTCTAAATAAACACCTGTTTGATTGATTTTCCCTGAAATGCACAATAAAAAAACATCATCTAAGATTTAAGTTGCTTGTAAAAACATGGTATGGAAAAAATATAGGCCTAACACTATTTGTAAATATTTATACCGCTTATGTCACATAAAAGAAGTCATATTTCTTTTTAACTCATTGGCACCCTAATTAAATGGGGTGTTTGTAGCCTAAATAAAGGTTTAAACACAACCGGAATACTTTTGTTTTAATCTCTTTTCAAACGGGGGAATAACCTGGGTCATCCAGTGCGTCTTGCATATCTGTGTCTCCGTCTACACTGTCACTACTTAGGGTGCGTCTTCCTGCAGATCGGTTATCAAGGGGTTGAGCTCCGGTGCTCCCTTTCCTACAGTGCACAAATGCTGCGTGTATGCACGTGTTTTAACCACCAAACAACATGACTGTTCTTGCTTCAACCTCACCAAAAAGAACGTCAATGTCACACTGGGTTAAGTTTCTTTTTCTCGATTTTCTGTCAGAATTTGCCATCCTCATCTTCATGCAGTCAGTACGTATTAATATTAATGAGGGGCGTTTTTACTGACCATTTATAGGCAACTATGACCATTTAAAGGGTCAGGCAAGGAGCTGGCCCACATGCGCCACATTTCAAGTGATAGTGATTTGAAGTAAAATCACAGTAGGATGTGTGTGCGCACTTGTACTATGTTTTGTACATGCACAATCTTAAGGAGTCTTTCCTTTGTATAGTTTTATAAATGAGACCCCAGGTGAACTCTGAACAAGTGAGTCTTGAGTTTCTTGTGGAAGCTGGTGAGCGACTCTGCTGTCTTGACATTCGCTGGGAACTCGTTCCACCACTATTTCTGATACAATAACAGAGAGGCATTGTGACTTACCTGAGCAACATTTGCCAGCAAACTACTCCTGGGCTTTGGCTAGTCTTAAACACCCTAGAATAACTACTAAGGGTAACAGATTTTGCTAAAGTAGTTCATTTTAGTAAGACTTATTAAAGCATAAAGGCCTGGGTCATTTTTTATTTTGGTAACCATGGTAACAGTTGGTTACAGTACCACTAAAAAACAAAACAAAAAAATACCCCACAAGGTCATATTTTTCTTCTAAGCACCACATGACTATACATCTAGTATTTGATTATCTTTTGCACACACTTCTTTCACACTCTTCTTTTTGTTTTAATATTTAATGCTAAAATCATAGCTTAACAGAAAAAAAGTTTGTCCTTTGTATTGCTCTGGAATTTACCAACAGCACCAATTTTTCCAGAGATAAACGCTTTGTGTCTGCCTGATCTACAGACTTGATGTGGTATTGACTGAAAGGTTTTGTTTGTCTATGTGTTAAGAGTTATAGCTTATTGATAAAAAGGTGAGAATAAGCTGTTGCTCTGTTCTCTCTGCTCATAGCTGTGAACATTTTTTATAGTCAAGATGAAAACATATTTAGCACATCAAGCTATACATCTGGCTGTAACATTGCAGCTTTTTCTGCCCCTCTGTTAAACCTGCTACATCTCTGAGAGTTCCGCTATAAACATCCCTGTCAAAGCCCACATTGCCTCTCCATTCTGGACAGATTGTAACACCTTCACTGTCCTTGTCTGAAGGACGCGAGAGCTACATCACATATGCACAGATGCACGGAAACACAAAGCAACACAAACACACACACACACACACACACACACACACACACACACACACACAGTCTCTGAACCCTGCTGAATGAGAATTAACCTATGCTGTTTTACCACTGATAAGAGATGCAGACAAACATGCACACAAACTCACACAAACACACTCACACTTATCAAGTGAGCCCCATTGGCTTTTTAATTCTTTTCTTCCACCCCCCTGACTCATCCCTCCTTTCATTTTCTCCTTCTTCTTCTCTCTCTGCCTCCTCATTCATGTTGTGCACGTTAACCTCCTAAACCAGATAATAGAAGATAGAAGACTAAGCAGGGGGTATAGTAAACTCTGAGGGCTCCCTGTACTTTGAATACTAAAACACTGTTTAAATTAGTCAGAACAATGCCAGACTTTCTGATGAAACAACTTCCCAAAAGCCATACAGCCTATAAGGACATGCTTGTGGTAAGAGAAAAATAAAGACAGAATCATCCTCTCTTTCTTTTCTCTATTGTGCTGTCACACAATGTGCCTGCCGTTCCACAGATCCAACAAGGAGTCGCTGTACCGTGCAGGTGGATACAAGGCTAACTCACTTCCACCCAGCACATCAGGACGGAGCAATGTCTTCATTTTCCTTTTTCCTCTTCATCTTCTTGTGTCTATTCCCATTCCTCTACCAAATGATACTTGAATAAGACTTAAGAAAGGTGAATTATTTTTTTCATTCCTGAATAAAATTAGTCATGCTCACAATAGGAAAGTGTGATAGAGAGGACACTGGAGGAAAAGAAGTCAGTACAAAAGAAAGACTTAAAGCAGGCTCTGATTTAATCTTTATCTGTTCTGTACATATTTGGAATTCAAATAATATGCAGGATATTATTCAACATCAAAGGTGACAAAACTTAAACTGCATGAGCGCATACTTTTGATATGGGCACGATGCACTAAATCTTTCCTGCATACATGGACACGATAAGGAGAATGTAGGGTAGCTTAATTATCTGTGAAATTGAGGGTGTCAAACCAAAAGTGAAAGATGCAGAGGAAAAAACAGGGGAAGAATGTTAAGAGTGGAAAGACAGAGAAGACAGATTAACTAGAAGACTGAAATTGAGGAAACCAGAGGGAGGGCAAGCAGTAGACGACAACAGGCTGACAGTGAAAATATATCTAAGAGTTAATAAGTCTCTATCCAGCCAAATATTCATCATTAGTGTCTTCCAAAACAACATATAAAAATTCCAGGAACGATTAATTTACATTCATAATTTTCTAATCTAAAGTTATAACCCTGAAGATTTTATGAAATCAAACACCATTTTTGATCATCCACATGTTTTTCTGCCATAACTACTTCATGTAATTACATTCAGCAGTTACCTCTCTATATAGTTGTGTTCATAGTTTTTAGTAGCCCACCATCGCAGAGCTGGATTAAAGCTGCCTTCATACAGATGAGGAACTCACAGGAAAAAACGTGTGCATGTAATCCAGCATAATTTTATCTCGTTGATGACATCATGTTTAGTGTTTGCTCTCTTTACAACTTGTCAGTGGCGCCAGTATACAGTACTCCATCAGAACTGCTTGCTGTTTGGTTGAACTGATCAGATTGTGTTTGCAATATTTTTAACTGACTACTTTTACAAGGGGAGTTTGTTTGGCTGTGTTGTAAACAAACACACCAGTTGCTCTTCTGTTACATTTCTGAAAGAGCAGCTGCTCAAGGTGTGTTTGCTGCCCTCAGAATTATGGGACCTGTAGTATCAAACCATAAGAGCTGTTATCATGGTAACCACTGGTGTAATTACTTCAGCCAGGACCAGGACTGCTGTCATTGTTAAAACCAAGACATAACAGGAACTGTGGGTTCATGGTGTCAAAGTTACACACTCTGTATGCTCAAAAATCATTTGACCTCATTTGACCATTTGCTACTAAAGGACAGTCATTATTCGCACAATCTCAAGAGTTTACATGTCGTAAACACAAGCTCACATAAGTTCACAGGTTTGAACAAATGCTGTCTCAATGAGGGCAGTCTCATCCTGTAGTTCCACTTACACTGTCTAACACTGTAGAAGCTAAGAAGGGAGGAGAAAGAAAGAGGGAGCGAGGAAGGGCAGAGAGTGTTTCTGGATATAAATTCAACAAGACTTTGATCAAAGGACAGACTAAGCCAATGACATGGCAAGACAAGCTTTTAATAAAAAAGAATAGGAGATGAGATCTAATAATGCTGGCAATAAAAGAAAAGAGTTAGTCAAAGCTATCAAGTGTGAGAGCGGGACAACGTTTTGCCTAGGCTGTATAAGTTAAAATTCCAGATCTGCCCTCTCTTATTTCATTAAGACCAATAGAGGGACGCTTGACTGATGGCATTTATTTGATAATCATGACATATCTATATTAAAAACGGACACACCGGTAAAAACCTTCACTTACAAACATAAAAATGTTTAAGAATAAAACAAAAGTGATTTCCATTTGTGAAGCAGGGCCGAGCTGAGATGAAGAGGACGCAAAGGATTGCAAGAACAAAGGAAAAAGTGGACATTGAGAAGGTCTTTAATGAGTTCTTTGCACTGAATCAAGCCCTCAGTCATAGTCACTTAAAACTGTAGAAGTAGTTCATACTGCTCTCTTGTAAAAATGAAAACGTTTGTGGGCTTGCAGACAGACACTACCTTTCTGTCTATTTCATATCCCCTTCTGCTGAGTCATACTGTAAGTTTCACATATTTACAGTGGGGAGCAATATCTAGGTTCTCCTACAAGATATAACTTTACATGCAGTATGACCACAAGTGAGCATCTATTTGTCCTCTATGCTGACTTTAGAAGAGCGCAGAGAGATGTGGACACAGAGGGTGACTTACCCCAGTACAAGCCATGACATGCAGAGTTTGGGTGCTCTGCCTTCACGACTGTTACCACTCCGTCTATCCTGCTACACAGCACTGGCAGATCTGACACCATGACTGGACAACAGTCCATTTTTTCAACTTTATCTTTACAACTTCCTTTCTAAGACAAGGAGGTTGTCCTGCCACCCTGCCACTGGTCTGTCTTCCAGTTTGAATTACTGAGAAGAGCTGGGCTTGGCCTCCCCTTGATCCTCGCCTACAGACGCTTAAAGGCACTCCTGGAACTTCCATTTTGTGCAGATGGCAATTCAAAATTCCACAACACCATTTTCATGTAAAAGGACTCCCAGTTTTTTTCCTTTCGAGAGTGAAATAAGACGTCCTGGACAAGTAGCACTGGAAAACGTGTGTCAGTGTCTCTGGCCTTAATGTCCTATTCTGTTTCAGCCTCCAGCAAAAAACTCCAGCATATATTTCCCACCTCTGCTTCGCTGCTGTCTTTCTTTCTCCTCCTCTTCTCCCTCAGAATTGGTTGGTTTGTTGAAGAGCCTTCAGAGAGCTTGTTGTTACCGTGTAAGTGTCGGAGGCAGAGACCAACTGCTATAAATACCTCCACTCTGTCAAAGTGGAAGCCTTGAATAATTCAGTCAAATTCAGACAACAAAAAGCAACTACTGTACAAGCTCTTCCAACGTTGTGACAGCTCATCACGACACGTCTTTGAGTCAAGGTCAAGACAAGCAGAGATGCACTCAGACAAACACAGACACAAAAACACACATAGCTAGCTCCAGCAAAGAGAAGGGAAGCAGAAGAGTAGGAGTGTTCCGCACAAGAACAAATGTATGTTTAACACAGTATCCTCAATCTGAACCGCGTGTATTCATCAATGTCACTAATCAAATCAGTAGATTTATGCATCAGAACTTCCTTCACTGGGGACTGAAAACGTCATTGTCAGCTCAGAAGTATAATAAAATATAGTATGTTAAATCCTGTTTAAAAGCTTACCAAAAACCTTGGTTCATATCATCCATCCTCTCAATCCCTTTATTTCATGTAACCTCTCTAGTGTCCACTAAATAAAGGCAAAAAAGACACAGCAAAAGCAACAGGAAAAAACAAATCACGTTGCAGGTTGGTGGCAATTGAGCAATTACTAACTTCACTAACTGCTTATAAAAAAGACATATAAATAAATAAATAAATAAATAAATAAATAAATAAATGCAGAAATAAATTAAAATTAAACATATTTTGTAATAAAAAAATGCTATTTCTGTATTTATTTCTGTATTTATTTATGCATTTCTGTATTTATTTATGCATTTCCAGATGCTTTTATTTCTGTATTTCTACATTTATTTCTACATTTATTTATTTATTTCCACATTTATTTATACATTTATTTATTTCCACATTTCCACATTTATTTATGCCTGTATTTCCACATTTCTTTTTCCCTGCGCCAGTATGCTAATTGAGTGGGTGGTGCCAACATCAGTCTGAAGCAGGATTGGTTAGCTGGGGCCGCATTGCAAACCAGACAGAAGCAAGCGATTCATCTACATGACACAAGCCAGCTACACAGTAGATTCCTTTAGTCAGACATATTCAGTGTCCACTACATGGATTCATTAACGGCCCTGGTTATTACAACAACAGCTAGAGTAAGATTCTTCCACTGCTGGCGTAGTTTTTCGTAGTTAAAAGACTTGGTGATAGAATTACTCTGGGAAGGCCCGCCTAACTCCTCTCGGATTTCAACCTTCAACCAACCGGATTGTTTACTGCCCCATTTTCCTCCTTGAAAGTCTGTGGTAAGTGTCTCTAAATTACTTATTAAATCATCTTTTGCATTTCAATAGAAGCAGCAATGTAGAATATTGATGTCCACCGACACTCCAGCTGGCTGTATGTTTTAAAACACAGAATTCCGAAGGGCTGACAGAGTTTATGGCTAACGTTAGCTCAAATGTGCCATTAAATGGATGAGCAAAAGGAAAAAGCCTTAAGTTAATCCAACCTGCTAAGCTATATTTCAATTGAAAAAATAATTTAATGCAACATAACAACTGATGCTCCAGCAGCAGGACCTTAACGTAACCTAAGGCACCGAAAAGCGGTCTTAAACTGGCCCGGGCCATAAGTTATTGTTCAGGCTGCAGCACACACACACAGCGGCCAGCGGAGGGCGAGGCCGCGGTGTACACCGTGTTAGGAAGGGAGCTATAAACTACACCGGTTTACGACTGCTACGCTCGTTTGTGTAAGTCTGTGTCATAAAACCCTCGTGACTAAAATGATATTACTTTACAATTTGGCACACTGTTGTAACATCAGCTTCTGGCTGAAACGAACCAGCTGCTCCTCTACCAGGTAAGGTTACCTGCTGGTGCGACAGTTTAACTGGTGGCTAAATTAACTGAGAGCACAGACCATGCTACATCGTAGCCCACATTCTCAGCTGATTTTAGTTTCTACACCCCCTGCTTCCAACTTGTGTGTGTGTGTTTGCTAAATGAATGAGTGATATCGTACAGGAGCATGGTAGATACAGCTGTTGGATACCGGGTGAAGTTCACAGGTTAATCTGGGGGTGAAGTTCACCCCGGTCTGTTGGATCACGAGTTAACGTGAGCATATACCGAGGACACAGCTGCTGTGTTCGGACAGAGTGTAACGTTAGCCTAAACGTCCAGACTGTTTCTCTTACGCGTGACAAACTGTTAATCTCACATCAACTCGACGTCAGATAAATAACGATACATGATACAAATGCTGACTGGCAAGACAACGTTGGTAACGATGGCAAAGATAGCGGAATATAAACGTGATCGATGGTACGAAGCTGTATCACAGGTTAATCTGGGCGCATAACATACATAATATATTGATTTTAAAAACAACCAGGCAGCCAATATGCGCACTTCAGTATTTTTTAATTTATGGCAAGTGATATCATCATCTCAAGGTACATTTACATTTAGCTGACGCTTTTATCCAAAGTGACTAACAATTGCTTTACATATCAGAGGAGCAACAAGGGGATAAGTGTCTTCCTCAGGGACACAATGGGGATTGAACCTGGGTCTCTCACACCAAAGGCAGGCATCTTATCCATTGCGCCATCTCCATCTCCAGGTATAACAGTTTTATCGCAGGTTTTCCTCTCATCGTTCAGGCCTTTCTCACGTGCTCGTTCGCTTCACTTCTTATTTGGTCTGTTGCTTGCTAGGATGGCTGAACACGCAAAATGGTCAAAGGCTTGGACACATTTTATTTAAAGCCAGAGATGGTGCTAGCAGTTAATATTTACAAACTAATGAAGTGTTGCAGGCTGCGGTTGTGAACGTTGGTTTGAAGTCAGTATATCAGAGAGCAGTAACTGTCTATTGTGGTAATGCTAATAAGTTACACACACCCACACACGGTGTAACGATACACCAAATCCACAGTTCGGTTCAGACTTTGATTTTAGAGCCACGGTTCGGTTCATGTCGCAGTTACCCCCCTTTTACTTTTTTTGATAACGGTGAAATGTGTCAAAAAACTGCTTTATGAGATGCTCTGGCATACAAGAGATTTAAGAAGTCATGTTTGTTTTGTTACAGTCCCCAGTTTGTTTCACATAGTGATATATTTAATAGTTTATTCAGTGAAATTTAAATATGAAGTTCCAATATAATAATTACCACACTAATTGAGTTATATAGCAATATCATGTTTTTACCACTGATTTGTCGTGACCAGTGATTAGTATCATGGTCAAAAGGTATCACTGAGTGTGTTTCGGGGTATACCCTTTGGTTATCTTACCTATCTGACTCAGTTTGTGTTTGTTCCCTATGCTTTCATCGAGTTCTCCATCCCAGCTGGCAGCAGAGGCGTCAGAGTTTATAATGAGATAGGAACTAATGTGGATGCAGATGTCTCTGAAGAAGTAACACAGCAACCCAATGGTGTATTTACTATCAGATCTGACAACGGTAAACTTGATTCCCATTTCTTTCACCATAGTCAGTGGATTATGACTAAGACCCAGTTACACTTTGGTTGTGAAAAACCAACAAATGGTGTTTATTTCTTCTCTCCTCCCTCTCTCTCCTGAACTACACTTAGATTCCAAGGGGACAACCTCTTCCAGCGCTTCCCAGTCCACCAGGCCACTGCTTGATGTCGTAACCAAGTCAGCACTCTACGTTGTGTCTCAGATGATCCCGTCATCCTGGATGAGATTTATTGTGAGAGCCTCCTTTGCACAGTTTTTTGATTGGTAGCTATTTCTGTGGGTGTATTTACTGTAAGTTGTTCATGATTATTTATTTTAGTGAATACTGTCTTGTCTTCTACTCCTTTTACAGTTGGTTGAATCTGCACTGACCAAGAAAGCTGGAAGTGGTATCATCAAGGCAAAGAAAGCTCTGGCTGACTCCTCACAGCAACAGATGATTAAAGGATGGTCTCAGTGTTTTTAAACCTGGGCCCCATTTTCACTTATTTTGGTGTTGAAATGACTTTTATAGGTACAGAAGTGAGAGCTGTTCAACTGAAACAACTACAAACTAAACAACTACAAACTAAACCTTGAGGTTAAATGTTTTTATTTTTAATAAATTTATGGATTACATGGATGTTATGGTGGTTGTTGTTTTTCACACTGCAAACATTAAAAGTTTTACTTGTTTTAAGTGTAAGCTGGACATGCTAAAATAGAAAATCGTAAAACACTAGACTTTTATTTCAACATGGTGTTTGGCAAGAATAACACGGTGAGTGAATATGAGTGAATTTTATCATTTGCAGGAGTCAATGAAAAGGTTTAACATTCATGAAGAGTGTATTAATAAGAGTAAATTATGAATAACACTGAATCTTTTTTAGTGTAGAACTTGATTTGGATTTCTTAGTCTGGTGTAGTGTTAAATGTTAACTTCACACTCTAAATGTTCAGACTTACTGCTGACTTTACTGAGTAGCTAACCTTGCAGTATAATAGACAGTTAATTCACACAATAGCTTCAAGAGGGAGGCTGCTGGCAGACCTGCTGTGGTATGTGGCTGACCAGCTTGAAAACAGGAAGTTTCTACTGTTACATCCAGTGCTTGAATTGAAAAAGTAGTTGCCAGTACTCCCCATTCACGTTGGTGTGTGTATTGGTTGGTTCACACAAGGAGGAGGCTGGCTTGAAGCTCGAAGGAGAACATTAGCACAGTGGCATGTTAATGTAATCTTATACCATTAAGCAAGTATATTGGTGATAAATGCAATAATGAATTAATTAATTAATATGCATGGGGAGGTTGTTCCATAGGATGGGGGCCCCCACTGCAAAGGCTCTATCACCCTTATTTTTAAGCTTAGATTTTGGGACATCCAAGAGCAGCTGATTTGTTGACCTCAGGGTTCTTACTGGAGAATGGTGGCATACGAGATCAGCTAGATAGGGTGGCGCCAGACCATTTAAGGCCTTAAAAGCAAGCAATAAAATCTTAAAATCTATCCTATAACGGACAGGTAGCCAGTGGAGGGAGGCCAAGACAGGCGTTATGTGTTCATGCTTTTTTGTTTTTGTTAAAAGGCGAGCAGCTGCGTTTTGGACTAACTGGAGGCGATTTAAAGATTTCTGATGTAGACCCATGTATAATGTATTACAATAGTCCAGCCGAGTAGTAATAAAAGCATGGATGACTTTTTCAAGGTCTTTGGGAGGAAGATAGGGCTTTATTTTAGCTAGAAGTCTTAGCTGGAAGAAGCTGGTCTTGACGACTGGACTGATTTGCTTATTGAATGTAAATGAGGTGTCAAAAACAACACCAAGATTTTTAACAGAGGATCGATTTTGGGAGGCTAAGGGGCCCAAAGTGCTAAGAGGGTCACCCAGTGTGTCTAAACGTCCATACGTGAAGATCTCATTCAGAGTTAGGAAGTTTAACTTTCTTTAGAGCTCCTAGTGGCAGCAGAACAGAATTGGCTTCTGCCCGCTCCAGTGAAGTCAAGACAGTGGTAGTAGATCTGATCACATCGCTATAACCAATCCTGCTTCAGACTATGTTGGCACCACCCACTCAATTAGCATACAGGCGCAGGGAAAAAGAAATGTGGAAATACAGGCATAAATAAATGTGGAAATGTGGAAATAAATAAATGTATAAATAAATGTGTAAATAAATAAATAAATGTATAAATAAATAAATAAATGTATAAATAAATAAATAAATATATAAATAAATGTAGAAATACAGAAATAAAAGCATCTGGAAATGCATAAATAAATACAGAAATAGCATTTTTTTATTACAAAATATGTTTTAATTTATTTCTGCATTTATTTATTTATTTATTTTTATATATGTCTTTTTTAGTCCCTCATACTTATATAGGCACAAACTCCACCCATAAAAGTGTATGATCACAGGTCTTTTTTATCAACATTGGCTTGAGAATTGCGTTGAACTGTGCGTTCAACTTGTGATTACCAGCACCTACCATGTTGTGTGTGAAGCTTCTTTCCCTTCCTCTCTATTGCTTACATAGGCCCAACAGTGAGCTGAACAGAAAAAAACAGTTGGAACCAGCAAGAGACTGAATTTACTTAGAATGTGAAGATAGTCAGAAGGAGGGGTGTAACATGATCTCCTACTGAGGTGAGTATTGATGTAGCTTAGTAAACAATGACCGCTTAGCCAAAAAAAGATAGCAAAACGATTCAAATCGCAAAAGAGATTTGTAATTTTCACTTTTCACCTCTACAGGAGAATGAGGGACTGATGCTGAGAGAGGGATGGAGAGGAAGAGTGAAATATGGAGAAAGAGAAAACAGGTGTACCCTGGTGTAAAGGTAGGGTGTGATTACAGTAGCCATGCCCAGTCAGAATGATGCTTTACAGCTCTTCTGGTGCAGGTAAGTTGCTGTGTACGTATCCCATATTTTTTATGATGTGACACCCCACAACAGCGAAACACAGTAGCTGTCACGTCATGGCAGTGAAAGAGCTTATGTAAACAAAATGATCTACAGATTACTTGTGAGAATGACTTCTACATGTGAATATGGTGTGTAAGAGCAACCATGTCACTGTGAAATAGACTAGACTTTCAGAGATAAATGCAGTAACCTGCCCATGTGTGCATATGTGCTTGTGTGCGTGTGTATGTGTGTGTGTGTGTGTGCAGGTGACCTGATGTCATCCAATGCAGCACTTGTCAAATGTGATATGTCTCCGCTCCACAGTGAGACCTACTTCAGCTTTGATTCATTGTTCAAATAGCATCGCCATCTATTATGATTTGATATGGATCTGTCCTCCAGAGAGAGAGAGAGATGGGTGAACACACTCGACTGACTTCTGATGAAAAGTACAGATAGTGGCCATCACTCTGCTACGAACAAACAAACACCCACACATGCACACACACCTTGAGATGTGCTACCGTAGGACACAGTTTTTTATAGAGGTAAACGGCAGGACTCCTTTTGAACTGCCAGTCTATAACACTGACTCAGCTAAACTTTAATACCAAAGACATGTCCTCCAACCGATGGTTTATCCTCTTTGTGTTGCTCTCTCTCTCTCTTAAAAATATGGTTTAGAAGGCAATGCTAATTTATCTCCTGACTCCACACAGTATATAAACAATAACTGAATTGTAGGCATAACTTTACATGTGTATAAAAAGCCTGTCCATTTGTATGCATGTACACTGCTCTGTGGTGTGAGCATTTGCATACTCACTTTGCATTTTACAAGTCGCCACTAGAGAGTTGCTGACTGAACTCACCATCTACGTGATTTGCAATGTGGGCCTGTACAGACTAATTTATCGCACCATGAGAGAACTTAACAGAGAGTAGTTTGTCATTGAAAGGTAAATGTTTTTCTGTTAGTTATTTTTATGAGCTTGCTCAGTTTAACCTTTAAAAACACTAAAACCATAGACAAAATAAATCTGAACAATAAGACATAAAATGTAGAATTGCTGCTATAATAAATCATAGCAAACAATGGACAAGGTGACCATGTGAACACCAAGGGCTTGATGATGAAGTTGAGGACACCCAGGATTAGAACATTATTATTTTCTATGGAGCAGCCTTGCATTTTCCATCTAGTCACCAGAGAAAAAGACAGAGTGCTCTTGAAAATTTACATAAATTATATTTTAAAAAATTATGTTAAACCTGGCTGGCAGAGGTTGCCTTCTAAAGCATGCAACTTAAGGTTTCAATTTTGTCTCACCTAACAGCTTATGTTGAGACATTGAGTAATTCTTTTAAGCCTTAAACAGGCATGGTTTATATGAAGGTATAAAATAAAATGAGAAATAACAGTGATTGCCTGTCCCCTCCATAGCAAGCAGAGGGAAAAGGTGTGATAAGAAAGAAGCTAGTGTTGCCAACATGTCGTCGGTGTGACTGACCTTGTTAACACACAAAAACATCCATATTCATTGTATTACTGTGACATTCTAGGTGTCAAGGGTGGAGACTGGAACAATGAAATAAACCTGACAAACTAAATAAATAAATAAATTGCTTTGTACATCTGCATGTGAGGTTTTACAGTTTGTAAAACCTGTAAAATATTCTAGCTGAAATATTCCTAACAGCTTAAAAAACTAAAATAAATAGAGCGCACAACAGCAAAACAGATGAGAGGATGCCTTTCATAGCGGAGCGGCATCTGACGTCCATTAGCTACAACTATCTATTTTCATAGCTGACCCAAACAAACGGCCCACCACTACTCACAATTCATCAATAAACTATTTTGTTTAAGCTAAGGGGAAAAAAATCACAGACATTATTTGACAACTCTCTTTCCAGCATCCAGATTTCCAGAGAGAGAGAGAGAGAGAGACACTCCGTCGCACGTGTCTTTATTCCCCTGCAGCAAAGTCGCAAACATCAACCCAAGGATCGGTCCGTGATGTCACCATCACAGGGAAGTGCTTCTGCCGGCTGCACATGCAGGTCCGTGTGTGGCGGTGGTTTCACTTACTAATCCATCAGAAATGCTTGGGAAAATGTAGCGTGTGTGGAAGCTACCGCGCTACTCGGCCAATAAAAGAGCTTCGTTACTGAAAAGCTATTTGATTCAGAAAACAGCGACACTACCACTAAGCTACTGAGAAATGTAGTTAAACTAGTAACGGCGCTACTTGTAGCGACGCTACTGCCCAACACTGCCAGTGAGTATCTATTATACTGCAATTTAGTGTAATACTATACTATGACAACAATGTTTCAGACTGATGCTGATATTTAAGTAACATACAGGAGGCTTAAATTGCAACATTAAAACAGCCCTCACTGTCCATTTTTAAAAGTGATAATTATGAAGGATAGCATTTCTACCACTGTTTAAATTGGCTTAGATCATCCACCACTGTAGCAGCAATAAATTACCTCTCACCTCAGACATAAGTGTGGAAGAACCAAGCTACAAAAAGCCCACACAGACCCACCGCTGTTGGGGAAACTGTGCTGATAGTTCCACAGTTTTGACCAGATGACTCCCTCTCCAATCCATTGCACCATCTCTCTATCCCTTCTTACCTCTCTCTTCCACCCAACCCTCCAACTTGCTCTGCCCATGTCAGTCTCAGCTGCCGCAGCAACGCTGATGTTTAAGCATTCTAGGGGAGTGCAGACACACTCCAAAACTTCTTAATGGGCAGGCTAAAAATAGCTCAGGCTGGATCTGACTGGGCTGATTCATGCGGCTGTGAGTCATTCAACTGTGCCGCGGTGTGAGGAGAGCAAGGGAATAGAGTGAACGAGCACAAAGAGAAAAGAAATAAAAGTTTGCACGCTTGTTAAGATATAAAACCATTGAGAAAATCATGTATTGCTTATAACATCACAGAGAAAATGTGCATTATTATGCTGCAAGTATGTGTGTGTGTGTGTGTGTGTGTGTGTGTATAGAGGTCCTTAAGGATATCTGAGGCTGCAAGAAAAATCAAGGCTACTATAATGGAAATCGGGGCTGGTGAAAATGTATGGCTGTTCCATTTATCGTTTGGCATAATACATCTGTTTATTTCACTGTAGCAAGGCAGTTTCTTATTGGGGCATAGCAGGATGGGGGGTGGGATCTTTTTCGGCTGGAGGGCTGTAAGATCCCAACAGATTGTAGCCAACAGATTAACAGCACTATTGCTGAAAATGAGTGTCCCCCCCGGCAATTTGGTAGCATCATTATGGAAGGGAAGAGCAGTTCATACTCACATCATTATCCCCTCAATTACCACGGGTAAACATCTACTATTAACCCCCACATACAGGGCAGCAGCATGTGTGCTTTATGTGTGCTGCAGGGAGTGGGGTGTCAGCAGGATGGGTGAAGAAATTCTACAGATTACACAATTCTTCATCAGCTTTTTAAAAATCATGCTGGACTCTCCTTAAACAGTACAATGATTTGCAACAACACCTCCCACACAAAAACACATATCAGCCATTGGCCCACAGACAGCAGTATTTCACCACTGCATCACTAATTGTACTCTTAATGAATTCAATCAATACTCTTCGCTTTTTGCCCTCATTTTCTCCATCAGTCGCTCATGCCCTTGTCATTCCTATTTTTTTCATATACCCCCTTTGCCTTCTCCACTTCGCCTTTGTCTTTCCTCCCTCCCTCTGTCCCTTCAAGCACCAGTAGAAGATGAACTATTGGCTGCAGGTAGCCCTGGCCATGCTGAGAGACAGAAGAGCAGTTTGGTGACAGATAATAACCAAGTGAGTCAGTGATGGTTTAAACTGTGCCTCTTTCACATGGTCACCTGCTTCCCTTCTCTTTCTCTATCTCACTCAAGTTGCTCTGTTCCTCTAGCTCCCTTGAACCCATTCCCTCTCAAACTGAAACAGCTTTTTCCATCATCCCATTTTTTTGTCTTTCCCCAGTCTCTATCATTGCACTTTCAGACCTGGCAGAGAGGAGAGAAAAGAGATGGAGGCTGCAATACATAAAGAGGGATAGCACTTTCAGAATCATGACTCATGGATGATGTACAGTGGCAGACAGAGAGAGTGAGAGAGAGAGAGAGAGAGAGAGAGAGAGAGAATGAGAGAGCAAGCAGTAGTATTTGGGTTACTTAATTGTAGACAGGGTTGTCTTTCCTGCTTCACTAGGCTGAGACATATTGCCCTAACTGTCAGTGACGCCTCAATGGATGCCTTCAGATAAATAACTCTGTGTGCGTTTTAGTGTGTCCCAGTGTGTGTTATTCTGCTGTTGATTCACTGTTGATGAATCTAGGGATGAGAGTGAGATTAGATTTGAAATGCCTCAATAGATTCAGAAATTAGCATGTTACTAAATATTATAATCAAATCTCCTTTATCTACTAAAGTACAGTAATACAACAATTTCAAAATAATATTTGTCAACATTTTATGCAGTGCTCTAAGCACTCAATTACTCTTACAGATCTAAGATTTGAGTTTAAAGCATCGATGTATCAAGAAAATAATTCAAAGAGTCCTTCCCTGGCCCAGCTGGTTGAGAGCATGCACGAGAGAGACTTGCCCTGGTTGAGCCGGTTGACTTTTTTGCTCATTCTAGTGTCATTTTGGTGTATTTGTGATGTCATATAAATGTATTAATCATTTTTATATCAATTACGTTTGTTTTGATACTGTCCATCCATCCATCCATCGTCAACCGCTTATCCTGCGTACAGGGTTGCCGGAGTTTTGATACTGTGATGCTGCCAAAAAGTTTCCTCACAGACCAGGGCTGTTCCTGATGGCTTTACAGTGTTTTTTTATCTTATATGGCGTATTTCCAAGTGTAACAACATATGTGTGTGAACTATAGTGATGAGAGGAATTTAAATAAAATCTTTTGATTTGACTAGATCATTAAAAGTGGGTGTGGTTCAGCAAAAACAGCCATATATAGAGCTGTCAAGGGCTGTAGATCAATTGCTGCCCTCCACCAACACCTTCCTCAGCAGTGTCAGGATATCAGGAGGCAGAGGAGAGAGACATTAATGCATTAGACCTCAAAACATTCGTGTGTGCCAATTGACATAAAACACATACCTCCTCCCATGATATCTTTCTGCAAGCGACTGCAACCCAAGAGCTATTGGTGATTCTCTATGGTAGGGTTAGCTGATCAGCTCAAATCACATCATACTGGATTAATTTATGTATCTACCAAAACCATTGTAACATTTTAATAAAAGATTCTTCATTTTATAAACAGTAAAAATAAATGTTTGCTGAAGATTCCAAGAAAGGCTGGGCGATATGGCCAAAAACGTTTTCACAATAAAAAAAAATTGTACCATTGATATCAATCATTATCATGATAAATGTCAAATGATTATTTCTTTCAGGTTTAAAGGATGATTTTTGCTCCTGAGTGAAAGTTGACACAACTAGATGGTTAACTGGGTGGTTAAACTTTTCTTTATGGTCAGAACGTGACAAACACTTATTGCCAAACAGTGGACCACTTCACAAATCTAAGGTGGAACACTCAAAACTACTATCACAAAATGTTTTTTCAAAAACTATGATTAGTAAATCTTTTTCAGTCTCTTTTCCTCAACAAAATATCTTAATAGATAAATTAAGTGCTAATTCGTTTGTGATTCCAAACAATTAAATCAAACATTTATTGACAATATATTGAACATTCATTATTTTGTTATTGAGGAATACATTATTTTGCAATAATTATCATTATTGTTTTAATTCCAAGCATACCAGTTTAATATCAAAGAGAAAGAACAATACATAGTGTCGGAGTGGAAGGGCAGAGGAGGCAGAAGACACTTTTAATCCCTGAGAAATAGGTATATGTGTGTTCTGAGTTTTTAAGGATTTATGAGTGAGTGGGGCTCAATATCAGACCCATCTCTCTCCCTCCCTCTCCTCGTTCTTTTTCTCTCTACCTCTCTGAGAGACACGCACTGCCATCTCCACTTTGCTGTCCTTTAGAGTATGCTCCACCATCTGTCTCCCTCGCTATCTGGCCCTTTCTTTCCCACCTTCCCCTATCTTTTTCTCACAATGCATTTAAATGAGATATTTAGAGATTCCGGCCTTTCTCATCTCTTCACACCTACTCTGACGTAACCTCAATCCCTCAACAACCCTTTGAAAAGGGAAAATGCCCCAATTGCTCCAGAAATAGGTCCCAGGAGATGCATGATAAACATGCAGGGAATTGGGAGATATTTATGACAAACTTGTCCTCATCCCATTTCTAAACTTTTACACAAAATGAGCAGATGTTTTTCATGATCCTGCAGATGTTGTTGCCCCAGTCTAAACTGGGATGTGGTCACATTAATCTGACTTATTCCCTGTTATTTACAAAGCGTTTCCTTCAAATCTGTCACAGGGTCAGCATTTACTTAAGGGTGTGTAATAAAGAGGATAATCTACACAAAATAGCTCTTTAAAAAAGTGACCTTTGAACAGATTTATACTGTTAATGCATTTTCACTGGTGACTAGAAGACTGGTCCCAGACTGGTCTTTTTCAAATTCTTTGTTGTGGTTTTACTGTAAATTTTCTACAACTACCCAAAGATTGGTGATATCACACTGAGTCATTTTAGTTTGGTAAAGTTAAGTAGTAGTTTTGCTGGTAAACTAACCAGCTTTCTAAAACATCAGGGATTAAATGGTATATGTAGTTTTTCAATGAAATCACTTATTAATAAATAAAATTTTTAATGCCTTTTCGTGTCTTTGTCAATGCGCTGTAGCCTCACTTAGAAATGAAGCACACACCAGTTTTCTCTGTTGCTTGGAACAGTCACTATTGTGCTTTTAATGTGAAGGCACCAGGTCGGGAAGCAGCCCTGTGTGCGCCTCTCTCCGACTACAGCAACAACACCGCAGCTAACGACATGGAGTCGACTAACAACACCACAAAACAACCAGCTCGCAGCACAACACAAATTCTAGCGTAAACTCCATGTAACAATCAAGGTTTCTGTACTGAAGCCTGTCAGGCCAAACAAGATTCAGAAAACACAGTGAACATCAGAAAGGCTGGAGTCACAAGAGAGTCATGCTAGCTCTCCGGCTTATGCTAAGCAGTTGCTAACGTTATCCAGTGCAATATATATAATTTGTAAACTTATGGCTTTCCACATTACTTTACCAGCTAACATGATCCCATCATTACTTGTCAATATCCTGTCCTGAGCATGTCTGTGTTACATTATTTTGGCCATGCCTTCTGTATTTTGTTTTGTCTGTGTCTGGGTTTTGGGTTTTAGTCCTGTCTGTGTGTCTTGTTGGAGAGTCTGGGTTTTTGTTCCATGTCTTTGTTCCTAGTCCTGTGCCTTAGTTCATGTTATGGTATTTGCTTCTAGTTCTTTCTCTGCATCATTTTGGTTTAGTCTGCTCAGTACTCTGGGTTCTAGTTCTGGGTTCTCGTTTAGGTTTTGTCTGTTATGATCCCTGTGTTATAGTTGGTCGGTGTTTGTCTGTTTACATGGGTTTCTGTTATTGTCTGAGTTAGATTCTTGTCTGGTATTTTGTTACATGTGTTTTGTCTGTGTTGGTTATTAATTCTGCCCTATGTCTGCCTGTCAAGTGTTCCGTCTGTTCCCCCAGTTATCACTCTGCCTGCCTGCCTGCCTCTCTGTTGCCACCTGTTGTTTCTGCTTCTTCTCTTTGTTTTCCCTGCTGTCTCTCTGCCTGCCTTGTTAACCTTGATCCCTGTCACCTGTGTTGCTCCCGCCCTGCTTGTTAGTCCCTGTGTATATGTAGCTGGTGTTTCTGTTTAGTCTTTGTCTGGTCATTACAGCGTGTTGCAGTTTGTTGCTCTGTCTCCTGCCCTGCCCTGCCCTGCCCTGCCCTGCCCTGCCCTGCCCTGCCCTGCCCTGCCCTGCCCTGCCCTGCCAGTTCTATGGTTAGTTGGAGTTTGCCTTTTGAGTTCTCTTTTGGATCACCGGTTTCATTTGGATTGTTTATTTCTTTTGGATTGTTTGGATGACCTTGTTTTTGGATTCAGATTATCAGCCACTCTGCCAGTAGGTGTGCTTGCCTTTTGTTTGCCAAATAAATGCTAAATGTTGAACTGTACCTGCTCCACTCTGCGTCCTGCATTTGGGTCCACCAGCCTGCTCACCACACCGCACCCTGACATTACTATCCTGTGTACCACCCGTATTATGTCAAAGTGCTGGGATGTAACAGTACAAAGCAAATGTGGAGCGATATGTTTATAACAGCCTTGATGCAAGGCAGGAGCAGCCAGCTACTTTCGCACGGATCTATCACTGTTTTCTTTGTAACTTTCAATTTAGATTTATTGTCGTTTTACTAATATTCATGTACACATCTTCTCCACCTGTCAGTCACTACAACTAACATGACCCACATACTATACCAATGACAGTGGTGAACCTGTTGAGGTATAGTGTAGTTAAACATTTATTTAAACACAATCTCATTTATAATATTCAGATCTCACTAACCGTTTAGTTATTATCTAATAAATCTAGCTGTGTTGACATTGCTGAGCCTCTGGTGAAAGATACATAATTAGTACCGTTAGTTACAGCTGTAGGCGAGCTAACGCAGATGTATCACGTCAGCTAAATGCAGTAAATGTTACGTTATCATGTGACGAACATGAATTAGTTCAACGTCAACCTGATAAGAGTATTATTGTAACAGTGCAATGGGAGTTTACCTGAATTTCTAGCATGCTGGGTGAAGCTGTCTATAGCTGCTGTCACACTGCCTTTTTTTCAGGGAGTGTTGTGCCAAAATGCGGGTTGCTGCGCTGTTTGAGCCGGGAACGTTGAATGTTGAGCCTGAATATGTCTATATGAAAAGCCACAGCCGGCATTCCAGTGTTTCTGCATTGATTGTGCGATGTATGAAAGCGATTGTGTTTGGGATTATGTGTTTGGGTTCTAGGATTGAAAAACCTTTGCCCTGCCTTGTCATATAGCTTAGAATTTTTGTACTCTTTAAACCTTTCCCTTTTTGACTGTTTCTCAGTCATCTCTCCTTCTTCACAGTGCCTATAGTCCAGCATGTTCCAATGTACAAGTGTATAGAACAATTAATTTTTTTTTTGTCTATCTACACACACTCTCTCTCTCTCTCTCTCTCGGTATTATCTATTTATTTTAATGTTTAAAAAATATATATATATATTTCCTTTTTTAACACACACGCTACAGTTTTATTTATTTTAATTTTCATTATATTTTTATTTTTTTAACACACAAACACACACATGCTTTAATTACTTTACACTTTAATTACTTGTTTAATGATATGTATGGGGGTTGATTGTTCTTATGTAGTTTGTATGATGCTTTGGCAATATTGTTGTTGCACATTCATTCCAATAAAGCTCATTTGAATTGAATTGAATTAGAATTCCTTCTTCCACTACCCTCCTCCCACCATCACTCCTGTGCACGAGCACTCACACCACCTGTTGCTTAGTGGCTGGAACAATGTTGTGTGACAAGATCCGCCTTCTTTTTTTTCCCATTTACAGAGCCAGGACTGTGTAGGAAAACCTTTTTTTTCAGAGCACACACAAAAAGGAGAACTATCAAACCATGACGAAAAAAAATATTAGATTACAATCAGTTATTCCATTTATTGCCAAATCTCTGCCAGCCTTATTTTGTCTCAAGGTTAAAAAAATCTCAATAAAGCAAGAACTATCTTGCTGAAATGAAAGATGTATTGGAGCCAAAAGAAAATATAATTACGTATGTTGCAATTTAAGTAATTTTGAGTATGGGCCATCACTCTCTGGGTATTGTCTGCCTCCCTCCCTTGCCCATATTATCTAATCTCAAACACGATTGCTTTCTTCACCTACATTAAACATCTGAAACTCATGCACATTCTCAGTTAGCTGTTAACAGAGTTAGGGAAATAACAAACTAAGTGTGGGTGGATTTAAGGATAGAATTTTGTTTCAAACTGTGGCTAGGTAAACATACTTACATTATATTATTACACTTTTTTGCAGTGCAATTTACTGAACTGAGCTTGTCACTTGTAATTGTGTGTGTGGACTTTCTATACCTGAAGCTGTGTTATTCCACACATTTTTAATCACACTCAATTTGAACATTTTTCATGTTAAATTAAGGAAATTCATATTTGAATTATGAAATGTTGACATAGTATGACAATTTAGAATTATATCTACTGCTGCTGAAAAATGTCCCTCAATCTTGCAATTAAAGTTGGCTCTGTTTCTAAACAGGCTAAACTGGTCAACCTTTTCAGTGCACCCGCATTTAATTGCACTAATTAAAAGCACTAATTAAGTCCCTAAAAGCCTGACAATCTTTGGGGGAAAACTCGAGACAGTCGGAAGTCAACATCGGAGACAAATGTCAATGAATGAAGGAGGAAAGACAAGCTTTTATTACTCTGAGAAAACAGATTGTTTTAACGGTAAATTGCCAAAACCTTGCAAAAGAGTCTTTCACCTAAGCTTACACTGTCATAATTGAGAAACAGGGAAGAGCTAATCAAAAATGGCCTGGCTGGCCTGGTGTATGTTAAAAAATAGGTAGTGCAAATTGTATTCAGATCTAATACAAGTTTAAAGACCAGTATGTTTACATCCAGACAGTCTGATCGCTGATAGGCTATCGCATCATAACATCACGAGAATTGAAACGCTTGAGCTAAAAATTTTCAACTCGATGGAGAAAGACTTTGACTGTAATCGTGCAGTGTACAGTACAGGGCTCCTTGAAATTAGAATCAACAAAATTGCTGCTACTTTTTTTGCCTAGCCAAACAAAGGTCAAAAGATTAATCATAATAATTTTGACCAACCTACAGGTTTTCCTGCAGAACAAAATGTATATAAGATGAGAATAAACAAGCAGGGCCTACACCCACTCTAGAACTGTATGACTTTCTTTGCTTTTCAGCACCACGAACAGAGCTATGGCCAAACACCAGTGCAACACAGTATAGCAAGACAGAAACTTGTTGGATTGTAACAGTGTGAGTGTAAAGTATGTGTTTGTGTGTGTGCATACGGACGTCTTACCAAGCCGTGGGTCATACTGCCTCATCTGAACTTCTTCCACATAGTCTGCTGGGAACCAGCCTGTCCTCCCTTTGACCGTGCCTTCCCAGAAACCTCCTTCCCCTATACTTAGCACTGTCAGAGAGAGAAAGAATGGGGAGGGGGGGTAAATCAGTCAAATATTGTCATAAAAAAGACTTGTTATCATCATTGTGATGTTGTGAAGTCTGTGGAGAGACAAAAAGTAGGTATTTTGGTTTTTACATTCTGGGTTCATAAATTATAATGGAGTGTGCATAGAGGGAGAGGAAGGAGGGACATAAGAGACAGATAAAATACATTCATACAAGACAGGAGAAACTGTAATGTGAAAATATTGGTCTGTGACTATTGTACTGTATAAAGGTTTGAGAACATAGGTCTTATTTTTCTTCATGCCAATAAATTAGAAGAATACAGAGAAAGACAGACTGAGAAAAGGGAAAGAGTGGAGGAAAAAGACAGGGAGGGAGATTAAGAAAGAAATAGAGAAAAAAAATATTGAAAGTGAGCAAGAGGGCGGGAAGGAGAAAGAGATTCCTTCGAAGTTCCACTGTGGTAATTAGAGATGAATGTATAGTTGATATTGATCTTCCCTGCAGGACTGAGCCAGCACACTCATTGCTACAACACTCATCCATTATCCCAGCAAGCTAACGGACACACACACACACACACGCACACACACACACACACACACACACACACACACACACACACACACACACACACACACACACACACACACACACACACACACACACACACACACACTCCTCAGAGATGACCAGCTGGAACTCAAGCTCTGCCTGAGCGAGCCCTTTTGCTAAACTGGTTGCTAGGATACGCCAGTATGATGTTGCAGCCAGCAGACATCCTGCTAAATGATGTAGTCTACTTCCTCCAAACTATATTCTACTCTGGCATGAAGACATATCAAGGTGATGCAACCTGGGCCACTATGAGAAGCAGCCAGCTATATAGTAAAATATCAGCCATTCACAGGATTAGTTGCTGGGTCTTGTTACAAGTGCATTACTTTTTCAAGGGCTTCCTGCTGCACTGTTACTTCTAAAATGCAGGTGCATCCACATACTTGGGTATATAATGAATGCTTAAATAGAAAATTTACTCTTTTCATGGAAAGAAATTAAAGAATGTCTTCTCTGTGTCTATCTCAAGTAAATAAGCTATCCATTCAAGTCGTTATTGCTGCACTGCTACTGAAACTATTTACAAAGCACATGCTCATTATCTTGATATCCACTTGGGAGTCTGAAGATGCAAACCTGACTAAGCCCTTCCATAGCTCGCCTTCACCAGGCTAAACATACACTAGCTAAGAGTGAAGTGGCATGCGAGAGGAGAGAACGGCTGTTTATCGACTTCCCGCTGTAAAAAAACACGACACTCAGCAGACAGAGGCTACATGGACTGATCCCCCTCTCTGATCTCAGCTTAACACATCTTTACCCTGCCTGTCTCCTGAGAACAGACTCCCTCTGTCTCTTTTTTCCATGTTTAAAGCCTTTATTCTCTCTCTCTTTCCCTCTCAATGCCATACACGTCGTTCCCTCCCAGTCCCCATAGTTGTGTTTCTGAAAGATTTCCCGGTCATCGTCTCCATCCCCCTTTTTGTCTTTGTCAGTGTGTTCGTCTATACTGTAAAGGTGTCCCTGCAGTAGACAGGTGCCGGCTGTGCTCTCTGTTCCCCACTGACAGAAATGAAAGAAAAGGTAAGACCTCTGATTGATCTTCTAAGCCGAGCCTCATTCACTTCCCTGACTTCCTAATCTCCCGACAATGAACCCATTTCTGGTCCCTGACAGAATACAAGCAAAATTCACTGTTTTACACATCTGAAATATCAATGCACACCCTCATACTGTAGTCTGTTCTTCCAAAATAAATATGTAATGTACATTCAAACATCCTTCAATTAACTTTAAACACACCTAGGGCACTTTAAATTCTGCAATCAAGCCAATTAATTAATTTGTTTGTCAGTGAAGTCATGAAAAGGCCAGAGAAACAACACACACACACACTAGCAAAAGTATTTTAATACATAACATGCTTACTAATCCACAAAATGCCCAGAGCATAGCAGAGAGCCTGCATAAACACAGAGAAAAAAGAAACACTGTAAACAAAATCTCACTGCCACTCTAGCACTCTTTGCAAGTCCTTAATCAAAATGGCTTGGGCTATTACTTTGGCTAAATGATGCCGTGTATTTACAACAAATCTGTTTCTACGGAACAAATACCATAGTTCTCATAGTTCCTGGCTTTACTTCATATCTAGTACAGACAGACACAACAACCCCATGCATGTATGGTATAAAACCACACAGCAAAAAGGCACGCAGGTACAGTACAGTATGTATATTATGCCTTCATGTGTACTTGGAGGGCTCCATGCAGTGTCAGTAGCCTCTGCCACTCTGTTTTGGTGCTTGCCAACACTGTGTTGGCATGACAACCGTCCCCGTGAATCAGATGTGGGCTCATAGGAGCCAAGTGGCAGGAAGGAACTCAAACAGTGCATGTCTGTGCAGGAGGATTTACAATATGTGTGCCGTCTTGATGCTTTCGTCCAACCAGACTGCTTTGGGACCACCGCCATGTGCAGAGCTACAGTTAGTAGATAGTAGTGGGAAAAGACCCCGTCTACAGTCAAGGGTGTCTACATTATGTCACAACTGTAACAAGACAAATTAAGAGAATAAAGCACTATATTTTATTGCTTATAATATTGGTCAGTGAGCTAGGTTGATAACAATCTGTGCAAGCTTGCAAAAAGCTGAGCTTGGCAAATTAAACTACATTTGAGAAAGCACAGGTTTTGGTTTCTAATTGGCAGCAGGTGGCTTTAAACAACTATATTCGCACACTTGAGTGTTGTTACATTCTGAAATAAGTATTTCTAGCTGAGTGCTGTCAAGATCGGTGGTCACTTTGCATGGAGAAGAAAGACTAAGATTCAGATAGCACTTCTCAACCACTCACTGCCATAATCACACACACTGTGAGGGCAGGTGAGGCCACACACTACGTTTAGCTGTTTTGGCTGCATGTACTGGCCTAATGAGATTTTCATTAAGCCATAGTGTTCTCTAAAACCAAAGAAACAACCACAAAGTCGAATTTTGATGCAGAAGGACAGGCAAGGACAGTAAAAATTGGGTTTGCAAGTACCTGATGCTGATACTGATTGGTCATTTTCGAGTTTAAGAAACAGGAAAGTGCTCAAGAACTGGATACCTGGGTCAAAATTCACATTAAACAAAGTTATCGAGTGAGAGTTGAGCTCAGGCAGGAAAAGAAATACACTCAATGGAGGTCTATTAGAGCTCAACTAAACAATAGTTCACTACAAGGCAATCAGCACCTCAGCTGGACACCAGCTTTTCCCACTACTGCACAATAAAAGGTCAGGCCTATCTTGACTTTATCATGAGAAGGCGTGACGTGCCACGCTGTGCCATTATCACCTCCACAGGTAAACTAGTGGGAGCAAAGACAAAGCATATGTTGACATGCATCCATGTACATAGTCACACATGAACACATGCGCACCATTGCACTACAGCCCGACCGATTTATCGTTTTGCAGATATTATCGGCTGATATAAGCTACTTGCAGATATATCTGCATCAGCGTTTATAACGGCCGATATACGACTATTGAAAAAGAGAAACAGAGAGTCAGATTCTTCCCTCATGTCATGAGTGTTGCATAGTTTGCCCACCAGAGGGTGAGCTGCAGCTCCTCTGTTAAAACTGCAGCACCACAGAACAAAACATCAGCTGACCGCAGTGTACCAGAGCTCAGAGCCAGCTCTGCCAAACTACTGTAGGGAGCTCCTGGTAGCTCATTGTTCAAGCTTTGAGTTGCTCTTTTGTCACGTCAATTACATGACTTAAATAATAATAAAAATAGCCCTCATCACTTTTCCTCTTCGGCGACCAGACTTGATAACCCTCCTGTTTTTCACTGCCCTCTCCAGACTCACAGCAGTGTGTTTAATGTTACGGAGGAGGCTACGCTGCTGACAGACGTGACTGTAGATGTATTTCTGAAACAGTTTGGCAGTTCAAGTGACCAGTCCTCTCATTTCTCTCTAATTTATTACTTCGCTGCCTGTTGCTAAATTAGCCACAAAGCTAATGCCATGTTTATCGGTGGAGAAGGCTAACATTAATGAGCGATTAAAATGTAGTGTCAGAAATGATTAAACCAGAGGGATTAGGTTAATTCAAGGGCAGCGTTTCCTCTGTGTCACTGTATCATAAGCCAGAAGTGTGTTAGGAAATTGTTACTTGTAACATTGGATAGAATTAACAGAGTGCAGGTAATAAACTAGATGTAGAAAGTAGTCATCGTGGCAGATTATATGTAAGGTAGTAACTACTTCATGAAATAATATATATATAATTATTTGCCTATGTAGGAGAGCCCTGTTTATCATTATTATGATCGCAATGACATGAGAGAGGATATTTGGTACTATTATTATTTTTAGTAGTAGTACTATATTGGTATTTTTTTATAGGTTCTGTTTTGCTGCCCCCCCACAATACATACACAATTTAATTTAATGATCATTAGTAGTAGTACTCTATAATTTATAATAAATCAAATATTTTAAAAATGTTTTCTGTAGTTGTATACGTTTGACTCATATATACTGCATTATGTCATGGTATCTTGGTGAGGTCTCAACATAACAACTGTTAGGGATTATCTTTGTTTATGTTATGCATTTCTTAAAATAAGTGGGCAAAAGAATATTGGCCGATATATCGGCTATTGGATTTTAAATCCTCAAATATCGAAATCGGTATCGGACTTAAAAATATCGGTTTGGCTCTACATTGCACATATGGATAATAAACTGAATAGCCACTTTATTATGTACAACTATTTATAGTCATAGCATTGCCAATGCGGAACTGACTGGGTTGGGCAGTTGCTGCAGCTTCAACAGCTGCACAGTCACTTAGAAAGCCCGCCCTAACCACCAGAAAGATGCTCAGTAGGGTTGAGGTCTAGGAACTGTGCAGGCCACTGAAGCAATGAAAACCCACTGTTGTATTCCTCAAACCATTTGATGATGATGTGTGCCTTGTGACATGGTGCATCATCATGCTAGTGATGTGGATATTCTGTAGCTATACTGTATAATAAAGAGGATCAGGTTTGAGTGGGGTGGGAAGGAGAAAATCCTGATTATTTGTAACCCATTATAGAAATTATGAAGATTCTACAAAGCAGGTGAACAAATAGACATACCAAGTAAACAAACCTATTTTTATTTTCTATTGACTCTTTTTTTTCTTGCCTTTGCTTTGAGGGACTGGCATGGTCATCAACACTGGTAAGAGTCTGTGTTGTTCAGCCATTCTTCAGTGGGTATCAGGAGCCTTAATGTGCTTATGTATAAAAAAAAAATCATGCCACAACCAGCTTGTGATGTTTACACCTAACAGGATGGATCCATGGATTCATGCTGCTTGAGCCAAATTCTGATTTCTTTTATCAGCATAATGCAAAGGGGCTTCAATTGAACTCTCCTCACTGGACCTGCTTTGATGTTCCTGTTCTTTCTTAGACATATAAGAATAATGAAGTTGTCTGAATCCAATTTATTCTAATTTAACTGAAAATACAACCTGTTAGTCAGCTCCAGTGTAAGTTTAGTCTATAAGTACAGAATATATTTGTATGAATAAGGACAAGCAAATCAGATGTGGGCCGACATGAGAAATTAAAAATCTTGCACTGATATAGCACAAAATACCTAGTGTTACATTTATTTTTACAGAACTTGTTATGATACAACGTTTAGGTTTTGCCTCAAAGAAATGCACAGCAAGTTCCCACAGTAGATTGTACAACATCTCACTTGGCCATTAAAATTCTGAGCTTACTGCATATAGAAATTTGCATTTATTCATTTAACTGACGCTTTTATCCAAAGTGACTTACAATTGCTATACATGTCAGAGGTCGCACGCCTCTGGAGCAACGAGGGGTCCTGAACCTGGGTCTCTCACACCAAAGGCACAGTCTTAACCATTGCGCCATCACACCCCCATACTGCAACATACAAACAAGGCATGAAATGTGACCAGAAAGGAGACCAGTATAATAGAGAGCCCCAGAGAACAAAACAAAGGGAACAAACGTGGCAAAAAGAGGCTTGCATTTACCAATGACAAAGAGAGATGAGAGCCAGCTAAAGGCAGACATAAGCTGACAAAGGAAAAGAGCTATTTTTCCACAGGTGCCGAGTTTTACACGATTTTCCAAGAAGTCTGCTGTCTGGTGAAAAGTCTGGTACAGTATTTATTTTCTCTTTTTGTTTGTGTGTGTGTGTATGTGTGTGATTGCGCGCACGTCAGTTCTAAGTTTTGCCCTTGGATAAGTCAGTCACGGCTTCTGGTTTAAAAATAGCATCAGTGAGGATGCAGAGCTATTTATACTCTTTACACACCCTGCCTGCAAGCTCCTTGCTGATGTGTGTGTGCGTGCTGAACGATTGAGCTCACTTTATTTCTTGCTTTGTTTCACTCAGTTCTATTTACACATAAATAAAATTTAAAACATGAATAAAAACAATCACTCGAATAACAGACATTTTTGCCACAACAAATCCTTCAAACCAGCAGAGCGCTCCTGTGCTGTCAGTAACAGCCAATTACAAACATGCATTATTGATGACGAAAGCCCTCCTTTGCATGCTGCTGTTGTGGCTGGCGAATCCAGCTTCTCTCACATGAGCACCATAAGAACGAATGTTGATGCCTCCTTGACAAATGAGTGTCTGCATCACTGTTTGCGGATTGTCCTGACTTCATATGAACCAGGCCTATCTGTGTTTTGGCCTTTCTGTGTTAAAGAGAACTGGAGAATACTGAATGGACGTGGTGCAGGTAAGATGATGTTTGTCTGTTTAAAATAAGTGAAATAGTTAATTGAAGATGGAGAAGTAAACAGAAAACAAGATTAAAGGTTATGTTTACAGGAAATGCTGTGATTTGGCTATGTAAGCCTAAATGGCTGGCATGACCTGTTGTAGAATAACTTTATTTCAAATACAGTATTTGTTCAGTTTTGGGGCTAAATCACAGCTTTTACACTAAGCACTTGGCCTAATTACTAAAAGAAGGTCTATTTATTTTCTTTTTTAGTTTATACTAAAAAAGGGAGTTTTGCAATGTATAGAAAGACACATTTTGAAAATGTGATACCATATATTGTCAAGTGTACGTATATAATGACAATAATAGCTCCCAGGACCTTACATTTCTGAAAATGTGGTCCCGCAAACAATACAGTTGAATAGCCTTACTCTACTGCTTTAAGCTGAGTCATTCATTTTCTTTCACCTTCTCCTATTGTTTTTGTTATACCAAGCAACCACACGCATGCATGCCCTCATACAGAGTAAGGGCAACTGTCATGAATGAATGAGTGACAGCTGATGAGTAAAGAAGTAGATTTTTCAAAACACACATATATTATTTCACAGGTACCAGTGGGGGTGCGTCAAACTCCTGTATTTGCCTGCAGAAAGAGACAATAAAGGATGCAGCTGTGCTGAGAGAAGCTGATGGCTTTCTGCCACTGATGCACTCACACTAATTCAGACAGAGATGCCATGGAAGACTTGCCAAAGCCAAAATACAGCTTGATTTCCATAAAGTGCCAGAATAGGTTTCTGCGATTTGGATTCACTGTAAGAAACACAGGGAAAACTGTGCATCTCTGATGTCGCTATTCACATACCAAATGGAAATATTAGGGATGTAGCAATATTAAAGGAGTGAAATTATATATTGGGACGATGATTAACCAGTTTGTGAAACCATTTAATTCCTAACTGCTGAATGAAAGTAGAGAGCTGCTTCATGGTACCATTGTTCAGATAACCTGCCACTTGTCTCTCCGATTTGTCTCTCCTTCTGCTGCATACTGTTCTTAATGCTTTCCATTTAACTGCTCTATAAAAAAATATCTGTCATTTTCCTTTTCAGTTTTCCAGACTCCACTTTTTAACAGTGGTCTTTGGGCAGAGATAAATTAGTGCACTTATACATCCAAAAGAATCACATTTAATGCAGTGGGCTGTACATTTTCTGCAGCCATATTCCACATAATGTTTGATGCAGACATAATAGCAGGGAAACAGTGAAACAGAGCGAAGAAAGGACAGCAATTAGCAAGCTACCTGGAACATAATGGTAGCTTGTTCTACTATTGATAGCATCCACTTACACACACACATTTAGTTGTAACCAGGAGCTGTCTGACAAAACACAGGCTAATGTACTTTTTTTTGCCATTCTGTTGCTGCTCCCTGCTGTTCACTTTATGCCCAGTGCTCTAAGCCTGAGTTTCCTGTCTCTCTCTTTTGTGTAGTGAGTTACTCAGAAACAATCAGACGTGTTAGCATGTGAAACTCAGACAGACAAAAACCTCAACCTAGGAGGAGATAAACACTGAAGATTATTTAGATAAATTTGAATGATATCAAACAAATATTACTACATCAGCGATTCCACCTGTGGTCGTGATTTCTGGGTTAGCTTCCACAGCCAAGTGAAGATCCCACTATTCTCTATTTAAAAACCTTGTTATGATGTTTTACTGAAAACAATTTACAGCACTTTTGTGTGATTGCATGTGATGTACAGTAAGTGCAATCCAACGTGAAAGAGGAACTCGCTGACTAAGGCTTTTCTGAATAAAGACAAGTATATATCTGAGCATACATAGCTATGTGTGTGTATGTGTGTGTGTGTGTGTGTGTGTGTGTGTGTGTGTGTGACACCAAGTGTGTGAAGGTGAGCGTGGAGAGCATTCCAATAACCAGAGTGGAGCTGTTATTAGATTTGGATCCCTGCACTCTTTATTAAACCTCAGTTCAATTCAATGTAATAGAGAGAGCGTAGAGTTGCATCTTTATGAAACAAGGGGGACATGCCTACATACACACACAACAAGGAAGAAAGGGGGATGCCTATGTACAGTAGTGCAACAGGGACGGTCATCATTACCTGTAATATATGAGAGGAAGAATACATGCTAATGCTCTGGAAGGAGAACCGAAGACACGTGGAAGTGTAGAAATATACCAGTGGCTAGCAAAGACAAAAAAGGAGATGAATAGGAAAGAAAATTATGTTTAAAGATGCAAGGATGGAGGTAGACATGGACTTGAGATAATGGTGGCTGGCAATTAAAAAGGTGATGTGGAAAAGGGCAAGTGGACCCCAGAGTAGATACAAGGCTGAATGAAGTAGAGAGCCAATAAATAAGAAAGAAGAGGGATAGTCACACATAGTCACACTGCTCTGAGTCATGTGTGCACTGTGGTATGCTGTTCATCCTCACAGGACTTCTTTTCCTTAGAAGAGGGAGAGGGAATAGTGCAGTCTCTGGCTCATTACTATTCAACTGAGAGAGGGGTGGGGGGGTCCTGAAAGAAGTAAAGACTTGACAAGTTTAAGAAAAAAATGAAAACAATGAGAAATGGCTTTTTTTGTGAATGACAGCAGAGTCAGAAGCAAGAGTGCAGTAAAGGAAGAAGGCTACAGAAAAAAAGGAAAGGCGAGGAGGGCGGGAGTGTTGTAAATTACAGTGGTGGGAGGAGGTGGAAGAGAGAGGGGAGGAAAACTCCAAGGCTGACTAGCAGGGATCCCTCTTCTCTTCTCATCCCCTTCCTTCCTCTCAAGCTTGAGGGGAGCTACATGCCATTTCTTTTCTTTCTCACTTGTTTTTTATTCCATTTCTCATTCTTTCTCTCCATCTGTATTAACCACAATGTGGAGACAAAAATAGAACAGGCTACCTAATTGTTACCATCTGTCTTTTTTTTTCTCACTCCAGGGCAATACGACAAAAAGGCCTGGTTCTAAGAAATAGTGATTAAACCATATAAAATACAATAGTGAATTATCATTAATATGCTTGCATGAGCACACACACAAGAAGATCTATGTATGCCAGTATGCCAGTGATTGATTAGTTGTAGACCAACCATTGATTGTTTGTTGATTGTTAATAGATCAGTGATAGATTGTTTGTTGTTGAGTCGTTAATCACACCCCTGATTATTTGATTGACCGGTCAGGGTGTCACTTAAATGATGGTGTTTAAGCAGTGACAAATGAACATGCTGTAATGAGCTGACCAGCGCTCATGCTCCAGCCCCTGCTACATATTATTACATGACAAAAATGCCTTTTGCTGACCGAAAATGCATGTGGCTGCTTTGGGAGGGATGGGCTGGTGAGTGGTCATGGGGCTGAATACAAGCACATTAAAAACAAGAATGATGAGTCCTTTCTTGTTTGATTTAATTTCAGTTCAGGGGGATTCTGCGTGCATTTGGAGATAGTGCTCAACAAGAAGAGGTCAAGGCACAAGGTTTTTCAAAATTTGTTAAAAGCTACTCTACCTGACATTACCGGGTAAGGACATGACCTTTACATCCCCATTTTCACAACCACGACTGCAAAGTAGGTTGTCACTGTGCAGGACAGAAAACACCTATTGCTAACAACCATCTGGAGTCACTAAGTCAGTTCAACTCTGTCCCCGCCGTGGCCAACTCAAACAGTGTGCGTCACATGATGGTGATTGTAAATCAAAAGCACATCAGTGTTTCTATTTAATATGTATGTGCATCAGTCAATGGCTTCTGTTTATGCAGCAATTTTCATGTTCATGTTTATTCATACACTGATTAACTCCGCAACTGCTGTTCCTGCTGTCTTTCTAATTAGCATTTTGTGTGAGGCTACATCTCAGTAAATTACATGTATGTTAGGTAAGCATGGGTTTTAATTTCAGTGAGATGCTAAGTGTAGGATGATCGTCTGAGCTAGACTGCACTGTACGGGCATGTTTGGAAACTAAAAAAAACAAAGAGGATGAGAGTGTAATAGGAGGACAGGTGGTGTGTTCGGCTGGGAGCAGGTAGGTGTGTGGGCGGGACTCTGCACCCTGCTGCTACTCTGATTGGACAGCTAGAAGGGTAGCTGTGACATCAATGCCCTTGCCTTAGGCTTGTGACCCTGACCAGTATCAATAACACACACACACACAGACACACACACACACACACAGACACACAGACACACACACACACACACACACACAGCTTGGAACATTATGAATGACAAACGATTGAAATCTGTTAATATATTGACTAGCCTGAGGTCCTGAGGTACTGTGATAACATTCATTTCTCTTGGGGAACATGGGACACACGCTCTGAACCCATTATTCCCAACACACTCTTTCTCAAATGCTTCCATGAAGGCCAAACTATGTTATTAAACATCTTTGTGGTCCCTCAGGCCTGCCTAGTTGGGGTTGGTGAGGGGCATGAGAATGCAACAGATTGAAATGAGCTTTTAAGTGTAATACATTTTATTCACCTCTCTTGTAGACTACCGTTTTCATATCTATGAGCTAAACATTTGTCTTATGGGATGTAGCTAGCTGGTAGGAAGTATAATCACTGATAAGGTAAAAATGCTTTGAGGACACAGCTCAAAAATGTAAGAATGCTTAAAACGGTTCTACTATTGTTTTAGCCTTAAGAAAGGTTCTTTTAAGAACACAGTGCACACAAAAAGAGGGATATATAATTTAATAGTGCATGTGGCTGCACTTTCTCAGCAGTTTTTCTTGTCCAATATCTGAGTGAAAAAAATCTTGGTAATCACAGGAATTTGTTTGGCAATCAATATATTTTACAAATTACTTTCTGAAAAAATTAATAGAAAACTGCATGTACTCTACATTACAATTCCTTGGCATGAACTACTTAGTGTATCTTTAACTTACTGTGGTTGAATATCTATCTCAGCTTTTGTGGCTTAATAGAGCCATCAATAAAATCATATTAAAAAAGATCACTTGTGCTACAACCTTGTGCAATATGGTTTCCATATGCAAAAGGTAGCACATATTTTTTTTGAAAAAAAAAAATCTAAATTACTACAAACATTTGGTAGCTAGTAAATGAGAGGAAGACCTGCAGAAATAATTGCAGAACTTTAACTGCAAACTAAAGAGTGATCAAAAAACACCAAACGAAGCATAGTGTTCATCTGCTACTCATAGAAAAAATGTATGTATATTGAATATGTGCATGTTAGCGTGCATATGTATATAACAGATAGAAAGGGACAGAGAGAACGAGGGCAGAGAAAAACAGAGAGACACTGCTTCCATATGTGCCACAGATATTAGGACAGCTGGTTGCTGAACACTTGAAGGATGCTGTTTATCTAACTTGTGGGAGGCAATTACTTACACTATGCTGCACAAAGACAAACACACACAAAGGCACGCACACATGCACGCACACACTTACACACGTGCGCGCACCACCACACACACACTTCATGATGCAAACAACAATGGAGAGAGGCTCATACTTGCACACAAACACGCACGGTACACTTCATGCTACAACCAGACAAAGAGGAAGTCTAATTAATTCCACCCAAGCTCACTGTGGGAAGTTAACAATGATATTTAGTCTAAATTCAACACCTAGCACACAGGCTCTCATCCAACCTGCAAGTAGCAGATAAAAAGAGAAAACTGTGGAATATTTTCAAAATCTAGGAAACAATATGCAGGTAAAATGATTTTCTTCAAAACATTTAAACTTTTTTTTTAAACATTTCTGTCTTAAAACGACATGTCAGAGCTGTAATGCACTAGCACGTGTTGCTTGGTAGCGGAGAGATCCATATGCATTTACTTAAACAGTTTAACAATCTAACAGCACACTGTGTGGTCAAAAACATAATGCTCACCTCTTTATTTGTATAATCTAATGGCTTTTGGCCTTGTGCAATACACATATGCACATCAATGTGTGTACAGCTATATATATATATATATATATATATATATATATATATATATATATATATATATATATATATATATATATATATATACTATATATATATATATATATATATATATATGTACAAGAGAAGAGACTTACATCTTCAGACAATGGGTTTTGCAGTTCTGTGACAGGTGATCAGTATGCCAACATTAGTAAATGGCTGAGCTACTGTTTGTTTCCAATAGCAGTAATTGCTGCTTTCTGAGCCTGTGTGAAGCTAAACCTGGAATCATCCATTAAAACCTGGTATAAGTGTGTGTTTGTTTCAGTATAGCTGGTCCAGGTATCCTCCACTGCCCATAGGAGTGTTAATATTCTGCACACACTGGGTGCGGCCGAACCCCATTAATCATGTTTGTGAATGTCTAATCTCAACGTTACTTGTGCTGGTTTCATTTTCATGCCTGTCTGCAAGATTTATAATGGCGTTTGGAGAAGGTGTATGTGGGGTGTGTGAGATGTAATACATTGTTACGGAAGCATGCTCTTAAATGTGTCACCTTGTTGAAGAGAAGAATGTCCTGAATGTGCAGTTCATGCCCCAGGGGCTGTTGATACACACATCTGTTCCTTTGAATGTGTTTTCATGTTTCTGTGTGTTACCTTTGCACCTACAATTGTGTTCTGAGTTTAAGCAAGTGTTTTGTGTGTGTGTGTGTGTGTGAATGTGTTTATTTCTGCAAATGTGGGTGTGTACTGGTGCACAAGTGTGCAAAAAGCTTGACCAGGTCACGGTGGCATGTGTCCCTGTTCGTTACCATGGTGATGGTAAGTGGCCTTTCAAGAGATGTCCATCCGGATGATGAGATCAGATTACATCAATGAAAGGAAAGAACAGAAACAAACACTGGGGTGAGCAGGGGAATGAGTATTAGAGAAGAGACGCAAGAGGGTGGGGGGGATGGGCCCCGGGCGGCCTGTTAATAGAGTGTACCAAAGGGATCATCAAACACACACACACACACTCACACACACACACGCCCGCACACACACACACATACATAAACACAGCTGTGAGTTTGACACACATGTACACACAGAAGGACCACAAATTCTGACAACGTTGGAAGCATCCATTTCTTTGAACTGCCATCACTGACATGAGCACACATACATCCACACTCTCAAACACCCCATGATACCCAGTGCATTCTAGTTTTGTTGTCCTGTGGCAGTCAATGAGTGAGGAAGGACAAACAGATCTCATTACCTGAGACTAACAGTCTGCTTGGAGTGCTGGATGTGGATGACCCAGCTAAATGGCAGACAGCAGGGCTGTGTGTCTAGACGAAGGCTGTCTAAAGACATTGATCTAAGACAGCAGAGCAATGGACTGACAATCACTGAGTGAAGACTGGGAGTTTTTCCAAGGAATTCTTCATAATGGAGGAGAAACTGGTTGGGTAAAACACAGGCTCATGGGCGTTAGCATCTGATTCAGTCACTGAAACTAAGCACACAAGGCTCATGTGCTGTTGTTCCTAGGTGTTATTTGTGTTAGCAGAACAGTAAATACTGTGTCTGCTTAATGAGTTACAGTTTAAACCATGTCATTCTTTCAAAACTAAAATGAAAAATATTAATGTTACCTTCATGTTCATCAGCATCATCATTAATGTCACGGACATAATCGTCATCATCTTCAGTATATGGGATGGCAGCTATAAGGCATCACATGCATTAATACAGAACTGATAAAAGGTATCTTTTGTGTCTTCATTTTAGTGTATATACTACTGTATATAGTGTATATATTACTGTAAATGGTACAAGTAAAATTAATATAAACACAATACTGAAATCTACGTACTGGCTGTCTACAGTTAGGTTACTAGCGTATGCCACTGCAACATAAACTGCTGTTATTTACTGCTTTATGGAAGTATATTGAATAACAGTTCCCGGTCTGAATTCCTTGAGCTGCAGTGGCTGCAACATCTCCTTCGAGGCCATTGTGCCCGTCGACTACAAGTGCTTCTTTGTGCCACCAACAGGCTCAAACTTTTATAACAGGTGTCTAACAACATCGTGGAAAGGATTCCTACCACTGAATCCCGCTAACACCCTTTATGTTTAATAGGAAACTGAAGTCACGCTCAAGCACAATTCTCGCTCGGAAATCTCGTGAGAGCTCAGTTGTTGCAGGAAGACAACGATGGACATGTGAGTCAGAGTTAGAGAGGAGTTTGTTGTGTTAGGTATTTAAAGTCTTCCTAGTAGTTCCTCTATGTAGACAACAAACCCAAGACGTTGCCTGCAGGCAGGACATGAGCACAATTGCCTCAAAGGAATACGTTGCAACCACTGCAGCCGATTACTAGTCATTTTGACACCAAAATATATGAAAATACCAAAATTATCCATTAAAGCTGGACAGTTGTGTTGTTTAACCACCAGATGGAGACAAAGTGTCTGTTAAAAATCTAAATGTGTTAACACTAAATAAATAAAATCAAAATCACATTGTTGGCAAATTATCTAGTTTTAATGCCATTAGTGCAGTGCAATTTTGAGAGTCAAATTCATTTATTTATTTCTACTGTGATTTTCTGAACCAGATGTGGGGTTTTCTTATTTTTCTGACTTTATGAATAATTTTAACAGAGAAAATTATTATAACCATTACAGGAAATTGAGGCTCATTGTCACTTCTGAGCCAAAAGCCTCAGAAATCTAATAAGCCTGATTCGGAGTGGTTGGGTTTACAGTGATCTGATCAACTTTGTGTAGAATAAAAAAACCCCTAACGATTCAAACAATTTTCAAGCAATTCATTTTTCAAACAATGATTTTTTTCCTTGTGCAAATATTAACTTTGAAAAGCCTGTGTGCTCTCAAATGTTGACTTGCAGACTGAGAAGTGCTCAGAAGTAGTTTTGTATTAAAATCTTTTGTCATTAATATACTTCCATATATTTACTACCATACTGCTACAACATAGATTACATACTGTATATGTCTGCTAACTTGGGGAATCTTAACAGGAAAGAGTTTTGAATTTTATGTGGGTATTGACTATGGCTATTAAAACTGTTGTGCCATTCAAAAAGCAAAACATTATTCAGTTTACCTAAAATGGGAGTTAGATTTTGAAAGAACTCTTCAGTTGCTCTCATTGTATTTTGAAAAAATCCATTTTCCACTCAAATTGTGATGAATATCTTGAGCAAAAACACCAAATAATAATCACGATATCAAGCCTTTCATGTTAAGACAAATGTCCTATTTAAGCCACATGATATGTTCTAGTCCAGTTAATTCAGCTGTTGGTTTTGCTATAAAGCTTTACTGTATTTACCATCTGAGTCCAGATCATCATCTTTTTTGCAGTCATCCTGCACTATAAAAAAGTAGACAAGAAATCATAATTTGTGCAATTCTTAAATCTTCAAGAATCTTATAATAAAATGGCTTAAAACACACTTGACCCGAACATAATCAGTGGTCTTCATAAAACACAATGTGACACATAATTCCCTGTGCAGCATATTCCTTGCTTCAGCAAACCACCAGTGTTTCCTACTAATAGGTCAAATGTTAATACTTACACATAAAACCATGGATGCTAACACATGTCACCCACACACACAGACACCCAAAAACACAGACAGACAGATCACTCAGTGAGATTTACCCAGTCTGATCTCATCATAAAGATGCTCCTCTGGTATGGCTGGTGAGTAACAAGGGTATGAGGACATTAACAGGAAGACAGCGATGAGTGTTTGACTGAATATATGTGTGTTTGAGGGGTTAGGGGAGGTTGACAAGGTTAATTATCAAACTATAACTAAATCATCAACATGTTTGCAGTCTGAGACAGAATCAGAGTTAGCTTCAAGGTACAAACAAAGCACATACATGTGCATTCACACACACACACACACACGCGTGAACTAGTCTTGACCTGTGGCTAATCAACATCCCTCAAGGTGCAGATGTTTTTGATTTGTTTGTCACTCTAATCAAGAGGATGAGAGGGTAAAAGATAAATAAATAAATCCTCCTATCATTCCCCTCTCTGTCACTTACCTCCTCTTGTCCTCCATTGCAAATGAGCCCTATCACTATCAGCAACTCATCCATTTATGAATGCAGATTAGATGAAATGCATTATGTATCAAACCAAGGGTCATCCATCCCTAAAGGAAAAGGCTTCTCAGGCCTAGCCTCTCTGTGCACCAGTCATTCCCTACTAGGACTACATGCAAGGACTAGCATGTAACAGATTTTGGTTACCAAAACAAACCTTTTATATAGAACCTATGAAAAAAACTGCTTGGGCTTTAAGCTGTCCAACAACCAGTTGACATCAATGATCTATTTCTCAGTTTATATCCCAGGATTACAGAAGCATAGTGAATGCAACACAGTAATGGTTATGATGGTCAGTGTTGCATAACAGAGCCAGATGGTTTACTTGGCTGGGCCATGATGCTGGCAGCCAGGCGACTGTAAGCTTGTTTCCTGCATGGCCAACATGAAAGAAAGGCAAAACACTGTGTGTTCACATTAGTGGCAGGGTTATAGATTCAGCTGTACCGACAGAAAAGCCACTGACAGCAGATCCATTCAGGAGATGGAGGCATACTGGCTGCTGTTGAGTCATCACTTTTCCGATAACATTTGTGTCAACATCAGTATCATTCGGTTTTGTTCAGCAAAAACATGAGCCTGAATTGTTGAATCAGAATTGTTTATCATAAGACAATGCTATAAAGAAGCAATTAAAGCATACTGTACAGGAGGAGGTAAAGGTTTTTAAGGACACAAAACATATAGGAAGGGGTGGGAATAGGGGTCTTGCAAGTGCATTTAGACGACTCTTCGTGTGTTGTTTGCAACTGAATGTTTCTAAGAAAGAAAAAAGAGAGATAAGAGTGTGTGTGTGTGTGTGTGTGTGTGTGTGTTGTGGTTGTTTGCACAAAATCCAAATTGAAATTCCAAATTGACCTTTAATCTGTACTTCTTGTGCCTCTGAAGATCTGAAAGGAACATAAGAGGTCTCAGCATGAGTGTTGCTGCTCTCTCTATGGTCTTTCTAAGGACATGAGGGAACTGTTTCCATTAAGCTAATGTGGGTTTGATCCATTGTGATATATGTGAAGTGGCAGAATGTATGGTGTGGGGTCAATGTGGAGCTGGGTGTCTGTGGACAGGTGATAAGAGCAGGGGGTAAAAGTAGTTGTATGTTCAGGGGGAAGCACTTTCAGAGGGAAGGAAGGACATAGTGTGTGTATGCATACAAACAACCAAAAGCACACGGGACCTGTTTGAATTTGCATGCCCTCTCCTTGAAGTTATAATACATTTAAACTGAGATTGTACACACATCTCAAGTGGATTCAAACAGGGCCAGGAACTAATTGCTACACTATAGGGTTGACACACTGAAGTGTATGGGAGAGATACAGGGTGAGGAGTATATTATGGAGTTTACCTTCTACGTCATTACAGTCATAGTCTTGAGTGAAGCATGGATGGAGACAAAAGCACACACACAAACACATGAAAGCGAAGCGACTGCACCTCTCTGTGTAAAGCAGAAAACAGCACATTTACAAAGTGCATGAAATGACAATTCACAATGTCAAGCTCAGATGACACTGAAATTACTTCCAGGTTGAGAGGTTACATAACTGCTTTGCAGCCAAAACACACAGTGAAGAAATTGTGTGTTAATTGTATCTGAGAAGAATGAGAGCATAGGAATGTGTTTTTTTCATTCAGCAACATACCCAGCTCTGACAGTCATGAAAGCCACATGTAGCCATGAGCTTTACAGGAGAGCCTAACATCACTAGTGGTGATGACAGAGTCACTGACATGCTATGAAATACAGAATATTAACAACACTGGTGTCAAAAAGTATTAGTTACAGCAGTAGGTTAAATGAGGGAATAAAGCATGTAGTAACACAAATAATAGCAGAAAACCTACCTTTGACTCTCTCTCCACGGTTGAGTTGGATCTCTCCCTCCCCCTGTGGCGTGTAGGGCTTGACCACGATGAAGGTACGTCCTGGGACAGCACTGTAGAGTTTCCGTTTGGGCCCGCGGGGGCCCGTCAGGGCTGGAGGGGTGTGATGAGGAGGGCTTGGGTCTCGCTGCACTGAGCCGGGGCTGTAAACAAACACATATGTTACTGTGGTGATTCCAGGGAGCTGGTAACTGAAGCCCGTGGTCACCGACATGGTCGTCAGCGGGACAGCAACCTGGTGACACCCTCTGGTTGTTACGGTGGCCAGGGAGGGATTCATAAACAAGTCCCAGTGCCTGCCGATCAACAGTCAACAGTCAGTGTTCCATGGGAGAGTCATGAGAGGAGAGTACACTCCTCCCAACCACTCTCTCCCCCTCCTCTTCTTATTCCCTCTCCTCCTTCCTTAATAGCACAGACAATATCCTTCTTGCTCCCGTTTACCCTCTCCTTCTATCTCTCTCCTCTCCCCTGCATCCTAACCGAGGTAGAAGCAGAAATGTTTAACAGTCAGAGGGACTGCACTGTTTCTTTCTCTGTGAGGTTCTGTCAGATCCGTCTGGAAGCCCCCCTTAGTCAAACACATCCTGAGTTGGGGCTCCAGCAGAAGCCCCCTCCAGAGAGGGACAGAGATCCCCTGTGTGTCCCCTGTTCCAGCTGCTCCAGGCTGGGCTACAGATCCTGCCTTGTCCTTGGGTCCTGGTTCTCCTGCTGTGGAGGAGAGAGGCTGGGTTTGCTCCCCGACTCCCGCTCCTTCTCCCAGGAGTCCCACCGCGTCTGCCTCTCCTCTCCCCTCCACCCCTCACACACACACGTTCGCTCACACACACTCTCACACACTCACACACACTCTGGCAATGCTGCTGCTGCTACTGCTGCTGCTTCTGCTGCTGCTGCTGCTGCTGCGCTCCGTGGCTCCCCTCCCCTTTGACGGCTCGCTCACACTCACACACCACAAGCCCTCTGTGTGCATTCTAGCCGTGCGCACAGGCACATACACAGACAACCCCCCCCCACTCCGGTTAACATTGCACCTCCGCTAGCATGGCATACGCCACCACCAGCATGTTGCTAACACATCGCTGACACTCACATACACACACTAGTCCCAGAGTTCGATTGATCTCCCTCTGCCTGTCTGCCTGCGAGCGTGCATGCGCCATGGGTCCCTGAGGCAGCCTGTGAGAGTATGTGTATGTGTGTGTGTGTGTGTGTGTGTGCTTGTGTGCAGCGGGGCGGGGGGCAAAAGCTCCAGCCCATTTGGTTTAATTGTCACTCCTCCCTCTTTCCCTTTGCCTTGAATCCCCTTCTTCTTTCTCTCATTCTCTCGCTTCCATTTCACCCACTTATCCCTCTCCTCCTCAGCATTTCTTCACATTGCATCTTCACTCTCTCTCCTTCCTTTTCTCTCTCTCTCTCTGGCGGTGAATTCTAATACAGTAGCAGCAGAGCTCCGCCTCGTATTCATTCATCACTACTTTTCCACTGCTGTGTACGTTGCATTCAGCATCATTCTGCTGCTTGTGTTGTGTTTGACATCCATCAAAAACACATGTAACACTTATATTAATCAGATATATAATTAATAGAATCCGATGCCCATGTTTACCTGATGTAGGATGTACTTGAGAGTGTGTTTTCTGTGTATTACAAATACAGACAAATTTCTGTTCATTCACAGTAACAGGTGACTTGATTATGCCCTGAATTGGGACTTTGATGCTATTCTCTGCAACATTTCCTTGAAAGATCAGAAATCTCTAAAACCCTTCATTCCTGTCTATCCACCTTTCAACCTCTTTCAGCTTCTTGTCATGCCTCCCCTGACACATTGTATCATTGACTTTATAGCCTTCATTCTCTCATTCACCTGATTCCATCCTCCTGTGCCCTTTCCTCTTCGTTCTCCATCCTTCTGTCTACCCCTTTCCTCATTTCAAGCCTTGTTTATCTCTTTCTCTCCCCAACTCTCTATTGCTTTTCTTGCTCTCTCTTGCCATCTCACACAGTCCCTCTATATGTCTGTCCCCCTCTCCATTGAAACAACGGCTTTCTGACGGCTTTCCAATTACCACAGGGACTGAGGGGCCGGGATGGCTGCCGCATGTTAATGTCTGAGCAATGGCACTGAACATAAGCAGCACACACAGCGAAGAGGAGGGCGGGCTGGAGAAGCAGAGAGATGAGGCTGAAGTCAAAGATACACAGACAGCCAAAAGATATGTTCTGTAAAGGATATTTCATTGACTCTAATCTGCCTCCTCTACACACACGCCTCTGCTACCCCATACACCTACTGCGAGGTTATGTACACAGCTTGACCCCAGCTGCTCCCTGCAGTTGACCTGATGATGGTCGGGTTGACACGTGACACTGAATGAGGCTGAAATAGGTAAGTGCACTTCAACATTTTAGATTAAAAAATACTGAACGACATTTGAATGACCCTGGATTAGATATCAGAAATTGAAAGGCATCCATAACTCAAAAATATGTCATGTCATATTTATTACATTTTTAAAATTTAACTTCTGCTGTCTACATTTTTAATATTTTACTAATTCTCCACTTGAAAGACTTTTCTGTTGGATGTTCTTTAACTCTTAATCTATTCTAAATTACCACTGCAGGCATTAGAATCATGGTCCACCCATGAGTTTCCTTTGTTAATGTCAGATTTCAAAGTCTGTCTTGTGTGTCTGTCATACAGTTTAACAGCTAACTGGAAACCTCTACCAGAAGGCGTTGTGCAGTCACCTTTAGATTAGACCGAAGGAGATCATAGAGAGGACTCTTTGTCTCTGTTGTTATAGTGACCAGGACGCTTAAAAATTGTATTTCTAATTGTACATTTCTAATCTATTTCTCATCTGCACTCAAGAGGGACATGACAAATACGGAGTGTTCTTGCCTTGTCAAGAGTTGTATGTTGTGATTTTTTTTAAGGTTTCATGTCTGTTTTGTTTTCATTGTTCATGTATTACTGTTGGATACTCAATATAAAATTGTATTCTACACCTATATCATATACAGTATATATCAATTTCAGCATTTCCCCCATGGAACATCTCATGATGTCAAAATCCTTTTTAGATATTTTAGATTTTAAAATGCCACTCACTCAATGAATTTTACATGATGACATGATTCCCCATTGACATAATGCAAAACTTGTGTAGCATTTGACACAAGGGCATCTTGCTTATTTTGTTTCATTGCACCCTTTTTCTCTTTCCTTCTCATTCACTCTGCCTCATTATAAGTGGCTTCTACAAGATACAGATGTAGGATCCACTACATGCACACACACATACACACACATATACACAAAGTTCTAATACAGTCTATTACAAAAGCCCCATCGTTTCCTAGGACACCAGCCTTGCCTCTGTAACGATGGCAACTGTCAATAAAAGGAAAGAAAATATAGCCAACAATGCAATGATAAGTCAATAATATGAACTTGGTTCTTTATAACAGTCAATGTGTCATAAATGCAGCAAAATTCAACTTACAATTTTCTCTATATATTCTCATCTCACACATCCAAGTAATCTTGCTGCAAAAAAACATTGCATTACAGCTATTGAATAAAGCAGTAATTCAACTTGTACAGATCATACTGACCATGACTTCCAATATTAATTCATTCCTTACACAAATATAGGGATATCAGATTAAATAAGATGCAAATATAAATTGTATCCTAAATAATGTACAGTATGCGGGAGTTCCCACCGTTATGAAAAAGTGGTGTAATGGCTAGTAACTGTATCTTTGAAACACTCATTTTGTTCTCTGTGAAGATTCTCTGTCTTCCATGGCATAGTTACCAAGGGCAAACCTTCCTTAGATTGATTTTGTTGTTTGGTTTCACAAAAAGTCATGTGGATTTCACAGTGGGAGTCAGAATGGGAAGCACTGAAATTCAAACAAATTGCTCATAAATATATATCTTTACTTTAAGTTGCACAGAGAAACAATGAACAAATAATGTGGGTGAGCTTTTCAAGTACATTTTGCGCAAAATCAATAGCAAACACTTGTGTGTTATTTATTTTATGCCTTCATCTCTTCGTCTGTGTTTTCCAGATTGGTCCATACTAAAGATTATTTGAGATAAGTGGCCCTTATCAGAAGTCTTAAAGCCAGAAACTTGGACATCAGATGCCAGATTAGGATCAATGAGCCTACTAAAGACAGGTTAACACTTAAACGGCTCGATAATGAGTTTGAAAGTCAAACTGTATGAACTGCCTACATAACTCTGAAGATGCAACAGCAAATGTCATTAAATGCCATTTACACAGATGCTATCAAACTAAGCAGCTTCAGTGTAGCTTTTTCTCACATGACTGCCTTGCTTTCTCAGGTAAATGGCTTTTTTCTAAAATAGCCTCACTTTCTAAGGTGAGATGAGCACACAGTCATAATCAGCATCACACTTTGCATCCTAATGATTATCAGTCTCTCCTTGCTTTGCTGCACTTCAATGAATATATGCGTTCTCATTCTTTTTGCCCAATGTGGGAGTGTTTATGGCTATCAAGGTGGATGCAGAATGTGGACTCTGGCTTATTGGCCAGAACATATTAAGATTGTGAGCAGCAAATTTGTTTATACATGGGCAGCTTGTGCTTCACAGAGACTTTACTATTAATCCAAATTAAAAGAAAGGGTCATTTGGTGTGATCAACACATAACCCTAAACTCGACCTCAATTTGAGAAAGGGGAGGAGGACCTGATAAACAAACCACTTAGCTAATGCAATATGAAAATATTCGTATGCTATGGCATCTTTTTCACTACACTATTCTTCTACACAAAAGCATTTGCTCTACGCTTTTCTGCATATACATTTGTCCTGATTTACTAAATAAGAAAACCTATGTAACTGCATGGTGTAAATAAAGAGTTCCTTAATATGTTTTTTAATGACCAATCTTATTGCTTGCATGTTCACTGCTTATCTTTATGTTTAGCAGCAGGGCCAATGTCTACAGACATTTTAAAGGCGTATGGAGAAGCTCCAGCTACAAAGGGCTCTAAGCGCTTTATGGATTTGAAGAAGGCTTCTGACAAAGTCCCTCAGGGTGTGTTGTGTGTGTGTGGAGGGAATATGGGAAGTCAAGGCGTTGCTCTGAGCCATCCAGTTCTTGAACACAGATGTAAGAGAGTCATAAACAATTTACTCCAAACTAAAATGAACTGAAATGAGTTAAGCTTTTGGTCTCTTTTGAGTGAGGGTAACACAGAATCTGAGACTGAAAGGTGTATCGATGCTACAGGTGTATAGGTACACAGCATTTGCATTTTGGAGTGGGTTTGGGCTGTACTGAGCATCAATGCAGTGCCTCTATTGATGTAGGTGTTGTACTGGACTGTCATGGTGAAGAGGGAGTTGAGCCTGAAGGTAAGGCCCATGGTTGATCTAGGTTCAAATTCTCACCTACGGTCATGAGCTCTGGGAACTGACAGAAAGAAGCAGATCATCGATACAAGAAGGAAAAATTGGTTTCCTTCGCAGGGTCTCTGGGCTCCCCCCTCAGGGACAAGGTGAAGGGCTTAGATATGCAGAAGGAGCTTGGAGTAAAACCTCATGGGCACATCAAACTGGAGGCGAACCCACGGCAGACACAGAATACGCTGGAGGGATTACATATCCAATCTAGTCTGGGAACGCCTCAGACTCTCCCGGGAAGAGCTTGAGGATGTGGCTGGGGAGAAGGAAATCAAGGCTATCATGGTTATCCCACTGCTACCGTGACCCGAACCGGAATGAGTAGCAGAAGATCCTAAAGAGTAGTTAAAGTATCAGAGGTACCGCCGTGTTACGGTTCTGTGCCTCCAATTTCTGGATTGGATTATTAAATCCTCATTGTATGGTGCATTCTGACTCTGATCAAAACTTCATCTTCACTTATTATTAATTGCTTTAACACTTATAAAAGCGCGCTGTATACTGCATGACATGAGCGTATTGTTGAATTATTATGTGTGGCCAGGACAACGCAGACAGAATCAGTGTTTTAAACAAAGAGCTCAGGAATTATGATTTGCACAGACCAATACTACTGTGCCCTCCTTTGATGTAAATTACCCACAAGTGAAGCAGAAGGAGCTCAACTCTTCGTCTCCTCCTCCCCTTGCTCCCCTTTTTCTGCACTTCTTTCTTCTCTCTGTACCTCAGCCCTTTGGCTGTGTTAAGACGCCATGGATAATCTACATGCCAACAGCCAGTGGTGTGACAAATGCAAAGAAAGAGGGAGGGAAGTGGGTTGAAAAAGAGCCGAGGACAACAGCAACAAACAAACAATTAAAGGGTGAAGGGAATGAGACACGCCCATGTTGGGCTTATTGCCAATATACATCACATGAGGGGTCACAGTGCAGCACTTAGGCAAGTAAAGACCCAGTTTCTTGCTCATTTAAACCACAAGTTACCACCACATGTTTCCGGTAATGCTGCGTAACTGAATCTTCATTTGAAAGATTTAGTCCCATGTGTCCAAATGTCCTCCCACAATTTTCAGACAAAGGGAAGCAAGAGCTTATCCTGACATTCAAACATTCTGTCCAAACAAAGGCCTGACTGGGGATTAAACAGAACCTGTGCTGGCAGCGCTTTAATATGAAAAAAATCAATCAACCAATCAATCAATCAATCACCTCTTCCTCATTGTAGGAAAACTGAAACAAAAGCAACACACAGGAAATGGAAACAAAGTTGGTAACTCTTCTGAACCATGACAACTAAGGTGCACAGCCCAATTTCTGAAAATGACACTGTCAAGTGTTCCCCAGATGAATAATTATCCCTTTGTATTGACAGCACATCATGGTAAGTAACCAATTAATAACCTCTTATGACACAGTACAATTTTGCCATGTTATCATATTGTCACCCAGCTTCATGTCATATTATATTTTCAACTTCATCAGCTGGACTAATTGTAAGCTTTATTTCATAATGTAGTCTTAATAAGACACTCTGACCTATCTGTATCCTCTCTGTTGTCTCCATCTAAACTTTCTGCTGAAGCCTGGCCAAGCTATTGAACCCTGGCTGCAGTGCACACAATGAGGAGGAAGTTATGGCGAGTTCCACAGGAACTTGCTGGAGTCTGCCGTTGGGCGGGCTGTTGACCGGCCAAGCTAATTTCACACTCCCCTGGTACCCATAATGCCTCTAGAGTTACCATGGGCATAAACAGAAGGTCAGAGAGAGAAGGGGAGAGGGAGGGAGAAATATTAGAGGCAAAATATTCAAGGACAGCATCAGTCTCACTTGGGTGCAGGTTCTGACCATGGAGACCAGCTGCTCGTTTTTGACTTTTTATACATTCACCTCACTTTAATACTTGGTGTAAGGGTAATGCACACTGAAGAACAAGGTCTCAACGCTCTGTGTACAGAAGGCCATTTAGGCCAAGACACAGCAGACAGAGTCAAAATCTGCTATCCTCCTTTTTCTTTTTCACTTCTATCTTTTCCTCTTTCTTCCCACTAATCAGCCTTGTACAAAATGAGTGATACAGTGATAGAGTGAAATATATGAATCTCCATCAGTGACCATTAATGACAATATATTGCCAGATACAGCAGAAGAAGATGCACTTAATTTTTTACCCTTATGGGGAACAAAACAAGAAAGAGATGAGGATGGTTAAACACTCCACTGTGAATTTATTAATGAACTAAACTCACTTCATGTAATTCAGTTTAAGATTGTGGAGACAATGCTCACAATCTTAGTTCTTCAAAGCTTTTGTTTCTATGCTGTGTGACGTGTGCATGTTTTTATAAAGGATGCTGACTGCTCTCTGGCCACAAACCATAGATTAATGGCACTGTGCAAATGTTTATGTGTGTGTGTGTGTGTGTGTGTGTGTGTGTGTGTGTGCGTGTGAATGACAGAATGAGAGAGGTGGGGGGGGGGATCTTTGATGGATGGAGTAAAGTGACAGAAGAGTATTAGAGGGAGAGGGGAGTACAGCCGAAGCAGTGTCTGTAATGCAATTCCCCTGTCAGACATCAGAATGTTTCACACAAACACACACATACACCCAATGTGTGGCATCCAGGAATCCCATTAGGTGTGTGTCGTACGTGGGTGATCTTGCTCTGACATATGATCATAATAAAAAGCTTAGCAAAACAAGTGTCAGTAAACCACTTAAATCTATCGCACAGAGATTAGATCAGAGCCCCGGTTTACTGCAGTTTGTCTAATGGTTCAACGTACAAGGGAGGAGATTTGTTCCAGCACACCAGCAGCACAACTACATCTGTGGAATTATGTATCAATTGAGGGGCAAGCTGTTTTGAACTGAGTGGCCCATCCAATGACATTACTCATAGCTCTAATTTCAGAATGAATCCTCTGTCTCTCAATCTTTCTCTCACACAAACTCACATACACATACATTCATAGCTTGGCAGCCTTCAATTGGTCACCGTAGTGATCATTACTAGGTGATTTCCATCTGCCCGTCTCTGAATTGTCTAAGAACCCATACACAGCTGTGTGCAATGTGTCTATGAATACACATTCAAGGATACAAACACAGAGACAAACAAACACACAGATTTTAAGTATGTGATTTTCCTCCCAGCAGGACAAATGCTGGGAGGACAGCGGGCAGTCTATGTCAGACACACACCACACACAATGCCACTGATCATTGCCCTCATACCCCGACAGTGGCATGGACCGCAGGTTGCAAGTACAGTTTCGACAGGAAAACGACTTTCATATGTGCCAGGGATTGATGTATGAATAAATAAACACGATTTTGCACTGATTGATGGTATGTCATGTTTATCACCAGCAGCAGATGATAGCAGATGGAAAAGATACAGAATCTGCCTGGTGACTAACAAGTGATTCAGGCACAACACATGGGGCTTTCTGCTTTTTGAAATTTGGTTTAAATATTAAAGTAGGTGCTTAATCATGGGGCCAATCACAGATTATCTATTTTAAGTAAATAGCTGAGACTGGTAAGTGTGAGACATGAATTGGGAACAGGGAGAAAAATATTTTATCGTTTACAAAGCTCTCTAAATATATGAGGTTGAGCTAAGGTCAAACCAGATCTTACAGACCTGAGCCTTCCACGATGGCCATGTCCGTGAGGGTAGCCATGGCTGTGGGACCTTCTGGGAATTGGCTTGTCGTCTTCATGCATGTGATGTAGCGATGGCGAGCGGGAATGGGAGGACCTGGAGCTGCCTGTACTCTGGAGACTGCTGTCAGGGATCTCTCCATGACGGCTCTGACAGAGCAGAACAAGAAAAGGGTATTATATGCACGAGTAAAACATTGCAATTGTCTTTGTGTAACATATGGACCAAAACTACAAAGTGACTATATGAAAGAGATTATGACAAATCCTCTTTCTAATTGTTTGCCTTTATTTGTTTGATCTAATCAAACACCCTACACAGCCTCCCTAGCCCCATCTTACCTCTCCAAGGCTGCTGTGCTGCTGCCCAAAAGCTGGCAAACTGCGCAGTGAGGGGACAGGGGAGTGACCCTGACGTCCACGCATTTCTCTGGGGGCCTGACTGTGGAGGTGATCATGGTCCCCGTTCAGGTTGTTGTCACTTGCGGAGCGGAGCAAGGAACGTGGCGAGGGCAGGGAGCCAGGAATCGCACGTCGGCGGTTGGTGTAGGAGGGGGTCTCCCTGAAAGGCACTGAGAGGAGAAAGACACAAATGCAGGTAAGAGCACCTATTATTAATAAAAGACTTATCATATCATATGAAGCTCTGCTATGTAGCAAGCAGACAGAACAGAATGCTCGGGTGGGAAAAAAGCTCTAACTTCACAGATCTCAAGGTCACTCAGATTTGTTTAAAGCTTGTTACTAGGTCGCACTAATGTGACAGTATGCTGTCAGTCTCTTTACCTTACATTGTACATAGCTATACACTATTAAGCAGAGTCAAATGATACAATGGATCTGGCACTGATGGTACGGCAGTAAATCTTTAGAGATAAAATTATTGAACTAAGACAGTGCCCTATCATTCTTATCAATTGTATTTAAAATATAATACATTTACAATAATAATAATTATATTTTAATATTGATCACTGAAGTATAAAAAAATCACACACAGAACAAAGAAAGGTGTTAAGGAACATCAATAATGTATAATAATAATACATTTCTGGATTTTTATTGTAGTGTTGAATGAAATCCACTCATCACAAGGTTTAACTTGCTAAAACATAAAGCATTTAATATCTCAAATACACTAACAGAACATTGGCTGGGTAAAGTGTATCTATAGCTTAATGATGGGCTGGCAAAATAATCATAAATTCCAAACATTACATGTAATTCCTATTTTAATCTGTGGTTTTACATCCTGTCCACACTAGATGGCAGAGTTTTCTTGTATTTCACAGAAAAAACACTCAGCAGGGATCCAAAAAAGCCCTGAAACCTTCTCCACATCCCTTACATTTCCATCTCCTTTCCTTCAGTTCCCCCCACCTCTGTATATAACCTGTAATCACTTTCCTTGAGCTTCTTCACTACCCACGCTCAGCCATTCTTCAGTCTGATGTCTCCCTGACACTACGTTCACTTTTAACACTATAAAACACTGAAGAAGCCTGGTGATATACTACCACTCCTGCCAACTTACCGACATCTGATACTTTGTGGACCTTTATGATTTCAGCCAGATCAAAGTTTCCTGCTATAATAGCCACCTGGAGGTTGGGAAAAGAGAGGAGTACAGGGAAAGGGGCAAACACATGAGTTCAGAGGGCAGACAACAGAAACATTTTATTCTATGGAATACTAAAATAACTAACGACTCAAATGTGTGGCAGTGTTCTGGGTACTGTGTGGACCAGTCTGCCTAGTGTACAAACAAATTAACTTTGATCTGCACAGGAAATCTGTCGGTGTCAATTTCACATGTACTCCATCAACCAGAAAGGCTGCAATACGAGACACAGACCACAATGGTGAACTGGCGAAGGAAGGGGACATTAATTATTAATTAATTAAGGTTTTTAATAGAAATCAACATATTCAATGTAGCAGCATTATGCTGAGTCATTCAGTGCATTCAGCTCTGACATGTCAAAGATGTATGGTCTGATTACACACGCAGCAACATTCAGTGGTTCTTTAATACCACACATACCTGAAAGGCGGTCTGGCTGTTGTAGTTCTTTATCTCTTTATTGGCTCCCCGGAACAGGAGAACTCGTGCACAGCTATCCTGAGTGACAACAGAGAGATGTATGCGTTAGGACTTTTAAATGTCATTGTATTTACACATGATGTATGGCGCTCCTGTGGGTGCCATTTCCAAGTGTCTAATTGGTCGATCTATCAGAGGTAGGTGGTTTACAAAGTATATGTCATGAAATGCATTCTGTTTGTACCAGTATAGATGGGATTTTTTATAGATGGGATTTTTCATAGATGGGATTTTAAATGTCATATCAGAAAAAGAAAAAAACGAAAGAATCAAATCAACTCACTTTGTATTGGCCAGTGCAACTATTAATGTAATTTCACTGTCAGACCAAAAATTATATTAAATTATAGAGCTGGGCAACGTTTAAATTTTTTAATTGCGATTAATCGCATGATTTTCTTCGATTAATTGCAATATATTGCATAGTGACTTGTCTTGCTTTTGTTCATCTACTTCTCCCACACGCTGCATCCAACGTAGTCTGCCGAAACCTACCTCCACTGTTTGTTTGGGTGGGTGATTTTGCAGGCTGATTAACATCCCACCCCTCCTGCGATCCATGGTTTGACTGTATGTGTATTCAGAGCCAGTGAGCAACGGACTTTCAAAATAATAACAGCCCAATAAAAACTGCGTCAACGAGTGTTAAAATAATTGTAAGCGTTAATTAATTAATGCGTTAACATGACAACAACGCAACAGTTACACAACAATAATGCGATAATGCACCGATAAAGATCTGATAAGAATGATAAGGGTGGTGATGGCGCAATGGATAAGACACATGCCTTTGGTCTGAGAGACCCAGGGTCGATCCCCCACTGTGACCCATCCACCATTGTGTCCCTGAGCAAGACATTTAACCCCTCGTTGCTCCAGAGGCGTGCGACATCTGACATGTAAGTCGCTTTGGATAAAAGCGTCAGCTAAATGAATAAATGTAAATGTAATCTGGAGTTGGTCCCCGGGTGCTGCACAGCGACTGCACACTGCTCCATTGAGGGATGGGTTAAATGCAGAGAATGAATTTCACAACATGTATTTGTATGTGACAATAAAGTATCTTCTAAAACAAAAAAAAAGGAGGTAAAGAAGGGCTATCTCAATTCAAACATAGATGTGTTTCTGTTTTTAACAGCAGTGCAGTTAGAATTACAGTGAAGCAATTAGTTAAATATTTCTTTTTATATAACTCCCTTACTCTTACTATCAAAGTGATTGCCAACACTGTTTTATACACACACATACGCTCCTTAAGCCACGTTCAAACTACATGACCTTGAAAATCTCTAAATTGCTGTGCTGCTCATGCCACAAGACATCTTTTGTCCCAGACTGCTGTCACGTGAGGGTGCACAACTGTTCTAAGGCCATCACAGGATAACAATATTATTCCACTTAGAGTAAATGCAAGACTGGATTAAATAATGGCGATGTGACCAGGAAATCACGTGAGAGGAGCAGGAGATTGTGTAAGTGTTTAGGTGCAAATGTGATGCATTCTTCTCCAGACATTTGTGGTGTATGTTCCAAACAAAAAAACAGATGTAAAAATAGCACAGAATGGATATAAACGAGGGCGGCACGGTGGTGCAGTGGTTAGCACTGTCGCCTCACAGCAAGAAGGCCCCAGCCTTTCTGTGTGGAGTTGCATGTTCTCCCTGTGTCCGCGTGGGTTCTCTCCGGCTTCCTCCCACCATCCAAAGACATGCAGGCTAGGTTAATTGGTGTTTCCCAAATTGTCCTTAGGTGTGAATGTGAGTGTGGGTGGATATCTGTCTATGTGTGGCCCTGCAATGGACTGACGACCTGTCCAGGGTGTACCCCGCCTTTCGCCCAATGTCAGCTGGGATTGGCTCCAGCCCCCCCGTGACCCTGTATGCAGGATAAGCGGTTGACGATGGATGGATGGATGCATAGAAACGAGCTATAAGGAAGGCTGTGGTTGAGAAAAGACACTGGAATTCATTTTCAATCTAGTGGAATATCAGCGGTCCATATGGGACAGGCCTTTAATTCCTTTCGCACAAAACTGAATTAGGCTGCTATGAAACTGTTTATTTCAAACAGTGTGAATATTCCTTGTATAAAAATTATATATGACAGTATTTACAACTTGGATGCATTTTTATGAAAAGCTGTTTTGATTCTTTTGATCAGCCCTACCGAATAATAATCCTGGAATGGACACATTGGGACTTCAAAGGTAGGGAGTCTCCACTTTTTTTTCATCTCTTGCTTACCATGCTGGTAAATCTGAGTGAATTAGACCTTGGGGCTCAATGTTTCTGTTAAATGAACTCAGCGACTTAACTATGGAGAATGGAGAATCTAACCGTTCTAATGATTTAGTGATGTTAGTCTATACTTAGAAGTTTAAACATTTATATTTGTATTCATGATCTAAGCAGCTTACAACTAGCTAAAGCGGGTCACCCGGTGGGTTCTAAGAGGTTTTATACAACCAGAGAACTTCTAAAAAAACTACACCAGGCATCTAATCGAGACCTGTGTTTATTTGTCAAAATGTGGACCCACACCAGACCATTTAAAGGGGTAGGCGGCTATTTGAGACTCGACTATTGTAGTTTTGTGGTACATTAGTGTTTAATAAATTTAAGTTAAGTTCAGTTGTTATTATCATTAATTGTTGTAAAAACAAGACAAAACAGAAAACATCATCATCAATATCTGCATTATTTATTGGACGCCGGCTGCCCTGTTCTCTTTAAATATTTGCATTGGTCACTGAAACACTGGTCCCATACTGGTTGACAACTAATTTACAATGCGGTGCATAGAACTGTAAGTAGTTACTAAGGAAGCAGTGAGGAACAAATCAGGCACGACCTGATAATTAATTAATCGTTAATAACTACTCAGAGAATAGCTCAGAATGGAAAACTGTATAGTAATACATTATCATGATTTACAAGAGAACTGAGTGGGAGATACTATATTAATGACTCATCGGGTAATGATTACTACATAAATATCTGTGAATCGACATACTGACCACTTACTTCATGAGTTGGTCCTGATTAACTCTGAACCAGCTGCTGATCGTGATACTTGGTGTCAGTGTATCGATATAATATTGTCATGTAAAATATTGCGATACTTTGCTGTATCGATCCCCCCCCCCACACCCCTAATTATCAGGCATGCATAATTGTGCAAACTTAAAGAATAATTTCAGCAGATACAAAAGCATAGTACGTACCTAAGGAAACTAAAGAAATGCTCATGCTGAAAATAAACCCCAGATCACACAATTTCAAGCTACAACAGTTCTGAGTCTCAGATGACTTTAAAGCAACATGAGGCTGGTGCAACAATTAGTTGGTCGATTTGTGTTATGAAGGTGGAGGGAAGATACATGCCTTGGCAACAAATGGTTTTAGTTCCCACCTTGGCAGAAAAACATTTATTTTTTGTATACCAGTACAAACAACTGATTCATGTCCTCACTAATGACAAATACTTTGCTTCTTTTCAAACTTTGCTTGAGTCAATACCTACTAGTCACTGTCCTTATGATAACAAACACCAGTGATGGAAGGATATTATACCTTATAACTGTGAGTCTACATAAAGACATAATTCCATTCAAACTATTATATGAGATTCTGGTGAAAACATTGCATTCACACCATGTAATACCAATCCGCAAACATTCCACCCAAAGCATTGCAGCTCTAAAGTTGTATAGCAACTGTTGTACAGCCATGTGAAAAAGGAGACAACATAACATACACACAGATACACACACAGTATCAGCTGCAGAAATAAGCCCTTTGCCTCCAACATGTATCAAACTCTGGCAACACAGCACTTGTAAGGTAAAACTTTGTGCTGCATTCAAGTAACAAACAAATACATGGGTAAAAATACATGCTGATTTACATCATTAGTTTCCAAGAAACTCTTAAGAGAGAGCAGGGGAAATAAATCTAGAGATGGATAATCCTTACAAAGATACATACTCTTGGCATAAGATTATGCAAGTGTAGTAAGATAATAGTTATCATAATAGGCATTCAACGTAGAGCTTGTTGGCAAAGCAATAGCTAAACTATATCTAAAAGCAACATGTGTGTAGAAAAACAGACTGAAATGAAAAAACCCTACAAAACTGACATCCTCATTAGTTCACAAACACACATTTCTCTCTCATGTGTCAGACTACTGCCATATTTTTTTGTGCGTGTAAATGCACACGAGCCCCTCTGGCAACAAAAAAAGTCCAATTGTGGATTGATAGACATAATTATGTGTCCATGTCCTGGTTGGCTGAGGGTCGATATGTAATTTAACACTGAGAGCAGAATTAACAGGACTAGCCTTGCTCCACAATGAGCACAATGACTCTGGTGACTCATGTCATCACAAAGTCACACATTCAGGGACATGCACGCACAGATTAATTGAATATGTGGTTCATCATTCATGTGATTTTACTCATCAAGCTGGGTATGTCTGACAAACCACTCTTGCATTATATCAGATGGACAACTATAAGAGACTAACAGTAATGCATTGGAGAACCCTCTTCTGGTAAAACCCATAGATGGTATCTATGTGGGTGCTGTGCCTGATCTGCCCTGAACTGAGGAGGGAGTACACTGGCCATGGTGTCAGGCAGGAGTCCATGTTTATGCACAAACTACTGGTCGTACAACAAGTCTTTTCATTTGGAGACTAAACCATTTTTTTATTTTTATTCTGTTTATGCCATTTTTATTCTATTTATGGTACCTAGTAGTATAATATTTTGTATGAATATTTATTTGTTAATTGTATTTTTTCTATCTATCTATCCATCTATCTATCCATCCATCCATCCATTGATGATGAAGACATGGGGGTATTTGTAAATGGAGCAGGTGTTATGAATAATGCATGATTAGTCTTGCTGCTAATAGTCTATACAACCACTAAGGGTCTAAAACATCTAAAAACCTATATAGATAAACGCCTACGGCTGTTAACTTGTCTAATTGCTAACCACCCATACATTATGCAATTGCATTAACAATGCACACACACACAGACACACACATTTCAGCGTCAGGAGTCACAGTGAGCACCACTTCCAAAGTGATTTTAACAAAATGTGAGTTAACCGTGCATGAGCTCCTGTTTTATTCAGACAGATCTGTGAGTGCATGTACAAATGCACATGTATTTGTACTTATTTGCCTTTGTGACAAAACTAGTTTATTTAGCAGGAATTTAAGGAGAAATGTGCTGAATGAGGTAGGTTAGCAGAATAAATGTTTTGTGGATAATACATCAAGGCTGGAGAGAAGTGTTAAAGGAATGTAGAAGAGTGGCCGGAGACATGTTACAAAGGAAATTATTGAGAACGATACAAAGACATGTTCTCAAGTGAAGCGCAAAAGCTTACACAATTACTTCCCCGAACCTTGTCTATTTGCAGGCCATTTTATAATAGCCTGTATCACAGTCTATCTTGCTATTTTATCTCACATTAATGAGAAAAACAAACTTCTAAGTGTTTCATGGCAGTGTCTTTAATCTATGGATCATGTTAGGTGAGGAGAAAAAAAGCTTGTTGCATTGTTACACATGCCGTTATGTCATACTATGGCGACTGAAAGAAGAATTGGTGATAAATGCCATATTTACTTCAATGGAGACATTTAGTGCTGTCAGTGGTGGATGTTTATGACAGTCTAAGCACTGGTACCAAACTGTTAAAAAAAACTACGCACCCCTTCAAAGGAAATGTCTTGTCATGGCCACCCAACCCTCAATAATTATATTATTTTATATTATACTGAACTCCACAGCCGGAAAGTGTACTATGTTACCATGACAACCAGAAAAACCATGAGTTGTCATGTCATTAGCTGTGATATACTGCATATTACAAAAAGTTTTTCATTTTGATATTTATTGATTTTTCCGTTTTTGCCATTCTGTTTGAGATGTTGAAAACATACGATAACACAAAGTTCGTGTAAACATAGCTGTTTTTTTAATGTGGTGAAACTGCACAACGAATGACCAATGATATGAACCACTGGTCTAAGGGTTACACACAGAGCCCATCTGGCACACCTGAATCTCTCCACTTACATGCATAGTAACCTTGTATTATGTCTGTGTCTGTTGTCAATGTTAAATAGGTTTACTTTCTTAAATAATCAAACAAATGAAGGTTTGAGAAGCTCAATAGCTGAAGTTGTTAATTTGTGCCATTTAGAGACACTATACACTGTTGTGCACAGACGCATAGTATACACAGACATGCACAAACACACAAGTGCAGGACCAATTACAGTGTCGGCCATCTGTCTTGCTCTTCTCTCCAAGGCTTCCTATAGGAATTCATTAGGGAAAACTATTCCACTAGTCCTCACCGTGGTATGCTAGATTTGATTACATTAGCTACATAGGAATACATCAGGAGCTAAGTCAAGCTTTCCAGTAAGAACGCGGGTCAGTCAAGTGTAAAGAGTGTGACAGATGGTACCTCTTACAGCCATGTTTATACAGTTGAGCATTTTTCTCTTGTTAGAATTGAAGGAGAGATCAGACATCCTGCACTGAAGGTAGAGCTAGGTTTCACATTTGATGACTGATATCTAAAGCACTTAAGATACATTATTTAAGGCTGGAACACTAAATACATTTCTGTGCACAAAAACTGCATAATACTAATATTGTAGCATGAAATACAGTGGCACTTCCTCTGTACAGCTTGTTATAGAGTTCTCCCCAGATTTCATTGGTCAGTCTGGTTTGGACAGTTCTGTGTGTGCCTTGCGCCACATCTCTTTAATTTCACTCATCAGTGTTATCCCCAGTTAGCCTTACCTACTGTTACCTTTCTCTATCATTCATCCAACCACCTCCAATAGATCTGTCTGCGAGGTGAAATCCCCCTGCCATGCCTTCATTTACTGCCGCTGATCACATCTGCCAAGCTAAAAGCCCAGTAAGTAAATGTTTATGGACAGCCAGGCCCCACGAATGAGTCTTATTCTGTTGCTGATAATGTTTTCTTGTCATTCATCCACTCTTTCCCACCTTCATCTGTCCCTCTTACTGACACTCTCTCTTTTCGCTCTCAATATGGATATATTGATCTTTGCCACTGGACTACTAGTTTCCCGGTCAATTGTACTGGCCCATTACTTTCTGTAATGGTACATAATCATCCAAGCCGGGCGTGTTTTGAGCTTGCTGAAACCCTGCTAAGAGACGCCATTTCTTGGATCAATCAGCTCAACGTGGTGTTTGGCCTCCACTGGCATGATAAACCATCCTTTAGTGGAAGCACACAAGAGCTGGGGCAAGGTCCATTACCAGACTGTAGACTTACAAGACGTTGTACAAGTGACTGTAAATTAAACTATTAACCCATACTATCTTTGATTACAGCTCCTCTTGCACCACAAAAAAGGATGGCCTCCTCTGGCTACGTCATTGGTACACTTTCATATATAAGACAATTCTTGGTCTGCTGCCAAGCTACCTATGTAGCTTATCATATCATGCAGAAAAGCAACAGGCGACACTCTCTGCGTTCTCAGGAATTCTTTATGATCTCTGTGCCAAATACCCATATGGAAACGGGAAAGAAAGCATTTCTGTATTCTGCACCCTCAGCATGGAATACATTGCAAAAGGACTTGAAACTCACTGTCCTTTGTTTGGTTTTCCATTGTGGAAAAGTTGTACCTGCACCTGCTTCCATCTACTTTTTTCGTATCACCTCCGTCAAGGTCCCATGCAAGCTGAGGAGATATTAAAATGTGACGTGAAAACACGGCAGACTACTGACTGGTCAGAGAGAATCGTCATAATTCATTGAATCATCATTGTGCGTGCCTGACAGAGGCCAGCAGCAGAAAGTTTTATATTTTACAGTTTTCATACGTTATTTCTTCACTAAATCCACTTCTAAGACGTTTTGAGGCGAGAAATCAACTGTGTAGATTTCGAATATTGACAGTTTTACAAAAAGAACAAACATACAAAAATGTGCTTGAAAGTTTTCGAAGTTGAGGAGCTCCGCAAGTGGCTGCAGGGGAAGCCTGCACCAACCGGACTGGAGGAGCTGGCGAGGCCGGCCAGCCGCCCGCTCACAGAGCCCCCCCACCGTCACACCGCTGCAGCGACAACGGCAGAGGAAATCACAGCGGTGAGGTTTTCATACCGCTTATCTGTCTTTACATTCTGAGTAATGTTGACATGTTTTAACTTAAATAAAGAGAAAGCTGTGTGGATCGCTGGTGTGTGTGTCACATTGAACATTACGTTGCGGCAGTTGTATGTGGCGTCGCTATGACGACCAGCTACATTTTTATTTTTTTGGAAATTGGTGCACGGCCAAATCGAGTTGAGTAAAGTCGAGTCAAGGCGAGTTGAGCTGGTACTGGTAATGGAAAAGTGCCATTAGAGACAGATGCCTTAATATGTAAATGTTCTTAGGTTGTGAAAATGATTTTGTGAAATATTAGCTTACCAGTCTTCTGTGTATTTCTGTACCTATGTGTTTGTTTTTGTTTTTTTATAAGCTGCTGCCTATCTTGGCCAGGTCACCCTTGCAAAAGAGGTTCTTTTAATCTCAATGGGACTCTGCTGGTTAAATAAAGGTTAAATAAATAAAATAAACAAAAACACACACACACCCACATAAGCCCTCCCACCATGTAATGTGTTATGACAGCTTGTTTTAAATTTTAAATTTTGATGCTGTGCTTCCCAAACCCATGTTGACACATAAACACACACACACACCCCTTCGCCTGAGACCATGTTGTTCCAGTTCAGTTGAAGCAGGTCATTTCTCATGACTGGAATTAGAATTAGCCGAGCAGTACACAGTTAAAATTACAACACACAAACACACACACACACACACACATTTTTCACTGGTTGTATGCAAGAGAGAGACGGAGAGAGAGAGAAACCAATCATCACTCACAGAGACAACCTTGATAGTGTGACAAAAAGTAGTGGTAAAGAGCTACACCTCTGCTGAGCCTTAAGTCTGTGCTTTCTTAGCAGTAGGATTAGAGGAGACTCTTTAGACTCTTTAGTGAGATTTACATATTCTTCTGCGCTTGGGTGTAGTGTAGTGGACTATGCAATCACTGACATGGCCCCCTCCACTTTCAATGCATTCACTGTCAGGCAGTAAACACCACTCTCAGACCACAACCAAATACATGAAAATTCCTAACAACCCTAGAAACAGAACCCTGTAAGCTGTAAAAACTTAGGGAGACGTACAGATGAGCCCCAAACAATGATGAGAAATTTGTGAAAGCTCTAAATTCAACAAAACTGATCAATAAAATATAAACCTTTATCCAAAACCAATATGACACGAATAACGAAGGTGTGGATAAGGCTGTGACAGATATGAACCTCATCCCTTATGAGGTAGTTATTGAGGCTGAACTGAAAAAAAACAAAAAACCCCCACAATAATAATATTAATAACAATAATAATTATAATAATATTAAGGTTCCATCTGAGATATTATGAAACCTCAAACAATACGAAAACACTTTAAGGAGGAAACACTAGAACATATTGAAAACAAATAAAAAACAAACAAAAAAAACCACAATAATAATATTAATAACAATAATAATTATAATAATAATAATAAGGTTCCATCTGAGATATTGTGAAAACCTCAAACAAGAAGGAGGAACACTAGAACATATTGAAAACTCAATCGACCAAAATCTATTCTGGGACATGTGGAACAAATTAAGCACCAGAAAACCACATGTAGCCCCCATTCAAAATTGCAAAATTTTGAAAAAAAAAACACTTTGAAGTTCTTTATAAAGACATAATACCAAAAGAAACTAAATCAAATCACAAAATGATCAGAGAAAAACTTACCAAATTAGAGACTATTAAACTATTAAAGACAACCAAAACTCAGATCGTGATCTTTCAAAACGGAAAAAAATGCCACAAAAACAGACATAATTTTTTTCAGTCATATAGGTCATAGTTATCTTGGGAAGGTTTAAATCAAGGGCAACTGGACTAGGCTGAAGATACTAGAAGACATTTTGTCCCACATCCAAGAGACTTCTTCAGTTCTGATTGACTGGTAGGGAAATGCAGCTACAGTATTTAGGCACCATCCACTCTGTTTTAAAACGGAGACCTTTTGCTACATTTGCACCTCCTGATACTGACTGAGTTTTTCATTTGGTATTTTTATTAAAATATTATGTACTGTGCAAATAACACTTATAGCCTACACTGTACTGTGGATGTTACTGTTTACTTTGCGACGACTCCCAGTCTGTTTTCCGCCACAACAGGCACTTTTAATTCCCGTGTTACATTCAGTAACAGTCCCAGCTTGTTATTGGTCCATGCAAAATAAAATCTGGTGTGATCCTATCTGCTTCATGTTTACACCGGCACACGCATACCCAGTGTACGTGCCCCACTAGATGTGCGTTTTAAAACTAAACTAAAACGGATTAGTGTGGATGGGGGCTTAACCTCTGCCAACCTCTGAGTCGTTAGCCAAATTGTCAATACCAATGGTATCGATCCTATGCACGCTGCTTAGTGCTCCTGCTGTTGTAACGACAGTTGTTATGGTCATTAGAGCCACCTGAGGCCAAGTCTGAACAACCATTGTTTGCAACTTCACCTGAGGCCAAAAGTGAAAGTTTGTTTAGTTTCCTGGGAAGTAAAGAAAGCATAAGTGGAGGACAAGTGGTGTCGCAGAACCCCTCCTCCCCATCCTAGGTTGAGGGCTTCTCAGCCTAAGTGTCAATGGCTTCCTTGACACCTCTTTCAAACTATCTATCCTCTCTGTCTAAAATTTGCACATGGTGGTCCTCAATCGAGTGTCCTTTATCCTTCAGATGTAGGTCAACTCTTGTGTCTTTACCTTAGGAGTTACCCTTCTGTATTGAGCCATACATTTGTGTAGTTGTTAGGGATGGAGATCATTAATTTTTATTGATATTGATAGCTTAATTGAGACTGCTTAATGATCCGATTCTTTATCAATACCACTATCAATACTTTACTATTATTTAGTGATGGTTATTTGGTAAGACCAGACCCAACGGGCATGAGGTAGGCCTGCCCAGTATGAGGAAAATATTCAATGTGCTATAACGTTATATATTTAGAAAAATAACATATATTGAAGTGTATATATCAACTGCCTGCTTTTTTTTTAATTTAATATTTTAAATACAGCTAAATGTTGTTTCTAGAGCAGCAACATTAATGTTAGCAACAGCAAAGTAACTCAATAACTTTATCTCACATCACACGTAAGTGAGTGACGTTTAGAAAGTATAACATCAGCCTGTAACAGTTTCTCTCCTCTCTCTGGCTGCAGGTAACGTTACCAGGTAGAAGGAGGAGCGGCTGGTTTGTCTCAGCCAGCGGCCAAGTCTTAAGACTACAAACTAGTCTATGCTCCAGACAGACAGCTTTCTGTTTAGCTTGTTTTTAAAATTTGGCTAATGCCAAGCTAGCGTTAGCTGTGCTTGTATAAAACATACAAACACACCAATTATAGCAAGCAAATGATCACTCAAAGCAAAAATACTTATTTGGAACATTGGGTGGAAGAGACAGAAAAACACACAAACTAGAATGTTATCTGGCCCCAAATTACGTTACCTGGTAGCAAGGTTTTCCTACGTCCTTCTCCTTATTATTCTTCATTTATTGTTATCTTCAAGTTCTTTAAAATCTGGTATTAATAGATGGATTTTCTCAAATTGCTCTCTGATGCTTCTATATATAGCACTTTTCAGTAAAAAATGCGTCTCTGTTTCCGCCTCACCTGTCTTAAAGTGCTCACATACTCTACAATATTCTCTTGGTAATCAAGACTTTTTATGTCTCCCTTTTTCAATTGGAAGGGTGGAGCCACAAGGTCTGTACTTGTTAAGAAGCTGCCTCTGCTGGATATCTCTAATAGTAGAGAGATATCCAGACAATTCATAATCTGTGTGTCCCTGTGTCACAACCTGAGGGACATAGAGTGACTCAGCCAACTTTTGCACTTAACATTCGCTGTATGGCAGGTTACATCTTGTTCACTTTTATTTGTAGTTTATGTTCTTTATTTGTTATTTTTATTTTGTAATTTATAACTGCTAAATTGAATGGTTTTGATTGGATTAATCTTTTTATGTCTTCTTCAACTGTAAACTTTCGATTTTGAAAGTGCTTTAGCAACACTGTTTAATAGATGAAACATTCATGCCAATAAAGCACACTCAACTGAACTGAACTGAGAGAGAGGGAGTGCTCATTTAATGTTCATGAACTGAGCACTACTCTATTTCCCAGTGAAGGAAAGCCTTTTACCAGAAAGCCCAGTTACATGTTTCTCCCTGAGCAGCATCTAACTAAACAAGACAACGCACACATGGTCATAATGTATCTAACAACACTTTCCAGTTTGCTGGTTTTCACTGCCCTCATCCCCCAGTGTCCTCCTGTACCTCTCCTGATATAGAACACATTCATTCATATTAAATCATATAAAATATGCACTCCATGTGTTTCTTTCATTGTTGTCACAACCTCATAAGACACTAAAATAATATTATTATTTTATAAACTTCTACTACCATTTAAGTTTTCCAGTCCAATCACATTGAGTACGATACAAATATCACCACTCCAACCATCATCTCAGGCAGAGAAAATGTCCCTACTTGGGGACTGCAAAGGTTGGTAATGAATCCTTTCAGAGCTGATTTTGGGGTAAAATATAGAAAATGACTTAAAGGATGAGAATGAAAGTGTTCTATATACTCTTACTGTCTAGTCTTACTGCCAACAAATCTTATAACAAGACCAAAATTAACATGTATTGCTTGTGTAGCCAAAGCCTGATAAAGCATAAAGTCCTCAGTGCCTCACACATTTACTGTTCTCAAAAAACTGCTGTCGGGAATACTCACTAGAGCACCACATGTATGTTACTGCGCAGATGAAAATAGTCCCCTACCAAAAGCACTAAATGAAGCACTCCCGTTTAAGTAACATATAAAAATAAAACTGTTTATTTCCGCTAAGATTGAAATCTTTAGTATGAATGAAATAGGCTTGGGGCTGAGAGCCACAGACAGGGTGGATTTGGAAAGTTGGAAAGGATGAGCAGACTAATGAATTGTTTTTTGTCGTTTCAAGGGATTTGTTGAAAAAAAGAAAAATATGAAACAATGTCAGCCTTATCCTTTAAAGAAGTGGTATTATGCTCATTTTCAGGTTCAAAATCCTAATTAGGGGTTGTACCAGAACAGGTTTACATGGTTTAATTTTCAAAAAACACCATATCTTTCTCATACTGCACACTGCTGCAGCTCATCTTTTCACCCTGTGTGTTGTATGCTCCGCTCTTGAGCTCCAGAGTGACGCATCTTACTTGTACAAAATCTTTTTGGGAGTTGAACATGCGCAGTTCCCAGGTACAGACTACTAGCCAATCAGAAGCAGAGAAGGGCGGGTCGTAAGAAACAAGGTAGTGTGATCCAAATCAAAGCTGCTTCAGACTGCGACCGTAACATAAGGCAGATAGTACAAGTTACTCACCTCAAGTCCACAACCACACAACATCATTGTTCCACATCTTACCATAAACCACTACAAAAATCACCATATGTCAACTCAATTTTACATAAAAATGGCCAAAAAATTTCAACGTTTGCTCAACGTAACTTTAGCATTATAGTTGTAACTTCAGCTGTGTTAGCCAACGTTTACAACAACTCCACACTTGAACAGTCTGTGAAGTTACATTGCCGTGTTTATTTTAAATATAATTCACAACCAATAAAGCATACTTACAGGTTGTGATTGTGAATTTCCAGGCCCAAACAGAGTCAGAGTTGCATCCTCTTTTAGGACTAAACGTTGGAATTCTTGCTGACGATCTATGCTGCCTTGCCGAAAAATGCTACCATCGATTGACTCGACTCTACGCGGCCTTGCTCCGTTTTCCATTGCAGATAGTACCCAGAGATAGTACGTAGCTTGTTGTCATAGCGATGCCACACACAACTGCTGTGACGTAATGTTCAACACACACACACACACACCAGTGATCCACACAGCTTTCTCTTTTTTAAGTTAAAATGTTTCAACATTATTCAGAATGTAAAGACAGATACGCGGTATGAAAACCTTCCAGCTGTGTTTTCCTCTGCCGTTGTTGCTGCAGCGGTTTGTGTGACAGTGAATAGTGAATATTCTCTCTAACCAATCAACAGTCTGTCGTGTTTTCACGTTACATTTTAGTATCGCTCAGCTGCTTGAAACCTCGACAGACGTGAGGTGATACGAAAAAAGTACATGGAAGCAGGTACAGGTACAACATTTCTACAATGGGACCCCAAACAAAGGCGAGTCGAGCTGGTACTGTGCAGTGGAAAAGGGGCTTAGCGAAAATCAAAGGGCCTCCGCTCAGACTAGCTTGGTTTGAGGGTGTGCCTGACCCCGCTAGCCGCTTGGCAAGCTTTATGACACGTTTTCATTGTGACGTCACAGTGAAGGAAGGGAAACAGCTGGACTACAAATGAGCTGTTTTCAAGCAGTTCAAAGCAGTGCTTTCTGTAGGAGATGGGAACTCCCTTTGGGCTGGACTGACTTTTTCACTTTGCAAACCTATTACATGCACAAAAAAGAGATATAACTCAATAAAGGAGAGGGGAGATGCCAAAAAGCATAATACCACCTCTTTAAGATGAGTTGTGCAAATAGAAATGTAGTATAGACCTCAGGAAACAAAGAATCAAAGCTAATCATTGGTCCTTATGTAGGACAGTTCAATAATTGCCCTATAACTGCACACAGGCCCAGTGTGCTCTGACAGTTTATTAGCTGTCAGCTATTACATTTTAAATACAAAGCGTCACAAAGAATAAACCACAACAAAAACCTGTTTGTTGCTTTCATCCATATCGCAGTGATTGCAACCCAGATTATAGAAATATCTATATATCTATTATAGAAATATGATTCCCGGTCACTGGTAAGGTAAACGTGTTACATGGCAATTTAACGCCTTTAGCTCTTGTTGCCCTGCTATGTGAACATGAGACTTCCTCCAACATTGCCACTGAACACTAGCACTGAATGTAAATTGTGTAATGTGTAACTGTCAAATATGACTGACCACCTTCACTCCCCAAGCACACAAGCTGTAATATATTTTTTAATAATACCTGGTTGTAGAGAGCACACACATGCAGTGCGGTGTTTCCAGATGCATTCTGGGCGCTCATATCAGCTCCGTAGAACAGCAGGTGTTCCAGGTGCTGCACGTGCCCATAACGGCATGCCTGAAAGAACAGATTTACAAAATGAACCTTTGTTTAACTACAAAAACAATCACAGCGTCCCAGAGAATAAAATGTACATGAGCAGGACAGAATATTTTACATAGTTGTAATGAAGAGGAACAAGAAATGAGGAGTCTCAAAGTGTGACAAAGGTCCTATGCTGGATTTTCACCAGGGATGTAATGGGTATGTGCAACTTGGCCAAATGAGTCAACAATATATTGTGTTTTTGTGAGCTGACCAATCACAATGAATGGTGAAAATTGATGCTACATAAACAATTGAGAGTTTGGCAACAGCCCCCCTCTGGCTCTAGCTATTAGGTTGAAATCAGGCAATTTATTGTTTGTTGATGTAACCAACCTCTTTACTTTGCCACACAATACAGTTGGAGCAGTGATTATAATAGTATAATATTCCCTAATACAAAAGGTATGCAGATTTGTAGCAAATGGAACAAAAACTAAAACATGTGAACTTCAGAAATGTTAAAAACTATTGAGTCTTTTTCCAGTGTTTTTCCTCCAGCTAATTCAACTGACTCAAGCTGTTAGTCTCTAAAAGCAAAAGAAAACATTATTTGTATCACCTGAGGCTAAATGTAAATCTGGCAGTCAGACAAGAATGATACCTTTTTTCAACTTCTTTGTTTCACATAACTGGGAGCAATGAACTTTTCATCTAATCCCTATCTTCTCTCTTTTTTAACCCCTCCTACTCTGCCGATGAAGAAGCACACAACCTTTCTCCATGAATTGCTTTCTCCCTCCTGTGGTGTGTCTCACTAAGAGTGTGTGACGGCAGTGAGACAGCACACAAACGATCCTGGGATTGTGGTTGGTGATCACACCATCAGGAGTGTATCCCATTGTACACAATGGATACCACTAGAATACCAATGCTGGAAATGATGCAGAAAAAGGGAGGGAGTAGGGCTGAAGAATTATTTTGATTGGATTTACTGTACAGCATCTTGAATTTATAAACAAACAAACATAATACAATTCAGCATTGAAGTACCACTCCTTCCATTTAGCACCTGTGATGGAGATGCACCACTGTGCTAAGAAACGCACAGACAAGATACCAGAAATCAGTGGACCTCTTGCACATTGCACATTGCATGCCACAAATTTTCTTAAATTGCTTGTATCTATGTGTACGGCTGGTTTTTGCATGACGCCCATTGTCTTATTGGTTATTTTCTGTTTTATCCTGGACTACAACATTTAGTTCAGCTTATCCCTGGATAAAAAAAACATCTTGTGAACTTATGAAGCGTTAATAACTATGAAAGAAAGAATAAACAGATGAAGGGTGAAGTTGGTGGGAACATGTCAGTAATGAAAAGTTGGTGTGGGAGACAGGCAAACATTGACCAACATGGTGCCTCTTTTTTGTAATATTATTTTTTTCTGCTACTCACTTCAAAGTACAAAGTACTAAGACTTTGATTAATAGCCCGGGTTTTTATTTGCTAAAATCACTGAATTGACCCTGCCTATATTTGGGACAGGCATCCATAAGGGACAGGGCTTTAATTCCTCTCGCATAAAACTGAAATAGGCTACTATAAAAGTTTATTTACTTCAAACAGAATATAACTGTTAAAAATTAAAAAGTTTTCAAATAATATCAGATACACATTATTCATTTGATCTTACTCTACAGACGGCTTATGCGATTTTATTTTGTAGGCAGCAACGTAACAAAAGTTACAACACGGTGCAGGATGAGAAAAGTGTGGCAGAAGTTAGCAGACAGAGAGCGATGGACTTCACTTGATAATATTCACAACTTGGATTAATTTTTATGAAAAGCTGTTTTGATTCTTTTGATTGGTGGAACCTTACAGACTAAAGGGATAATAATCAAGGAATGGACACATTCGGATTTGACGAGTGCTTCAAAGGTAACAGGAGTCGGCACTTCATTTTTTTCGTCTCTTGTAGCATACCATTTGGGACTCGGCTATTAATTGAAGTTTTACTGTATAAGAAATAAAAGTAATGTGGTATTATCTCTTATGATAAAAATAGGGATGTGACACTTTTTATAGGTAAGATTCAAGAAGATTAACATACAAATATACCTAATTTCAGTGTTTATTTAACATTCGGATTAGCATCATTCTCCTGCCCTTATTACAGTAAAAATGTTACCATTCAACATTTCCTCTGCACTTATTCATATTAGGTGTCAGCAACACAAGTGATGAATCCAACAGCTGTCTGTTTGGTTCTATTTACAGTACAAGGACCGTCAGACCTCTATTATCTTTCTCATATATAAGCTAAAAATCACAGACATAAACAAACAGCATGCAGGCAATAGCCTCAATTATGTTTACAGAGTAGACCGTGGCTTGAGACAGTATGTGTATAAAATGCACACGGTATGCTGTGTTTTCTCTTTATAAGTCAAGGACCTATTTCTACACTTGACAGAGACAGACACTACAACTTGGACTGACAGGCACTAGCTTAGATACAGCAGCAGAATGAGTAACTGTGGGTATCAATGTAGTCCCAGTCCTAGTAACACTTAATTTCTGGATTCTTCTAACTTACTTAGTATAGAAACACATATAGTATGTATAGGTAGTGACAGTGGTAGTTTGTTTTTGCTAACTGATACAAAGATGCTGTATTGAGGTAATGTGTTGTAATGTGTGGGCCTTCAACATACGCAGGTGACGCCGCAACCAGGCAACAGCAAGTGGTTACAGGACTAGTAAAGAAGAAAAATGCCTCTGCCCCTGTTTGGGATTATTTTGGGTTTAGTCCCGATGATAAAGGTGAGCCAGCCAGCACAGATGAAGCCGTAAGCACATCATCTCTGTTCAGCCCACGGATATGTCTGTACGACCACGATTTTGTGATAATGCCTGACGAAGATCTCTGTTAGATCGAAAGTTGTTGCAAAATTAAAATTGCTGGGAGCTATTAGTACAGTGTGCGGCGCTCTGATTCATACAATGAAGTATGCCGCGCCAGTAGTGGTTTTCTGAATACAAAACTGATTTGAGCAACTAACCCACATACATGTGCAGAAAAAACGATTTTCAAGTATTTGTATTCATTTCTTCTGCTTGGAAATGGAGTGGAAATTGATTGAGAAGTTTGCCAAAACGGTGAATGTCCAATATTTTAGACTGGAAAAAACCCTGCAACAAAAGAAATTCTCGGACTGAGAAAAACACAAAAGTCAATTAAATGAAACCAGACAAGATGTTTGCATTGTAAAATTGCACACTGCACTTGCATTTGCACTGATGTGTGTGTGTGTGTGTGTGTCAGCGTGTATTACCTGGTGTATCTCCTGCCATCCATTCTCATCCACACAGCCGACCTGTGCATGATCATGCAGCAGCAGCTCACAGCAGTAGGGGTCTCCTCCTACCATCGAGCTGTGGTAGAGCGGAGTCAACCCCCTACTGTCTTTATAGTCAGGTGATGCACCCAAGTCCAACAGCGTCTAGAGTGGGAAAAGAAGCCCCCAGTCTCAGTTGAATCTTTCATCACCATACCATACTGCTGGTAAAAAGCACCTTATTTGTTTAAATTTTTGTAGTGTAAAGTGTACATAGCGGCACATTTCAATACATAAATAAATTTGAAAATAAACAACCGAGATGCAATTGAAGTGCAGTCTTTCAGCTTTAATTTTATGTGGTTGAACAAAAATATCAAATGAAACGTTTAGGAATTACAACTATTTTTATGCACAGTTCCCTTATTTATTGGCAAATTAACAAGTTACAAAGAAAATGTTAATTTTTAATACTTTGTCCAGAATCCTTTGCAGGAAATGACTGCTTGGAGTCTGAAACCCATAGAAATGACCAAACGCTGGGTTTCCTCCTTGGTAATGCTTTGCCAGACCTTTACTGCAGCCGCCTTAAGTTGTTGTATGTTCGAGGGTCTTTCTGCCCTAAGTTTTGTCTTCTGCAAATGAAATGCATGCTCGATCGGGTTGAGATCAACTGACTG